>OV816027.1:143194916-143894916 GCA_929113105.1 Agrypnus murinus
ACATAATCTCTGATTGATGGACGTTTTGTGAGCCCTTAAACTAAAAAAAAAAGTAAGTGTAATATTAGGCTTTTAAAAGTCTTTTAAAGTAAGATTTAAACTTTTATCTGGTGACATCAACACTAAAAATCATAACGGTATTTACTTTTGGCGTTGTTAGCTGCTGCGCATTACATTAACAACTGCCTTCAGGATACTTGGTACAGTAAGGCCAATAAAACTACAAGAAAGAATTACAGATTTACTACCAATAATAAAAACAAAATTTTAGCGCTCGTTTGATGAAAAGGTCAATTCAGAAAAATGAAGTCTACAATATAATAGAAAAAAACTCTAGTAGCATGAATAAGGCAAAAAATAAACATAAGAAAAGATGCTTACACTAGAAAAAGCAATGTTAACAAAAATGCAAAAACACATGCTTTATCTGTTGAATCAATAGGCTAATTTGATGGGGCACAATAACTTAATAGTTTCTGATATAAAATATGATTATCACTTGAGAAAACCATTAATTTGCATTAATAGTAAATGGTTCACAAATTTAAAGCGTGACCATGCTTGGATGGATGTAACACTTACGTTTCGTTACTCTAAATTACTGAATCAAAACATACTGAACATAAAATACGCCGCGCGATGGACGTCACTGTAACCTTAAAAAATCCACAATCTGAACACTTACTGCAAAGCTCATAAAAACGACACTTACTGTAATGCTCCGACTTTTAAGATCTCTTAATATCAAATTATAATTCTGGCGTAGGTCTGATTTTCATAGCTTACGAATTGTAAAGAAAAACAAGAGGAAATAAACACAATAAAAATATAGCCCCTTTATTTTCAAATAGTAGCGACAACGATTGATGTCGTCGCTGGAGCAAAAGTATGTTGGTGACATTGAATTTACCAGATTTGACATTTCGTTTTACACTAAATCTTAGGTTTAGTAATCATAATGCACAGAAATATTCACAATTTAACATGAATTTGATAACGGACATTCATGTTATGTAAAAACGATCATATTAATGTAATATACAACTACGAAATTGTAAATTCTAAACAAATTTTATTAAAATGACGAAGCAATATGCATCTGGTGATTTTTTCTTTATTAAAGTTTGTGCCTGGTTTGCTCCACGATGTCGCTACTATATGAAATAGAGGGGCTATAAATAAAAATATATATGGGCGCCATCTGATTGCAAGTTCTTAAAACTCAATATTCGCAAACAGAAAAGAATATTGACTTTATTGATTAAATTCAATTAATAGTCATGTTTAATTACGATAGTATTAAGCTGGTTAAAATATTTGAAAGACTTTCACAAGCGAATGGTCCAATATTATCACAGCAATAATTATTTTAAGTTCTCATTTATTCGTAGACGATAAAGACGTAGACGTCGAAGATGATGAATTGTTTCAAATAAAAAAATCATAACAACAATGTTAACATATTTCTGATAAAGATCTTTAGTAAGAAGAATGATTGTATAACTAACAAACAGCTTTCATAATAATTGTTCGAATAACATCAAACTTACTTCTATTAAACAGTATGATAATTACTCCTGGATAAATCGCTAGAGTACTATAGCCTATTAAAATACTCCAAAACTCACTTTCACAAAAAAGGCCTTATTGTGCACTTAACATAAAAAATGCTTGACACTATAAACTTGAAGAACATGGAATACTGGTAAAGATGCTGTAGTGATTAACGGAAAGTTCATAATTGATGTTACGAAAATTATTATTTCTGTAACCATTTGGCATTAACACGCGATATTAAAACTCCTAAACTGCAATAATTCCAATATTGCACTTGTTAATTACAAGTTTTAGTTTCTTTTGACTAATCTTCGTTATTAGAAGGTTATATTATTTCATCGTAATAATTTTATAAAGCTAACACAAATTGTGTGCATCCACACTATTTTATTATTGAAACAAAAACCCTGAGATTAAAGATTTTTAGCGTTGAATCTTCAAATGCCATAAATTTTCTTCTAAAATTGGCAATCAATAATTATCTGGAAGTGCGTTAACCGAAAAGTCAAACTTTTAAAAGTCAATTTGAGATTGAATGTTCTTCACAAATTTTCGACTTTCGACTATTACACTGAATTATTTGTGTTAATTTATTATAACACCGAAAATTAAACGATAAAATGAAGCAAATAAGCTTCCTGTACTGGAACGAACTACACAAAACGGTATTTACACCACTAATTCATAATTTCAAACTGTAACTTTGTTCCATACATAAAACTATAATTTTAGGAACTCCAAATAACATATAATTTCACCGGGGGCTTGTACAAGGAGAAAACCTCAGAAGGCGCGGGAAACCGCTCTCCGCCCGGACCGTCACTTGTACCCTTTGTTGATTCTACCAGACTCTGTAATGTACTTGACTGACTGAAATTAAGGAAGCAACCCTATGCTAAGTTTGAATTTAAAAGAGGGAAAATGAAACCAACCAATCCAAAGGAAGTTGATATTTCTTCAACCAATCAGAAAAATAACAGCGTCGAAAAAATTTCTAGAATAATCCGTTTAAATTCGCAGGACATTACCGTCTAAAGATTGCGTCTTGAGGAGTAAATCGATCTTTTGCAGGTGGCCATATGATGATTTTTATGCGTCTGTACTTTTAAAAATCTATTCAACCAAGTTAAAAATCGGCACGTACAGCATATATAAATTTAGGGTTTAGTACGTTTTCAGATAAATTATTCCCTTGTTAAAAAGCCGAAATTATTTTTCTAGCTTTATCGGCGCAATGTTATTAGTAAATCTTATTGTAGAAGGAATTTTATCTTATACGAAAACTGTTTAGGGTGACCCTTGGCATTTAAAAAAAACATCATTTAATTCGAAATATTATCTGCATTTTTAATTCAACTGATATATGATGAACAACGCAGGATCGAAGTAAGGTTTTTTACCATTTATGCATATAAAATTGCATTTCTATAAAATTGGGAATTTGAGCACGTTACACAGACTATGATTAGAAAAAGCATTTTTGGCTTGTTGACCAAGAAGGGAAGAAAGAGATCATTTCAGATAGCGTGTTCTTTAAATAAAACATTCACTTTGCTGATATTTAAAAGTAGACTTATCTTATATAACGGGTATCAAATCACCCACTAGTGACAGCACAATTCTTGTGCTGATGGCTACTCAGTTTTCTCACTTCAAAAAAAATTATGCAGTCTGTGATAGAAATTTGGGCTCAGAAAAAGTAATAAAATGTAATTTTTGTTTATTACACTTGCATTTCGCTTGCACCAGCATTAGGTGGGTTGAAGCCATGTGCTTATTGTTATTATGAGCCAATAGGGTTATCATTTACTGTTACAACCAACTACCAAACACCAAACTATGATTCACTATTTTTAAGAGTGAAAATTCTGAATTATAATTTCACAATATCTTTTATCTCATCAACCACCGAATATTGAACATTGATAGAGGATAATGCTACCTTGATTTCATTGTTAAGATTCTTAGCTGAATTATCGTATCACAAATCTATCACTTTCGGTGACTTGAACTACAGTAACATTAACTGTAACATGACTTTTTTTTCAATGTACCTGACCTCTGGGTATAACCAGATTGTTACTAGACCTACTTGGTTCAGACCCTCAGCTGCACCCTCACTTCTGAATCTAATTTTAACCTCATAATTGCTTTAGATTATGGGATACTTATCGGTAAAAGCAATGGTACACTATTTACAACTACAATCCAGCTATTACACACTCATAACCATAGTTCTGAGAAAGCTCTGGTGAGAGACTATGCCAAATGAAATTTCGTAGAAGCCAATAATATGCTAAGAGATATGGAAGTGTGCCCTGGCTCTAATGCTGACGTTCAGTGGTTAGGTTTAAAACAGAATTAACGAAGCTATTAAAACATATTTGACGCTTAAGAAAAAACTAAGATGTATTGATAAACCGCGGATGACAGAAAATTTGTACACGCAAATTAAAAAGAAACAAAGACTTTGGGACACTTACAGAAACCAACTTCTTCTTGGTAGCTACTAACGTTATGGACATCATTGTAACATTCCTTCAAATCAGATAAGAACCACCAAAGTGTGAACTATCAAGATATAGTATTATCATTATCTAGCAATAATAAGAAGTTATTTGCATATATAATCATGAACAGCCGGCACTACGGCTACGTTATAGTGGATTATATCGCTTAACAGAGTTAAGTCGAGTTTGCTCCGGAAATTACTGGGATGGGTAAACCACGAGCGCAGTGTACTCTTCTCACAGCCAGATATTCAGTCTGCGACTCAGTGCATCCAACACCTCGACACCGAAAGGTATGAGGGGTTAAAGATAATGTATGTATGTAGCAACTTTAAAAGACACTGTAGCTTCTATCTGGCATTTGAATCCATATGTGATGTCATTTGTTCAAAAAGATGTATCTTCAATACCACAGCTACCACAATTCTCTAGACTCATATGTACTTAGATTTCGGAATGGCCTTTGGCAGGTTGGCAATAGAAAAACTTTTGTTAAAAACGTGAACATCTAGAGGGGGGGGATCTGTGGCAGGAGGACAACGGCACAGTAATAGCACCATGACCGATACATTAAAGAATTGCTAAGTTATTTTGCGGTCTTATTTTCAGAAACAATTTATTGTAACTAACTTATTTTGAAAATACCCTACCTTGATGTATTAACTACCTTTTAAACTTTAATTTTTTGTTTCAGAGTTCAAGAATGTGTAGTGGAAGAAGAACAACGTTTAAAAACTGTCACAACAGAAGACAGTCCAGAGAAGAAAAATAATGACGCTTTATTAAATGCCACAAGCAATGAAAAGCCTTTAAATAACACAAATGATGTTAACTCTTGACACACATAAAACCACACAATGTGTTACTGATGGGATGGAATTATTTAGTATTTCTTGATTATTTAAATTTGCCAAAAAAAACGCTATTTACAGGGTGAGCAATAACAATGGTGAAACCTTCAATTATGATGACCCTTTTAAGCTCTTAATAAATTTTTTATGTAATGTAATTAAAGGGGTCACCATTTATAAACTCATTCCATTTTATAAATGTATGAATGCATTTTTAAATATTAAGGTTGTTAACTAATTTTTATACCAACTAGACATTTTTTAAGCATCCCAGTTATTTTTATACAAAAAATAAAAATATTAGTATGATAATTTAAATAGTTTTTACGCATTACCATGCAATATTAATTAATTAGTTCAAATGAATCAGTATTTATAATTTTGCTATAAATTTTTGATCTGAAGTAAAATTATTATAGTTTCTTGTAATGAAGATTAAGCCAGAAGATACATCACAGCATGTGCCAAAGCGAACTACAAATATCTGGTTGATGGGGGGGAATATTTATATTAATTGTAATACTCCTGTAAAACATCTTGTTCTTTTTTTCAATATTGTTTCTTTTTATACAAAATAAACAAAGCTGTTCCTAGATTTTTACTACATTTGTGAACACTTTTAATCTAATAAAAAGTTTAATATCAGTGTTAATGAAGTTTTATTCGCAATATTTACAATAAAATAAAATAAGTCGAAGGCAGATGTAACATTAATAGCATTTACATTTGTAGCTGTAAATGAAAATAACACATAGAAGTTTGAAGAAGTTGATTGCCATTGGGTAGCTCAAGCAATGTTATTTTGATAGACAAATAGACTTGAACCTGAAAGTTACAAATGACAAAAGCATTTTTATTATTAAAACTAAAGATTTGGATTCTGTCCTTACAAAACATCCACTATTTTTATATTTCTTGATGACCAATCCCTAAGCTGGTTGATATGAAGGTATCGCCATAAAGTGTGCACCATACCTGCAAGATTGGTCATTATTTACAACCATAAAAGTAATGAATCGGGCTTTCAGATTTTAAGAAAGTAAGAACTACGGGGGACTCAACTGAGGAGACGAATCGGCAATGGGCGTTCCAAACATTTGCGTACCCAATGGCCTGTATTTTAAAAAATTTTCGTTAGAGGGCGCTTCGGTCCTTGACAACGCTCAGACCACGCTGGCCATTGTTGACAGTTCGCTGGAGTGCCATATGGGTCGCAATGTTTCATAAAAATTAGCCAGATTTGCGATAAATCGCATAATCTGTCAACACTGTCAGCGTTGTCCAGAATCGTAGCGCCATCTAGAAGTAACGTTCAAACTTGAATTAACGTTCAAGGTCGGGGACGCTTTATTTGACTCGTTTCGTCTCCTCAGTTGAGTCCCCCGTAGTAAGAACTAACAAATTTTGTTCACACTGCAGCAAAAGCCCCAACCAGCACACTGACGTCATAATGTCGACGTTTTTTCGGCAGTAACAACGTCAAGTTGTCGTAAAACTGACATCATTATGTCACAGCCCAAAGACGTCGATAGAAGACATCATTAAAACGTCTTATACTAGGACTAAGACCGGAATTATAAATAAAAAGTTGAATATTGGAAATAACATTTATTATATACTACACTCAAAACATCTCTATATTGTAACTACCTGCTTAATATGGCGGTATTTCTTGGCTCCTGTTAAAATAATATCTTTCTAATGAAACTTGTATGTATTGTATTGTACGCCCAAAAGACGTCGTTTTAAACACGTCTACGTACTTCCCATTATTTGACGTCTTATGGACATCATTTATTAGTCATATGACGTCGACGACCAATATTGACTTAAAAATAACGTCATTATAACCTCAGTGTGCTGGCTGGGAGTCAGCATCAGAGTGAAAATAGTCTTAAATTCTAATAATGTGTAAAGGTTGTATTGAAAGGTAGATCGTGTAAGATATTTAGAAAATTCTACAAATGTAAAAATAAAAATAAACAAAGCATATAAAAACATATTGTATCTTTTTTTGCCACTATAAATAAGTAAAATTTCTCTTCAAGTGATATCCGCTACTGGCTTATGTTCGGGCATATGAAGATTTTTTGCAGAAAATACGTTGAGGATAGATACTAGTTATAAGGTACAATAATTCAAAACAATTTAAAGCGGCTGATATCTCAAAAACAGAGACTCATTTTTTTTGTTTGTTTATCATTCTAATATTTGTCTTCGTAACTTTTACAAAACAGTCTTCCCAACTATGAGGGTGATTTAACCAAGTATTATTTCGAAAATTCATTTCAAGTTTCCAAATAAACAGCTTTAAATTAAATTAAGTTTTAAATAGTACATTTATCCTTGTAAACCATCTTCTCTTTTCCAGAAAAAATGCCTGGTATTGCACCCTAGTCTTGGAAATTTTCAGGTACAATAATGTTTTTAAGTAATCAGTAATATTACATAGGATTAATGCGCAGGGTATAATTTTAGAAATAAAAAATAAAATATTATAATAGACTTCATGAATTAATTGTTAATACCCTAATACTGAATACTAATACAAATACAAACAAAAAACAAATAGAAAAATTATAAAAATTAAATTATGTACCATGGGCTACATAAAAAATGGGGTAACAATTTTAACGTTTATTTATTAATTTAAACGAAACTTTGTTCATCTCTACAGCAATGTTAGACGATCAAATTTTCATTGTTCTATCAAACAAATTCAGCAATCAAATTAAATTTTCGTATCATAGCAGCAGTTTCTTAAAAAAACCCATATTCATAATAGAACATTTAAAGCGTCTTCATTTTTATGTTGCTCATTGTACAAAGCAGAAAACTAACATTCCTATTTGCATGTATAATAAATATAATAAAATAAAAATATTCTGTTTAGGTCTTTAGGAAGACTACTATTTAAAAATATTAGTACCTGTTTATAAATAAAATAACAAACTCCGGATGAAAACTCTACTATAGGCACAAATCGGTACATTCTATGAAAAAGTATAAAATGTATGAAAAACACGCTAAGATTGTATCACAGAAACTCGTTAGTTTTAATCTTTCTACCTGAAAAGGCTTATTTTTGGATTGTTAATAATTTTACACAAGGGTATAATAAAGATTTGTGTCACTAAAGTAAATTCCAATTTACACCCTTTTTGTGAGTTGAAAATACTTGTACCACAGACTGTACTTTCTCTTTAGCTCCTACATTTTGTCTTTGTCAAACAGCGACTCTTTCTTTTTCCCATTTGCGCATTCCGCTGGCCATCCTACACTTGACAAGTTGTATCTCTATTTACATTGTAGTAGAAATTTATCTAACACAGAATTAGCAACAAAATTGAAGAAATTAATAACAGACCTTGTATTGTATGTAATCAAGTAAAATTTGATTGTCATAACTTAAAATTGTGTGAGTTATTAACCTATTGTTTGTGCTGTAAAATGAACATTTGTTGTTGAGAGCTGAACGTCAACCATTTTAAAACTGCTAAAGATCGCAGGTTCGATCCCCGACCAAGCTGGTAATTTTTCATAGCGGAGAAAAATTTAAAACATGCCTTCTTTTCGGATAGGAAGTAAGACTGTAGGTCCCGTGTCAATGCGATGTTTGGCACGATAAAGATCCCTACTGGGGGTGGACTTCCCCCAGATTCGGCTAAATTCTAGTAGGGTCGGCCAAATGATCATAGCAATCGGTGCCATGAGGTACGAAGGATGCTCCGCCATCCTGATTCCTCGCCCAAAAACAAACAAACCATAAACTAGAAATCAGTAATGTTTATGATACGTAATCTTTAAACAATATTTCTTGCCAATTCAATTAGACGGGATAAGCTGGGTAGTATATTGAATACTGATAAACAAAATTAATACAAAGCGACAAACAGGGAATATAATGTTAATAATGACGTTCGTGCAAAACATGCGCAAAATAGTAAACAGAATGCACAAGATTGGCTATTGTAAACCGACTTGACATCCGCTTTTGGTTCACCAATGAGATAGCAGCATTTTGAAAGGACGAACACGCACGAGGTTTTATTACTCCATCTCTTCGTTGGATAGATTATAGCTATGAAAGTTATACTTTTTTTTACGAATTTGCAGTATTGACAAACGAGGGCAACGCCCGAGTTTATCAAGCAAATGAGTGAAAAAAAGAGACTTTCATAACGTGTTGTACACGACATTTTTGCATATTGTAAGTTGAGAAATTTGTCCTAAAATTTATACAAAATCTTAAGAAAAATTAGAAAAATGTAGTATTCTTTGACAATAATCTCCGAGGAGATTGAAGTTTGTTTTTTACAAACATAATTAAAAAATCATAAAAAAAAGTGCTACTTTCATTACGATTTTTTGTTAAAAAAAGTCAACTTTCATAATCAATATAGGTACAAACAAATATATTGTAGCATTATCAGCATTCATAGCAGTGTAAGTAAATTTGAATTAAACATCCAAAGAATTTTCTAATTTCGAGTTTAAAAAATGATGTAGGTACCTACTATTTAATGTATAAATGTATTAATTATTGAAAATATAATTTTGACCAAAGTAATATAGTTCTTAGATAATACTATTTAATATTTTTGTAAATAGTGTTGCAAAACTAAGGTCATATTCAAATAGAATCAGTAGAACTTTGAGAGTGATGCTTTTTAATCATATGTTTTTACCAGTATCTATTTTACATTAACTACTATACATTAACAAAATTAAAAATAAAATTTGAATTCTTAGCATCTTTAAGTTTGATTTTTTCTTTGTGGACAAATGTTTAGTTGAATGTGCATTTTATGTCCCTTTATATTGATACGTCACTGCTACGGGGGACTCAACTGAGGAGACGAATCGGCAATGGGCGTTCCAAACATTTGCGTACCAATGGCCTGTATTTTAAAAAATTTTCGTTAGAGGGCGATGATAAGTATAGTGAAGTTTCTAACCAATGTTACAGGATGTTTTGACATTTAATACATAAGAGAGGTTAACGTTGGCATAAATGTCAAACGTGTGACCTTAATTGGCTTTCATTCACTGCATTTTTATTACCCTCTTGTAAAGTTTTAATTATTCACTTAAATTTTATTACTGTTTTTATAATACATTTTAAATCATGTTGCCAAGCTGTGTAAGATCAATTGGTAAAAAAGCCGTAACACACAAAGTGAGTAATAATTTAAATTAATAAACTTTTTAGTGTTCATATAACCTAAACCCATTCAAAAGCAAGGTTAAATAAAGGTCTTCAAAGGAAAAGAGAGCAGGATTACAATGAGCAAAATCGGTCGCAGCGGGCTTATAAATGTAAATCTTTACACTAACATTAATAACTTACATGGCTTACATTTTGACATGTCACTTTATTAATCGTAATTCAAGAATTCGAGTTAACATCTGATTCTCTTTACAGAAAGCCCTTGGTCTAATATCAACAGCAAAAAATAATTATGCTACGGAAGCCACATTTGTGACTAAGGTATTTTGTTTTTTGTTATATTTTATTTCATTGCTTATTTCGAGACTGATTACAGCCTTTTCGACTACATAAATTAGATGATGGTCCTTCTACTAGTGTCACACTAACTAAAGAAGATGCAGTTAAGTTATATACACAACTTCATACAATTAGAAGAATGGAAACATCAGCTGGAAGTCTTTATAAGGAAAAAATTGTAAGAGGATTCTGCCATTTATATTCTGGACAGGTTCGTTATTTGATGCTGATTGTAGTTATATTCTAATTTTAATTGTGTGTAGGAAGCAGTAGCAGTTGGAATGAAAGCTGCATTAAGGCCGCAAGACGCAGTAATTACTGCATACAGAGCCCATGGATGGACACATCTAATGGGTGTCGATCATTTGGGTGTTTTAGCAGAACTCACAGGCAGACAAAGTGGTTGCGCACGCGGTAAAGGTGGTTCAATGCACATGTACTGCAAGAATTTCTATGGTGGAAATGGTATTGTTGGTGCACAGGTACCATTAGGTGTTGGCATTGCGTTTAGTCTTAAATATCAGGGAACAGATGGTGTTTGCGTTGCTTTGTATGGTGATGGTGCTGCAAATCAAGGCCAAGTCTTTGAAGTATTTAATATTGCCAAGTTATGGAACGTGCCATGCATTTTTGTTTGTGAAAATAATGGATATGGTGAGTATGCTCCACTTCTGACTCGGAGGTTGATAATTATTCTAAAGTGTTTGTTTTTTAAGGTATGGGTACAAGTGCTGAACGTGCTTCCGCCAATACTGCTTATTATACAAGAGGAGATTATGTTCCTGGTATATGGGTTGATGGTATGGATGTCTTAGCAGTTCGAGAAGCAACTAAATATGCTGTTAATCATTGCACATCTGGTAAAGGTCCGATTGTATTGGAAGCTGCCACTTATAGGTAAATAAGATCTTCAATATTAAAATTTTATTGATTAATTCGATTCGTAATTCTTTTAGATATTCAGGCCACTCGATGTCAGATCCAGGTACAAGTTACAGAACAAGAGATGAAATTCAAGAAGTAAGACAAACTCGCGATCCTATCACATCATTTAAAGAGAAAATCACATCAACGAACTTAATTTCTGCCGATGAGATAAAGGTAAGATTTCTAACCGTCATAAGAGCCCAATACTGAAAAATGTTTTGTTTTTAGAAAATTGAAACTGAAATAAGAGCACAAGTCGATGAAGCAACAAAGAAAGCTAAAACTGATAAAGAGATTCCATTAGATGAACTTACCGCTGATATTTACGTAGAAAACTTAGAAGGTCCAATTCGAAGCATTTCACCATTTGAGCCACTTCAGCACAAACGAATTGGACCAGCTGTTAATGTATAAGATTGTTCAATGAAGTAATATTAAGTTTTAAAAAAATATCATCCAGAAATTGTATATAAACATAAAATATATAAGCTGCTAGGAAATTTTAGAATTGATAAGTTCTAATAAATTGTTTTATTTATTTGCTCAAAAATAATGTACAAATTTCGATTTTATTTATTTTTATTTGTTAAATGTTTGTGAATGCATGGGAAAGAAATAAAAGAGCAATTTGTTATTGAAATTTGTATTTTGCTGTACTTCATTTTTTTTTTCTTGTACGAAGGATGCTCTGTTAATAGTTAGTAGCAGGCCATGGAAGCTCAATTGGCTAGAAACAATTGAATGTCGCATTAGTTGACATTCGTTACCCACAATTGTCAAACGTTCCGATTTCCTTGTGAAACGTAGTTAATTTTGTAAGATAAGTAGTTATGGATTTTTAATTCAGTTTAGATGAGCATTCCGCGAACTAGCCATTTGCCTTTGCCTTTGCCGCGATACCAGCAAAGCCATGAAAATTTGATAGCAGCTTTTGGCGATGCTGCCCCTTCGTTATCCGCTGTTAGTCATTGGTTCCGCGAATTTCGACGAGGGCGAGAGCTGCTAGAAGATGAAGCAAGACTTGTCTGTTCAGAAAATGTTGATCGTGTGGCAAGCTTGATTCAGTCCAATCAAAATATTACTTATAGGGAGATTCAGGAGGAAGTGAAGATTGGATCCTCGGTGGTGAATGCCATTTTGCGTAAACATCTTGGAGTAAGAAAGCTAGCAAACCGTTGGATACCGCATTTGCTCTCAGAAAGTCAAAAAAAAAGTAGACTGGTGTAAATTTATGTTGCAAAAATTTGAAGGAGCTTCCAAGCAAGTGGCTTAAATTGTAACTGGTGATGAATCTTGGGTATACAGTTACAATCCTGAAACTAAGTTTAAATTAAAAAAATGTTTGGGTATTCGAAGATGAAGACTTGCCCACAAAAGTAATTCGTGGCACAAGCATCAATAAGAAAATAATTGCTGTTTTCTTCTGCCGAAGTGGTCCTGTTGCTGTTATTCCACTTGAAGATCGCAGAATGTTAATTCTGAATGGTACTGTGAAGTGGTCTTACCACAGATGTTTGCAAAATTACAGACAGGTCCATAAAGGACCGGTTTGCATAACATCTTAGTCCATCATGACAACGCGTCCTCCCACACTGCTGCCAGAACATTGGATTTTTTGAAAGATACGGGAGTTCAATTGGTAACTCATCCTCCGTATAGCCCAGATCTGGCACCATGCGACTTTTTTTTCTTTCCAACTGTTAAAAAAATAATGCGAGGTAAAAGATTTTCCAGCACAGATGCACCAGCTACAGAATTTCAAAGAATTTTTGAGGACCTTTCGGAAAATGAATTTTCCAAATGTTTTAAAAAGTGGTTTCAAAGAATGCACAAGTGTATTAGTCTGAATGGAGATTATTTTGAAAAACAATAAAGATTTTTTGTTAAAAAATGCAACAGTCTTTTTATAACTAACAATTTTCAGCGCAACCCTCGTATAAACACTTAATAATAAGGTTTATTCGCTCCAGAAAAACAATTAGTGGAGTAACCTTACGTTTTTATCTCGGAACCGGTTGAAACTACTCGGATTTTCATAATTCTTTTTTTAAAATCTTTTAAATATAAAATACTAAAACCTTTATAAACTAGAAATTGACACTCAGATCGGGAAATGCGGTGAAACTCAGAAAACCTAAAAATTTTCCAAGTGGTCCAGTACTGGTTGCTCCACCATCTCAGAACAGGATAATTGTTTGGGTGTTAACACACCTATGTAGTGTTAGTTCGAAACCACTATTAATTTACTTTTATTCCTTTTGGTTTAAATATGGCAACCATATTTGTTTCGTGGTGCACGACGTTTCTTGCAGTTTTCTATGTAAACGAAAATCTCGATATCTCAAGAACGATTAGTAGTAGAGACGTATGGTAAAAACTGTGTGTATTGTTCACACCTCGTTCTACATTTGTTGTTAACTTTTTTTGCAAAATTTCTGCTTTTTAAAGTGTCACATTTCCAGGAAATGGTGAGGTTTCAGGCTTTATATTTTTCTAAGAAGGTATACAGTTAGAAATAGTTAATGTTTAAAATATTTGAAATCTGAAACTACACTATTTTGGTATTTATGGGCTTTTTCAATTTTCGATTTCTTCATTTTTGGGCAAGTTTGGACCTCAATATCTCTGATGGCCATGCATGGATTTTTTTATAATCAGAGCAAGTGAAGCAATATATGAAGACAAACTGTGATAAAAATTTTAATTTTGATATTAACATGCAGAGAGAGTTATGCTGAGTTGAAAACTGTAAATAAATCTTGTAAATGACTATAATACGTTCCAGTGATAAACTATGTATTTTTACTATATGACCTCTACATTAGTAGTTAACTATGATCGTCAACTTGTAACCTATAAAGATTTCAATGTTTTATATGTACGGCATTTAAAAAAAAATCATTCAAATCCGAGTAGTTTCAACCGGTTCGGAGATTAAAATGACCGGCTTTTTCTTCATTTTTGGCCAACTTTGGACCTCAATATCTCTGATGGGCGCTGATGGAATTTTGTTATATAGAGTGCTTGTTGTTATAAGAAGAGTACTTGTTGTTATAAGAAGAGTGCTTGTTGTTATAAGAAGAGTGCTTGTTGTTATAAGAAGAGTGCTTGTTGTTACAAGAAGAGTGATTGTTGTTATAAGAAGAGCAACTGACTCAACAACTATAATCTATAAAGGAGAACTTTTTTATAAAATGGTGTATAGATTCGACGATTCTGTCAGTCCAGATGATGATATACCATATATCATTTAAAAAACAATAGTATGATAAATACATACTAACTATGTAAGGTTTCCCTTTCTTTTTGCATACAGTTACTATTATAAAAATTATGAAGATAGACACTGAATAATATTGACTGCTTGATGAAGTAACGTGAGTTACCAATACCATTGTAACATGAGTGACCAGCGTTTAATAGTTTAAAAAATAATGTTGTTATTAATATAGATTGTATATATTATTAATTAACTTGTATTTTATTAATAAATACATATTTGACTTTTAATTTACTTTAATACCTCAAACAGAACAGAGTTTCAGACGAATTCATACATAAAGAGAAAGCTATGTCGCTAAATGTAACATGAGTTACTAGAGACATATCACGAAATTAAAACAAATCCTTACTTGCCCAACTAATTATAAATATATATCTTAGTTCTTTGTTATCTCAGAATAATAATTTCTTGTGTTAAAAAATCATAATCATAAATTTAAACTGAACAATTGAAGCTGGGAGTAAAATGTAACATGAGTTACCATGGACTGACCCTAAGATAAAAATAGCCGATGCTGGATTCTATATAAAAATGAATTTCCCAATATTTGGAGCATCACCAGATGGACTAACATCAACCCATGTGATTAGAGATAAAGTGTCCCACCAAAGAAGACACCGTAAAGAATTTTATAGAAGATGGTGCCATTACCAACAAGTCATTTGCACAGATGCAGCTGCAAATGTTTTTGACAGGTAGAGAAAATGGTTATTTTATTGTTGCAGCTCCAAACTTCGAAGTAACAAAGAATTTCCAAGTTATTGAAATCGAGTTAAATATTTAAAAGATATTTTAAATAAGGCTGAATTATTTTGGAAAAAAGCAATTTTTAAAAAATTGTAATGTATTTTAAATTTTATTACTATTTATATTATATTTTATTTACTTATACATTTACATTCATGCGCTGAGACCGGGTCGCCTGGGAGATCTAAACCAAGATGCCGGTACAAAAGTACAACAAAATCTTTTGTCATGTCTACCTCAACAAAATCACTCCAAACTATGCACTGTTATGTCTTTTGAATCGTCTCATCGAGAGCTACAGCAAGTGATACAAAGGCATGTGGTTTTTAGTTTTTGTCATAATATGATGGGAAATGTGGTTTTTTGATAAATCACTGGAAACTGCTTGAATCCTCAGGGTATGGGTGACATGTTATACATTTTCAGAATCCTCTCGTCTACGTGATATAGTCTATATCACGCCTTCGAATTTTTTTCATACGTTAGTATTTTTGTTGAGTTTTCTATTTTTGTTGTCGTGCTGTTTATTAGTAATTATAATTAATATAATTTTATCACCAACTTTGCTGTTGAGGTTGCGACCTGCAGCATTTTAGGCGTTGAGACGATTTTTAGTAATAATGTTCCTTACTTATTTACTAATATAGTATGTACTAATATTCCTTATTTTCGGATTTTTTTTAACGACCTAACACAAATATTCCTGAGTTTTATAAATTGAACATTGCTGAGAAATTTGTCGCTTAATTGTATATTTTCTCTATTGTTGTACATATTTATAATTTCTCGTGTTACGTTTATTTCCCTCTCCGAGCATGTCTGGAAATCAAGTCTCTACAAATGTTGTTGAACTTTTCAGGAAATGTTTGGATCAAAATGGTGCAAAGAGAAAGTTATTCATCTAAATGAGTGGATTCTGAAATTGTATTATGTCCAGCTTACTCTTAGGATTAAGGTATAGTTGCTAGTCATTTATCAAAAAACGTTTTTCACCACTAGTTACCATATTGTGGCAAAACTAAAAATCCATAATGCCTTTGTATTACATGGTGTAGCTCTCGTCGAGACGCTTCGAATGACATATAACAATGCTTAGTTTGGAGTAATATTTGTTGAGATAGACAAGAGAGAAGGTTTTGTTGTACTTTTGTACCGTACATTTTGAACTAGTTCTCCCAGGCGACCCGGGATGAGTGCATAAATGTAAGTGTACCTAGAGCGAAATTTATCGTAGATTCTAAAGATATGCAGCTTATGGTGGCAAACCTTCTGAATCCATAAGAAAATGGTTAAAACCACCAAGATGTACCATTTTTCAGTAGTTTTCTTGGCATAACTTTGTGCACAGTAGGAATTTCCAAATGCACCAGAAGACAAAAGTTGTTCTACGCGCTGAGCCCGTCAAAATGAGCTATATTATGTGAGTATACGATGCTTGTACACAAAGTTAGCATTTTGACCTTTACCGCCCAGCTTATCAATATAAGTGATGCCTTCTTCGGTCAGGATGGCCTGTATGTGTTAAAGAATTTTACCTGAAAGTTTGAAGAAAATTGAAGAACATAAATATTATTTCTGTTTCCATTCAATGCAAATTTATTTCATTTTCCCGGAGACAGCCTCTTAAAACTTTACAAGGACACTTGTTAACCTAAAATTAAATTTAAAGTTAATTGAAGATTTGTCAAGGAAATAGAACTTGGTTGGTTTAAATATTAACTTGAGCAATGAATAACTCTTAGTAATAAAATAAAAAATTCTTTATACAAAACTGAAACATTGTTTTCTTAATCTTTTATTAACAATCCTTGTGTGTTGACAATACCACTTGCTATAATGATGATACAATCATATAAATACAAATAATTCTTGTCGATACAAGCATGCCTTTTTAACTTCCTAAATTCTCTCAGTCTTTTCATTGCTCTTTCATCATAAAGCTGCAATCCTTCGTGTTTCCAGCACTTCTCCTCGGGTAGGTTTTTTGCCTTTCAGGACACTGGGGGGTCTCACTATTCGACAATTCTTGGCCACTAACGCTTCTTGAATTTGTTTAAAACCCCTATCAACCATTATCGTACAATTATCGGGTACGAGATCAAAGTAGCCCGATTCTTCCAGAACTACCTTCTCGACTGTTCGACCTCCATATCCTGGAGAAATGAAATTAATGAACTCATGAGGTGTTGCTGAGATTAAGTATTTTAGGATATTGTAATGTTTATAATTTGACCAAGTTAATGCTTGCTTCAATACATTCGATGGAATCTGTATTTCCATTTCGAGACAATCAATAATCAATTGTAATTTTCTATATCTAATTGAAATGGGATGGGTAGCATTTTTTTCAATATGATCAGCAGATGGCCAAAAAATAAATTTTTAAAAATAGGTTGCTAAAATTGGTACAGCCTTATTAAATATTTTTCCTATATAGGACTCCAAGACACCAAAGTCATCAGCAAGACGAGCATTTGCATCATCCATTCGGATTTTCTTTAAAACAATAAGTACATGTTCATATTTCATAGAAATAGTGTCTGCTAAGAGACGAACAATAAAATACGAATCTTTAGGTATTCCTAAATAAAATCTGCTTTTGGTTTGCAACATCTTAAGATAGACTTTATAGTATCTAGTCTTCTTTATCAGCTTTTTCTACAATCCATTCAGTCAAACTACCTGATGCTGAAGTGTTTCGCCCATTGGTACTTGATGAATCCCTGGAAGTATCGCTTGAAGAGGATTCTTTCAACGCTTCAGTAGCTTCTTTTCTCATCGCTTTGGCGTATTGAGATTTCAAAAGGTCCTGTATTTGTTCTGACAGTATGATATTCAATAACATCTGTGTTTGTACATGTAGATTTTAAATGGCATGTTACTCTAGCTTGAATTGCCTTATCAGATTTTATTATAGGAGCCATATGGTATAAAGGTTCCTCCAAGGCAAATGTGCCTGATGGCGATGGGATTGTCTCCACTATCCTTAAAGATTTTGGTGTTGGGGGTCTAGAACTGACTGTTCTTTGGTGAGATGTTGAAGGATCGTCTTGAAAAAATTTTCTGACTACCTTCTTTCCAAGTGGCTGCAGAGCTTCAAGTTTTCTTTTTTTGTCTGATCCAGTGAGCTGAGAGAACTCAGACCTCTCCTGCAATGGACTGGTCAAAAAGTTATGAGGCACAGCATCTTTTTTTATTTTTAGACGAGTTCCAATAAGTTTATACTCCATCCAATTTTCAGCGTCATTTTCTAGCTGTGAAAAAAGAAACATGTTGAAAACAAGTTCAGAATAAGTTATGTATAATTTACCTCAAAATGATCTTCACAACAATAAATATGACTACCTCTTGGCACAAATTGTTCATTAATAGTAGAGTACCATCTATTTCTTCTTTCATGGTCCATTGGTACCAAGATGAACAATTTATTGGGCGTGGACTCACAATTATTTAGGCAAGATGGAACAAAACAGCTCTTTTTCATTGTTAACCCTATAATTTGTAAAATAATTAATTACCACATTTTAGTTTTCAGATTAGTAAGTTGTACACTTACGATTTTGTGAATTTGGATATTTAAAAATTTAGACATGATATAATACCACAAATAATTACAAATATACGAGGAAAATACTAACTACAACTACATCTAATAAAAGAATACCTTAGGGCTAATGTTCTATGATAAAACTACACAAGATTTTTCTGCAACACCAGCTACATGGCACTTAAGTATAAATAAAATTAGATAAAACTACCTACTTCTCAAAACTAACTACAAAAACTAATAAAATTAGTTAGTTTTTAATATCTAAACTATCAAGTATTTTAACTAATCAAACTATAAAAAACTATTTAAGAATAATAAGATACAAACACAAAAATCGTAATAGGAACACAAACATGCAAATTCATAAAGAAACAAGGAATGAGAATGAACAGGAAAAATGCAGAAAACTACCCTACCTAACTGTATACCTACCCCAAACAATTAGTGATGGATGGTGGTTATTCAAGTTCATTATCCCTTTACATAATCTGGCCTTGACCAAGGAGGATAACAGTTGCTGAAGAATTTGGGATCTTGTTTGCAGCTAGATTTTGTAATACACACACATCTCTTCAAGGCTTGAGCAGGAGATTATTTGTACTTTTCTTTAAAAATTACCAGATCAACTTTACATTTGAAACAACCTGTTCACAGTAATGACCAAGGGCAACCACATGGTTGCTGAATGGGTAGTTAAGCGCACAATTTCGCATTTTCACATTTTCGTAGTCGCATTTATACCTAACCGTACCGTAACCTACCGTAATTTTATACCTATACATTCGACTACACGAAATTGTGCAATTAATTACCCATTCAGCACCCAGTTGGTTGGGCTTGGTAATGACTAATAAAATGAGTTTTATAAATAAACGAGTAGTACTAGATATTTATTGTCAATACTTTTTTTGTTACTTACCTAAACATCAAAATTATTCGTATTTTAAAGTCAAAACGACTTATCATTGCTTTAAGAGATTTTTAAAATTAATTTTTCTTATTTGTAAGGTTAAGTTGTGTTTCGAATCACATGTGGAAACGCCGCCAACAAAGAACGCATCAAATCATGCAATACGTTTTTGCAACCATCTTATTCTAGCTCAATATCAATTACCTGAAAGACTTAATCGCGTATGTCTTCGCATTTTGATACTACGGAGAAACAACTATGACGTATAAGATGGCGCATTTTTCAAAAGCTATGAAAATTTTACGTTTTTAATTTAATTTTTTTCGTTATGTAATTTTTTATACAGGGTTGCGATTATGTATGGAACCGGGTTCGTTCTGCTAAAACGGTTTGAGCTAGAATCCTGAAACTTTAAAGAGACTTAGGACTCAATAAAAACTACTTATTAAAATTTAAAAAAAAATTTTTGATCCATAAGTTTTCAAAATGCAAAGCCAACTTGATTTTTTTTAAATGGGAACATGGGTTAAATGGGACATCGTTTTTTTTCATTTTTCATTTTTATTTTTTTTTCTGAAATTCTGTCAAACAAATCATCAAACCTATTATACCTGTTATATTTTATGTTGTTTTATTTAATCTTTTAATTCACTTTTAGTTTGGGATGAGTTCGTAGGTTATAATGAAATAAGAGTCGGGCTACAACTGATTTATTTTAAAGTGTACAGAACATGTTTTGTAAGTATATGCAACCAAACGTACATATGAGCATATTCATATTATAACATCTCCTTTCTTTATAAAAATTTAAAGAATTAAAAAAAAACACTTTATTTGTCAATACACACAATACTTATAAATAAACATACAACAAATTAAAAAATCATTGTTTAAATTAATTAGTACCTGTAACAAAATCATTGTACTTATTTGGTGTAATTATTTTTCTACCAAACTTAGAAATCCTTCCATTAGTAACATTTAAATTACTTGTAGTTGGTTGTACATTATTATCATTTTTTATTCTATTGTTATGGATTTCTGATTCATTTAAATTATTTTCAGTTAGACAGTTATTGTGATTTTTAGTTAATAATTTTGGAATATGAAAATAATTATCATCTTTTTTATTAAGTTCAGGTTGTGGAGTATTCATAATTTTATTGAAAGTTTCTTTGGTGACTTTGATGTAATGTCTATTTCTAATTATGTATCTTCCATTCCCTGTTTCTATTTTATAAGTCCTTTCCCTAACTTTGTTTACAATTCTACCTAGTTTCCATTTGCTTTTAGGGAATTCCTGATATCTTATAAGTGTACCTGGTAAAATATCATTAAAGTTTTTTACACCTTTTTTGTCATAATATTTTTTACTTAAGTTTTGACTATTATCTAATTTTGTATTGAACTTTTTTGTGTTAATTATGCATGGTTTTAATTTTTTGTCTACAATTGGTAAATTATCTCTAATATATCTAGACATTAGTAATTGTGATGGTGTATAGGTGTCAAGAACAGGAGTATTTCTATAAGATAAAAGAGCAAGATATAAATCTTCTCCACTTTGAATAGTTTTCTTAATTAATTTTTTTAAAGTTTGAATTGTTCTTTCAGCAAAACCGTTTGATTGTTGATGTTTTGGTGATGCTGGGATTACATTAAAGTTCCAGTCTTGTGAAAACTGTATAAATTCTTTGCTTAAAAATTGAGTACCACTATCTGCAATTACTATATTTGGTATCCCATGTCTTGCAAATATTGATTTACATTTTTCAATTACATTTTTTGCTGTTAAATTATGATTTAAATTAACAATTTCAGGATATTTTGAATAGTAATCTACCAAAAGTAAGTAAGATTGATCATTTACAAACATTATGTCACATCCTAATTTTCGCCATGGTTGTTTTATGATAGAGTGTGGAATCATTGGTTCGTTTATATTTGAATTAGCATAAGTGTTACACATTTCACATTTACTGACCAACGTCTCAATATTACTTGTTATGCCTGGCCAATATACTGAAAGATTTGCTCGTTGAATACATTTTTTTATGCCAAAATGTCCTATGTGAATGTAACTTAGTATTTTGCTTCTCCAAGCTTTTGGAATGATTGTTTTTTGAGACATATAAAGCAATCCATTGGTACCTTCTGTTATTAACGATCTGATTTTATAATATGTTCTTAACTCAATGGGTACTTTTTTTATATTATCTGGCCAACCTTGATTTATATAACGTTTTAGTTGTTGCAATTCCTCATCATTATCAGTGGCAGTAATTAATTCCTTTAATTTTTTATCATTTATTACTAAATTTTTTTGTATTAAACACACCTGTAACTCTAAATTTAAGTTATCATGGAATTCTTTATTCAAATTTGCTCTCGATAGGCTATCAGCAATAATCAATTTTTTTCCTGGCTTGTATACCAAATTAATGTCGAACTTTTGAAGTGACAGCAACATTCGTTGTAATCTTGCCGGACATTCATTTAGCGATTTTTTAAAAATACTTATAAGAGGCTTGTGGTCAGTTTCCACAGTAAATTTTCGTCCAAACACATATGGATAATATTTCTGAGCACCAAATACAATTGCTAAAAGTTCTTTTTCAATTTGGGCGTAGCGTTGTTGAGTCGAGTTCATGGCTCTAGAAGCATATGCACATGGTTTTCCTTCTTGCAATAACACTGCTCCAAGTCCATGTTGTGATGCATCTACTGAGATCGTAGTTTCTTTGTTTGAATCGAAATACTGAAGAACTGGCTCTTTTACTAACATATTCTTTAGTTCAGTAAAAGCTTTTTCTTGTTCATCTTCCCAGTAAAAAATACTCGCATCTTTTATTAATTTTCTTAATGGTTGTGTTTTTTCTGACAAATTATTTATAAACCTTCCCACATATGTTATAAGACCTAAAAATCTCTGTACCTCTTTTTTTATTTGTTGGTCTTGGCATACCTTGAATCGCTTCAATTTTATCCTCATCTACCGATACCCCTTTATTTGAAAATTTATGTCCTAAATATGAAATTTCTTTTAGGCCAAATTTACATTTGTTTAAATTAAATTTTACATTATTTTTTTCAGCTATTTGAAAAACTTTTTTCAGCCTTTCATCATGCTCCTCTTTTGTTTTCCCATGAATTAAAATATCGTCTACGTATATCTCAATTCCTTCCATTGAAAATATATTATGAAAATATTCCTGGAAAACTTCGCTAGCAATTTTTATACCAAATGGCATCCTTAAAAATTTGAATCTTCCAAATGGAGTTCCAAAAGTACATAAATTGGTCGATTCTTCATCTAATTCAACAGACCAAAAGCCATTTGCCGCATCTAGAGTTGAAAAATAGGTGGAACCTTCTAATTTTGAAATAATATCATCCATGTTCGGCATTTTGTATTTTTGATTTATAATTACTTTATTTAGATCTCTGGGATCTAAACATACTCGTAAGGAACCATCTGTTTTTCTTACTAGGACATAAGAATTTAGCCAGTGAGTACTACCTTCTACTTTTTTAATTATGTTTGCCTTTTCTAACTCGTTTAAACATTTTTTGAATTCTTCTCGTAATGCAAAAGGAACATTTCTAATTACATTTATAATGGGTTTTGCATTTTTTTCGATTTCAATGTGATATGGTTTATTTAATTTACCAATCCCTTTAAAATTTGTTTCAAATTCACCAATTAAATCTTTATATAAGTAATTTTTGTTTATTTGCTTTTCAATTGACTGAATTTCTTTATTTATTACAATTAATTTTAAATCGAGACTAGTCTGAATACCTATAATTGGTTCATGTTTATGATTATTCTCCACATAAAAATCAACATTACACATCTTATTATTAAATTGAATAGTTAAATTACATTTTCCAATAATTGGAATTTTTTCACCTGTAAATGCTGTTAATGTGTCATTTGTATGAGTGATTTCTCTTAAATTAAACTTTATTTGTTTTAATTTTGATACTGAGATTACATTTGCATTAGCTCCAGTATCTATTTTGCATCTTAATAACTTATTGTTAATTACTAAATTAATTAAACTAGGATTATTTTCCTTTGCATTATTTATGACATCAATACAAAAATAATCTGCATTTAATTTTAGATCATTATCGTTTTCAATTTCATTTATATTTCTAGTTTTTCTTGTTGATTTATTTTGGAAACATACATTAGAAAAATGATTTAATTTTTTACAATAGTGACATGTTTTATTATACGCAGGACATTTATTAACATCGTGTGTATAACCACATTTTCTGCAATTTTTTATTTGTTTACCTACAGATTTCTCTTGTGAAGTTTTCTTGTTTGCACCTCTTGACGTCTCGGTTTGGCGGGAACATGTGTTCTGTGGGCGGGAAGAAGTTGACGTTGCCGCTTGTCTACGATGCATTATCGCGATATCATGGAACGATGACCTCGTAACAGCTGCATTGGCGTCGCTTTGCATTTCTTGAAGTTGTTGGCGGGAATTCTCCATTACCATACAGTATTCGATGGCTTTTTCCAATGATATAGGTTCTTCTTGTAAAAGTTTTTCTCGTATTCGTTCGTCTTTTATACCCGTAATTAACATTGTTTTGATTAAATCGTCTTTTAATGTACCAAATTCGCACTGATTGGCTTTATTTTTAAGTTCCGTTACAAATTGTTCTGTTGTATCACTGCTTTGTCTCGTTGTGAAAAATTTATATCGTTCATAAGTAACGTTCTTTTTAGGCACAAAATAATTTTCAAATTTATTTGTTAACACTTGGATTTTATTTTCTTCTTCTCGAGTAAAAGAGAACGAATTATAAATATTAATTGCTTCTTCTCCCATCAAGTATAAAAGTTGAGCACATTGCACTTTTTCGTCTTTTTTATTTAATTCACAGGCTTCTGCATAAATTTCAAATCTTTGCTTCCATCTTTTCCAGTTTTCTGCAAGGTTACCCGTTAACAGCATAGATTGAATGCCTTTTCCCTCCATTTTGTCGATTGCACTTCACGTGTATTTCCACTTAATTTATTTATTTTCTTTAATTCTGTAGTTTTTAATTTAATTTATTATTCCATTATACTTAAAACTGCGCCATGTTATATTTTATGTTGTTTTATTTAATCTTTTAATTCACTTTTAGTTTGGGATGAGTTCGTAGGTTATAATGAAATAAGAGTCGGGCTACAACTGATTTATTTTAAAGTGTACAGAACATGTTTTGTAAGTATATGCAACCAAACGTACATATGAGCATATTCATATTATAACAATACCATTCAATTCGGAAAAAAATAACCTTTTAAACGATGTCCCATTTAACCCATGTTCCCATTTAAAAAAAATCAAGTTGGCTTTGCATTTTGAAAACTTATGGATCAAAATTTTTTTTTTAAATTTTAATAAGTAGTTTTTATTGAGTCCTGTCTCTTTAAAGTTTCAGGATTCTAGCTCAAACCGTTTTAGCAGAACGAACCCGGTTCCATACATAATCACAACCCTGTATAAACTATTTACTGAAGCTTTGTACTATTTTAGGGGTCTAAAATTGAATGTGTACTGTTTTAAATGAATTGATGAACGGTGTCCACTATTACTTACTGGAATTTGGACTTTCAACGAAAATGCCAAAAAAGAAATTCTCTCCTCTTATTATGTGACCGACCACATGAAAATGAACCTTCAAATGATGTTACTATTGGTAATCTTTCAATCAGCAATATTAGGGAGTGTGTAAAAACTAGAATTTTTACTGATTCGATCGTAAAAGATGAAATAGAAAAATATGTAAGTCAGCAGGAGACAAAATAAAAAGTTAAAACTCCATAGAAAAAATTAAGAGAAAAGCATCTAATGAAAATGATTATGATGAATCTACACGAAAATTAGCCGAGAAGAAAAAGGAGGAAAATGATTTTTCATCAGGAGACGATCCAGAACATTTTTTAAAAGCATAAAAGAGGAAGCTGAAAATGGATGAACGATTAATTGAAGTAGACTTTAGTTTTAGTAAACCTAGTATAAATAAAAATCTAAAAAATTATTTTACGTCTAATTATTTCACATAATACCACCAAGGTATAACACATGATTGTACCTTGGACCAAATCAAATTTTTCTTTATTTTTTCGGCAATTATAGAAACTAATTTAAATATAAATACTAATAGCTGCAAATATTAAAAGAAAAGACTGACGAGAAAATGTTCATGCATAAATTTATCATATAGAAGTAATAACCAGTTTTCAAATATAAGAATTTAAAAAAATAGTCCAAGGTACACTTCCCTGCACTGTTCATAAGTTTAATCACACCGCAAAAATTCAAATCTATCATGAAAAAACAAAATAGCTTAATGTAATAAAAAATTTATTTAGTGTAGGTAGTGTAAAATGTATACATGATTTAACATGGTCATTTGTTGCTAAGGAACAACAGTCCGACAATGACATTTTCTAGAAACGATTACATCTATGGAACAAGCACAGTGACAACAATAATTTTTTGATCGTTTAATGGTTGGAGACTTTCGTAGTAATTATTTATATAACTCAAATTGATATTTATTTATTTGTAAGTAAGTAACCAACAGGATTATAGCCTAATAATAGGTTACATTAATACAGTAATAATATACAAATTATATGAACACATAACTACAAAATAAGTAATTAAATAATAACTTTTAGAATTAAACTGAAATATAATGTGGAGAACTACCACAGTTTAATTAATGTACACAGTTATGTAACAAATGATTATATGTGTTAAAGACTTACAGCTGAAGAATTTAGAACTTCCATGACCTTGATTTTCAACTCTTTTTTTGACATCTAGCGTTTTTTAAACAGTTAGGAAGGTCATTTATCATAATCAAGAATAACAAAGGACCTAAGTTAGAGCCTTGTGGCACTCCTGAAGTTGCTTGATATTCTACGGATGTACAATCATCATAGACCACATACTGCTTTCTGTTACTAAGATACGAAGCGAATAGATTTAGAAGGGAATTGGATAGTCCTAGTTTATGCAACTTATCCAAAAGCGTGTCGTGGTGAACTTGGCCAAACGCCTTGGATAGGTGTGTATATATAACGTCCAGCTGAAGGCCGTCATTCATAGTATCTACTACGGTTTGTGAGAAGTTTAATAGGTTGGTCACAATTGAACGGTTCGGCGTAAAACTATATTGAAATTCTGAAATGCTTTGATTAAACTGTAGCCAGATATACTTGTACAAAATACTTTCAAAAATCTTACAGGGAACAGAAAGCAATGCGATTGATCTGTAATTTGTACAATCTAGCTTATCACCACTCTTAAATATAGGGCATACCTTAGTGACCTTCCAACAGCTTGGGAATTGATTGATTTCTAGAATAATATTAAATATAGTACAGAGAGGATCGACGAGAAAATCGGAACAGGCTTTGTATATGTACGGAGGTATTCCATCTGGCCCTATTGAACGTTTTGGAGCTAATTTTCTAATGGCTTCTTTAACATCTTCTATGGTAATATATGGCAAATCGAGGGTGTTATTATTTATCGGTATCGATTCGTTATGAAAAGAAACATTGTATGTTGAAGGTATAGTATGGAAAACTGTCTGAAAATATTCTGCAAACGCATTGGCAATGTCTGTCCAGTTTTGCAATGCTTCATTATTATATGTCATATGACTTTGTACTGATTGAGATTTTTTCACAGTTCTTAACAAAGTCCAGAAAGTCTTTGGATCATTTTTAATATTGATTTCCACATCCCGAATATAGTCTAAAAAAGCAGATCTGATATCAATTTTCAGTTTGAACCGCAAATAATTGAAATTCTGACGAATATTTACATTTTCACGGTTTTTTAGAGGTTTCCTATACCTATCCTTCTTTTTAATGTGGCGTATAATAGAAGCAGTGTACCAAACAGGGTAAGATCTTTTTCGGGAATTCGTTTTGGGAACACACTTATCAAGAACAGAATAGAACTGACTGTAAAATTTACCCATCTCAAAGTTAGCGTCTGATGACCCTCCCACATTCCAATTAATCATACTTAACTCATTGTACATCCGAAGAAAATCAGCTCTTTTGAAGTTATACTGCGCATATTTCGGTCTTTCCATCCACAAAGTTCTATCCTTTATATATCCGACACTGCATACAAATGAAGGATGATGAGCATCCTCAGAAATCAAAGGAGCAGTATGTTGTACCGCTACGTTCTCTCTACCTAAAACTAAATCAAGCACTCGATTATTTAAATTTAAGACATTATTAAACTGAACAAGGCCATGTAGTTCCAAAAATTGATCATATTGCATTCTTACTATTTCGGATGCACTAAATAAATTAAAGTCTCCTAAAATATATACGCTAAGCTTGCAACTTGCAACTAAGTTGCACTTGGAGGAAAATAGACACAACAAAGATAAACGTAACGATTACCTAAGAATACTCAAAGGTCTTCATTAACTGTTTCATAGTTTAACAACCTTAAAGCTATTAAATTTACTCCTGACCGCAATTAAAACTCCCCCACCTCTAATGTTGTTACTGCGATCTTTACAATAGACTATATAATCATCTGTGAACAGTTCTTTATCATTAATTGAAGGATAAAGCCAAGTTTCGGTCAAGGCTATTATGTCGTATTCACCAACAGCCGCTAGTAAATTAAGTTTAAAAGTATTACATTTGGAAACCACACTACGTACGTTTTGGTAATAAACATTTAAATTTCGACTGTCAGCGTTAATGGACATTGTTGAAATCGACAGTAGAACTGATTACAAAAACCTGGCTGCCTTCGGACTTTCGCATTAAGATTTTTCCATTCTTTGTCCACAGAAATTTGATTTCATTGTTCTTTTTAAATATTCTACATTGTGCGTAAAGTTTTCTATTATCTGGGGACAACGACTCATTAATGTATATGGGCACTGGGGTTCCTGATGTAGGGTCTAGATTCTTAGTGGTAAGAGTACGTTTAACTTTACGGGCCTTTAGAAACTCTTCCTTATCAATTCGTCAAAAAATTTAATTATTATACCTTTAGGTTCATTGGGCTTGGATGTAATTGATTGAAGACGGTGGCATGCATCTATCACCACCTTTTCAATTTTGAAGTCAAGTGCTCGACCAATTGCACCTACAGTTGCAAGAACATTTTCGTCTCTTGGTTCTGGGACTCCGTGGATATCGACGCAATTATTTCGCCTATATCGTTCCATTTTGTTTAACCTCTGTTTTAGTTCTAGATTATCCTTTTGCAGTTCATTTTTCTCGCTGACCAGCTTTTCTATATTAAGACAACAATCAGAAATTGCTTTGTCTTTATCCTGTAGGATTTTTTTCAGTTCATCAATTTGAAACTCTGAAATTTTTTCCGACAATATTTTGTTCTCTTCTTGAACTACTTGTTTAACTGCGGCGGTAATCATATCACACAGTTCAGAATGGCTAAGTTTTGTTATATCTACAGATATCTTGCGCTCCTTTTATCTTACACTGACCACAACACCAGGCCTGTCTTGATTCGGCATTGAGTTTTCGATATGCACTTTTTCTAATATTTGCACATAAATAATGAAAACTGTAATTACAGCCTTTGCACAAAACATATTCAGATTCTGGTAGCAAATTTTTTGCACATACTCCACATGAAGGCATTTTTGCGTAATCGCATATTAAATTTATTAGATTAAACGGTATAAATTTATAAAAATATTCGAGCAATTCAAAGTGATATTTACTTCATGCGTTCACACATACAATATGTTGATCAATTTAAATCTTTTATCTCTACTTTAGGAGTTGATCAGATTATTATCGAACAAACACATACAACTAACGATAGTAGCACACTAGTGGATTCTTCTTTCTAATAAGGCAAATACATTAAGTTCTGTTCATCACACCAAAAATTACCGATCATAGTATAATTTGCATTTCCTTACAAACACTCCAAAACATATATGTAAATCATATAGAAATGTTAGTTTTGAAACATTAGATATTTACATTAAATAACAATTTACATACATACATACATAATCTTTAACATCTTATACCTTTCGGTGTCGAAGTGCCGGACACACCGAGCTGCAGAGTGGATATGTGTATGTGAGACGAGGCAGCGGAGCCATATAGGCAAGTACACTGCGCTCGTGGTTTGCCCATCCAACTACTGACCGCCACATACTCAACTTAACTATGTTAAGCGATAGAAATCCACTATAACCACTCTTCCGTACTGCCGACTAAATAACAATTTACTAACATATAATTAGAAAATTTAATTACGTTAGAAAATGAAGTTAATTAATTTCTTAGTTAATTTCTAAAAAATCTTCTGCCTTGGTACGATTCTGAAGTCATAGAATATGCAGAAATAAGAGATAACTTATATAAAAACTTGGATGCAATATTCATTTTGCTGAAATTAAATTGTGAATATGCTTAAAAGAAAAAAAATAGAATATTTTAAAAATAAAATCAATAATTCAGATGACTCAAAAAAATTATGAAAAATTCTAAAAAAATTAGTTAAGGTTGAAAATAAATCCCTGCTAAGAGGCATTTTATTTACTTTCAATAACATAAACATTTCTGCAAGTAATGGTATTCAAAAGGCAGACTGCTTTAATACTTGTTTTACTGGGGGCATACAAGAAATTAAATTATCACTTCCACAAACACAACTTTGGACTAGCAATGGACTACCCATTATTGAAAATAATTTCAGTGAATTTAGAATGTTATTATCAGATCAGATCTACAAATCATAATCAACTTACTTAACATCAAATGTAATTTATTTATCACATACCACAATGAAATTCACTATAGTGCCCTCTGTATAGGGCTTTTTACAAAAATCAATAACTATGCTGCATTAAGGATGCCTAAACGGACAGTGTATTTGAAAGCATTTATGCAACTCTTAGTAATTCAAATGATCATTCAAGTCAAACTAAAAGTCAAACAGAGAAACCACTTGAATCATGATCATGCACAGTATACCTTAATTATGAACAAGAAAGCAAATGAGGAAAAAATTTACATTATTGTCTAATTAGCTTAAGTGGCCATTATATGACTATTCTGAAAAATTTATCTACGTTATGTGTCTATTATGTTTTTCGTCAGTATGAGTATCTGTATCTTCTTGCAATTCCTGTTTTTCTTGGCACTTAATATCATAAAGATCACAGTTGAAAAATTCCGCTTCAGTATGAGTTCTCATGTGACGTTTCAAATTGTTCTTATAAGAACACTTGTAATTACATATGGCACACTGGAATGGTTTTTCTTCACTATGAACACTGTATATATGTTGTCGCATAGTGTTTCTTGATTTAAACGCAGATTTACATATAGTACATTCAAACAATCTCTTATTGTTATGACTAATCATGTGTCTTTGTAAAGAACCTTTCCGTGCTGTCTTATATTCACAATTGTTGCACTGGAATGGCTTCACTCCAATATGATTAAGGGTATGTTCTCGTAAACTAGTTTTTCGTATTGTTTTATAGTCGCATAGATTACATGTGAAAACCTTCTCATTACTATGAAGAAGTTTGTGTTGTTTAAGACTTTTTTTTGAGCTAAGTTTATCTTCACATATGTCACATTTAATTGGTTCCTTAGCAGTATGTGTAAGTATATGTCTTTCTAGTCTGTTCTTTGTAGAACATTCATAATTGCATATATCACATTCAAATAATTCTCTATTTTTAATAATTTCACCATTATGATTCTTTATTGTTGGTTCAATATTAAAATTGCTGTGGGTAAGCAAATGCTGTGCCAACTTATCTTTCGATGATCCTTTGTACTCACAATAAACACATCTAATTGGTTTTCCTTCAGTATGATTGAGTATGTGTTCTTGCAATCTGCTGTTAGTTTTGAAGTTACAATCACAAACATCACATTTGAACAGTCTAACATAACTGTGAATAATCATGTGTTTTTTAAGCAGGCCTCTCAATGTTGTCATATAAGCACATAAAGCACATTTCAATAATGGTTTTTCTCCTGAGTGACTACGTATATGTTCTTTCAGGTAGTGTTTTTCTTTACATTTGTAGTCACAATAGTCACAACTCAAAAGTTTTTCATGTATTTGTTGTATATGGCGCAGCAAATTCTTCTTAAGCGAACATTTATAGTCACATATGGGACAGTGGAATGGTTTTTCTCCAGTATGAGTGAATGTATGCTGTTGCAAAGTACTTTTAAGTTTAAATTTCTTATCACATACTTCACATTTAAAAAGTCTGTTATTACTATGAGTAATCATGTGTTTTCGTAGACCAGTTTTTCGAACCGATTTATAATTACATTTGTCACATTGGAATGGCTTCACTCTAATATGAATAAGCATAATATGATCCTGTAAATTATCTTTTCGGTAAGCTTTATAGCCACACTGATAACAGGAGAAAGGTTTCTTGCCGGTATGTGTATGCATATGTTGTCTGAGAGTTCCTTTCGACACAAACTTACATTTACATATTTCACATTCACTTGATTTCTTACGATTATGATTATGAATAAACATATGTTGTCGTAGTCTACTTTTTGTTGAACATTTATAATCACATATGTTGCATTTTAATGGTTTATCTCCAGCATGAGTACGCATATTATGTTCTTGCAGCAAATACATTCGTGTACCTTTATAATCACACAGATCACATTCAAATTGCTTTTCCTGATGCACTGTCTTGTGTTGTTGCATATGACTTTTCCGAGAAGATTTATAATCACATAATTCACAATGGAATGGTTTCTCACTATTATTGACTTGAAAAGGACTCTGGCTATGAGTAAGCTGATGTAGTGACAACTCATCTCTGGATGCACATTTAACTTGGCATAAAACACATAAGAATGGTTTCTCACCATTATGAGTGAACATGTGTTCCTGTATACTACTTCCATCGAAAATTTTGTACCCACATACATCACATATAAAAGGCTTTTCTTCATTGTGACAAAGTGTATGATATTGTAGGTCCTGTTCATCTAATGTATTATAATTACATATTTTACACTGAAAAGGTTTCTCACTACCATCAGTGACTTTATTACCTTCAAATGGTCTCCCATCACTGCTAACACAGCTATGATTCTCCAGGGCATCTATCGTTGGAAATTTGTGATTGCAGTTTTCACATTTACACTTCTGTTCAATATACACTTCCTGATATGTTGGTAATTCCAAACACTTATCCTCGTTAGAACTAAAATATTCCATCTTAACATCTTCTAGTGTGTGCGGTTCTATTTTTATATCCGCTGCATCCACACAGACTTGATTGATATTAGAAATATTTGTAATGCGTGCCATGCTACAGAGTGTATAAAATCAGAAAAAAATGCCCTTTTTCTTTTTTATGACGTGTTTTTTTGGTATTGGTAACCCACCAAAGTGCGCACTTCAAATCTCAAATATATTGCAGAGTTGCCACTCGTTCCAAATTGGTCGGAAGCGGGACAGTACCAAAATTACAAAAATTAGGCTTTTTGGTCTCGAAGACTTTCACAAGCAGCGCCGTCCTTTGGATTTTGAGGCCCCGGGCACAAATATGGAGTGGGGCCCCCAGTAAATAAGAAATAAATATACAGGGTGTAACTAATTATAACTAGAAACCTCGTAATGAGGGGTAGCTGTAATAGAAAATTTAGAACAATGCACCAACTTTATTGTTAGTAGGTACTTCCGTTAACAAGTAAGGCTTCTGTCTGCGAAAAGGATCATTTAGTCCTTATCTACAGCAACTTATAGCCTATTACCTTTTAACCATACAATAGAACGTAGTATTGTATTTCTAGGTAAATGTACGTGACTAAGTTATGAACTTTAGGGAGTTCCTTCCCGCCTTTTAGACATGCCAAGGCATGAATTGAGATTACGCTCAAATAGCGCGCATTGCCTACACTTTACAATGCTACCAGTAACTCACTGGTGGGAGCGAGATACTATCCATATTCTACTAGCTCTCCAGGGTAGTACCGGAGCGATAAACGAGCTTACCCGTCGGCTCCATCTCCAGGGAGGCATGAGGGACGAATCATACGACCCTGTCATAGTAGGTATTAGGACACCTGAGCCAGACGTTTTTGAGGGGATGCAACACGCCCCTTCTCCCTCCAGGCTCCTCCCCCTGCTTCTGATTGGCTACCCCCACTCCTGTAGCTCCTCCCCTTGCTTCTGATTGGTCGCCGCCATTTTGAATTCCCCCGCCTGCTGCTCCCTGATTGGTTAACCCCCACTCCTGTAGCTCCTCCCCCTGCTTCTGATTGGTTGAAGGCAGCCATTTTGGAACGTCTGGCGCCATTTTACCACGCCCGCCCGCCATTACGGGGATCTGTATTATCGGCAGTCTGTGTATTGTCAATAGAGGGCGTCATGAAGGGATCTGTATGACCGGCGGACTGTGTACTACTACTAGAGGGCGTCATGAAGAAATCTGTATTACTGGGGGTATGTAGAGGCAACCATTTTATATGACAGCATGTGGCGCGCTAAATTTGAATCTGTACTGAATCTGTCAATTTTAAATTTGTCATTTTTGCATTTGTCATTTTTGCATCTGTCATTTTAATTCTGTCATTTTTGCATCTGTCATTTTAAATCTGTCAATTCTGCATCTGTCATTTATGCATATGTCATTTTTTGCATCTGTCATTTTAAATCTGTCATTTTTGCATCTGTCATTTTAAATCTGTCAATTCTGCATCTGTCATTTATGCATATGTCATTTTTTGCATCTGTCATTTTAAATCTGTCAATTCTGCATCTGTCATTTATACATATGTCATTTTTTAACCTGTCATTTTAAATCTGTCAATTTTACAGCAGTCATTTATACCTCTGTCATTTTTGCATCTGTCATTTTTAAAATCTGTCAATTTTGCATCTGTCATTTTTGAATTTGTCATTTGAAGGAGCCATCTTGGATTTCCCTTGCCCTAGATTTGAATTTTTAGCGCTAACTCTGGGATTGGATCCTTTTATCCCTTTCACTAAGCGGAAACTCTTTCTCTCTCTCTCTATCTCTCTCTCTCCTTCTCATAGTATGACTACTTACCGTCTGTTTTGTAACTTAGGATGTTCGCCGTCGGAAATCTTCGGCTTTATTCGCGTACTCTCTCGCTGATGACGATCTACCTTTTATATAGTCACCCTTCACCCCCTTCACCCTTAGTCATGCTAGTATCTTCACCCCCCCCTTCACCCTTAGTCGTGCTAGTAAATGAAACATCAATGTTTAAATATACATATTATTTATTTTGCTATACATTTAATGGACAATTGTAACATATTATTTGACAAATTATTCATTACACAGTATGAGTTGAGATCATCGCGTAACACTTGCAAATTGTTCAAATATTTTTGTAACCTATTTCTAAGATAGTTTATTTCCGCCATGGTGTTCTTAATACGATGGTGCAAACGTTGTCGTTGACGTCTTCAGATGCTGCTGTTGATGATATGATTGCAGTCGTGTACGTACGGCATCGATAAACTTTTGCGGATAATGTTTTATTATTTCTAATAAAATGAACGAGTTCAATCCACCAGGTGTTGTTGCTGCTGCGTTGTCTATTAAACTGGTAGCTGAGTAGTATCCGCATAACAGTTCGGTCGTGAATAAGATGGAGTCTGTAGGTGGAAGCGTTTTATAGACATCTTCAGGGCGTCTCAGTTGACCTTCTGCTACGTTCTCTATGTTTGCGTGGTAGAAACGCGAAAAGTCCAGGTGATGTAACGTTCGAGCCTGATGATTGATCAGCGGTGCTAGATGCAATATAGACTGAAACTCGTAATCTTTTAAGGTTATAGTCCGTTGTTTATCATTCTGATGAATCGCCACCCTGTTGCCGAAAAACTCGTTGTGAATAATCTCGATGTATAAATTCTCACATAGATGGAATTTCAAATGTTTATCACGATGTAGTACACTGTTGTCCTTGCAGCAGCAGCAACCATAAAAGAAATCTTTAAACATTGCCTCGACTCGTATATGATACAACTCGAACCAGTCACTTTCCGACAACACTATTTCACCATGCTGGCATACGTTATTCACGCATTCGAATTTCACTACCACGTCAAATCCTTTAGACCCCGAGGCGTAGTCGTCGTCAGGCGGAATAAGTCCTACTTGGATGTGTATATGATCGTAGTTTTGTTCTTCTTCTTCACCTGGAGGTCTCGTAACATACAACGGATACTGGACAGCCCCGAGCAGTTGAACACGTACTTCACCTTTAGCTACTGCTGCTGGTGTATCTACAATGGTAGAGTTTGCTGATGCTGCTACATCGTCATCAGCGTAGTATAGATGCTGTTGCTGCTGCGACAGATCATAGAACGCTAAAACAATAATAATACAATAATCGATTAATATAAGCATAAACATACAAAAGTTTTAAACACCTTACCTGTTTCTTCATTGTTCGACTCTTGACCGTTCTCGCTGTACTTGTCGGTACTGGCTGTTGATGATGCATGATCTGCAACATCCGGACCTTCTTCTAAACAAGCAGCAAAATAGACACAAATTAGCATACAAACACAAACTTGAAGTTTTATAAACGACAACTTACCTATTTCCAGGGGAAATAATTCGCTCTCACAGGTCTCGTTATCATAACAATAATTAGGACTGCTTATACTCGAAATCATCGTAATTGCTGCTGCTGCTGTACATGTGCTGTCTGCTACTAGTACACGCTAACAACTGACGAGTTTATATAGTCGCTTATACTTACCTAGATCCAACGCATGCTCAGTAACATGCATACGGTAAACAAGTTGTCGACGTTGACAGACAAGTTTCATCTTGTTTAATGACACGTCATCATCATTATCGTCAGGTGTGTGTGTGTAGGTAATTACCTCATTCTTGCTTTTCTCTCTCATACTAGTTATAGCTATCACTTTCATGCCATGGTACAGAGGTGAGAATAGTAATAATATACATATAGAACATTAATCTTTTATTCTATGACAATCTTTCTCAAAAATTATTGAACAACAAAACAATAATTAAATAACTAAACAATTATTAGGTTAAAATCTGTTCTCGGATAACCATGACAGAACATTAATCTTTTATTCTATGAAAATCTTTCTCAAAAAAAAATTATTAAACAACTAAACAATAATTAAATAACTAAACAATTATTATTAGGGTTGAAAGCTGTTCTCGGATAACCATGAAGACATACTCATAACACATTTTTCATGAAACGGTCTATTGAATGCCTTGTACGCTTTGTTTGCCAAATATTCTTTCCAACAATGTCTTCATCCGTTACTACTACTACTACTACTTAACAGATCTCTATCTCATGAGTATGTTCCCCGAGTATCCCCCTGTGCTGGCCGTGATTTACATTCAATCACTCCAAAGTTTCACCATCTTTTGATAATAAATTACAATTACGGTACATAAAGTATAACTCTCGTCAGCTTCACTTATTATTATAACTACACTATACTGACAAAAGATGATTGAACAATTTACAACAGCTAATTACCCACGTCACAATTATTACACTCTTAAATAATTTCGAATATAGTATACACAAAGTATAAACCTAGACATCATCACTTATAATAATAATTACAGCAAGTCGAAGGTCGATCTCTTGCGATTAACATACCCCCGACTACTACTACTACTACGATTGAACTGTACAATAATTATATACATTATGATAATCAATGAAAACATCGACCTTCATATGATGTACTTATTACTATACAAATATTTTGCTACTTAAGAGTTAGAGATGATACTACCTATACAAATGATATACAAAAAAATTTACAAAAACTTAAAAATACAACTATACTACTATACACACATTTATATATATATATATATATATATATATATATATATATATATATATATATATATATTGCTGTAATATCTCATTTAAAAAAATATAGTATTTTGTTTTGCCCCACATTAACAAATGCCTCGCGTTGACAGCGACATAAATAAATGCAGTGATATTTGTTAATTAAAAATAATAAATTATTTTTAAAAATTTTATTATATATTTTGAAACTGTGAATAATTGCCGTTCGATCGTAGATAATTACTTTATAATTAAATTGATTTTTTTAAATGACTGTGAACTTTGGAAATGCTTTTCAACTTCCCTCTTTTATAAATTTTAATATGATTTGAAAATACTTTTTAATAGATTTAATAATGCAATGGTTATATAAAATTAATGTTACGTTAGTTTTTGACTAACTCAAGTTTACGTAAGAGAGTTGGGCACCAGTTAAATAACTTAACATATTAGAATTAAATTTAATAAAGACTCATCTCAGGGTGAATGTGGATTCTTGTGGTATTAAAAAAAATATACAAATTGAAATTTAAAAACACTTTTAAAATTGAAATCTTAATTAATTTTTAACTATTACTAAATTGTTCAAATCACTTTATTTCACTTCACAAACGATAGTCTTTTCTTCACCAAATGCCAATACAAAAAGGAAATAACTTCCTACCTTTTTTTTAATATTTCTTCTTTCCCTTTACTATAGATGTCCTCTTTCCCAAACCATTGGCAGAGTAGATCACTTTATGTTGACCCAGGACTGGTCTCCAATTCCGGTTGACTTTCTTCCTTTTGCATGGATATCCCATATAATTTCATCCAAAACTTTATTTTGGTAACTCACTTTTGTATTTTAATTGCGGGTACAATTTCCATTTTTCGTAGGATACTTATAGTTGTTCTTGTGTTTAATTAAATAAAACATCCGTTTATGGTTTTAACGTAGATTTATTATCTTGCTTAACTTTAGCAAGTAATTTATTTTAAAGGTGGTTCTTTATAATCATATATACTTTTACAATTTATACTTTTTACACTTTCGCCGTATTCAAATCACCAACTAACTTAACTTGTCTATATTAAGACTAAACTATTTACAATTTTATAATATTATCAACCACGACTTTACTCTGTCGCTTTATATTGGTAAGTGATCTTTTATCTTACACGACTTTACTCCGTCGCTTCCTATCAGTAAGTGTCTTATTACATTAATACTATATTTCTTACACGACTTTACTGCGTCGCTTTATGTCATGAAGTATCTTTAAGTTATTATTTTCTAAGCTTATATACTATTGACTATTTACATAATTATGTTACACAATTTGACGTCACCTTATCATCTAATACAATGACCACACTATTTACAACATATAATACATAATAGCAGATTAATACTTTTTATAAAAGTGACACATCTATTATACAACACTTTTACGCAATAATAACGATCTATTTACATTAACAAACCTTAAAGAATCACATAACCCGTCGATATACACATTTGAAATTATACATAATTGAATTACATCACAACAAAAACTTTCGAACAACTGGATGTTACGTACACTTAAGTAATCGGTGAGTAAGCTGTGTGATAATAAATAAAGAAACATGTATTATTTAACCTTATTAAAAAGTATACACATTGATTTCAAAATCAATGACACACCATAAAATACCTCAAATTTATTTTTAACTGGAAAAGTTGATAAAAATATTTCAAAAGTGTTAGTATTTAACAAAGATTTTAGATTTTCACAAAATTTTCAAAATTTTCCAAAATTTTGAAACTACCATCCACAGCATTTATCCCCTCCTGTTTTAAATAAAATTGAAAATGCAATTTTACTTTTAAACACAAATAAGTTAAAACAGCAATAATAACAATATAAGTTATACAAATAGATAATTTTATATTTTTAAACACCAAAAATCTTTTTGTATTTTAATCTTTTATCCCAATAAACTTGCCCTATTCTAAATCTGCTAACTAAACTATTTACAATATTTACAATAATTACATCTTTTAATCGTCATCTCAATTCTCTAAATCCAATTATTTCATAATTCTTTTGCTTTATATCGACATAATCATTAACTTTCCTAATTCATTTTATTAATAAATGTACTCTTAACAAATTTACTAATCTCTTCCTCATCAATATCAAATTTCAATCATAACTTTCATTTCATCTAGACAATCCTACTTTTATTTTCATTAAGATTTATATTTATCATAATCAAATTCATCACTATTCACCTTATAAACTTATATCTTTTCATTATTCATTATTCAATACACCTTTATATCCTATCATTATTTTCTGCTTTCCTTCATAATTTTATTTTAATATCATTTTCTAATCCCCATTTTCCCCTATAAACATTCCATTTTTCATCTAAACTTTAATTTCCAATTTATTCATACACTTTCCCTCTTTCATTTTTAATAACATAATACATAAGTTCTAGTTGAGTATAAAATTCCATAACCCTGTTAGTCATATCGGTTACATAAAGTCAAAATCGGTTATATAAAGTCTGAATTAGTTTACTTTATCATGCTTGGGTATATTATCACAATCGGTTACGTAAATTCTAATTAAAATAATATTCTACAAAGATCTTTATTTCTTTCTTCTGCTTTTATAGTTCGTTAGATGAATATTATCAACTGGTAATATTTGCCTTTTCCAGAGTTTATTTACAATCCTACTATTTTTCCCTCTTCCTCTATCAAACTTCCTATTTTTCTTCATAATTTTAAAATTACTAATCATGATTTTATTACGTTTATTTTTCTTTTCTTTGTATTTTAAATTTACCCTTTTACTCCTAATTTGTTTACCCATAACAACCTTTTTCTTACCTTTTTTACTATAATCTACCTTTCCTAATTCTTTTAAATTTTTCACTTTCTTTTTGTTTGTTAATTTCACTTCTTTATCATTAATATGTTTAACTACAACAGCCTCCTTCTTAGATTTTTTTTTACATTCTAATTTGTCAATCACTATTTCCTCCTTTAAAATTTCCTTATTGGTATTATTTACTACATCTATCTTTCCTAATTTTATTGAATTTATTACTAGTTTTTTATCTTTTGATTCTGTACCACCACCCTTAGGAAAATGAAAATATACTTGTGGTTGTATCTGATTGTGGTGAGTAGTGGTACAAGCAATTAAAAATTTTCTTCATCGTGTTGCGATTCCTTTTCCTTAAAACTTACAAATTTTTCCTTTGTAGGACTATATAAATGACTAGGCATGTTACGTGATACCTCTCGCTCCGTATTATACTTATGAGAGTTACCTTCGTTGCTATTCCTACCGTATCTATCGTCTCTTCCGTATTCCTGCTCAACTTTATCACGTCTGTTATATTTACTATTCTAATCTCGTTCATCAAATCTATTAGTATTAACTGGATTTTTAAAATTTCCCCGATAATTATCCCTATTTCTATATGAAAAACTAGAATTAGATTGCATAAAATTCACATTTCTTGGACCAGGTCTTGTTGAATCTCTTTTAAGATTATCTAGTACGTCAAAGTTTTTTAATATTTGCAAAAATCGTTCAAACTGTTTTATATCGTCCGTATAGACCTTCTCGAGTATAGGTCTCTCAAAATGTTTAGCTAATTGTTTGATTACAACAGCCTCTTCTATCTGATTGTCTAATTGATTAATCATAAAAATTTTATTCAAGGCATAGTTTTCCCTTGTAGTCCCTTGAAGAGGGTTAAACCTTCCAAATGTTAAGTTTTCTACCACTTTTTCTTGTTCCGATAGACCCCAATACTGTGTCAAAAATAATCTTTCGAAATCTTCAAAATTAAGGATTTTGTTTTCATTTATTGAAATCCACGAATAATTGATAATTCGTAATCAAAATTATATGATTGTTTAAGACTTATCTTCACATTACCCAAATAAGATTTTATATTCTTTATAAAAGTCTTGGGATGCATTCTCTTATCCCCGTAAAATTTGGTAATATTTGGTTCACTCAAAGATGGTAACAAAATAGGTGCGAATGAAGGTTGTCCTAAACTTGATTCAGTATGGATACTTTTTAATTCATTAACCTGAACAGTAATTTGTTTTAAATCCTCTTCTATACATTCGGATCTTTGAATGCAATTTCCTTGAACTTCGCCTATCTTATTTTTAAAATATACTAGATGCGTATCTTGAATTCCTTTAACTTTAGTTATTTCTTGTAAAACGGATTCATGTTTTTGTTCTAATTCTATAAACTTTTTTTCATTGTCTACCTTTAGCGCTTCTATCTCTTTTTTAATCGTCTCAGTATTATCTTTTAGTTCTTGTTTTATTGTTTCCGATACAATTTTCATTTCTTCCGCTTGTTTGTCTAATTTAGTAATCATTTCTAAAGATTGTTTGTCAATCATTTCTTTCATTGTTTCTGATACAATCTTCATTTCTTTTTTTCTTTCTTCCGATTGTTTGTTCATCATTTCCTGCATTTGTGCCAACATTTGCGAAAGTTCAGATTGCGCTGGCTTGCCTTCTTCGCCGTTCCCCTCCATTACTGAACCGGTTAAACCTTTCTGCTTCTCAGACACAACTAATTCTTTATCTGTATACTTCTTCTTTAATACTAAATTACTACTAAATTAATTACTAAATTAAAAATATTTTAGATTTTCACAAAATTTTCAAAATTTTCCAAAATTTTGAAACTACCATCCACAGCAATATATATATATATATATATATATATATATATATATATATATATATATATATATATATATATATCTATAGGGCACCACTATGCGTCCCCCCATGTAAAATCTTAGGTTCAAGCAGCGTCCGAAGTCACTCGGCGTCCGGATATACGGACGCTGGGTGACTAGTGCCTCAAAATTGCACCATATGAAGCTTAAAGTGTCTAGATGGCGAAAATGTAAAAATTAGCTGTGCGCAGTTTGACACCCATTCCTGATTCGTGTATAAAATCGTAGTTCGAGCGTTTGCCACACGCAGCGCTAATAGCGCGGGATTTGTATACATTTGTATACAAATTTATGGCATAGGTTTACCCTGCGTCCGCATATTTAACAAGAATTGTATTGGTAACACTGATTCCTTTGTGGCTAGACAGTGACGTCATTTCAACGGGACTTCACTTTATGCATTGTATTTCTTAGTAAAGATTGCGTCATTTAAGGTGACAAAAATTCGTACATATTATATTTTGTTAAAGCTATTTAAGAAACACTTTTAATACGTTTCATTTATGCGTCATGTAAATTTCGTTTAAACCGGTTTTAATTGCTCCTACAAATGGGCGATAATTTTAATAAAATCGTAAGATTTAATTCAACGCTCTATTGATTTAAGTGAAACAAACGTAACCATTATTATATTATCATTCAGTATTTAATCAATCACTGATGCTGTTAGCTAGTAATAAATCTGGCTGTTTAATCTTATCCCATATTATATTTTAAAATTTTTAAAACTCATATGTTTGTGAGGCAGACAGTGACATCATTTCAAACGGGACTTCTTATGCATTAAAATATTGAAATTAAATAACTTTTACAACTTCTAATTTGTTAGATGACATACAAACTTGAGATTTGGCACAATTATAGGAATTGGGATTCTTGTAAGTAGGAAAATAAAAAAATATATTTATGTCAACCCTCGCACCCCCTGTTAGGAGTTGTAAAACTTCTAGATGACTTAGAAACTTGAAATTTGGTGTAATTATAGGATTTAAGATTATTATAAAGAAAAATATAAAAAAAATGTTATGATGTCAACCCCTGCACCCCGTTCTGGGGTTGCAAAACTTCTAGATGACATACAAACTTGAAATTTGGTATAGCGATGGAATTTAGGACTCTCCTAAAGAAAAATTTTAAAAAAATTATTAAATCAACCCCCATCTTCCATTTGGGGGTTGTAAAAGTTCTAGATGACATACAAACTTGAAATTTAGTATAGCGATGGAATTTAGGACTCTCCTAAAGAAAAATTTAAAAAAATTATTAAATCAACCCCCATATTCCATTTGGGGGTTGCAAAACTTCTAGATGACATACAAACTTGAAATTTGGTATAGTGATAGGGTTTAAGACTCTCGTAAAGAAAAACATAAAAAATTTTATTAAGTCAACCCCCGCACTTTATTTGGGGGTTGTAATACTTCTAGATCACACACAAACTTGAAATTTGGTATATTTATAGGGTTTAGGATTCTAGTAAATAAAAATTAAAAAAAATGTTATTATGTCAACCCCGCATCCCCTTTTAGGGTTGTAAAACTTCTAGATGACATACAAACTTGAAATTTGGTATAGCGATGGAATTTAGGACTCTCCTAAAAAAAATTTAAAAAAAATTATTAAATCAACCCCCATATTCCATTTGGGGGTTGTAAAACTTCTAGATCACATACAAACTTGAAATTTGGTATAGCGATGGAATTTAGGACTCTCCTAAAGAAAAATTTAAAAAAATTATTAAATCAACCCCCATATTCCATTTGGGGGTTGTAAAACTTCTAGATGACATACAAACTTGAAATTTGGTATAGCGATGGAATTTAGGACTCTCCTAAATAAAAATTTTAAAAAAATTATTAAATCAACCCCCATATTCCATTTGGGGGTTGTAAAAGTTCTAGATGACATACAAACTTGAAATTTAGTATAGCGATGGAATTTAGGACTCTCCTAAAGAAAAATTTAAAAAAATTATTAAATCAACCCCCATATTCCATTTGGGGGTTGCAAAACTTCTAGATCACATACAAACTTGAAATTTGGTATAGCGATGGAATTTAGGACTCTCCTAAAGAAAAATTTAAAAAAAGTATTAAATCAACCCCCATATTCCATTTGGGGGTTGTAAAACTTCTAGATGACATACAAACTTGAAATTTGGTATAGCGATGGAATTTAGGACTCTCCTAAAAAAAAATTTAAAAAAAATTATTAAATCAACCCCCATATTCCATTTGGGGGTTGTAAAACTTCTAGATCACATACAAACTTGAAATTTGGTATAGCGATGGAATTTAGGACTCTCCTAAAGAAAAATTTAAAAAAATTATTAAATCAACCCCCATATTCCATTTGGGGGTTGTAATTTAAACTTGAAATTTGGTATAGTGATAGGGTTTAAGACTCTCGTAAAGAAAAACATAAAAAATCTTATTAAGTCAACCCCTGCAATTTATTTGGGGGTTGTAATACTTCTAGATCACACACAAACTTGAAATTTGGTATATTTATAGGGTTTAGGATTCTAGTAAATAAAAATTAAAAAAAATGTTATTATGTCAACCCCGCATCCCCTTTCAGGGTTGTAAAACTTCTAGATGACATACAAACTTGAAACTTGGTATAGCGATAGAATTTAGGACTCTCCTAAAGAAAAATTTAAAAAAATTATTAAATCAACCCCCGTATTCCATTTGGGGGTTGTAAAACTTCTAGATGACATAAAAACTTAGAATTTGGTTTAGTTATAGGGTTTAGAGTTCTCGTAAAGAAAAATATAAAAAATTGTTATTATGTTAACCCTCCGCTACCCCTTTAGGGGTTGTAAAACGGGACTTCACTTTATGTATTTAAGTAATGAAATTAAATAGTCTTTATAACTTCCGAATTTCTAGAGTACATACAAACTTGAAATTTGGTATATTTACAGAGTTTCGGATTCTCGTCTAGCGAAAAATTAAAAAAACGTTAAAAAAACCCATATTTATATTTTCAAAATTTTGTTCTGTTTTGGGTAGCAGCCACCTCTTAGAATTTCTACACACGGGAAGAATAGTAAACAATCTTTGCGTTTGATTTTCGAACGGGTGCCGTGAAAGAACATAAAAAGTCACCTATTTTATAGATTTTGCGAAGTTGAGGGTCTAAGGGGGTAGCAACCAACCCTTAGAATTTTGAAATACGGGAAAAATAGTAAATAATCTTTGTTGCGGTTCATATTTGAATGGGTGACGTGAAAGAACATAAAAAGTTACATACTTTACGGATTTTGCGACATTAAGGGTCTAAGGGGTAGCCAGCCATCCCTTAGAATTTGCAAATGTGGAGAAAATAGTAAAGCAGTTTATTTGCGTTTCATTGTTGAATGGGTTGCGTGAAAGAACATAAAAACGCACATGCTTCACCGATTTTGCGAAATTCAGGATATAAGGGGGTAGCAGCCAACCCTTAGAATTTCTAAATGTGAAAAAATAGCAACGATTTTTGTTGCGCTTCATTTTCATGGTTATCATGAAAAAACATAAGAAGTCGCATATTTTATGGTTAATAATATACAAGATACTTTTTAGATTTTGCAAAATTCAGATTTCAAAGGTGTACGAGTCACCACTTCAAATGTTTAAATGTGAAAAAAATAGTAAACACTTAGCCACTTAACGGGTTCTGGCCTATTTAACAGTCTACACTCAATCATCCGGACAAGCTTTTGGTTATAGTAATGGAATTAAAAGAACTTCGTAGATTTCGGCTTCTTGTTTACGAAAACAGTATTAGAATACATTCACTTTATTATTTCATTATCATTCACTTGAAACCTGTAGTACCTTATTACTTTTTTATTCAGAATCCCACTTGCTATCGATTTCCATACTTCAAATCTAATCGTTCCATTTAAAAAAATCCTGATGATGATATCCAGCACCAGCACAAGTTCTAAGATGTGTTCTGATTTCGTAAACTAGAGGTCAAAGGATACAAAGTTCTTTTAATTCCACTGCTATAGTCACAAGCTTGTTGGAATGATTCAGTGTAGACTGTTAAACAGGACACCCTGTATAGTCTTCAATATCTTCCTCTGAATCGCAGAAAAATTAATTTAGTGACAAGCGGTTTGGACAAAAAATTGGTTTTTATGTTATTGCACTGTTATTGTTAAAATTAGGAACATTTCTTTGAGAAAAATAATGCCTACATGAAAAGTGTTCATTTAACCAAAACGAAATCAAAAAATTAATAAACAAGAAAACATAATTCCCTATTTTTTATATAAATCTTAAATGAATTGCTTTTTGGTCTGAAAATTAGAACCCAAGGTTTCTTTCTATAACCCCTACAAAAATTTCATAGATATATGGCATGTACTTTCTGAGATAAAAACTAATTTGTTTTTAATAAAATTGTCCCTAAAAATGGGTAACTTTTATTACCTATTGTCTGATAAAAACAAAAGTAGCTATAGCATTTAGAAATATAATATTTTACTAAAGTTAAGCTTTATTAAAGTCAGAGGACTCGAGAAAAAAATGGATATTAGATAATCAGGAATATAACTCAATATTATAGTTTGAAAGACCTCCTTATAAAAAGTTAATGTTGTTAGCAAGAGAATATTTCCTTGTAAGCATGGATTAAATTTCATTGCAGGTGTGCAAGTCTATAAAGTGACGTAATTTTGTGTATGCTATAACGCACACGTAAAAAACAAAAGCTAATTATTGTGTAAAATGACACTTAATTCGAATTCTAGTTAGCGAATAGATTCTGATATTGGGCTATTGCCAGAAATTCCATTTTTTTCAAATTATGCACGATGGTACATTTTATATACTAGAATGATTGCTTGAAGCTGGAAAAAGAACTTAAAATTGTCTGCTAATAGACCCAACCTGTGTATTCTTGTATATAACTTTTTTCGGACAGTTGTGTTTACAAATTTTTAATCGTGTTCCTTTTAACACTCGTTTTTCGGGGATTTTCCAAGGAGTAGAGGTTCTCTTTTGCAATTATGAATTTGATAACGGTTACAGCTGTACATATAAGTAAATGTAAAAAACAATTCATTTATGCAGCATTCATTCGGAGCATTTAAGAATTAAAGTAAACATTTTAGGTTCTCAGAATTGTATGATGAACAATTTGACGTCGCGTCATCAAACATCGTATCAAATATCATGTTACTGAAGATTTTAGTTGCCCATTGCAAAATCTTAATTATTTATGCTGCCAGATTTTAAATTTTTCTTTATATTCTTGAATCTGAAATTTTTTGAAAATATTTTAAATGTTTACACTTGAAACCACCAAAACAAATTTTGGTTAAAAAGTCTTGAATAATTATTGTTTTAAATGCGTTAATAGGATTGAATTAAGATTATTATTTTTTGTTTAAAAGACTGACATGGAATTATAAATTATAGGACCTTCGTCCAGCTTCAAGCAATCATTGTAGTATAAAATGTACCATCGTGAATAATTTTTTCTATCAAAGAAGAAGGAAAGTGGCAAACACTCTCTTATACTGCATGCACGCAGGCCCCAGTTTTTTTCTGCCTGTCATTTTCTACGAGTTTCTCAAAATATTTTTTATGTCACTATGTGTAGTTTATAGCAATTTAAATTTGTCCAACAAGCGTTGATCTTCGTACACTGGTATAACACCGTAAGCGTTTCAAAATGGAAAACAGCATTCCAATTATACTGTCTCAACAAGGATTTTCGAAGCTCCACTGTCTTTGAGGTATAGCCCAATGCATGAGAGTACTACTTTTAGGAGATGAATCCCTCCAAGACCAAGCAATAGGTTGGGATTTTTGTTAGACACACTGAATTTATTTGAGCATGTGATGTACTTCTTCATTGCATCACAATGAACCCTTTAGTTCAGTTACATTTGATTTTCTAAGAAATAGAGAAACCATACAAGATCCTTGGGAAGGTTTTTACTTCATTTTCTTCGTTAACGTCACTATTTCCTTTTGTTTTGATAGTACAGTAGCTTTTGAGCAGTACAGTAGTTTTTTCTTTTCCTTTGTGTCATAATTTTTTGCAGTTTTCAATTTTCCAACACCATAGTGTGTTATTGTCGAATAATTTATATGAAGAAAAGAAGTTGTCAAGGAAAATATTATGATTAGGGTTATTCTCTACAATAGATAGTAGATAAAAAACAAAGTCACCTCCCAACCCAAGTCTGGATTTTTTATTATTTGGAGGATAACTTGTATAAGTACCCTTCATCTGAACAGATATACCATAATTTGAAACCGAATCTTACCGGTTTCACTTTTAGAAGCATTTTGTTGCGAGTGCCGTTCAAAATATGGAACTATCTGTTCATCTAGTAATATAAGTTGCACGAGAATACTCCATACTGCATGAGTTTTTCATTCATGATGTAAAAATTACCTACTAAGATTTACCAAAAAGAATGAAGTGAATATAATCATGGGTGACTTCAACGGAAAGATAGGTAAAGGAAGAGTGCAATATATTGTTGAAGACCATGGTATTTGCAAACGAAACGATAGGGGGGATATCTGGTACAGTTCTGTAATGAAGAAAACTTAATGGTAGCAAACACCTGGTTCCAACTTCCAGAAAGGCGATTGTACACTTAGAAGTGTACTTAGGACCAGGAGACAATGAAGGAAATATCATAAAAAATCAAATAGATTATATACTGATTGATAAACGATATAGAAACGGAATTAAAGTTGTAAGAACTTCTCCTGGATCAGACATATGATCTAATCAGAACCCCGTAGCTGAAAAACGTGAGATTAAATTGAAGAAAATCCGGAAGAGAAATAAAACAAGACCTAACTTTGAGAAACTGGGGGAACCACAAATAAAAGAGGAAATAACACGAGTTTTGAATAGTAAGTTTAGGGAAACGGTATAATTGGAAACAGAAACAATGGAAAACTTTTGGCAGTCTGTTAAAAATGTAAACATGAAGTACAAGAAAATGAATTGGAAAACCAAGAGCAGAGAGCAAAACAGAGATGGATGACGGAAGAAATCCTTTTATTGATGAACGAAAGAAGGAAGTACAAACATAAAGACTATAATAAATATAAAGAAATCCATAAAAAGATTACAAGGCTTATAAGAGAGGCAAAGGAGACCTGGATGGAGAAACGTTGTCAAGTACTCGAAGAGCTGCCAAGAAAGCATGATTTCTTTAACACACAAAAAAGAAGATAAAAGAAATAACTGGAAATAAAACCCATCAACACGATATCTTAGTCACAGATAGTAACAAAAAAACAATAGACCCAAACGAGATAGAAGAGATTTTGACAAGCTATATACAAGAGCTTTTTGATGATATCAGAATGTAACCAGAACCAAGAGAAATAGATCAAGAAGATTAGCCATTGAGAATTATTATAGCAGAAGTGAAACACGCAATAAAACTATCAAACCACGTAGAGTCTCAGGTGAAGATAACATCTATACTGAGATGCGTAAAGTATTAGACGATGAAAGCCTCAACATCTTAACATCTTTCTTAAATAGAATATACTATACAGGAATCGTACCACACGACTGGACCCAACTTACTTTTATTCCGATACCTAAAAAGAGCGGAGTAAAACAGTGCTCACAGTACCGATTGATTAGCCTGATGAGCCATGTACAGTAGATAATGCTAAGAACATGCATCAACGAGTACACACAAAATGCGGACAATATGTAGGAGAAGAACAATTTGGTTTTCGCTTAGGCATTGGAACTAGAGAAGCAGTTCAAGGTCCTAGGACTAGCAGAAATACATAAAACAAAATTAAATAGCTTATCGGTATCTCCAGTGTAAGTGACTCCTGCGTACAATGTTGCTTCCTCACGGCTTGCTCCAAAATTATAAGTCTGGATTTCTTCAGCTAGTTTGCAAGCATAATTTTCAGAGAAGTCTATATGTAGTAACCCTTCATTCTTACTAAGACTGTTTTTCAGTGTGTTCTAAGCAGCATTTTCATTTTTAATGTTAAATTTATATTTATTTTTAAAGTTTTCATTTCTTCTTGAACCTCTCCCTCCAACTCTCGGACAGGTTTAGTAACATTGATTTTAGCTGCAATCTTAACATTAAATTGAACCTTTTCTTCATTTTATTTTGACATTTCAGAGGCGTGCCATACATATGCAATCCGGAAGCCTTACTACATGTTACAGGAGTTCATATGAATTTTCATTATCTACAAGTTTTAGTGGCTTTAGTTTTTGTGGTTTGAAGCTTATGTTTGCACGTTGCTTGTACAAACAGGTAGCTCTGGATATTTCATTAGGTTTGCATACATAATATAGACGGTAATAACATAGGGATGGCATCGAGAGAATGTACTGTAGGATATTTTTGTTTTGTGTGCAAGGCCAATTGTTTTATTTGCTAAACTATAAAGACGGTAGTGTCCTATATCAATGTACATCAACAAAGCATTTAAAAATATTTTCCGTTGGTTTTTTTGACCTCCAGCAACTCTCCAAGGTTTCACCAGCGAGTCATGCAAAACTAGAGTACGGATTGCTTATTCCTCATTGCTTTTTTCCTTTTCCAGGTCCAAGTCCAACAAAACGTTTCCCTGCAGTTTTTTTTTATTCAGAGATGGGCATTAGTTTTTCTTCAGGTGTTTTCATAACTGTATTGTTTTCAGTTTTTTTCTACTTAAATGCTTTCTTCTTCTTTTCACATTCTCAAGTTTGCTCAAAACAAATAGCCAGAAACCCAAGTGCAGAGAGGTTTCTTTTTGTATCTGAACTTGCCCGACGAAGAGAACACAAAAAAATTGAACAGCTAAAAAATCATTTGGCAGGTCAATCACCGCTGGATATTTTTCTAAAACTTTTTGATGATGAAGTTCAAGATATAGTATTGCGATTTTTTGTAAAGTAGGCTCATGATAAATGAACTCGCTAAATGCAAAACTTTGTAATTATTTACAAAAATAATTATAACAATTTAGATATCGATATTATTGGTTGTCTTGTTTTATGGACTTGCAGTACTGATAAATGTATGAGATGCAAACTTTGGTGTTTTATAAATGTAAAACTTCACGCTTATAAAATATAATCATGTAAAAGTCATCATCAGATGCAAAACTCACGGGAAATGTGAGATTGTTAGGTGCAAGACTCAAGTTCACTAACAATGTAAACGCAGAGTTTTGTATTTAGTGGGCTCAAATAATACACACGATTTTATATTTACAAGGGAAAAACTTTTCAGTTTTATTGGCATCCTGTTTTTATTAGGCTATCATACGTTGCCCCAAGCTAATTTGTGTTGGTATGTTGAAGAAGGCAAAGGAGTCGATATTGCATAAAACTGCATGACGAGAAACAAATTCAGAAATATTCAGTAAGCTCGATAAAACTGTTACATTTTCTAACTTTGCGGCCTTTTTTACATCTTCTTTTTCTTAAGGTGCTGTCTTCTTATAGAAGGTTAACAACAACTTCGGCAAATCGTTCACTATCTTTTGCTATTCTTAGTAATAACTGTGAGTTTAGGCCAGTGCAGTCTCTCACATTTCTCAACCATGAGCCTTGTCTCCTGCCAGTTCTCTTCTACCCTCAATCTTGCCCTCCATTATCAGTCTTAGGTATGGCTCAGCAGAAGTTCAAGAGTTGCAGGGAGAGGTTCAAGAAGAAATGAAAACTTTAAAAATAAATATAAATTTAACATTAGAAATAAAAATGCTGCTTACAACACACTGAAAAAGAGTCTTAGTAAGAGTGAAGGGTTACTCCATATAGTCTTCTCTGAAAATTATCCTTGCAAACTAGCTGAAGAAATCCAGACTCATCATTTTGGAGCAAGCCGTGAAGAAGCAGTCATTTACGTTGGACATACCGATAAGCTATTTAATTTTGTTCTATGTATTTCTGCAAGTCCAGATCATGTCCTGCAGCTATTTGGGCACACTTAATCCTGTCTTTACCTTTCTGTCGCAACAATTGCCAAGAATCCAAACAGTTTATTTGTTTTCAGATAGACTCTCCATTCTTTAATAAGGTAGTTAGTTATCTTTAAACTTTGATGCATTGAGTATTCCTTAACTATCTTTGTAACATAAACGGTTTTTGTATTTAGTCAAAGTAAAACTTCTAACCGAGAAACAAGAACAACGACGAGTGACATGGACTAAATATGTAGTTGTCCTAGACAATGTTCCAGAGAATGACTGGTATAAGGTCATATTCAGCGACTAGTCAAAGTCTGGTGTTTTCGTTGGTTACTCTCGCAAAAGACTGATCGGAGCTAAACATGAAGCATTCCATAAGTACTGCTTAAAACGTACGGTTAGGTTTCCTCAAGGTGCAATAGTTTAGAGCTATATGTCAGCTGGAGGGTTAGAATGATTTCAGTCCATAGACGGCACAGTTAATGTTGAAAAGTATCAGCAAATTCTTAACGCAAACTTGTTACCAATCGTTAAAAATCGATCTTGACCGCGATTTAATCTTTCAACAAGATAGTGCTTCTTACCACACATCAAAAACGACCAAAAAATGGTTTGAAAATCATAATTTAAAGTTGTTGAATGATCCTCAAGCAGTTCGGATCTTTAGTGTTATTGAATTTGAAATTATCAGCAAGTGGGGCATTATCCAATTTAGATAATTGTAATCCCCAAGTTAGAAGTATGTCAGCCAAAATTTAAGAGGCGAATAAAGCAAAGCGAGATGTTAAATCTTATTGAATTGTATTTATAAACTGCTATCTGAATATTTAGTTGTCAGCGAGTTTTATTGAATTTTTGAAAATTGTTTTCTGCAGATCTTTTTTTACAGAAGTTAATGGTTATTGTTTGAAAATGGTGTAATTTGGAACACTAGTAGGAAAAATAAACACAGAATTCATGAAACTGTCCAAATACATATTTAGTTGTTAGGGCTCGTACATGTTTTGTAAATTTCACAGAGGAACATCGATAACTTAATACCAGAATGTATATTTAAAAGGTAAATAAAATAAATAAAGGTTGCTCATGAAACTAAAATTTGCAAGTAATAAAAATTTCTTTCTCAAAATATTATTCCAAACACAAATGAAAATGATCCGAAATAAACAATTATATATAACAAGGTTACAAGAAATGTGTTTAATACCAAAAATAGGTGAATAGATTAGCATGATCTTACATTTTAGATATGATATTATTTACTACGTATTATGAATGCACAGCTGTTTTCTTCTGAAACTAATAATGGTTTCAATTTATAAAAATTCAGTAATTGATTAAAATAAAGTAAGCACTAATAACGAAAACAAAAACGTCATTTTAAGAGATTGCTAGTCAATAATATTTTTGTTGCATCTTTATTTAAATATTTTTAAATTACATAAAAATACATCTGCACTGACCGCTGGACCTTGAAATTCCCTTCTAAACTACCTTTATCACTACCCAAACTTTTTTTGTCAAATTTCTCTTTAGGCAATATTTGATAATATTGTTGCATGCGCTCATTTTTAAGGTTTAATTTAAAAAAAGAATCAGCTTTCTAGCTCAAATATGTTTGGAGATATAACGATTTAAACCACTGGAAGAACTTAAAAAACTGAAAGCTCTAATTAACACATTCGTAGTATGCATAAAATGTAGCAAATGCTTCTACTATAAGTCGATTTCACTCTTACTAATTAGAAAGCATATCTTTTTCCTTTTACTAATAGAAGTAAAAGCATTTACTTCACTTTATGCATACGACCCATTAAATCGCTCGGCTCTATAAAATATAGAACGAGAAAATGTACTACAGAATGTCAATAAGAAATAAAACAACGAATCTGATATTTTTAATTAGGTATTGAAATTAAAATGCGTTCCCAATAAAAATTAACAAGTCAATCAAAAATCAATATATTTCATTATTTCATAAAATCAATTATTAGTCGTTATAAATAACCAATAAGTTTTACCTTGTGCGATCGAATAGTAACTGTTTTGTAAAACAGTGACAGAAAGAAGATAATTTAAGAAGAACTACAAATTCCTTTTTATAGTTTGCTTTAATAGACATGTAAAACGTAGTTTCTAGTACATAAACAAACATAAATACAAAACAATACATCTGCACTGACCACTGGACCTTGAAATTCCCATCTAAACTATCTTTATCACTACCCAAACTTTTTTTGCCAAATTTCTCTTTAGGCAATATTTGATAATATTGTTGCATGCGCTCATTTTTAAGGTTTAATTTAAAAAAAAAATCAGCTTTCTAGCTCAAATATGTTTAGAGATATAACGATTTAAACCACTGGAAGAACTTAAAAAACTGAAAGCTCTAATTAACACATTAAATCGCTCGGCTCTATAAAATATAGAACGAGAAAATGTACTACAGAATGTCAATAAGAAATAAAACAACGAATCTGATATTTTTAATTAGGTATTGAAATTAAAATGCGTTCCCAATAAAAATTAACAAGTCAATCAAAAATCAATATATTTCATTATTTCATAAAATCAATTATTAGTCGTTATAAATAACCAATAAGTTTTACCTTGTGCGATCGAATAGTAACTGTTTTGTAAAACAGTGACAGAAAGAAGATAATTTAAGAAGAACTACAAATTCCTTTTTATAGTTTGCTTTAATAGACATATAAAACGTAGTTTCTAGTACATAAACAAACATAAATACAAAACAATACATCTGCACTGACCGCTGGACCTTGAAATTCCCATCTAAACTATTTTTATCACTACCCAAACTTTTTTTGCCAAATTTCTCTTTAGGCAATATTTGATAATATTGTTGCATGCGCTCATTTTTAAGGTTTAATTTAAAAAAAAAATCAGCTTTCTAGCTCAAATATGTTTAGAGATATAACGATTTAAACCACTGAAAGAACTTAAAAAACTGGAAGCTCTAATTAACACATTAAATCGCTTGGCTCTTTAAAATATAGAACTAGGTATTAGTAGCAATAAGTATCATCACAATTTATATGCATTTAACCTATAATAATAAATTAACCTACACAATTTAAATAGTTTTCATCTAGAAAATACATATTAAAATCAACTAAATTCAACTGAATTAAATAAAATTCAGACACAATTGAATGGAAGTGAAAGATTTATTAAGTAGCTTTAATAAAATTATTTTTGTCACTTTAAATGACGCAATCCTTACTGAGAAACACACATAGTATTTTGGCAACGCAGAGAGTTTCGAATATACTCTCAGATGTTAAGTTTTATGCAAATAAATCAAATTTTAATTATTATGGCCGCCATATTTCATCCGCGCTTTAAAATTTGCAAACGTTGACATCAAATTTGAAATCAGCTACCTGAAAAACCCCTTTGTAGAAAATTTCATACAAATCCAATAATATTTCGAGTTTTATGATGTTTTTATGCATATAATATTTTAAATCTGAAAGCCTTTTAAATAAAATTCATACACATACAGAAACGAAACTAAAAGTATTTATTACATAGCGTTAATAAAATAGAATTATTTTTGCCAGTTGAGATGACGCAATCTTTACTCAGAAATGCAGAGAGTAACTCGACACCGCAGACAGGCAAAGGAATTCAAGCAGGCTGGCCAATACTGAAAAAATAAATGGACGCTGTATAAACCTATAGGTTGCATAAAATAAACAGACGCTGAATAAACCTATAGCTTGCAAAAGACGCTGACTGATACCATCATTTATATACACTTATATACGCCGGACGCTGGGCGCTACGCTTTTGGTCCGGACGCATGGTAGGCCTCTATAGATATATATATATATATATATATATATATATATATATATATATATATATATATATATATATATATATATATATATATATATACAAAAGGTTTAAAATGTTTATACACGTGGTCGCTTGTTATAGCCGAAAGGAACGGAATCAAAATCTTCTATACGTCGTCTCTTCGCGAACGTTATCTTATAGGCTTTTGATTCCGTTCGCGTTACAAGTTGATGGTCAGCCGTACGCCGGATGTTGTTGGACTCTACAATAATCTTCTCGTCCATGCCTTCCAGCAGCCTCAGCATGGACTCAAAGTTTATTTTTTGAGTCGCGGCGTGATTTAGGGTGATGCCTTGACCTTTACGACCACGTGTATCTGTCCTGTGATCGGGGAATACACTTTGTAGGCGTAGTTCTTTGGCCCGCCTGACACAAACTTTATAATATACGATCCAGGACCGTACTCTTCGAGCTCGTCGGTGAGGTCACCTAGGAAGATTCCTGTTGGTAAATGGAAGTAGCCCGGCTTCGAAACGTATATTACAGAATCTGAAACAAGGAAGAAAAAAAGTAACTCTAATATAGTAGGTGTTGATGTTGATAGTAGGACTTACCTGTGTCATAGTATAAGACTCTCTCGCCTAGCTGATCCAAATAGGAATACAGCTTAAGACGGGCCTGTACAGTGACAAATGCCGCGATGACCACGTTGACCGATGACAGAGGATCTGCTGCTTCCTCTTTATGTTGCCAGTTAACCGCAATCACCTCGTCATTTATTTCCTTGCATTTATTTATTTTCCTGCACGATTCACGTCTACGCCAGGGCTGGACAACAGGTCGAAGAACTCCTTGGACTGGATCTTTTCCCCGTCTTTTGCAACACGCTTTAATTTTGCTGCCCCTGTACGGCCGCCGTAAAATGCCTCTCTCGGGTTTAAGGGCGTGTTTAGTAGCAAGGGATGTTTCTCTACCAGCTGACTGAGTTCGGGTGTTAACTGCCTGCGGAAGCGACATTCCCACTGCTCAATGACCTCTTATCCTAGCGACTTTAACTTCTCCGTTGTGGCTCGGGTCTTCTCGAGCCTCATATCCAGGGTGTCGCTAGGATCGTCGTGTAGAGGCTCGTTGCGACGGGTGGTAAAGCAGGTGGGACATCCGTGGAAGTAACACCCGTGAAATTGAAATATTTGATTACCATACAACCCGTCCACCTTTAACCCGCCCACGATAGCTTCTCTCTGCCGGGCGGCATGTTGAATCTCAACACCTCTTTGATGTTCTTCCCAGAGCAACCATTGGAGAGCTACCTTAGATTGGTTATCTGCCCGTCTATAACCACCCTTTTGCAGGCAGAGACGATGGTGATGGCTTCCGTGAACGGGTCAACGTCGTTTTCCTCAATACAGAGATTCCTAAAGTGGTTACAGGCTCTCTTCAAAATATCGACGTCTGTTCGGCAATATTCGATCAGGTCACGTTGCATGTCTAACTCCGTGATGTCCCTGTTCGCCTCGTACCACTTTAGGAACTCTTTACGAGCCTGGGGTTTCATGGTGTCGGGGCTGTAGAATCTGACATCCGGAAGAGGACCCACGTAATGGGCGGTGGCCTCGGTGTTAAAGAGGTGCGGGAAGTATCCTTTGGGAGCCGGTAAATCGAACGCTTTAGGCAGATCTGCTAGAGCCATAGGGAAAAAGTTTCAAGAGTCTATAATCTTTAGATTAAATAGTTGTTGAAGCAGAATTTTTAAACCGCGCCTGATGAGGTCTGGATTCATAGAGGTATTGGTTATCAGATAATTTAGAATGAATTGCGTATCGAAAGCCTGCCCGTTATGGGCAACTGCTATAAACTTTTTGAGCAATTTCCGCGAGTCTAATAATGCATCTAATCGATGCATTTTCCTAGCAAGATCTGTTCTCGCAAACCACATCTTACACAAGTGGTAGCCGCTGATGAATTGTTGTAACACTCAGAACAGACTTGCTGGAAAACGCATAGATTCGGTTCGTGGAGTTTGACGCCGGGCGCAATTTCTTTCTCTTGCCGGGTCTCCAGGTCGAAGAACACAAACAAGATGTCTTGCTTTGTGTTCCTAGGCCCGGCCGGCTGTATATGACAGAAATGGTTTTCGGGTTTATGGCTCTGATAGATCTTACAATAGATCTCCCCGCACACGTGGGCCTGCTTCCGGGTCTTGAGGTTCACGGTCTTAAAACATCCCTCGCATTTCTGTACTTCCCGGCACATTTTACCCTCCTGATGGTTGTTAAAGCAGGCTTGACTTCTAAAATCTCGCCTGCAGTCCGGACACCTAATCAGTTGCGCTGTTCTTTCGCAGGGCGGAGAGCTACCGCAGCCTACACAGGACTTCTCGCATCTATGATTTCTCTTGGTGTTATAGGGAGTGTGGAGTGCTTACAGAAATAACCGCAGGCAAAGGCTGAGGTCAATGATGTTATGACGTTGTAATGATGCTCGTGATACAGCAGATTGATGTTCTTTGTTGCGGTGGCGGCATTATAAGCATCGTTATCAACGACCCCCTCAAAGATAAGCGAACGCCCTTTCAAGCCGTAGCTATACACAACTATCTTGTAGTTGGGGGCCAGGAGCTGTTGGAACAACCTTAATTCATTGACCCCGGCTCCCTCCGGTGGAATGAAGGCTACTCCGGCCTCCCGCATCATTTCCTCGGCCTTTATCTTTTGCACGCTCTGATTTTGTCGGATCTTCTTGTAATCAGCACTGTTATTTGCGTGAGCCTTGCCTACAACCAAAGCCCTGGGTAGGCATAGATTGTCACTGGTGTTGTTGTTAATCGTCACAATCCCTCTGCGACGGCTACACTCTTCGGAAAAGGTGCTGTACTTACGGTTACGACTGCGACCTTGTCCGGCTGGTGGTGTTACTATTGTAGCTATTAGTCTGAAGGTGTTCGAACTCAGGGCTTCAGGATCACTCTGTAAAATCGATTCTAGAATGCCCCAGACATCGTTGAAGGTGATTTCGTCAGAGCGCCTGAGGCTCATGTAGCCGGGAAGTTTTTGTTTGAAACTGTCGAATTCAAACGTGGCCCCAATTTTGTCTGTAGACTGCGCCCGACTTAACACATCCAACAGAATTCGATTAATAGCCGATTTAGTTAGCCGATTAAAAAAGACTAGATGGTCTTCACCGGCTGGTGCATCGGCTACTTTAAACACCAGTCGATGTTTCAGGGTGCCAAATTTCTTGATGTTCGACACACTCTCGTTAACTATCTCATAGAGAGAAGACACTTTCGTACAAGGGGGTAAAACAAACAATATCGCACTTGCGCACTTAACAACTGATAAAAAACAAAGATTATATGTTGTTAATTTTAAATAAACAATAACCTCTGAATACAATGCAAGCTATTAAATATTATAAATTAATTATTTTATTTGTACAAAGTTAAACAAAGACCCAGTTTTAATGCAAATTAATAAAGCCTTTTAACCAGTCTTAAACTTTAATAGCAATCTAATTTAAATAAATATTATAAGTACAGTTTAAATTGTTAATAAAACCCTTTGATTATTATTATAAATAACAAATACGCTAAACTTGCTTGAAAGGTGTAAAACTGCATAAATTACTGTCCTTATTATAGCAGGTAAGAAATCAGATAGCGACAAATGGACAGATAAAAACACCATTCAAAAACTCTCTCTCTCTCGCTCTTAACCCTTAATTTAAAAATAGAAGCTTGGATGCTACGTGACAGTAAAAATTAACGCAAAATAAATCAGATTATATGTTGTTAATTTTAAATAAACAATAACCTCTGAATGCAATGCAGGCTATTAAATATTATAAATTAATCATTTGCTTTGTACAAAGTTAAAGAAAGATCCGTTTTAATGCAAATTAATAAAGCCTTTTAATCAGTCTTAAACTTTAATAGCAATCTAATTTAAGCAAATATTATAAGTAGAGTTTAAATTGTTAATAAATCCCTTTGGCAGATTATTATTATAAATTAACAAAATAAGTTAAACCTGCATGAAAAGTGTAAAACTTCATAATATTTTACCTAAATAATGTAAATTAGTGTCCCTTATAGCAGTTGAGAACACAAAAAAAATAAATAAGGTACAGAAAAAAGTAACTACGTAATAAACAATTAATAAATTCCTACCTTTGTTGGCTGCTAGGATCGTCTGACGCAAACACTCAAAAGTTTTATTTAAATCACTAAACAAAGCACAATAACAACAATAACAACAAATTAGAATGAAAGTACTATTAACAGTGATAGAGGACGTAGGCAAGTGACGCAGGGGAGTTCAAGGTTTGCTTTTATAGGGCTCGAGCTGTATTGCATATTATTACGCAAGACTATAAAATAAACAGGATTCAACTCGTTCGTCCAACAAAGGAACCGCGCGCGCGCCCCGATGATATCTATCTGCGTGTCGTTGCTCGATCTTTCCCCTTTAATACGACGCATTTGATGGTACAGACATACATAGTCGTTTAGATTTGTCCCTAGATAAGTGTTAATTGACAACGCAGGTGTTTAAATTTATGTACAGATGGGAAGGGTCTAACCAACTACCTGTAGTACATATTCTTAGATTTTAAAAGTATAGCTGTTTTTAAATTTAAAATCATCCCTTGCTGGTCGATGTTTAAGAACGTTCGTTCTCTTTGATTGTTTTTTATTATTATTTATGCGTGATTTTCAGAGGGGTAGCGGTAAAAAACTTATTGGTACATATTGTGTTAGTAGTAACATTGAGACGTTAACGTTTATTTAACTAATTAATTACATCGCTCATGCTTGTTTTATCTTGTTTAATGATATGATCTACACAGCGCATCACCGTCTGCCGTCGGTAAAGATAAGATTTCTTTCTTATTCAGAACCTTTTTCAAACGGTCAATAATGTATTATTTTTTATTAGGGCTAAATTCATCGTAGACATGTAGTCAAACAAGAGAATGACTTCAATTTATTATTTAACTAAATGCAGTAAATACTCATCCCTTTATCTCCGTATAACATCTAAACTCTTAATTAAAGTATTGATCGACCTATCAATAAAGATTTAAAATTTTTAAAAGAATTTTACCTGCGTTTTTAGCACTCGATACGGTTCCCTTTTAAGGGTGTGCTTGTCATTCAAACAATCCCCGTGGTATTTTAAACCTTAAAAAACTCTTACACTACTTGGTCGCCAATTTAGCTTTTTAAATTAGGAGCATGAATCGACCTAGGCAAAGTTTGTAAATAAAAATGTAATATAAATTTATAATTTACAGAGATGTGAGATTACAGTAAAATCTACATGTAAAAATAATAATTAAAATCGCCCATTATCACAATTAAAACGTCACTTTATGCTAAAAGATCATCAAACAACTGCATCGAGCAATCACGCACACGGAAGTCAAGATTATATGCTGTTAATTTCAGCATCTGAATGCAAAAGTCAATAGTTCATAAAACAATTGATTCATTTTAAATATTTAAACATACCCGTCTGATTTTAACGGATGTTTAAGAAAGAGAAAACCAATCTACCTGCGTAAATTCTTGCACCCACCTTTCCAAGCAGGTAATAATTACGATAAACAAGAAGAAGAAATTTTTATTGAATACTGAAATCAAGGAAGCTATAAACGGGTATTTTAAAGTAACTTATAAATTGACATTTTTCTCTTCATATTACCTTGGTTTTTAAATAAAAGCCGGCGATTCTCATAAAAAATCCTCAGTTTTAAATTCCTTTACCCCCTTGATCCGTTTAACACAGGTATATTTACATTGTATAATTAGGTAAGGTACCTACTTTTTTTTCTTCTTTTAAAATGCTCAAAATTCTTACAGAAAAGAGACGTTCAAAATTAAACGGAAAAAGGTTACACGCATGTAATTTCTGTAGTTTCTTCAAAAGATTGCAGCTAAAACTCCTTCTCTGGGCCTGGTGTACTTGGGGAAATCAAGTGGACGTTCGCCATATGACGTGTGTGTGTTTGTGGAAACAAATAAGGTACATTGACACGAATCATTATTGAGTTGTCTCTCTCTTTTAATGCTCTATTTTGTGTTTCTAGCCCCTGGAGCCGCAAATAGAAAAAATCCGAGGCATGCAGTAAAGATGAACTGTGTTCCCTCTGCAATATTCATCATTTGATAAAATGTGAAATTAATTGTAATAATAATAATTCCTAGCTAAATAAATATTCTATTTAAACACTGTGATGTTTCATTTACTAGCATTAGGCTGAAAGGGAGAGAGCAAGAAGGAGAGAGAGAGAGAGAGAGAGAGAGCGAAAGCAAGCGTTAGAGAGAAGGTGAGAAAGAGTTTCCGTCTAGTGAAAGGGATAAAAGATCGCAGTCGATCCAATCCCAGAGCTAAAAATTCAAGGGTTGGAAATCCAAAATGTCGACTTTAAGAATGAAATGACAGATTTAAATTGACAGATGCATAAATGACAGATGCAAAATGACAGATGCAAAATGACAGATGCACAATTGACAGATTTAAGATGACAGCTTTAAAATGACAGATGCAAAAATGACATATGCATAAATGACAGATGCAAAATTGACAGATTTAAAATGACAGCTTTAAAATGACAGATGCAAAAAATGACATGCATAAGTGACAGATGCAGAATTGACAGATTTAAAATGACAGATGCAAAAATGACAGAATTAAAATGACAGATGCAAAAATGACACATTTAAAATGACAGATGCAAAAATGACAATTAAAATGACAGATGCAAAAATGACAGATGCATAATTGACAGATGCATAATTGACAGATGCAAAAATGACAGAATTAAAATGACAGATGCAAAAATGACAGACGTATAAATGACAGCTGTAAAATTGACAGATTTAAAATGACAGATGCAAAGATGACAGAATTAAAATGACAGATGCAAAAATGACAGATGCAAAAATGACAGATGCAAAAATGACAGATGCAAATATGACAGATGCAAAAATGACAGATGCATAATTGACAGATTTAAAATGACAGATGCAAAAATGACGGAATTAAAATTGACAGATGCAAAAATGACAGATTAAAATTGACAGACGTATAAATGACAGAGCTTTAAAATGACAGATGCAAAAAATGACATATGCATAAATGACAGATGCAGAATTGACAGATTTAAAATGACAGATGCAAAAATGACAGATGCAAAAATGACATGCATAAATGACATGCAAAAATGACATGCATAAATGACAGATGCAGAATTGACAGATTTAAAGTGACAGATGCAAAAATGACAGAATTAAAATGACAGATGCAAAAATGGCAGATGCAAAAATGACAGAACTTAAAATTGACAGATTCAGTACAGATTCAAATTTAGCGCGCCACATGCTGTAATATAAAATGGTTGCCTCTACATACCCCCGGTAATACAGATTTCTTCATGACGCCCTCTAGTAGTAGTACACAGTCGCCGGTCATACAGATCCCTTCATGACGCCCTCTATTGACGGTACACAGATTACCGATAATACAGATCCCCGTAATGGCGGGCGGGCGTGGTAGAATGGTGCCAGACGTTCCAAAATGGCTGCCTTCAACCAATCAGAAGCAGGGGGGAGGAGCTACATGAGTGGGGATTAACCAATCAGAGAGCAGTAGGCGGGGAAATCCAATATGGCGGCGACCAATCAGAATCAAGGGGAGGAGCTACAGGAGTGGGGGTAGCCAATCAGAAGCAGGGGGGAGGAGCCTGGAGGGGGAAGGGGCGTGTTGCATCCCCTCAAAAACGTCTGGCTTAGGTGTCCTAATACCTACTTGTCATGTTTCTATGCCCTGTATCCAGGTTCCAGGGATAGGATAGATGAGACAGCCAGTTTTATGGGTGAACGCCGTGTGGTCTGCTCCGTTCACCCGTAGTGTCGACAAATGTTAGAATCCTTTTTATTTTGGAAATTTGGTGCGCTTCATCTTAAAAGTAGCCTTTAGCTTTGTGTATAAGCTTGCATCAAATGTCGGTCTCTCAGTCTATTTTATTAACGCATAAGATATATATTGTGTTGTTGATTAAAATAAGGTAACTCGGTGCGGGGCCCCACTAGCTCTCGGGGCCACGGGCATACGCCCGGCTGACCGACCGTAGGGACGCTTCTGTTGACAAGTTCTTGTACTAGATGAATTTGTAGAAAGTTTGATAGTGTAAATCAGAAAATTAAATACAAGTTTTCAAGTTTGAAACTAGGAACGAACCAAGTTTGATATTAGGCCTGCACCCAGGTAGCAAAAGTACGTCATAATGACGTTAACATTTGGTGATAATTCATCATAAGACTTCAGTGAACCAAACGTGGACGACATAATGATGTCTAGTAAATGACATTAAAATAACGTGACACATATCACGTCATATCGTCGTTTTTTTTTAGGTAGCAGAGTCATTTTATACCGATTTATTTATAGGTTACTATTCTACCGGTTTCCACAGTCAAAAACTAAATGTTTCGATACGGTATTTTGTATCGTAAATAATATTAGCATTATTTCATAGATAATTTTTTCAGTTTGTGTTATATTTTCCATAATGGTACTATATGTTTCCGTAAAGCTGTTGCAAAGGCTCATTGTGTTTAAAACGTGTTATATACGCAAAAACAAACATTTAAATATATTATTTTCGTACATTCTTAATATTAAATAAGTTCCAATAGTAATTCATGATCTGCAATACGCGTAGCGGTACTTTCAAAATTTAAACCAATCAGTGTAGGCGTCGCTTACGGGAGGGGTGCGCGCAGTCCATCTTGGTTGTCAGTACCAGTCTTAGTTCTGTCGTTTATGTGATGTTTGTATCCTTGTCTAATACCATTATTAATGGTATTTGATTTATCGTTGAAGTCACAGAGCAGCAAAGCAACAACCCCCCTCCCTAATCTGTGGTTGAAGTCTTTAAAGTAGAGACTGAAACCTTTTACAAATATAGGTTCCGGTTCTTGAAAATTCAAATTAAAGGTTTCGGTTCCGATTCCAACTTTAATTTTCTAAAATTTAAGGTTCCGGTTCCGGTTCCAGGATTTTTTTAGGTTCCATAAGGGTTCCGGAAGCAAAAGTAATGACGTCACATTTTATGTTGGTATATAGCTCCAAATATCTCCAAACAAATACGACCTTGATAACTGACAGTCGATGCATGTTAGATTAAAGTATTGTTGATAATGTTGGTGATAATTGATAAATATATTTGTTCTTCGGTATTTCAACTCTTTATTACTCGGGAAACTCTAGTGCTATAGTTACAATTATTTACAACAATGGATTACAACCATAGAAACTAAGCTCTTGGAGTAAACAGATGTGAAGTACCGAACGTGGTTAATATTGTAGATTTTTTCAAAATGAAATTTGTTTGGAAATATTCAGGGCTACCAATATAAAAAGTGACGTAACACTTTTTAGTAGTGGAAGTGGATCTAGTATCAACATCAACCTAGTAAGAAATGGTTACGGTAGCGCTGTTGGGAGAATGTTGAACTACTTTTTTTATTTACCAGTAGAACCGAAATGTGGAACCCAAAAATACCGGTTCATTCGAAAATTTATAACGGTTCGGGTTCTCATCTTAACATTAACACGGATTTTAGTAAGGGTTCCGATTCCGGTTTCGGTTCCATAAAAGTAATCGGTTCCGATTCCGGTTCTTTTGGGTTCCTGTTCCAGTCCCTGCTTTAACGGAAACATTGTAACTTTAGATATCATTCATTAAAAATAATGAGACAATGGTCAATGAAACTAGAGCGTGAACTATGTTATCTTTAATTTTAATTAGCAAGTTTTTGCTTTTTGAGCATAGTATTGTTTTTAATATTTTTCTTAGTATGTAACCTTTAAATATATGTTATAATTTTCTATATTTTGTAATATATAACCCTAAAAGTACTAGTAGCTTCATATGAACTCCAAAAAATCTTGAAGAAGGGGGTACCAAATATAACTTGAAAAAGACGTCAAATTAACGTATTCGTAAGGCGTGAAATTAATGTCTAGCATTTGACGTCATTGGTCTGATATATTAAGAAGTCATCGCCACGTCATATTTGCGTATTTGCGTCATACAACAAAGACATTTACATTACTCAGTGGTCACGTGCCTTTACTACCTGGGAAACTTTAATACCTCTCAGTAAGCAGAGTGCCGTCTTATTTACGTGATTTTTTAGACATGTTTGATAGCTGATGACGAATTCCCAATTATAACGTTATAATGACGCCATAGCAGTATGACGAAGGTAGAGTTATGATGTCGATAAATTTCGTTAAAAATGTAAATAAGACTCGTTTTTACACATACGCGAATTGTGAAGATTTTAACCAGAATTTTACTGTAAATTTTCTACAAAATTTGTAAATAATAGGTATCTTCATTGAACTTGAATAAATAAAATAAATTTAAAAATATCTTGCACACTTAGTGCTAAAATATTACTTGATATTTAGCTTTATTATTGTTGCAGGCCCAATCATTTTTATAAATAAAATAAACAGATGTGGTACAAACATTTCAAAAATTCAAAGTCTGAGTGTTCTAGCATCACGTTACCAGTATCGGTAAAGATCGTGAAAAATAACGCAACGAAGAAGGAGCCAAAAAGTTGGTTGTGTTAATTTCCTTTTAGCTGCATGATGTGTACATATTTCATTAAAAATATATGTTTGTGGTGTTTTATTTCTTGCAGTTTTTGTGTCGGTGTTGGTAGAACAAATTAGGATGGTATTTTATACAATTTTAAGACGACGAGGTGTTTGTTGACTGACGCACCGAAAACAACAAGCGTTTTATGGCCGCCATATAAGTATAATAATATAATAATAGTGATTACATTAATATTTATTATTTCAGAATTTTAAATAATAAATTTCTTTTTTCAAATTATGATGTTTTATTTGCAGAAGTAGAAATAAATAGGCCCTTAAGACATTAATAAAACGTCATTTAAATCATTATAATATGACGTTTCCTGTACGTCATAAAACAACGTCTTTTTTACATCGTAAAATAACGTCTTTGGGCCGTGACATTTACCCGTCTTATTAACATCATTATTACGCCACTTCAAAGATAAAAATGACGTAATGACTGTCCAATAATCAACGTTAAGATGACGTCAGCTTGCTTACTGGGATCTGTGTCTCTCTTTCTTTAGTTTACTTTGATCTTACAGAGTTTATGGAATGCACGCAATATTAATACATATTGAATTTTCATATGTAAACAAAGAAAAAAAATAGCAAATAACAATACTGAGAAAAATATATATCGTCGGTCTAATTCTAATACCTCGTAATCCCCAAATCTCAATTTTTCAGGAGAACAAGAAAATGTCACCAAATGTAAAACAAAACTTCTCTAAATGGTTTGAATTCCTGAAATTTTGTTAATTAAATTTAAACAGACAAATGTATTAATTTATCGCGCGATTAAGCATGCATACATTATTAAAAAGTGGGTTACCCATATCCCAAAAACTGTATCAGATTGGGATACGAGGTATTTTTTAAATCGCTATAGAATAAAACTGGAATCCCTGTGGTTTACGAGGAGTTTACTAATCGACCAGCGCACTTTTTACCATGGGAATAGCTCATAACCACAAAATCGCAAAAAAGTGGGTTACGAGGTATTAGAATTAGACCGACGATATTATGGTTTATGACATATGTACTTACCAAGTCTTATAATAATATAGTAACTTTTTTGTAAGGTTGGTGCTAAGTAAAAAAATTAGAAAAATTGAGAAAAAGTTTATATAGTACTAAAAATTTAATTGAATGAAATAATACAATTTATAAAATGGTAGGTACTACTTTTTAAAAGTTTCAAACACAAGTTATTGCGTCAAAATGACAAACGTCAATTATATTTAGAAATTCTTATCTATCTATTTAACGCCTGTGCTAACACCAACAACAAGGGTCTGGGCTAGTTAACTGTCTCACTTCTTCAAAGATTCCAGGGACGGCAGGCCAAATCTTTGTGTCACATCTTAAAATACAAAATGCAGCAACCCTGTGCAGCCTTCCGAATAAATCTATACATATGGCAACCTTGCAATCACACGGATTATAATAACATTTGAGGTGGGCTTTTTTCCAGCTACTATTAGTTAACAAGCTACATCCATTTATCGTTATTATATTGTTCTCTAGGATGGCACACATCAAAAATATTTTCAATATCAATGCGGTTACTATTAAGGACGAAGTGGATATAAAAATAGAATCGCACACACCAGAGTCTGTTAATATGGAAACTGATGTATTTCCCGACACTTCCACCTATTTCAGTGCTAACGAGAACGAGGATAAATGTTTGCTCATAAATGAATTACCAACATATAAATGTGAAAAGTGCAACCATAGATTTTCAACGATAGATGCCCTGAAGGATCATATCTGTATTAACAGTGATGGAGGACCATTAGAAAGTAATAAAGACAGTGATGGTAGTAAGAAGGCTCTTCAGTGTAAAATATGTAATTATAATACATTAGATGAAGATGACCTACATGAACACACACTTTGGCACATTGAAGAAAAGCCTTTTAAATGTGATTTATGTGGGTACAAAATTTTTGATGGAAGTAGTATACAAGAACACATGTTCACTCATAATGGTGAGAAACCTTTCTTATGTGTTTTATGCCAATTTAATTGTGCATCCAGAGATGAGTTGTCGCAACATCAGCTTACTCATAACAAGAGCCCTTCCCAAATCAGTAATAGTGAGAAGCCATTTCAGTGTGAAATATGTAACTGTAAAACATCGCAAGAGTGTAATCTGCAAGAACACATGCTTACTCACACTGCAAGAAATTTTTTCGAATGTGATATATGTGGTCATAAAATTTTTAATAAGAATGATGTACGTCAACACATGTTAACTCATAATGGTGGTGAAGCATTTGAATGTGTTTTTTGTGAATTTAAATGTTCATCAAATGACATCTTGTTAAAACACTTATTTATTCATAGTAGCAAAGATTCACCTAGTAAAAATACTAAGCCTGATGACTGCGTGATATCATTTCAATGTGAACAATGTAACTATAAATCTTCACAGAAATCTGATCTACAACAACACATGACAATGCACACGAAGAAACCATTTGAATTCGAATGTGATATATGTAATTATAAAGGTAGGCAATTGTATGATCTCCAAAGACATATGCGTATTCATAAACCACTAAAATGTAAAATATGTGATTATAAATGTTCCACTAAACGTAGACTGCAACAACATACGCTCATTCATAATCATAATCGTGAGAAATCAATTGAATGTGAAATATGTAAATCTAAATTTATGACGAAAAGAACTCTCAGACAACATATGCATACACATTCAGGCAAGAAACGATTTTCCTGTGATCAGTGTGACTATAAAGCTTACCGGAAAGCTAATTTGCAGGGGCATATGCTTAATCATATTGGAGAGAAGCCATTCCAATGTGACAAATGTGATTATAAATCAGTACGACAAGTTGATTTACAAAAACACATAAAACACGTTCATAGTAATGACAGACTCTTCAAATGTAATGTATGTGATCAGAAATTTAAAACTAAAAGAAATTTGCAGCTACATATCCTCACTCACACTGGAGAAAAACCATTTCAGTGTATCATATGTGACTATAAAAGTTTAGAGCAGAAGAATTTGCAGCGTCACAAGCAACAAGTACATTCTGATGAAAAACCTTTTAGTTGTGGTTATTGTCACTTTAAATGCAAAGATAAACACTATCTGAAAGAACATTTACGTCGCCACACAGGAGAAAAACCATTTAAATGTAATTTATGCAATCATAAGACAAAATGGAAAGCCTCGCTTAGAAAACACATGACTAGTCATAATCGTGTGAGACTGTTTGGATGTGATGCATGTGATTGCAACTTCAGAACTAACAGTAAATTGCAAGAACACATACTCACTCATACTGAAGAAAAACCATTCAGATGTGTTTATTGTGAATACAAAGCATCATCAAAGGATAACTTGGTACAACATCTGCTTACCCATCACAATGATAAGAGTGCACCAACAATAAACAATCATAATAGAACTTCACAGAAATACGATCTGCAACAACATATGATAGTGCAGGAGGAAAAACAATTTGAATGTGATCTATGTGATTTTAAAGGTAGACAAATGTATGTGCTGCAAAAACATATGCGTACTCATACTGGAGATAAACCATTAAAATGCAACATATGTGATTACAAATGTTTAACCAAAAGTAGACTGCAACAACATATGCTCATCTGCAACCATAATGCTGTGAAATCAATTAAATGTGAAATATGTAAATGTATATTTGCATCAAAAAACAATCTCAGACAACATATGCATACACATTCTGACAATAAACCATTTTCCTGTGATCAGTGTGACTATAAAGCATTCCGTAAAGCTAATTTCCAGGAGCATATACTTACTCATATTGGAGAAAAGCCATTCCAATGTGACAATTGTGATTATAGATCAACTCGAAAAGGTGATCTACGAAAACACATGATTACTCATAATCGTGTGAGACTGTTCAGATGTAATGTATGTGGTTGTAACTTCAAAACTAACAGTAAATTGCAAGAACACATACTCACTCATACTGAAGGAAAACCATTCAGATGTGTTTATTGCGAGTACAAAGGATCATCGAAAGATAATTTGGTACAGCATTTGCTTACCCATAACAATGTTAATATTGAACTAACAATAAACACTCATAATGATGAAATTATTGAAAATAGAGAATCATTTAAATGTGATACATGCAACTATGAATGTTCTACTAAGAACAGACTAGAAAAGCATATACTTATACATGCTACTAAGGAATTAGCAATTAAATGTGATATATGTGAATATAAACTTGCTTCAAAAAAAAGTCTTCAACAACATATACTTCTTCATAGTAATGAGAAACTATTCGCATGTAATTTATGCAACTATAAAACTTTACGGAAAGCTAATTTACAGGAACACACTCTTAACCATATTGGAGTGAAGCCATTCCAATGTGAGAATTGTGAATATAAGACAACACGAAAAGGTGACTTACAAAAACACATGATTAGTCATAGTCATAACAGATTGTATGAATGTAGTAAATGTAAATCTGCATTTAAATCAAGAAACACTATGCGACAACATATGTACAATGTTCATAGTGGAGAAAAACCATTCCAGTGTACCATATGTGACTACAGGTGTTCGTATAAGAGCAACCTGAAACGTCACATGGGAACTCATACTAAATATTGAGTGCAAAGAAAAACAGGAATTGCAGAAAACTACAGACACTCAGACTGACAAAAAATATATAATAGACACAACGCAGAAATTATTCGGAATTGCCGTGTAATGGCCATGTATATTCAGGCTGCTCCAGTTATTCTTTGCATAACCAAGGAACAGTTTACATGTCAAATAGATTATCAGGGTTATCAACAGTCGCCAGATCTTTATTACTCTGTAATGTTATTTAGTAATTTCAAGAAGTTAAGTGATAAAAATTTAAAAAGTAATTAAACATTAATAATATTGTTTTAATAGCATATTTGTTCTCATGTTCATGATTAAGGTATCTGTATGAATACATATATTTGAACAGTGTGTGGAGACTTGTATGACCATTTGTGTCAGTGATAAATTATGTAACACACTACAGGTATTAATTTTTGCAAAAAGAATATCTGCAGTAAAGCAAGTTAAATTATATCTAAGTTAAATAATAACGATATGTTATAAAACTGTACGATAACTTGCTATAGCAATTATATATTTAAGAATATGTGTAATAGTAATAATGAGATTTATATCACTTCAATTTTTGATTATGATGCTGTGTTATTTATATTTTAAGTCTGAGTTAAACAAAGTTATGTAATAGCTATTTACACTCGAATGCGGTAAGTCGAACTTTACAGGGCGACAACTTTGTTTAAGGCACGAGCCCGTAGGGCGAGTGCCTTATTAGTTGGAGCCCTGTAAAATGACTTGACGCATGAGATTTGTATAAGATTTTTTGGCCGACAAGTTTTATAGAAAATAAAAAAAAATAATTCAAAACATGCACATAATAGTGTGCTCTTGGATGACATTTGTAGTTTCCAAACGTACAATAGATGGCGCTGCGGCGATTTAAATTAATTAAATTTTAATTTTTTCTATTAAAGCCCGAAATATTTTTAATAATAACTTAGGTAACATGTATTTTATTACATAAACTTAATTATTACAAGAATAGTTGGTTTCTTAAATATCTCTAATTGCCCAGTGTTTTTTAGTATTTTTACCACATTCGCTTGTCATTTTACGACATCATGCGTAAATATGAAGCTACAGTTGACGTAAACAAAACTGAAACAAACGTTTTAAAATACAGGAGGCCAAAAATAGTTTTAAGTCATCATTTGTATGTTAATTGTAATTTTCTTTATTTTGTAATTAGTTTTGTAATAATAATGTAATAATTGTAATAAAAGCATCAAATTGTCAAGTACGTTTCACTCTTTTATTGTTTTTTTTAAATGACGCTCATAAATTTAGTAATGATCAGAATGCGATCACACATTTTTATTTTATCAAAATCTCAAAAAAAATCCTTTTATCGTTTTGGCTCATTATCAAAGCCAATCACATAAATAGTGCGATCCAGTCAAGACATATGTCCAAGCGACACAAGATTGTTATTACAAATCATCTTACGTATTTCATTAATATGTCTAAACGTTTTTATTAATTTACATTGTTTAATGTGTATACAGCATTTATTTAAATAGTACCAAGTCAATTATTTCTGCAAAAAATTTTAAATTAGAATATCGAGCAGTAATTAAATCTTTAACTAAAGAAGGAATAGTGTATATGGAAACTGCTCATTCTTATACAACAGTCAGAGCTTGATTTATTCAACAAATTTTTTTAAGTAATTGGCAATCAAAGACAAAAGAAATGGCAGAATATTATGATATTTCAAATACAAGTGTATTTTGGTTTTTACTTGAATATTTAGGCATGTGAAGAGTAAGTGCAAGATTGGTGTCAAAGATTCTAAGTCCAATGCAAAAAAGTGAACATATAAGATACAGTCAATCATTTTTGTAATCGTGTGGAAAAGACAAAAAAGATAAAACTCGAAAGGAAATAGTACCATCACTTGGAGGATCAATCTTTCGTTCGTGAATAATATCTTACTTAACTCACTTGTACCATAAATAACTATAATTAACAACAATAAAAATTTTGAATTTTAGTAGTAAATCAAAAAATGGTAACTTGAATATCTATCAACTGACAACGGCACGGTCCGGACCGATTGAGAAGGTCATAATGTTTACAGTTAATAGTAGTTAGACTTGGTCAAACATTATGTTTCAATATCTCAAGAACGGTTGGTCATATAGACCTGTGGTATATTGTTCACTCTTCGAACTACATTTGTTGTTCTCATAAACATTGTAGAATCCTTCCTTATGGGTGTAATTCAAGCCCAAAGTTTAACACCTTTTTTGCAAACTGAAAGCGAGCTCCTTACAAATCTGGCGTCTGAACAGAGACGCCTACTGAGTCATACCCCAGGCCCCCTCCCTTACAAGTGATTTATTATGACACAGTCACACTACTGCGATAAATACAGCATGTCAAGTGACAGCTCTAAATACATATATGTCAAACTAAATGTTGTGAGCTAAGATAAATATAGAGGGTGCCACGGTCTGAACAGCTTGAGAAGGCCATAATGTTTACATTTAATATAGTAGTTGGTCATGGTTTGACAACTGTCAATAAAAAAAAATCATAATTCGTTTAGAATCTTGTAATAAATGTGTAATAAATTTTATCAATCTCGACTGATGCTTAAGGTACTCGCTTAATGACTGGGACCATAAACTACAGTCTTGGTGGATATAATTTTACTTCGACCCTTCTTCATACATAAATAACTATTATTATCTAGATCTAGATACATTATCAACTAGCTCGTATTAAAGTATGCAGGTTATTTTTAAGGAACCCTTGTACATAGTGCGGTCCACCAACCTCCAGCCTGACCTATTCATAGCAGCCTACATAAAACAAAATTGATGTTATTTTTCAATATACATAATCCTCGTTTATTTCAATGTATTTTTTACGCATTTTAATATCTCTATACCTTTAAAAAGATAATCAACAAGTTTTGTCCTCAAAATGGTGGAATACGGATGATGCACCCTTTTTCCAGCTTTCCTAAGTATTTTCCTTTATTTACGTCTCACGTAATTGCCCTAATAAATTAGAATAGTATGCAGCATTCTCATGGTGGTACTACTTTTCAGAACGTCTATTAACAAATATTTTTATTATCTCAAAAAGCCGTTACTCATTACTTTTTTTCTTGATTTGATATCGACACCATTCCACAAAATCAATTTTTGTTATAGGGTTATAGTACAAAACCATGGTTTCATCTTTTGTAAATTAATTCAATGTATTTTTGTCTTTACCTCAAGAATCCAAAAACGATTGACTGCATCTCATATGTTTACTTTTTTGCACTGGACTTAGAATCTTTGACACCCATCTTGCACTTACTTTTCACATGCTTAAATGTACAAGTAAAAACCAAAATACACTTCTTTTTGAAATGGCATAATATTCTGCTATTTCTTTTGTCTTTAATTGCTGATTACTTAAAAAAACTTGTTGAATAAATAAAGCTTTGACTATTGTATAAGAAAGAGTAGTTTTCATAGACAATATTCCTTCTTTAGTTCAAGATTTAATTACTGCTCGATATTCTAATTTAAAATTTTTTTCAGAAACAATTGACTTGGTACTATTTAAATAAATGCTGTACACACATCAAACAATGTAAATTAAAGAAACCTTTGGACATATTAATGAAATACGTACTGATTTGCAATAACAATCTTGTTTCACTTGGAAATATATCATAACTGGATCGCACTATGTATGTGATTGACTTTGATAATAAGCCAAAATGGTAAAGGATTTTTTTGAGATTTTGATACAATACAAATGTGTAATTGCATTGTGATCATTAGTAAATTTATTGGCTTCATTTAAAAGAAACACAATGAAAGAGTAAAATATACTTGACAATTTGATACTTTTATTAGAATAATTATGTTATTATTACAAAACTAATTACAAAATTAAAACATTACAGTTAAAATACAAATAAAGACCTAAACTATTTATGTAACTCTGTTTAACTCAGACTTAAAATGTAAATAATACAGCAACATAATCAAAAATTAAAGTGATGTAAATCTCATTATTACTACTACACATATTCTTAAATCTATAATTCCTATATAAAGTTATCATACAATTTTATATCATATCGTTATTATTTAGCTTAGGTATAATTTAACTTGCTTTCCTTAAGATATCCTTTTTGGAAAATTATTAACTGCAGTGTGTTACATAATTTATCACTGGCACAAGTGGTCATAAAAGTCTCCAGAAACTGTTCGAATATATACTCATACACATACCTTAATCATAAACAAGAGAACAAATAAGATATCAAAACAATATTATTAATGTTTAATTACTGTTTAAATTTTTATCAATCGACTTCTTGAAATTACTAAATAACATTACAGAATAATAAAGATCTGGCTACTGTTGATGACCCTGATAATCTATTTGACATGTAAACTCTTCCTTGGTTATACAGAGAATAATTGGAACAGCCTCAACATACATGGCCATTATAAGGCTATTCTGAATAGTTTCTGCGTTATGTATCTATTATATGTTTTTTGTCGGTCTGAGTGTCTATAGCTTCTTGCAATTCCTGTTTTTCTTCGCACTCAATATTTATTATGAGTTCCCATGTGACGTTTCAAGTTGCTCTTAAGCGAACAACTGTAGTCACATATGGTACACTGGAATGGTTTTTCTCCACTATGAACATTGTACATATGTTGTCGCATAGCATTTTTTGATTTAAATGCAGATTTACATATACTACATTCAAACAATCTGTTATGACTATGACTAATCATGTGTTTTTGTAAATCACCTTTTCGTGTTGTCTTATATTCACAAATCTCACATTGAAATGGCTTCTCTCCAATATGGTTGAGGGTGTGTTCCTGTAAATTAGCTTTCCGTAAAGCTTTATAGTTGCATAGATTACATGCGAATAGTTTCTCATTACTATGAAGAAGTATATGTTGTTGAAGACTTTTTTTTGAGGCAAGTTTATATTCACATATGTCACATTTAATTGCTAATTCCTTACTAGCATGTATGAGCATATGTCTTTCTAGTCTGTTCTTTGAAAAACATTCATAGTTGCATGTATCACATTTAAATGATTCTGTATTTTTAATAATTTCATCATTACAAGTGTTTATTATTGGTTCGATATTAACATTGTTATGGGTAAGCAAATGCTGTACCAAATTATCTTTCGATGATCCTTTATACTCGCAATAAACACATCTGAACAGTTTTCCTTCAGTATGAGTGAGCATGTGTTCTTGCAATTTACTGTTAGTTTCAAAGTTACAACCACATACATTACATCCAAACAGTCTCACACGATTATGAGTAGTTATGTGCTTTTGTAGATCACCTTTTCGTGTTGATTTATAATCACAATTGTCACATTGGAATGGCTTTTCTCCACTATGAATAAGTATATGCTTCTGGAGATTAGATTTACGCAAAGCTTTATAGTCACACTGATCACAGGAAAATGGTTTCTTGTCAGAATGTGTATGCATATGTTTTCTGAGACTGTCTTTTGATGCAAATATACATTTACATATTTCACATTTCATTGATTTTACAGCATTATGATTGTAGATGAGCATATGTTGTTGCAGTCTACTTTTGGTTAAACATTTATAATCACATACATTGCATTTTAATGGTTGATCTCCAGTATGAGTAGGCATATGTTTTTGCAGCACATACATTTGTCTACCTTTAAAATCACTTAGATCACATTCAAATTGTTTTTCCTCATGCATTATCGTATGTTGTTGTAGATCGTATTTCCGTGAAGATGTATTATGATTGTTTATGATTGGTGCACTCTTATCATTGTGATGGGTAAGCAGATGTTGTACCAAGTTATCCTTTGATGATGCTTTGTATTCACAATAAACACATCTGAATGGTTTTTCTTCAGTATGAGTGAGTATGTGTTCTTGCAATTTACTGTTAGTTCTGAAGTTGCAATCACATGCATCACATCCAAACAGTCTCACACTATTATGACTAGTTATGTGTCTTCTAAGCGAGCCTTTCCATTTTGTCTTATAAGTGCATAAATTACATTTAAATGGTTTTTCTCCTGTGTGGCGACGTAAATGTTCCTTCAGGTAGTGTTTGACTTTACATTTAAAGTCGCAATAACCACAACTAAAAAGTTTTTCATCAGAATGTGCTTGTTGCATGTGGCGCTGCAAATTATGCTGCTCTAAACTTTTATAGTTACATATGATACACTTAAATGGTTTTTCTCCAGTGTGAGTGAGTATATGTAACTGCAAATTTTTTTTAGTTTTAACTTTACGGTCACATACATTACATTTGAAGGGCCTGTCATTGCTATGAACAGTTATGTGTTCTCGTAAACAACTTTTCCGTGTTGTCTTATATTCACAATTGTCACATTGGAATGGCTTCACTCCACTATGAATAAGCATATGCTGCTTTAAATTATTTTTGCGATGAGTCTTGTAGTCACACTGATAACAGAAGAAACGTTTCTCGACCGAGTGTGTATGCATATGTTGTCTGAGATTGTTTTTCAACGCAAATTTACATTTACATATTTCACATTCAAATGACTTCTCACCATTATCCTGATTATTATGAATAAGCATAATATGTTGTTGTAGTCTACTATTTGATGAACATTTATAATCACATTTGTTGCATTTGAATGGTTTTTCTCCAGTATGAATAAATATATGATGCTTCAAAGTTTTTTTGGTTTTAAATTTCTTATTGCATACATTACATTGGAATGGTTTTTCTACAGTATGAATGAGTACATGTTGCTTCAAAGTTCTTTTGATTGTAAATTTCTTATCACATACATTACATTTGAATGGTTTTTCTTCAGTATGCGTGCGTATATACTCCCGTAATTCACATTCATTTTCTTCAGTATGGGTAAGCATGTGTTTTGGCAGATCATGCTCTTCCGATGTCTTACAATTAAATATTTCACATTGGAATGGTTTCCCATTATTACTGTTTTGAGTAGAGCTTTTGTTATGAGTAAGCTGATGTTGTGACAACTCATCGCTGGATGCACATTTAACTTGGCATAAAACACATAGGAATGATTTCTCACCGTTATGAGTGAGCATGTGTTCCTGTATACTACTTCCATCGAAAGTTTTGTACCCACATGCATCACATTTAAAAGGCTTTTCTTCAGTGTTTGAAATGATGGGTTTATGTAGATCATCTTCGGCTGATGTATGACAATTATGTATTTTACACTGAAGAGTTTTCTCACTACCATCAATGTCGTTATTACTTTCTAATAGTTCTCCATCACTGTTAATACAGATATGATCTTCCAGGGCATCTATCGTGGGAAATCTGTGATTGCACTTTTCACATTCATTCTTTGCAATAGGTACTTCCTGATATGTTGGTAATTCATTTATGAGCAAACATTTATCTTCGTTCTCGTTAACACTAAAATAGGTGGAAGTGTTGTTAGGTAATGGATCAGTTTTTATAGTAACATATTCTAGTGTGTCCGGTTCTATTTTTATATCCACTTCATCCTTAACAGTAACCACATTGATATTATTAGAAATATCTTTGATGTGTGCCATCATAGAGGACAAAATAATGATGAACAGATATGCCTTTTTTTCTTTTCTGATAATATCTACCGAAATATTTATGACTACCAGTGGCGTGCGGTCCATGGAAGCAAGGGAAGCAATGCTTCCCTTAAAAATTTATTAAAAATAAAAAACAATGCTAACAAAAATATTTTTATAAAATTAAGGTTATCGTTTATTTAAATTTGTAATATTTAATCAACTTAAAGCTAGCTCAATATCAATTCCGTACAGTATAATTATTTAGACTACTATTTTACCTTAAGCTTATTAAACTTGCGCGGAAAGGTAATACCAATTCAAATGTGTTACATAAACTGCATATAAGCACTGATTTCGTTGCTTATTGCACTTCGCCCCCGCCAGCCGGACAGTCGCGCCTTCATTAGTCGGCTGGTGCCTTGTACATCGTAGTAAGGTCACATTATTTTTAGTGTGCTCCATGCCCAAATGTTTATTTATTATAATTTGGTTATTTATTTGATTTAGTGTCTTTTAAATGTAAATCTGCGAATGAGACTGTATTTTGTCACATTTTATTATTTCTATTTAGGTATATAAGTTGGTAATAAGTATATGGTATATAAGTATATTGCGGTGAAATAAAATACAATAAAATTTCTACCGTTCCAAATATAAGCATAGAAATTATATACGGTGGAATAAATGAAGAAAACACCACAGATATTCTTTATTTCCCTCAGCTAGCTCAGGTTTGCTCAGTAAAGCATAAATTATTTGAATTGCGAGACTCTTATTCACTTTTATGCCTGGAAAGAAAGAAAAACTTATATCGTAAGCTCTAAAACTTCTGCAAGCTGGACAACTGCTACTCAACTCTACTTTATTAAACACACAAAATAAAATCAAATGGAACTTCAAATAAAAAAATAAAATGGTTTTCAAAAAAATACAAATATTAAATTGAGAAGTGCCTTCTCAGGTTTGCTTAAACGTAACAAATAATAGTAGAGATCTGACAGGATAACTACGTTCATTCGTTTGAACAAACCAACATAAATAAACTTTGTTTATAAATAAAAAAAATTTTATTTATAAAAAGAAAATAAATTTTATGAAGAGAAAGTTAAGATTGTTTTAATTTATTTTAAATCAAATGAATTCTAAAAAAGAATTCAACAAACTAAACGAAATAATTCAATATTTAAGGATGAACTGTATACATTAATTGTTTATTTATAAACACAACCAAAAATCATTTATTTTATTAACCAACCTGGTATAATATGATGTTTTCCCTTCTTAAAATAATCCTTTTATTGGTAACACTGCTATAAAACCAAACAGCTGATTTCTTGTTTATAAAATCGATATGTCAATCGATGGAGAACAAAATAAATTCACTTGAATTTATTTAAACAATCACGTTCACTTTATTTATTATAACACAATTATTGAATCTTCTTTTAATCCTTGAAGATAATTCAGGTAACACTTTTTAATTTTATTTAAACTTTATTTAATACAATGACATATTTGTCAAAACCATATGGTTAAAAACCTAACCTCAATTTATTACAGATATTTTATCCGGAGCCAAACATAGCTTCTGCTTTCAATGCTTTATCGACTGAATTTGTTTCAATTTTCCCCAGCTTATATAGGATCCGCCATAATAATTGAAATCTATGACACTTTTTCCAAAATAAAAGAAAATCAAGCGACGCTCGTGACGTCACTAATCCAGAACAGCTGTTACTGAAGAGCACTAATCCTAAATCTGTTATTAAATTATTAAAGACATATATGGTCCTAAACTGTATCATAACGAAGATGTCCAAGAAAAACCGTTAAACAATATACAAACTCATTATGACCTAATTACATGTACAATTTAACAAATCAAGGTTCATTCTTCACAAATTGGCTATAGGAATACATGATATAGGTAAAATTAACAATTTATCTATAAAAATACCTTTACAACTTACTATAAACATGATTTTTTTACAGTGTACGAACTACTATAAATACCAATTGATACTCATACAAATACCAGCTTAATATTTGAGTCAATGATAATCAAAATATGCATAAAATGTCCAGCATACACTACTCTAGACACTTACATAAAAACAATGGTGAGAAAAAACAGGATAAAAGCCTATAAAAGTCTGTTAGCACGAAACGAAAGGATTTCAATACCTTCTTTAATTGTAATGATCAGAGATCTAGTAAACAATTTCAAAGATTAATTGTATAGTGCTAGTCATAATAAGATTGACCTAATTAATCTATTTTTAGCAAATCAACTCTGTAAAACTGAGCTGGTGTCGAGGAATATAGAAAGAATCTAACTGACGCTAAAGATCGTAAAGTGTAAATTTTAATATGGAATTTACATCTTCCTGATAAGTGGAAAACCCTTTCAAAGTAACATGGGTTGCCTAAACATGATGCTAATTAAGCCATCTAATTAAATTATATCCTTTTTCTGAAATTGGAGCCTAATTTTATTTACTGTGCATGAAAAAGCTAGGTTATGTTTGCATGAAATCTTTATTTTTAAGTTTTTGTTTTAAACATTAATAAACCTAACTGTGGTCCTATCTATATCCTTTATTAATTGTGTTTATGGCATAGCATGTCCCTCTTTAATTCCAAATCCGATATAAAATATTTGTTTTTAACATCAACGAACTATCGTTAATGAAATTTTCAAATCGGTGAAATGATTACACCTCAATATATTTTTTTAAAGACAAATAATTCTATTTAGTTTGTTCTGTATGCAAATGTAAAATTGCATTATCGTCATGACTACAAATTCAGCTGCTTTGATCGAAGGTTCGAGTACTTCCGATACAACCGAATAGCGACAATTTTGTTGTTCAGTTTGTAAATTATAAGATTTTTCTGATACAGTTTTGGAGGAAAATTACAAATCGTTGAGAAAGGCAGATCAAAACCAGAACTTTCAAATTTAACAACAAATATTAAAACCTGCACCAGGTATTTTGCTAAAAAGACCGGAAAATCGAGTTGCATTATAAATAGTAGTACTTTAGTATAAAAGTGGTTCTTTGAAAAACTTTTAAGCTTAATAATTATAACACTGTTTTTTATTGTACCTAGCAGGGGCGGATCCAGAGAATTATTTTGGGGGGGGGCATTTTTTGAAAATAATTGTTTTAAATAAATTAATAATAATTATTGTACAAACATTATTTGTTTTTATCCTATGTATATTTATTTTCAAATGTTATATATTGCACAATATTTAATAAGCATTAACTACTTTTACATTCAAAACTATAATACTAAAGTATATATCAAAACTTTGAGGGGTTCTCCCCCCCTCGTGGATCCGCGCCTGTACCTATGTATATTAAATTTAAAATCGTATTTGCTTCCCTAGCCTAAATTCTTACCGCACGCCACTGATGACTACTGTTTCTACGATCTCATCATTAACATTAACTCCAAAATTATTAAAAACCTCTAAATATCCATTCCTTTTACCAATAATTAACAATTTAGTTTTTTATTTCCCTTTGAATACCAATATTATCCCTCCTACTAATGCACGCAACCATGTTGTCAGCAAATAAAATTTACATTTATAATGCCATTACTAACATCGTTAATATATAGACCAACAAAAGGGGTCCTAAAATACTCCCTTGCGTTACCCGGTATATTAATGTTAAGTGAAAACTGTGTAAATATATCTTTTACAATAAAAAAAAAGAAACTAGAAATTTACTTGTTTATTTAAAAATAAGGCTTAAAACTACACTACAATTTAAAATTATATTTAAATGTTCATATTCATCATTGTATAATTCCTTGTAAGGATTTACAGGAATATATCTCAGATGTGATTCTGCAATCTCACCTGCAAAAGGTTCCGTAACACGTTCCAGAACGGCATTACTTCCAGCATTGCGTATGTCCAAAAGTAGATTTATTATTTGGCTTTCATTAAGAGGCGCAATGTCTCCCACATTAACTGTAGCACTAGCAATAGTTCTGCCAAAGTTAATGTCTCGAATTGGATGACTTTCAACTTTACTCGTTGGTACATTCCATATAGATCTTACATCTGTACTAGAAGTTGAAGCGATGTTTAAATAAATATATTCTAGAGCATACAGCAGAGCTTCAACATGGCTACAGACGTCGCTTGCACCTGCCATGCACGTACAATGTGCAGCATTAACACCATACTTTTAATGCAGGCTCGTTCATTCATTGTGAATGTTCTACCTAAAAATTTTAAACACTTACATGAAATATCGTTACATCTATTACTACTTACATTTGCAGTGACTATTTTTTCATTGATCTTGAATGACCCATATTTCAACACGAAGCCAGCTCAAAATATTGATAAGATGTTAAGCTCTTATAGGCTTTCACCTGCTGATTGGTATAATAGTATATTAAAGAACAAGTTTTATAAGGGTTGATTTGGCGCACGAATCCCAAGTTAGAAAACGAGCCGCAGGCGAGTTTTTCTATGGGATGAGTGCGCCAATGCCCTTATAAAACGAATATTTTATGCTATTTTTTCTAATTTGCGCCCCCTTTTTTCTTATTTTATACAAAAAAATATTTTGGTCGTCTAGAGAATTTTGTGTTAGTTGGTAACAGTTGGTAACACTCGGCGCCCACTTGATTTTTTGAATCATTTGTTATCATCCGCCACTTCAAATACATTAGTTATTACTAGTTTATAATTGTCCATGTAGCAAAAACAATTAGGAGTAATATTTTCCCTTGCTTATAAATTATAATAATTATAACCGTTCGTAAGTTAATACACGATTGCCTATAATTCATAAATAATAATAAAAATGCATCGGAGGTTGACAATTTTGACAGATACTTGCAGTTTGAAGTTGTCACATTCCACGCATTACCCATCTAACCCTTAAACACTAAATAACCCTATAATTCATTAAAGTACAGTGCACTTTTATATCGAGAGATTACAAACTCTCGACATCTCAGTTGCTGTGAAATTTCATATTAATTGTCAATAATGTCAGTATAGCGTGCTGGCATACTATATAAAGTTCCTATGTTTTATTTTTCACAGTAACCGAGATGTCGACAGTTTGTAATCTCTCTATAGATAGCCATAAACAACTCCTAATGATAGACGTTAATAAACGTATTATAAACGCAAATTAGAAAAAACTTGTTAAAACAAGATAACTATGTCAATACCTGACACAGGTGGGAAACTAGCAGCAGCGTAAGGCCGCAGTCTCACTGCAACCACTACCACCCACCACCATCAACTACCATCGACCACCACCAATTAAAATAAGTCCGTGCGGTCCCACTGAAGCAAGTAGTGACCACCAGTATCATGTAAAATTTTAAATCTCGCGCTTGTTTTATGTTTATCTCTGAAGTAAACATATTGCCAACTTAGCAAGCACTGTTATTATTATAATTTCCTATTAAATGAGGTTATGTGCATTGTTTGTTTACTATTGTTGCGTTGTATTTAAAGAAATAATAAACCAAATTATTGCAAAAATATGACATTATTAGATGAATCAGATAGCGAGGAAGTTATAACTATGTGCTATGGTACATGTGGAACAAAATATAAAAAAATCACGAAATATGTGGATACGGGAAATCTTTCTTCATAGGGTGCAGTTGGGAGAATATTATCAAAAAATAATTAGTGCCCCAGCGGCCCAGCCCCAGCTTATAAACAAACGAAGAAAAACTTTATTTTGAAAAGTTTTCACTACCAATTTACCAAAAACGAAAAACCTATAAACAGGAAATTCAAATTTTTAGTGTCTATTTTCATCATGTCCACTAGCGCGTGCGCATTGTCAACCACCGATGACCACCAACCACCAAAATTCGAACACGTCGGAAATTTCAAACTGGTGGTCACCGTTTGATGGTAGTAGGTGGCTAACAGTGGCTTAGTGAGACCAGTACCATTAATTATTGCATGTTTAAAATTTAGTTGGTGGCGGTGGGTGGTTGACGGTGGCTCAGTGAGACTGCAGCCTAACTAACTTGATCTCTTCTAGTGTATGTATCAATCCCATTTATTAGAGAAATCTTTTGCAAATATCTATTTGCCACGTCTGGGGCTTCGTTTTCCAGCTTTTTAAAATAGTTACTCATCATACTGACTGAAATAATAATAAATTACTGTTAAATTAAAATTAATAACACAACCTAATAATAATAACCTATTTTCTTAAACATATTTTTGCCCTTGATGACAAAAGGGATGATAAATCTGATTTTTTGCATATTGATAACAATGAAAGTTGACTTTTCTTAAGCACTTTTTTTAATTTGTAAAAAACAAATTTCAATCTCCTCTGAGGTTATTGTCAAAGGATATAGTATATTATGGGACAAGTGGTTGAAATAAAATTTCAACGTTGAGAGTGGTTTTTTTCAACGAGCGACAGCGAGTTGAAAAAAGTAACTCGAGACGTTGAAATTTTATCAGCCACGCGTTCCATATACTATTTTTTCTTCGAATTTTTAGTAAATCAATGCACTTTAGAAAAAAATATTACATTTAAGTGACAAAACATGACATTAAAGTGACATTTCTCTTGTCAGCAATTGAATGTCGAACAGTTTGAAGTTCAAAATCGCGGTAGTCCGATAATTTCAACCTCTAGAGGTTGAAATGCGATTTCAACCATTGTTATCGATTGCAAAATGAGTGATTTCAATGTCATGAGTAGAAAAATACGTTTTTCTGACTTCTTTAACATTTTGCATAAATGCTTTTAGGACAAATTTCTCAACTTACTATAAGCAAAAAAATATCGTGCGCAACACGTTAGAAAGTCTCTTTTTTTTCACTCATTTGCTTGATAAACATGTGAAAAAAGTATGACTTTCATAACTATAATAGTTGTACAATATACTATTCTATAAGCATTTATTAATTTATATCCATAAAACAGATTTATTTTACAAGGAATTTATCAGGTATTTTCTGGAAGCTATCGGCAAGTAAATTTAAAAATTGGCGCCATTAATTTTGTGTTTGACCTTGGTAGCAAACAATCTGTCAAATCCTGCGATGTCAAATAAACGCCGGATCGCATGTGGCGCGAGACGCTAGTGTTTTATGCAGTGAGCGATGGCCTTGTCTATCTTTTAAACTAAACGGAATCCGGGAGCTCTCAACTAGAGTTCCTAAATGAAAACTTTAACTGCGTTATTTATAACGCGTTATAAATAACACACAGCTCAGTTCATATTTAGGAACCCTACTCTCAACAAGTCCTCACGTAAAATTGTATGTAATTTACAAATCTCTTTTGCTTATAATTTTACGTAATACATTATTTGTTTCTAATAGTAACTTATCAACGTTTATCTTTTATGAGTAAGCAGCAGGATTATAATAAAATGTGCATTAAATGAACATTTATTTTTGGTACACACAATAATTATTTATTTCAAAGTTTAAAATCATTCTAAATAATTTCTACGAACTCTCCGGTTTAAAATTTTATTACCTATCTTGTGTCCCTGCGGTAGGTAAATTATCGCGAATGTTATCGAATGTTATGTTATCGAAAATATCGCGAATTCAATACTTTGTGATAAACCCCTTGTTTTATTAGTTATGTTTGTTTTATTGATTGGAGATGTTGGTTTAAATAATACACCCGTTGTTGCCCATAATTATTAGTTTTATTTCTTACTCTTATAAAATAGACATTTGATGCGTTCTTACAGGTGTACGCTTCTAAACTCTGTAGTCGATTAATTTGATTAGTCAACTTTTCACAATCGAATTAATTCTTGAACTTTATTAACTAAATATTTCAATATTGTAGCGACCCGATCGATGGCACCATATGGATATTGTTTAGAGTCACTGCATCTAGTCGCCTAGGCCAGCTGGTCGATCAGAGTACCGCAAAACGCCGCCGTATTGGCGTAGAGAAGTGTGATCTTTAATTATGGACAAATTCAAACTTCTATGTCAGTGTTAACAAGTAATATTTCTCAGTAATAAACGCTGCAAAAGTTAAATGCAAAGAATTATTTGTAAAATCGCATATAACATATCCTATATGTTACCCGCCCTTACTCAGCCAGCACACTAAGGTTATAATGACGTTATTTTTAAGTCAAAATTGGTCGACGACGTCATATGACTAATAAATGATGTCCATACGACGTCATATAATGGGACGTATGTAGACGTCTTCAAAACGTCGTCTTTTGGACGTACAATGCAATACGTACCGTACAAGTTTCATTAAAAAGATATTATTTTAACAGGGGCCAAGGAATACTGGTCATATTAAGCAGGTGGTCACAATATAGAGATGTTTTGACTGTAGTATATAATATATGGTATTTGTAATATTCAACTATTTATTTATAATTCCTGTCTTAGTCCTCCTTTAGGACGTTTTCATGACGTCTTTGGGCTGTGACATAATGATGTCAGTTTTACGACAATTTGAAGTAGTTACTGCCGAAAAAACGGCGACATTATGACGTTAGTGTGCTGGCTGGGTACTTCCGGATCCGCCTAGTAATTTTCTAGTGACATTGTTTAGTCACTTTCTAGTGACATTGTTTAGTCAGTTTCTAGTGACGTTGTTTAGTAACTTTCTAGTGACATTGTTTAGTAACTTTAGTGACATTGTTTTGTAACTTTTAGTGTTATTTTAACACAATTATTTTGTATTTGTTTACTTCATAAAAGGTTAAGTTTTCAAATTAACCTCCTTATTCTGTAAAACTTCGTTGACAAGATAACGAACGTTAAAATATCAAAGTTCGTTATAATATCGAAATTCGTTATTTTTGTATTCTGTAAGACAAATTCTTACGAAAATCGTTATCACGTAATCGATATTTTAACGAAAGCTTCTGAGGTATCGTTATGCGGGAGCTGAATGTTATAATTTGTATGAATTTAAATGCGGTTCAATTAGAAATCAAGTTTTAAATTAAATCTCAGACAAATGATTGGTTGATGTGTAAAACATTAAATGGGTTTATTTGTAAAACCCATTATATGCAGTTTTTCAGAAAACGAGAATTCTTGTAATTTTCATTCGGTATCGTTAGACATGCGGTTTTTTATTTGTTAAAATATTTTTTTTTTATATTTTACTTTAAAGGTTTTCAAAATACTGACAAAGAAAAAAATGAGAATTGAAATTTGAACAGAAATGAATTACGATCTGGCCTGCATTTGCAACTTTTTTTTGTGCAAAGTTTAACACAAGTATTTAAAAAAATGCTGTTTACTTTTTGTAGTTCTTTCACAAAAACACGGACAAATTCTTGTAATTTTCATTCCTGGTTCAATACCTTTATGCGTACGGGTTTCGATTGTATTCAGATTTTACCGTAAGCGATTTTAAAAGCCGATAAAGTAGGGATTAAAGGCTTAAACATATATTATTACTTCTGACCTTTTTTGTAAAAAACTTGAAACGTACCTACTACCTATTAAACATTTAAAAATGAGTTTTAAAGATATTTCTAATTATAAAATAATAATAACAATCACAATATTAATAACAATACCAATAATATTAATAACAATAACAACAATTAAAAAACAATACAAAGGAACTTCACTTCAGATACATCAAGAACGAAAGCTAACGTAAATTTGAAAATTGGCACAAAAACAACACATGTAAACAGAAACATAACCTATTTTAAATAACATGATCATAGTCACAAACCGACAAATGTACTACAGGAGCCAAAAACATAAATCATTCGTTATACTCGAGTGGACCGCAACGAAGCAGGTTACAGAATAACAAAATAACGAACTTCGTTTGGAAGTACACATCTTATCGAAATTCGATATATAGGGTGATTCAGAATTAACTGATATCCTTTAAATGGTAGGTAGAGGGAAGGCAGCAAAGCTAATTTACCGTGACAAGTATAGATAAAAAACGAATAGTTTTCCAGGAAACTAATTCTAAAGTTTATTGAATTTTGGATCCAAAGGCATCCAAGGTCAGGACTGGATCCAAAATTCATGAATGTGTATCCTTCAGTATCTATCCTTCATTAATTCTATACAGGGTAATTCAGAAATAAAGGTAATCCTTTAAATGGTAGGTAGAGGGGAGGCAGTAGAGCTAATTTACCTTGATCTAAAAGGATCCAAGGTCAGGACCGGATCCAAAATTCAATGAAACCTTAAAATTAGTTTTCTGGAAAACTTCGTTTTTGACCTATACTTGTCAAGGTAAATTAGCTCTACTGCCTCCCCTCTACCTACCATTTAAAGGATATCAGTTATTTTTGAATCACCCTGTATAACGTTCAAAATATATCGAAATTTACAGAATAAGGGGGCAAATCAGAAAAAAAATTTTCTACATAGAAATTTTCAGAAATTTCTTTCTCAGAAACTACTCGTCCGATTTTTCTCATTTTTTGGTATTTTACTAAAACGAATATGATCCTTACAGTGGACATCTTAAAAAAAAGAAAATGTTCTAGAACTTTGTTCTAAGATTTTTCAAAAAGTTCTAAAAATCTTAGAACCAAGTTCTAGAACTTTTTCAAAAACATTTTTATACACGCATTTAAATCTCACTCTTAACTTTAAATAGAACCCAAGATCATTAGTATCGCACAAACGGTTGCTGAGATATAATCTTTTTGAAAAAACACATCCTTAGATTTAATATAAAGGTGTTTAACCGGAAACGAGTAGTCAGATTTTTCAAGTTCTCATATTTTCATCTACTCATAAAAACGCGTTTATTGATATATAATTCGTCTAGGAAAGTTTTTACACATTCGATTACGCAGCATTGTGTAATTGGATCATTTGACTTAAATTCAAAGGTATATTTATAAAAGATAGCAGAAAGCTAGTTGGGCTAAAATGTAGAATGCGGGGCTACAATCTTTTCTGTAGGTCAACAATTTGTTTTTATCTGCCAACACTCAGTTTATAATATAAAAGTGTCTAACCCCCTTATTCTGTAAATTTCGAACGTTATATATTGAATTTCGATAAAATGTGTACCTCCAAACGAAGTTCGTCATTTTGTTATTCTGTATTTGGCTCCTGTAGTACGTTTGTCGGTTTGTGACTATAATCATGGTATTTAAAACAGGTTATGTTTCTGTTTACATTTGTTGTTTTCGCGCCAATTCTCAAATTTACGTTAGCTTTCGTTCTTGATGTATCTGAAGTGTAGTTTCTTCAATTTCTATTGTTTTTTAATTGTTGTCATTGTTATTAATAGTGTGATTGTTATTATTATTTTATAATTAGAAATATTTTTAAAAGTCTTTTTCAAAATGTGTACATAGGTAGTAGGTACGTTTCAAGTGTTTACAAAAAAAGGCCAGAAGTAATAATTTATGTTTAATTCTTTAATCCCTACTTTATCGGCTTTTAAAAACGCTTTCGGTAAAATCTAAATACAATCGAAACCCGTTCGCTTAAAGGTACTGAACCAGGAATGAAAATTACAATAATTTGTCCGTGTTTTTGTAAAAGAACTGCAAAAAGTAAACAGAAAAACTTTTTTAAAATACATGTGTTAAAATTTGCACAAAAAAACGGAAGTTGCAAATGCAGGCCAGATCGTATAATTTATTCCTGTTCAAATTTCAATTCTCATTTTTTCTTTGCAAGTAATTTGAAAACCTTTAAAGTAAAATATAAAATAAAATTATTTTAGCAAATAAAAAACCGTATGTCTAACGATACCGAATGATCGTATGAAAATTACAAGAATTTTTGTTTTCTGTGAAAAACTGCATATAATGGGTTTTAAAAATAAACCGATTTAAAGTTTTATACATAAATCAATCCTTTTTCTGAAAGGCATCTATCGGCTTTATATGATATTTCGGCCTCCTCATAACTCTTCATTGCAGTACATTTTGAAAAAAATCTTTTTCATCCCTTGTAGGAAACACTGAAAGCTTTCTAATACAACTTACCAATTCTGTGTAAGATTTTTTGTTTTTAACGCAAAGACTTTTTGATCAGTATGGAAAGCTATAGGGAAATTGCAAGAAAAGCTCGTATCTACGTCTTGCAGTAGGTTACAACTGGCAGGTTCATCATTTATGATACGTTTGACAATTATCTACAATTACCTTATTTGTACATTTGTGTAAGATTTTTTTTTAAGAAAAAAAAGGATCTAATTTGAGTTACCTTAGAAATGGACCACTTTCAATTCAGCCAGTTTGAAGATTATGCCACTTTCTTAAAAAAAATATGAAGTTTATTGTTGACATTCAACAATAACTACTAAAACGGAGATGTAATAGCATCATTGCTTTCTTTTAAAGCTGCAGGTATCTTTTTATCTGCGTGCTGTCCCTGAATGTTTTCGTATAGGCAACACATCTAACCATAGTATGAAAATTAGGTAAAATGAGAATGAGGTAGAATAAAAATAAGATAAAAGAACGCATGTTATAAAGCTTAACTTAGGTTAACAGCTTACTAGTATAACATAACAAAGTAGTATCGATAGAAAGCCATAGATACAGTACTACTAATATAAGGTAAATAAATATCGGTTCCATATTTTGTATCACAATTAAATGTTGAAAAGTCGATTTTTGAATGTATGCTATACCTCTGGTTAGGGCTAAGTGGAAATTAGTAGTTGCAGGTACAATTATCTTGATAAAGTATCTTATGACGATTGACCTCCAGTTAATGTTAACCAAAGGTTGAAAAACCAGTACTCCATAAAATAGGAATTTAATCCAACGCGTTCCGTACTATATCAGACCAGATTCTGTACAGCTAAATCAACCTAGCTAATGGAATTATATCAATTCCTATTAAGCAGGAAATCGTACACTGGGGTTACAAACTATCTATAATTGTATATGTTTGATATCTATTAAACTACGAAGACAGGGCATTATTTAATTTCATAGGATACACTATGACCAAAGATTTCATAATTCTTAACACAAAAATTGTGACTCAAAGGAGCTCAATCTAAAAGTTCAATGTGAATACAAACATCTTTAGGATTTAGGAATGGGGAATAGATTAAATTAAACTAGGTGTTCTTGGGATTTACGGCAGCAACATCCTAGTTTTCAGCTGCTTTTTATTGCAGTCTTTAAGCTGAAGCAGTTTTGGGTACTCCCAGCAGGAGTGAAACGGTACTGTAAATTACCCTAGAATAACCAACCACCCCAGTAGCACACAATATTTTTTTAATATTTAAAAAATATAAAGATAATATTATATGTGTTGTAAATATTTAAAAGATTAGGAAAGTATTTATAAAATATTGAAAATGAAATATTTAGAAATATATTAATATACATATTAAATAAATATGTTATTTGTGTGTAATTTTTAATATTTTGAAACAAATATCAAACAAATATTTTATTTTTATTATGTACAGTAGATATCTATTGGTAAACATTGAATTGTAGATCTTGCTTATGACCTTGCGCGATCATGTGTCGTCGCGTACGTTCGTAGGAGGCAGGCAGGACCAAGTGCCACGACGCCATTACATTATTATTGTTTTGGCAGATTAAATTGTTTTATAAGGTATGTACAGGTATGTATTAATATACGATAAAGTATTTCTCATCTTAGTTATTTGTATTTATTGCGAATTATTGTGGTGTTTCGTATAAGAGAATATATTTTTAACAGTAAATAGTGGGCAGAAAAATTAATTAGTTATATACTATGTACAGTGCAAGTGTAAAGTCTGGAACTATCGAAATGAAATCTTTTAAAAATCGGCGTAATTGGTGTTTTAAATTTTATGTGGAGTGATATAGACATTTCTTGTTTTACAGGAAAATGCCATCACGTAAAAGAGAATCCGTTCTTGATCTGACTACAAGGCATTTTCGTCGCCTGTGTAATAATACCAAGAAGCCAAGAAAAGCTGCAACAGAACCATTTGTAATTGATAATTATTATTTGGACAGTTTTTAGTTCTAGTGAATCTTTAGAAAATTGTAATAAATACACCAAATTAAACATTGATAGTAATGAATTTTCTGAAGGAGATCTAACAGGCGAGGAATTTCTGTACAAAGTACAATTGCATGAAAATCAAGATTATGATTATAATAAACTGTTTAGTACAGATGAACCATGATGAGGAAGTCACTGGAATAATACTTTTTCCCAAGGTCTCAAAGACATCCTTATTACATGACTGCAGTGGTGATAACAAAATAAGAGTAACTATTCTACTCCTACGAATAAAAGAGCCTGCATATCCACTGAAAAGCTGCTTATCATCAAATGGTGATAATATTACAAATAACATGGTTATTCAACCAGCTACAGATTGCTGTAAGTTTGACAAAGGTATGATGATTAATCACGTATGTTTAAATTTATACTTTTTTAAAATTTTAAATACGTTTTCTAAAGTACAAAAGAAAAACCGAAAGTGACTTCCTCAGCTGAAGTTGGTTTTTGCAAATATTGAGGGAACAAAGTCGACCACAGATAATTCCTGATGATGATCAGAATCTCCACGCAGATTTTGAAGGGAGACTACCCATGAAGAGCGAAGAAGACATTGGTACATGTGAAAGACGCCCAAGTACAAAGAATGAACAGAAAAAGATGATAGGTACTTGAATGCACATGTTGCTTTCCTTATAACAAATCTTATTATTTTCAGTTATCATTCCTTGCCCGAACTGGAAGTCATGAGATCAATATTGTAAAAAATATTTTAAAGAAACTTCACAGATTCTGTCGCCTCCTTATATGACTGGGAGGGAAAGAAAATGTTTTCCTCCTTAATAGTATCTGACTGTAACAGAAGTATGTTAAATCTTCATTGTTTTTACCAATACGATTATTATTATGTTATTAAATATTACAGAAGCAGCAACCTTAAGCCCAAATGCTAAAAAACAACCGAGCACGACATCATAGCAGCTATTAAGAATTGGTTAAGATATGCTTCGACAGTATTAAACAACAGCTAGTAAGTACTTTTTTAATTTACCAGCTTACCATATGTACGGAAAGCTCAAGGTATCCACCAGTTATGGGACACCTAGACCACCAGGAAAGAGAAAACGATTTCAGATCTAACTAATTTAAATTAAAGGACGTGATAAATAAATAAATAGATAGAGAGGCGTTAAGAAGTGATAAAAGACACATTTTCTATTCTTGGACGCCCCACATAATGGTATTGGGCTTGACTACAGCAAATTAAGATTTTCTTAACAATAATTATTTTTTCTTAAAATAATAAAACACTTCAATTTGTTGCAAACTTTACTTTACACTAATATGGTGACTAGAAGTACAGATGATTCTAAAAGTCCTTGTTAATTATATAAACTTCTTTAAAATATGTTGCTGCAAGAGACCCTGCTTCTTGGTCATAGAAACAGGGCTTCAAATCTTGGTTGCGACTGAATTTTAAAAATTTAGTACAAGCATATTTGAGTTCGTTAGGATAAGGTATGAAAGTTGTATGAATTATAAAGTATGGGGCAGCATTATCTACTTGCTACACTAACTTCATTACTTCCGTTGCAAACTGCAGGAAAAGGGGAATGGATTATATAACTAATGCTATTAAATTTAATATTTCAGTTATAATATAATTATTGAAGTCTTCAGGATGGATGAGTAGTTATTTTTTTATTGGATTGTAGTGAATTAAAATGAGCTGTAAGAATTTTTGTCAGCTGTATAATCCTTTTCTGATACTACCTACAATTACAATTAGAGAAGTAAAACGTTAAAATGCGTTCACCAACATTGGCACTGTTTGGCATTTTCTAATAGTTGATTTTGTGTCAAAATTTATAAGCGACTCCTTTATTGTTCTAGGCCCCTAAAACAGGAAATAATATTTTAAATGTGCAATTTATCTAGCAGATATTCTCTATAGGGTATGCAAAAGAACCCCTTATTGGCACTAACTTTTTAAATGTTCGTTCTATCAAACAATGTATTGAGAAAGTTTGTATAGCAAATTATGCTCTATAGCAATATCAATTTTCCCTTCAGCACTCATTTTCTTGTTGACGGCCATTTTACACGAGCGTCTCGCGCCACATGCGATCCGGTGTTAATTTGATATCGCAGGATTTGACATCGCTGGATTTGACATCACAGGATTTGACATCGTATGATTTGTACCTAACCTATTTAATAGTCAAGTTTCGTTTTCGTTTTATTTATAAGATTTGAGAAAACATGATCACTGAACATAAAGTGGAAATTGGGTATAATGAGTTTCAGTTTGAATCTTCTTCAGGTAAGCTCCTGGATTTGATAATAATATTTTATTTAACTATCTTATGCAATAGTGTTTATAGCAAGTCATAAAAAAAGTAACAATATATAAGAACATCAATGTATATAACAATTAATTTCAATCAATTTTCTAGTATTTCATCGGTCACGGAAAGACCAAACCTAGGAAAGCAATTTGTCGTTGTATGTTCTGCATACTTCATTTAAATTATTAGCCGATGGCAGTAAGAAGAATTTTACAACTGTCATTGCTCCTATAATTACATAAACAAGGGGAAATGTGTAAGACATTTTAGAAGCGAAGGAATAAATAAAATTGGAAAAGCTCGTCCTTCAAGGATGGTTTTGACTAAAAGCGAGGGACTTATTCTGGTGAAGTTTTCAATAACCCATGTAAGTCACTCACTTGACATTGTCTGTTTTTTAAAACAAAGAAACAAGAGCTAAAATTTCAAGTATGTATACATGCCCTTATTTAAAAACCATAATTTAGTAAACAATTTTTTGGGTTCTAGATAAATTAAAAGGAGGCGCAACTTTTGTACACATATTAGATGATATTCGGGATGCTGGTTTGATCAAAGAAGAATTACAACGAATCCTGCTAAAAAATATTATTTTGGCTAGTCTTTTAAATAAAACAGATGTTACTATAAACATTCATACAAGGTTCGACCATACATACACTTCGTAATTTTATTTTTCCTATTAACAGGAATGCTATAATAATATTAGTTTTAATATTTTCGACGAACAAAAAGTTCGTCTCTGAATTCGTGAAGTCTGTCTGTCGGTCTGTCGCCTTTTTCCCTGTTGACTTTTTTGAATTTTTCTTTTTGGAATCTTATAGTACATCAAATTCTAAGAAACTTTTGGTTGAAATATCTTTTTGTATTTCTTCAGGAAAGTGGTCAAAATGACCACCGAAAATTTCAGTAAATTTTTGAAAAATGAGAAATTTTGTATTTTTTAAAAAATTACGAAAAAATAAACATTTTTAGCAATTTTTTTAATGAGTAATTCTAGGACTTAGAATTTTAGTTTTTATGACAACTAATGTGTTACGTGAACATTAGTTTTCAAAAATAAATTAGTTTATGTCCGATTGCATTATAAAGTACTGTTTATTGTATTGTTTTGCGGCAGTGAACTGGCTTATTATTATGCTCGTAAAATAAAGTGGCAGTAGTAAAACAAAGTATATATTAGTAAAATAAAGTATGGCAACTGTCTATTACATGTCAAATTTTCTTCTGTCAAGAATAGATGTCAAATTTATAAACTGATTTTTTTTGATAATTAGCCAATTTTAGGAATCGAACATAAAGCTTTGTATGCAACTCTTACATAATCGGACCTTATAGACTCGCCCTTTTTATAGGCCTTGCTCGCTTCGCTCGCTCGGCCATAAACTGGGCTTGTCTATAAAGACCTACATTATGTACTTGTTACATAAATAGCTATTATTAAGTATACAGTTGTTTTTGTTCGTCATGGCAATGCTAGCTCTGCGCATTCTCAACTGGTTAATTATAGACAGAGAGCCAGCAACGTATTTCGAGTTGTCATTTCAACAGTCGTGAAAATTTGGGTACTAAGTCTTATATACCTGCTGAACGCTAAAAGTCGATTCTGGCAGCCCCCTGCGGCCGGGTTATACTACCCCAAAATTACTAAGGTGAGAAATAAGATTCAATTTATTTAAAGTAACAGTCATGAAATTTCAGGAGGTTACTTTCGATAGTATTCTTTATTTATAAAAAATATTCCCAGAACATTTCCTCCCCTTCTAAATGTTGCCGAACGCTGTAAATGTTGATTTAAAAAAGTGACATTTTTGTAATTTTAAAAGTCTTGAAATTTTGACACAATAAATAAAGTAGGCATATGTAGGTTTACATGTTAGTGCCAGCGAGACAGTTATATAGCGGCCTGCGGGTTAGCGAGAGAATCTTATTTCTCACCCTCTTAGTAATTTTGGGGTAGTATAACCCGGTTGCAGGGGGCTGCCAGAATTGACTTTTAGTGTTCAGCAGGTATATAAGATTTAGTACCCAAAGGACTAGGCACCACTTAAATGGAAATCTAAGGACCAGTCGATTTTGTTGATTTTTATACCATTGGAAAGATAATGAAAAAACGAAAAATTCATATCAGTGGCCCAACACGGAGAAATTCCTAGCAAAGCCGCAATTCGGGATTTTAGAGTAATATAATTCCCATTTAAAATGTATTGCTGTCAATCAATTCACCTCAACAATATAATCTGTTACTAACCCTGTCAGTGGCTCTAAAACTTTTTAAAATTTTGAACGAAACAATATAAGGTTTTAGTAAGTTTTGTTTTCTCAAGTTGCACATACTTAAAAATTTCAAAATTTGATTGACATTGGTTTGACAATTTATTCTAACCTTTTTTGAATAAATATTCAAAAATAAATAGACTTTCTTGAAATAAATGCACATGAAAAATATTGAATAATAATTTTATTGGGGCAGGAACAAGAGGCAATTTTAAATATTACGTCAAAAAACAAAAAGAAACTTCTAATTTTACTAAACCTGCAAACATATTTTCAGTAAGTACTGATTTCATGTAATATAGCTGTACATGCTTTTATTCTATGGGATATCTACGCTTCTTAAATGAAGAGTTATCAATGAAAAACTGCAATTTTCTTAAAAAGATACCACACATTACTTATTCAAATGATTTATTTCCTTATGCTAAACAAGATTTAGATTATCAAATGGGAAGAACTACGTTGTATCGTTCTATAAAGTACTCAAATGTAAGCAGATTGTATTAACAGTTGCTCTTTTTAGAACAACCACATATTAAAACATAAAAATAAAATTTTAAAAACTATTTAGGTACAGTATTTATTAAGTAATGAAACAATAATTTTTTACACATTTAGATGATAGTGGGATACATTAAAATGGTAGCCAACATTGAACGTGGCTACATACCACAGATTTAGAAGCAAAATCCTTCTAAAATTAAAAATGAGGGTAAAAGATTTACAGCTTTGCATGCTGAAGATAAAGTTTATGGATTAATAATAGGCATTTACTTATACAAACATGCAGTTTTTTTTTCTTGTAAAAAGTTGATTTTAAACTAAGTATTTGTGTATGTTATTTATTTCATTTTAGCTTTTGTATTAACGATTATTATATCATCATTATGTAACCAATTAGTTACATAGCCATTCTGTATCTTCACATCGTTTTCTATTCTCATGTGGTGTTCTTACTAAAGCTGCATTGTTATTTTTATAATCAGAAAAATACAGTCTGTGAACGTCTAAAATATATCCATCAGTGCGACGACTAATACAGGTTTCAGCAAATGGTAGCCCTTGTGAAAGTAATAAGATGTGCTGAATTGATCAACGATATTTTGGGGAACATGTCATTTTCATCAAAATGTTCTTCACAGCAGAACCCATTTCTGGAAATAAAGATCTCCTTGTAACAGTAAACTTCCAATCTTACTTCAAAGAATGCTTTCGGAGTAATTTTTGCCTATTGTATATACAATATTTATTTTGTCTTTGAACTATGCAGTTGAATTTGAGATTGTCTTCATCACCTACATCCACATCCATGGTTTGCACTATAAGTGTGTGGCAATTTGCATGAATAATAAAACGTCATCATTTCTGTCCATATCTCTGGGTTGTAATCCATTGTTTAACCGATGTTTGGTTGCAAGTTGTTGATATTCTAGATAAATATCTAAATTACTGAAACGTTGCAATTCTTTTGGACGTCCTTCTCGTTCACAAACGTAACACTGCATCTTACAAAACTTGTATTAAATAGAATGAGTTAAAAATGGATATTGTCGATGTTCAACAGCACTACTAGCATACAATTCAATAATTTTGACAATAATGACATTAGCAGAAAAATGATTTATTTAAATCATTGGTTTCTAAAACAGTTGTAATATTATTATTCGCAAATACCTTTTCGTATGCAATATTTTTATATCTTCAATGGATTTAAAGTCAGTTGCATTCTGCTTAATACAAAAGCTAAAAAGGCAATACTCAAATTGTAATTTAAAATCTACTTTTTACAATAGACAATTACAAAAACTGCATGTTTGTATAAGTAAATACCTACCTGATTTCTATTTAGGCTTTATTCGATTTCTTTCATGAGCATTTACTTCAAGAAAGTCTATTTATTTTTTAATATTTATTCAAAAAAGGTTAGAATAAATTGTCAAACCAATGTCAATCAAATTTTGAAATTTTTAAGTATGTGCAACTTGAGAAAACAAAACTTACTAAAACCTTATATTGTTTCGTTCAAAATTTTAAAAAGTTTTAGAGCCACTGACAGGGTTAGTATCAGATTCTATTGTTGAGACGAATTGATTGACAGCAATGCATTTTAAATGGGAATTATGTTGCTCTAAAATCCCGAATTGCGGCTTTCCTATGAATTTCTCCGTGTTGGGCCAATGATATGAATTTTTCGTTTTTTCATTATCTATCCAATGGTATATAAATCAACAAAATCGACTGGTCCTTAGATTTCCATTTAAGTGGTGCCTAGTCCTTTTCACGACTGTTGAAATGACAACTCGAAATATGTTGCTGGCTCTTGGTCTATTAGATATTTAATATTTATGTAAATGTAATTATTGTTTTTGCTTGAATTGTTACTGTTGAATTCTCATTATATTTAATATTACCTATCCTGTTTTCTTAAACATATTTCTGATTTATTAATTTTGTGTTTGACCTTTGGCAGAGGTATTGCTAGTGCTACAGTTAATGTGGGAGACATTGCGCTTCTTACTGAAAGCCAAATAATAAATCTACTTTTGGACATACGCAATGCTGGAAATAGTGCTGTTCTGGAACATGTTACGGAACCTTTTGCAAGTGAGATCGTAGTATCACTTCTAAGGTATATTCCTTTAAATCCTTACAAGGAATTATACAATGATGAATATGAACATTTAAATATAATTTTAAGTTGAAGTGTAGTTTTAAACCTTATTTTTAAATAAACAAGTATAAATTCTAGTTTCATTTTCTTTTATTGTAAAAGATATATTTACACAGTTTTCACTTAACATTAATATACCGGGTACCGCAAGGGAGTATTTTAGGACCCCTTTTGTTTAGTCTATATATTAACGATGTTAGTAATGTCATTATAAATGTAAATTTTATGGGTGGGATAATATTGGTATTCAAAGGGAAATAAAACTAAATTGTTAATTATTGGTAAAGGAAGTGGATATCTAGAGGTTTTTAATAATTTTGGAGTTAATGTTAATGGTGAGATCGTAGAAACAGTAAAGTTATAAATATTTGAGTATTATTATTGATAAAAAATTAAAATTTGATGAACACATTAATTACATTTGTAAAAAGATTTTTTCAAAGAAATGGGGTTTTGAGAAGATGTAGTGATTATTTGACAACTTGATCAAAAAGATTGGTTTTTAATATTATAATACTAATTAATTTTTGTTTTGCTGCTACTATTTTATTTATGGGGAATTAAAGGAGACTTGAATAAGTTAGGTACAACTTCTACAAAACAAAGCAATGACGGTAATACTTAATTGCAATAGATGAGTGGAATACATGAGTACATCAGGGTTAACATTGAAACTTTTATTAAAATTGAGGTTGTTTTTGTACATAAAATGAAATTAGGGTTATTACAATATTTGACTGATAATTTAATATTAGTAAATGATATTCATAATCACAATACTAGGTTTAACAATAATTTTTGTCTATTTCGCGTATACAAAGTTTACTTTGTGACACTGTTTTCGCGAAAAACAGTTACACAAAGTGCTACTTTGTGCAACTGAAAGTAGTGATTTTTTTATTTGTAAGGCTGGCAGTAGTAAGTAAATTTTGCTGCCAGCCTACTCTGTCATGTCATTCTGTCAACGAAGTCCAGTGTCAGACGTAAATGCGTAATAAGCAATAACACAGCTATATTCTGATTTCAAGATCAAAATTAGATTAAAAAGCCAAAACGTATATCGCTTGTCGATATTGAGGTAAGTTTAATTGAGTTGAATGATGTACACCTCCATTTCATCAAATATTTTTTTCAGTTTTTACCTACTAATGGGAACATAACCAAGGTGTTAGGAAGAATATAGAAAGGAAAGGAATTTATGCTCGACAACCAACTCGCGGAAGTATTTTGGGGGCACATTATCCAAAACAAAAGCACTTTCCCGTGATAGGTACTAATAAGTATTCATTAACTGGCGCCGTTTTGAAAATTTGAATGTTATGATGCTCAGAAATAACAGCGAGAATAATGAAACATACTATTTCATTTTAAGAAGCTTTGAATTAAAACAAAGCGCGGCTAATAGCGGATTTCCTACGAAAATGCGCTGAAAAGCTTGTTGGTTTTCCGGATCAAGTTGATGGTCGTGAATCCCGTGTCCGTCCCTACTCAAATTTCATTTTCATTGTTTAGATTTAGAGGTTAAGTTAGTTATTTTCTATTGTTGTATGTTAAGCAGTTTTGATGTATTAAAATGTTTATTGTAATAGAAACAGTAAAACCTTTATTGATTACATAATTGTCTTATCAAAATAATAACAATAACAACGACAATAACAATAATGGCTGGTGGCAATGGTGGCATCAAAAACAACCCCCCCAAGAGAATTTGTGCCCACGCCAAGACAAACAATCGGACTAATTGTCCTTCATGGTGCAGTGAGTATATATTTTCACAGTGACGACGGCACTACCACTAGCCGAAATTGAAATTGGTGGGACTTGTTGAAGCACAACGCTTTCATTTTGAGTAACCCCTTGGATAACCTCTGTTTCCATCAGATTGGTTCTTATTCCAGGACTGTAGCCTACAGGATCCTCTTGATTAGGATAGTGCGACGTTCCTGGGCTATATACTGCAGGCGCAGCCAAAGCAGCCGAAGTGCAAGCCGATGCACCGGAAGTTGATGTCGAAGAAGCAGAAATGGAGGTCGAACTAGGTTGATGCTGGCTGGAGTGACTGGAGAACATTTGTGCCACTTCAACTTTCTTTTTCAAAGAAGATTCCACATATCCTTCAGCAACTGCTGAAGACTTCCACCCTCCATGCTTCTTGACTGTCAGACGGTCACCCCCCTGATTTGCAACGTGTGACGCTGAAGAGCGGCGAAAACAGTGGCCAGTGTATTTTTCTGGATTTGCCAGTTTTAAAAATTTTGCAATATTTTTGGGCACTTCGCCAATTTTATTAATTCCCATTGGAGATGTTGTGCATCGGCCTCTGCGGAACGTTAAAAAAATCGACTGTGCGAGGTATGGACTGGTCGCAGTTCAATGTACTTCTTGATTAAAGCAATCCAGGGTGCTTTTGTTACGACAAACAGGCATGATACATTTGTTTTTGTTCTTGGAACGTTGACAACTACTGTATCGGTATTCAACTGGAGATCATTCAAACTCATGCGTGTCAACTCATCTCGTCTGCAAGCGCCACAATACCCCAAAATTAATATGACCTAAAATAAAATATTGTACACTTTTGCTATAAAAATACCTATTACAGAGGAACTTACCTTCATTGCCAAAAATGTGTCATTATCAGCATCGGAAATAAATTTTGTGATATCCTCGCATTCTAAATCTGCGACTTCTTGGGTTGATGATTTTCGGACTTTCTTTTCAAAAAGGCTATTACCCTTGAAAACTTTGAAATATCAATATTTTTATGTATTGAAAGACATGTCCGAAGCATGGAATAACTTGACCACATCGTGGAGGCTTTTTTCGTCTGGCTCATGATTTCAAAATACGCTAATATAATATTCTCACTTAAATTAGTGACATTTTTCTCCAGGTACACCAGGTGCACCAGGTACAAAAAGTAGTGTATTCCTTCTCATACTTTAATTTCGACTTCTCCGGAAGCAGTTGATTTACCGCATTGTTTGCGATTTCCCGTAGTTCAGGCGGAGTGCAGAAAAACTCATCACCAGAGTCCATTGTCAGCGCATAAGAGAAACTTTGATTTCGTGGACTGTATTTGAAAGTAAATAAGATTATACGCCAACATTTATAAACACACACAAATTGTAATCGCTATAAGTTCACTAAGGGCACTTACCGTGAGCGTACTCCGTTGGTCTTTTCTAAACTGCTGATGGTAGGGATCCCCTTATTTCATACTATGCACCAATTGCCAATATATTCTTGTTCTTGTGGTCTCACAATTGTTAATTTTAAGAAAACTTAGGAAAACGAGTCTCAGAACTAGTAGAAACTAAATCTTTTTTTTTTATATTGACTGACAACTCACGCACTTGATCAAAAATTGAGCGGCACTTCCAACGTGCCCTGATAAGTACATAAATGTGTGTGTCGCGAAAATAATAATTAATTCGAAATTAAAAGGAAACAATTATGCACTAACATCCATAATTTATCAAAAAGGCTGTTTTTATTTCAAAAAACTATTTTTTATCTTATTAAATATGATATATTTTAATAATATATTATATACCAAGGTTGTGAAGAGTTTTTTCTAGAGCCGAGCATTATTAGATCCCGAGATGCGCAGCATCGAGGGATATAAGATGAGAGGCTCTAGAAAACACTTCACAACCGTGGTGTATATATTATTTTTTTCACTACTAGTACTTTTATTCCTTTTATTCTTCTCACATAAAAAACGTACTATCGCGATCACGGATTTTTTCCCGGATGCCAGTGTATAATGGGATGAATTTTTGCCCCGTGTTACACTAAAATCTGGATTATTGACTAGTAGTCAATAATAAAAAATTATTTACCACTAGGCAAGAAGACTAACTTCACAAGGTGACAACAGACTAGATAATAGTATGTTTTAAAGCTAGTAGTGAAAAATATATTTTATCAAATATATCAAAAGAAACAACTAAGCTGTCACCTTTTTTTAAACTTGAATTTTTTCATGCCTACGTGATTTTTTCAAAATGACAGTGGATGTCATTGTATGCGTTATCAGTTATTACCAACATTACCACATCAAAAATACTGGCGTGTACATTTTCCCATTTCTTTAAAGTAAATTGTAAATTAAGGCGAAATAGACAAAGTAGTATGTAAAACACGTGTTACAATTCCTTTTTGTATTACTCGTATATAGCTTAACTCGCCGCTTCGCGGCTCTTTAAGCAAACTTATACTCGTATTACAAACATCGTCATTGTAACACTAGTTGTACAATATACTATTATTTAAGTCACAGAAATCCATCAAAAGCGCAAAATTCAAGTTTTTATAATGGAATTATTCTTTATAATCAATTGCCTGAACACATCAAAGGATTAATTAAAAATGTTTAAAAGTGAAAGAATTCTTTATATCTGTCATGTAGTCATATATACAACACATATGTATAACTTCCAAAAAGCAAATATCCCTCGATATCATATCTGTAAATTCGAAATATGCATTAACCTTCCGACGTTTTTTCCTTCGTTCGTATCTTTTCTGTTTTGGTTGTTATTGCTGTACCTGCTGTTTTATAGCCCAAATAAATACTGGGAACCCAATCAGGATTTAAATTGTCTTCTAAATCAGGTGGTTTTCCTAGAAGAAAATTCAAATTAAAACATTTTTTAATTTTTGAAATGTTCTAAGTTTCAGAATGAAATATGTTATATGCATACCTGAAATAAAGTGCTTGAAACACACTCTTGTATATTTTGTATTATTTTCAGCTAAATCTGCCCGTTTAATGGCATTTAGCCATTGTCTTCTTCGTTCAACAGCTAAATCGTTTAGATGTTGTTTATGTTTATATGCAGTAACAGCGGGAATTCTAAAAAATCTAACTACATCTCTGTTTGATCTATTGGTACACCCAACTACTGCACAAAATTAAGGCATTTTAAAACTCTTTTGTTGTACAAATATAACTAATAGTATTTTGTGTCTCAAGGGCAGAAAATTAGCATTTGTAGCCCGCAGTTGTTTGATGCCCGAGCGAAGCGTAGCGTAGCGAGGGCAGCGGACAACTTAGGTCTACAAATGCTTTTCGCTCCGAGTGACATACAAAAGTTTTTCGCCTACCTGTTTGAAAGTTTAAAAAAGAATTCCAAAAGTTAAACAGTAACGTAACTTATTAGTAAATTAAATAGGCATATGTTAGAGGGAATGAATAAAAATGAAAATAACGCCAGACGTTTTTAGTAATTTATTAACTAAATTAACCTAATAATCATTACACTACATACAACACGGCCGTATAGTAAATGTTTTTATTATTATTGGTAAATAAAAGGAACAGGATATGACTTTTAATTAGGATGAGTAATTGATCTATCATTGTATAATTTATTGAAATTACAATTTTCTTTTTATTAATTAATTGTCACAACCTCCATTTATACATACAATGACACTGTGAAAAGAAAAAAACAAACGACAAATTTATCGACGAAGACATGAAAATCAAAGTTATGATCTAAGAAGCCTAGAAAAATTTGACGTATGTTTTTTATATTTTTAAAGGTTAAGTAAAAATATGTTTGAGATTACATTTTTCGTCATATTCCGTTGCTAAAAGTTTTACGAATGAGTTATATTTTTAATGTTAAAAACTAATGATTTCATTTTTTGATTAAAATCTTTTTAGGATAATGCACAGGAGTGGTCAAAGTATGACAATTTAAAAAACAATTTCAATTTTTACAGTATCTCCAACTTAACATAAATAAATCGTGCTTTCATCTAGTAGTAGTATAGAGGTTATGTATTTGACATAAGAGGGCAGTAAAAAGTTTGACATAAGAGGCCCGCAAAGAAGCCTTAACTGCCCTCAAAACAGGACATTTAGAAAGCACTTTCTGATCAGGTAGGCGAAATAGTTATTTATGTATTAAGGGCATAAAGAAGCTTTTATGGCCAGAAGCGTTATTTCTAGCCCGAGGCGTCAGCCGAGGGCTAGCAAAAGGCTGTAGGGCCATAAAAGCAAGTTATGCCCGAAATGCATAAACTATTTTATGCACAGATTGTTTTTATCTCAAATCTATTATTGTGTAAAAAATATAATTAAATGAGTACGTAGGTTACATCAAGCCGCTGTACGTATACTTATGTGCATATATACGAAGTACGTTACTATAGTTACTATCTAAAATACTTAATTTCAGCTTATTTTCATTGGTGATAAGTTTACAAATTATATTAAGAACCAATCAAGTTCTACAAATACAGCTCTGACATTTAATTGACGTTTCATTAATGCCCGTCGGATCATAAAGAGGCCCTTGGGGCATAAAGAGACAGTTATGTTTAGATAGATCTATCAATAATAGTCTAATTATAATGCATCTGTGCATAAAAATTATTTTTTCACTACTAGCTTTAAAACATACTATTATCTAGTCTGTTGTCACCTTGTGAAGTTAGTCTTCTTGCCTAGTGGTAAATAATTTTTTATTATTGACTACTAGTCAATAATCCAGATTTTAGTGTAACACGGGGCAAAAATTCATCCCATTATACACTGGCATCCGGGAAAAAATCCGTGATCGCGATAGTACGTTTTTTATGTGAGAAGAATAAAAGGAATAAAAGTACTAGTAGTGAAAAAAATAATATATACACCACGGTTGTGAAGTGTTTTCTAGAGCCTCTCATCTTATATCCCTCGATGCTGCGCATCTCGGGATCTAATAATGCTCGGCTCTAGAAAAAACTCTTCACAACCTTGGTATATAATATACTATTATAAGTTACTTCAATGCCATACACAACAAACCTTTGTTTGTCATCCAGCAGCCATATTGAATTTTATTTGACAGCTGGTTGGATTGCCCTGTTGTCAAATCCTGCGATGTCAAATAAGCGTCGGATCGCATGTAGCGCGAGACGCTCGTCATTTTACCATTTCAAAAGAATATACATATTTAAATTCAAACCCAAGTGTTTTATTACTAAGTGTAACTCTTATGCTAAATAAACTTCAAACGCAGTTTTTGTCAAATACTTTCTTATGTAGCACTTGTTAGAGAATATGGTTTCATAAAGAGAGCAAAATTCTCTTTTCACTAGAAGAACAAAATGTATAGGGTTTTATTTGAAAAGTTTAAAATGTTGCTATAGAGCATAATTCGCTGTACAAAAATATTCTTAAAAACATTCTAATAAATAATATTCCAAAAATATAAAAATAATATTCTAGGAATATTATTTGAATCAGAAATATAACATACACCCCTAATAGCACACATTGCCCGATGGACGTTCTTTTTAGGTCCATTGTAGGTACTGTAGGTCCGAGGATGTAAAATGGACGTCTGCTGGACACTCGCACGAGGACGTTTTTCAGAAGTACAACAAAAGACGTCCAGCGGAGGTTTGTTTTGGGTCCATAGTAGAACCTTAAATCCCAGGACATAATAAGGACGTCTGGCGGACGTTCACACGCGGACGTTTTTCAGAAGTACAACAACAGACGTCCAGCGGACGTTTGTTTTGGGCCCATAGTAGGTCCTTGAATCCCAGGACATGATACGGACGTCTGGCGGACGTTCACTTGAGGACGTTTTTCAGAAGTACAGCATAAGATGTCCAGCGGACGTTTGTTTTGGGTCCACAGTTAAGCCCTTAATCCCAGGACAAGATACGGACATTTGGCGGACGTTCACACGCAGACGTTTTTCAGAAGTACAACAAGAGACGTCCAACGGACGTTTGTTATGGGCCCATAACAGGCCCTTGAGTCCCAGGACATGGTACAGACGTCTGGCGGACGTGCACATGAGAACGTTTCTCAGAACTACAGCATAAGACGTCCAGCGAACGATTGGTTTGGGTCCATAAAAGGACGTTCATAGGGGAACGTTTTACAGAAGTACCTACAACAAAACATGTCCGGCAGACGTTCGATTTGGGTCCATAATACGTTCTAATAGGAATTACAAAATGATTACAAACAAACAATTTGTAGATTAAGATTAACAATTATTCTAGAAATCTATTTTAACAAAAGATGTCCACTGGACGTTCAGTTTAGATCATGGCAGGCCCGTGACTTCAAAGTTATAAAAAAACCGGTCTGAACTTCAGATAAGGATCTTTTTTTAAGAATAGTCTGTTACATGTACATATAATTTTGAGAGCTTAACAAGGACCTCTATGAATACACATTTTTCTTATTGTTATTAAATACTACATTATGTAGTTCTCTAAACAAAGAATTAAAACTATTATGGAATATCCGAAAATTGCTTCTCCCGTGTTTTAAATTAATTATATTTTATGTACTTTATGGAATACTCTTTAATATACTAAAGTATATTAATATAATAATAATAATCGCCCCCCTCCCTCCCGCACAAGCTTATAGCTTCTGGGGCCTGGTTTCCTGGTTATGGGTTGTAGCAATTATTATTATATTATTATATATTCCATACATTCATACCATCATAAACTCATTAAAAATATTTTCTTTTTAATTAATACAGCTATTTAAATTTCTCCGCTAATATAAAAATGAGACAGCATGTTATGCACGGATTATAAAAGACGTACTACGCAAACTCAGCGCCAACAGTAAATCCCCGTAAAGCCACTATAAGCCGCCATTCGGTTTTCGGTATTTGTTCTCATCGTTTTTGTCTTGCAGTTTCTGTTTGAACCAACTATTTATATATGCTTTTTTAACATCTATTTAATCAGTCTTTTACGTTATGTGTTTTTAGTAAATAGTGTGAAGTGCAAGGGTGATTATTAATATTTTATCACATTCCTTTCATTCGTTTATTATTATTATTGTGCAGTAATAACGGTAATAAATAGTTGAATGAGTAACTCACCAGCAAAATATTCATGGTAACCTGCAGTATTATAGTATTTTAGATTGTTAAGTAATAAGGATTTATTATTATTTTCAGAATATCTAAAGCAAATTATATGAAGGTTGAACATGACTGAAATAATAATCTCTTCACTTGAAAAATGAAATATAAGGTATATAAAAAACGCAACATAATGAAGAAATCAGAAAATATATGGGAAAACTTGAATTTACCTTTACTATGTGAAAATAATGAACTTCTACTGGAAGTTGAACAGTTTTTGGGAGATCCCTTAAATATGCAAAAATCTGTAAGTAATACTTTTTAGAATATCACTGTACAAAGTCAATAGAAAAACTCTTTGGATAGCATTTATGGCAACCAGCCGTTTTTTTGAAAATCTATGTATATGTTACCTCAAAAAATTAAAAAGTGGAAATCTTTTCAGAAATCGTTCATTGGTGTAAAAACAAGTTTTTTATGCTTATTTTGCCGTATATGTCGTATGATACTGAATTTGCCTTCGAGGATTAATTCTTTTTGCAAATTTTACTTTCTGCAACGTTGCAGAAATCTTACTCAAAAAATCAATGCACAATGATATTATTAGTGAGAGTTTGATGTGTAGGGTGTCTTATATTTTTTTTATGTTCGCAATATCATGTCATAACATCCTGCACATACAGACCTTTTCGTTCTTCTATAATTCTTTCTTCGTTTTAGCACAAATTTATTTAACACTACTGAGTGTCTGATTTTTTTAGATTGATCTGCTTTCCAAAGTTGGAGGAGACAATGTGAACGAATTTGTAAAAAGAGCTTGGAAAAGATTGCTGACAAATCATGATAAAAAATGAAATATTTCTGAATAGTTTTCAAACATAAGAACTTTTCTGCTCTTTTTATGGCCACGCTAATTAAGGGTAAGTAACATTTTTAATGTATCATGATAAGAGGGAAGCGTAACCTTGCCAAATGTATAATTAATGTTCAATTTTGTGCATTCGCACGTATAAAATCTTGAAGAGCGACCATCACATCATAATTTTATAGACACAGCTGCACAGGATAGCGTAGATAACTGCCCTTTAGCAAGGTCTGCCTATCTCTGTTTATGATCAAAGATGATAATAAATGTACAGAGCAGATGCTAAGCAGTTGTTAACATAGGGAATATGCATATTATTGATTTCTAAAAGATTTAAATTTTTAGAATTTTCAGTTTTCTCAGAAATCCAAGGTAGAGGTAAGAATGTTACTTCCCTATCTCAATTTTCTATTACTTGTGCTCCTTTCAATTTAACTAAATATAGTATGAAAATTTAAAGTTCTGGACAGACTGGAAATTGGCACCTGCCGATAGAGGATTAGAAAAGCTAGGGGAGGGGCATTCATTTCCCGATGATTCAACAGTTTTCTCTTTGTGGTCGTTCAAAGATCGTAAAGTAGGAATTCAAAAACAAAATAATATACAGGGTAACTTATTAACATTAAAGTGCAAGTCTCTGTGATATAACAGTAGCACACTGCTCAATCTTTTTTTATTATCGTAATCTAGCATGAAAAAATAAAAGTATTTGCTAATTTAATGGATTTCATATTTTTAATAATAACAAAGTTGCCAAAAAAAGCTACGGATCTAAGATTTATGTTTTTCAAATAAAACATCTGAGTTTTATATTGTATTTTTGGATTTTAAATAAATCCATGTATGCTTGTAACCCGATGCCAGCAGAGGTTACTATGTAGTGTTTTGGATATTCTGTTAGCATCACGGATGCAACCCGTGTAATCGGCTGCTAAGCAACCAGTTAATATATACTTGCCGTCTGCTAACAGAACCTCCAAAAGTGTACAAACCGTCACTGGTTTAGGCATATGGCATTTTTCAATCTTGAATGCTGGTATTGCATGGATAAAAGCTATGTGCACAATATATTAATTATATTTGCATTTATTTTTAGGTGCTGCTTTAAAACCGTTGCTGAAAAGTTGCACCGAAAAGAAAATAGAAGACACTTTCAAAAGATTCTTGAAAAGAACCTCTGAAGTGGCTAAAAGTGAAGATAGAAGAACTTGGATTTTTTAAATTTTGATAATGATTCCAAACAGTTGAATTTACTTTTTATTTTAAGTTTTTATGCTGTATGTTTACATCATATAATCTATGTAATAATTATATTATTGTAGAAAAAGCATTTATATTAGTAGTATAATAAGAGCCGGTCCGAGGACAGAGGTGAGGGGATTCTGAGGTGAGAGGGGTATGTAGGACCTAGACCAGAGAATTCTGAGGTAAGAGGCAGGTAAGAGTTGTCAGTGGGTGTTGCCGCGGCGGGGCGACCGCCCATGAGTGTGCGGTATGAATATTAATGAGGCCATATGTGCTATGTGACCGCCCATATTTGATATGATACCGCCGCCGCTATTTTATTCTAATTGAGACCATATGTGACCGTCCATATTTTCCACCGCCGCCGTTAGAGAGAGAGACAGAAGGGTTTTGTAGGATTGAATATGTAATGAGGATTTAAATAATAACACCAAATTATTTTAATTACTTCTTCAAACGTTTCTGGATATTATGATTAGAAAGAACATTCTTATTTATTAAGCATTTATATTACAATTCAAAAAGAAAGTACATTTATTTCAATACAAAATTATGTTTTCATTTTTAGTAAGAATTCATTTTTATTCTAAATGTTACATTTCAGATAAAATCATTTATTTAGAAATATATGTTACATTTACAGTCATTTTTTGTTATTACATAAGAGAGAGGTATTTTATGACAAGATTCGCAAAATATTAATTCCATTTGTATGTAGATTTCCATTATTTCTGACGTAATCTCATGATGCTGTTTTTGAATATCGATTAAAGTATAGCCTAAATCAGTAAATTCCAGCATACAATTTTCACAAACCTTCATATTCGTTAATCCATATGCAGTAGATGTTTTTATTTCCCAATAAATATGATTGAAACATAACATTTCATTATTATAATCTACCGGAAGTATATACATTTGATATATTTCTATATCTGAATTAATTCCATAGTATTCTGGGCTAATACTTTTTAACCACATTTTATAATTAAGGTGTAAACGAGTATTTCTCTTAATTTTTTTATACTTCATTAAGAGCGATTCACATTTAATTTTATTATATTTCGGTTTTATATAATCCATTATAGATAATGGAAGCAACGCATTTTTACGTACACACGTTTCAAAATTTACCCAATTATTAATATTTTTACAAACTTTCAATGAACAAATGAAAAATAAACTTTTCGAATTATAAATAGACTTTATTTCCATAATGAAATTGTAAAATAAAGATATGAAAACGTGTTTTACAAACTTATATACCCAGCAAATTATACATTCAATTATTGACATTTCCGCTACTCACAGTTTAGAGGTAAACATAAATTAAAAAAATGTACACATACAAAAATAAAGTAAAAATCATTTTATTTAGAAATACATAAACCCATTTAATTTTCATTACATAGGTGAGAGGTTTCACAATAAAGATTTTATACACACACTTGTCTTATACAATTTAATGGAGTATTAAAACACGAATCACACCAACAAATAATAATATCGAAGAAATGTGAAAATTCGTAGTAAGTCATGTCATGCTGGTGATCCCTATATAATTTGATTTTCGCTTTATACCCCATTGTTTTGAACTTTAATCGACAATTATAACATACTTTCATGCTATATATATCTTCACCATGTTTGAAATATTCTGTGTAAATGCAAATTCTTACATTTTTTAGTCCATCGATGTAATTAGGGATGTTCATTAATTTGAGTTTGCCTTCTAAAGGGATGAAACGTTCTAATGTATTTTCCCACAAATGTAACCATCCATAGTATCCGAATTTGCTGTTAATTATATTATTTTCTTGGAATGAATTTAATTTGTTGTTAAAGATGTACTGTTTAATAAATCCGAATTTTATTTTTATATCAGCTAACAACGTTACAGGTAATAAACAATCACTTTTTACACTATTTTCTAAGTCTGCATAACTATTGGTAAAACTACACACGTAGTAAACACAAATATCTTTGAGAGATATCACGTTATAAACATTATCAATAAAAGTTTCTTCAGAAAAAAGACTTCTTGGCAACAGATCCATATTTGAGCTTTTCAAACTAAAGTGAAGATTGACTAAATGTGAAACATTATAAAGACCTGCTCAATGCCACGTAAGTTCATGAAGGTTCATTGATGTCTTGTTTCAAATATCAAAAGGAGAATTCGTACGTTAGATAAAAAATACATTTGCATATTATTGAAACAAACATCCGCAATGAGTTTAAAATTGTTATTTAATATGCAAAGAAATAGCTTTAAAAATAAATTACCTTATAATATTACAAATGAGTTTATACGACAAAATTAATTTGAGGAAAATAAGTTTTTTCCTAAAATTAATTTTTATTGTATAAACTCATTTGCATTTATTTTTCTTAAGTTAATTTTGTTATATAACTCATTTGCATATACAAGCATAAACAACTATTTTTCGAAGCTATTTTTTATCTAACAGTATTATTTAAATGAGAAAAAAAGTTAATGTAATTAAAAAACTTGTAACTTGATTTGTATAAATTTATTCATTTTGTTAGAAATCACGTTGACGTACTTTAGATTTTTAAGAACAAGATTAGGAATAAATTAGCTGACCTGTAAAAAACGCAATTTATTTTATTTTCAATAGCAATTCTAGTATCTAAAAAACATATTATATTTTATTAATTAAATTTTTATAAAATGATAGTTAATTTTTTACTGACAGGTTTTTGCTAAGCAGTTTGAATAATTTATATTGGTGTATTGATGTATCCTTTAAAGTTGCGTGTCTTTTTACGCATATTATTATGTTAAACAGGATGTAGCTATTTTTTAAAAGGGTGGAGGCTGAGTATATAAAGTCAGTCATTTTTCTATTTATTATCATATATCAGAAATAAAAATCTGTATTAAGTAATAAGTTTTTATCTAGTTTATCTAAAAATGTCTTCAACTTATTATTTTGAAGAAAGCAGCAGCGATGAAGAAGAGGTTTTCAAAGACGATATTTGTGATGGTGAATTGAGAAATAAATTTCATATTTTTATGAAAAATATCAGCAGTTGCAGTAAAATATACTGCATAATATCCTACGAAGAAGAGCTCGAGTTGCCAGGGGGTGGCGTATTAAACGATTCCCGAAATCACGTATCAACTCCCATCGAAGGCAAGGAAGATTTCATCTTCGAGGAATTTATAAAAATCATTAAAAATATTAAGAATAGAGTCGGCGTTTACATAACTGCAGTCAATTTTTATAGTATGTAAGTGTAAATAATTAGTTTTAGTTTTTAAGTTTATGTAGATAGTTTTAAGTTTGTAATTGTTTATTTATTAGAATAAGTTTGTGTTAATGTGATAGATTTTAGATTATATAATTAAATATTTTTTTAAAAATGTGTCCTGTTTTATTTTTCTTTGATATTAGCAAGTGAGGTGCATTACACAGAAGTCAATTTTTTAACCAATAAGAAATGAGTCTTTCTCTATATAAGCCGATGAATATTTGTAGAGTGATAAAATAACGTCGAGCAGTCAGTTGCAGTTTAATATTATTATCATTTAAACTTTCTTGTTGTAAGTTTTGAAAGATTTTTAAATGAGATTAAATAATTTAAACTATAAAATTACGTGAAAAATTTACTAGTGAGTAAAAAAAAAGTTAAAACAGAGCTTTACTAAGGTTTTTATAGATGGATGATTTATATTGTTATGAGGTTATGTCAAACACATCAAAATTAATTCGAGTGAGTAAAAAAAATTATAAACAATTTAACAGCTTCATATATATATTTTTAGATACCTGAAGGAACACTTTATTGCTTCGAATGCAAAAAATATTTTTGCTTTTGTTTTAAATCGATTAATAGACATCTAAAATACAAGAAACCTTTTAAATCTAGTAAAAAGATAATTATTCTGAGAACAAATTGTTAAATCTTAAAATTTTATTAATAAAAAACTTATTTACTGAATAGTTAAAAGTAACTTTATAATTATATGCTTTGAAAAGAAACAGGAATAGCAACAGACTGACGTCAATTGGAAAAGTTCTCAACCAATAAGAATGAGTCTCTCTCCTATATAAGTAGATGAAATATTCGCAGGATGATAAAATAACGTCGAACAGTCGCTTGCATTTAAAGTGAAGTGTTTTTAAGAAGTATAAAAATGGAATTTTTTAAAAAATTAAATCAAGTTGCCGCTCTTAAAACCATTAAAGAAAAGGTCAGTCCAGATCAACTACTAATCAATTCAAAACATAAAGTATTAAAATTAAAAAGCGGAGTATCCAGTGCAGGATTTAGATATATTTTTGCAGAAATAGAACTTGGTATTTTATTTTTACCAAAACGTATGGTGGAGGCTTTAGATGAAAACAGTCTTGAAGAATTGCGAAAGAAGGAAGACCTAGTTATTTTATATAAAGGTAATGTAGAAAGAATGTGTAAATGTTAATATTATTTTAATTTTATTTTTTTTTTGTTAAAGGTCGAGAAAATATAGGAATCAAACATGAAACGCCTATTTTAAGGTTTATTTCTAAATCTGAAAATATTAATTCGGATAGTGATACGGATGATGATATTGAATGTCTTCAGGACCAATTCCAATGTGCCCAAGATTTATCAAAAATTGATGTACAAGAATATTTTGATTTGAATCCATCACAAAAACGCAAGAGCAGTCAGCAAAATTCTAGCAAACGTATGCGAAGAAATTAGTAAGTTATTTTTAATTTTATAAATGTCTGTTGTTTTTTTATCTTATAATAAATTTCTATGTTATATATTTAGTTTTTTATCTTATAATGTCTGAATTAACAAATAGTATAATAAAAAAATTAAGAGAGGTTTATCACATTTTTAAAACTAAAAGGGAAATAACTAATATTGAAACATGGCTTAAATTATGTAAAAATCAAGAACAACTTTTACGAAAACAAATTCGAAATTTTAATTCAGTTGGTAAACGCAAGCAGTTACAAACATTTTTTTGTCATTTGAAGAAACTTAAGTTAGATTTTAAAAGATTATCTAGCAACTTAAATAGAAATAATAATAATAGAAGTCAACGTGTTAAATGGGAAAATTATAAATCAGCATTTAAAAGTAGAATATCCTCATCAGTTATTCATAATTTACAACCGAATGAATTAGATTTAAATTTTTTTCTTCAAGATGTATATTTTCTATTAAAAATTAGGATAAAAAATGTATTTAGAAAAATTAATCATTGCTTTAAGATGAACACTTCCCTTTGTTGTGAATTTGAGAAAATGATCATAAATTCAAAAGATTCCAGTGTCAGTTATATTACAGAAATGAAATATTTCAATACTAAAAATGTTTATATAGTTGATCCAGATTTAACAATAACACCTGAATGGTTTCATTCAAATATTTCAGATTCTCTATTAAATCAAGTCAGTGAATTTACTACAAATGGTTCCGGTTGGACTTTAAAAGAAATAATTCATCTTTGTGTAAATTTTAATTCATGCAATACAGCATTTATCGCCGGGTCAGGAGGATTCATTGAACCTCCAATTCAAATAAAAAATAAACAAGCCATTATAAACTTGCCTAGTAACAATCATGATTGTTTTTTTAATGCTGTTGTTAGTGGTATTTGCAAACCAAATGGTAAACCTAATCGATTATCATCTTATCCGAATTACAAATCAATTTTAAAAACTGACGGCTTAAAAGTTCCTATAACTTTAAATCAAATTTCAAAATTCGAGAAATTAAATGAGATTTCTATTAACGTTTATATGTTAAAGCTTAAACGAGGTAAATACACTGTGGTTCCATGTTATTTGTCAAATCACGTATTAAATCAACATGTAAATTTATTAATGTTAGAAGATAATTATTTTGACGAAATTGACGAAATTGATAATAATTCAGTAGAACTACTAAATAAAAAAATATCTGATAATGACGTAAATATAGAACCTAAAGCTCATTTTTGTAATATTAAAAGTTTATCGAGATTAATTAGCTCACAGGTTAATAATCATCAGAAGAAATTAATGATATGTAATAGATGTTTGCAATATTTCTATAAAAAAAGATGCATTAGAAAAACATTCAGAATATTGTAGGGAATTAAATTCATGTAAAACTGTTTTACCTAAGAAAAGTAAAAGATGGGTAGAATTTGAAAACTATAAAAATAAATTAAACGTTCCATTTGTAGTATATGCCGACATAGAATGTTATTTAAAACCTGTTTCAATTAACAAAACAAAATGTAAAACTACAAAATATCAAAAACATAAACCTTTTAGTATAGGATATTATTTTCATTGTATTTTTGATAACAGTTTATCATATTTTAAACAGTATAGAGGTCATGATTGTGCTACTTGGTTTATAGGAGAACTTGAAAGTATTTCTGAATTTTGTGCTATTTATTTCAAGAAGAATGAGCCAATAAATATAGATACGATACCGCTAAATGATCCTGCTGTTATTTGTCATATATGTGAAAAACCGTTTACGGCGACTGATAGAATATGTAGGGATCATGATCATCTTTTATCAAATTTCAGAGGATATAGCCATACAGATTGTAATTTGCATTTTAGATTACAACCCATAATTCCAATACTTTTTCATAATTTTAGTAATTATGATTGTCATTTTATAATAAAAGAAATTGCGTTAGGATTTGAAGGTAAAGTTGATTTAATTCCGTTGAATAATGAAAAATATATTTCAGTTATAAAAACGTATAAAGATACAAGAATTAAACTTCGTTTTATCGATTCATTTAGATTTATGAATTCATCTTTAGATAAATTATCTTCTTTTCTAAAACCTAGTGATTTTATCATTCTTAAACAAATGAATCCGGATTTGAATGATGAACAATTAAAATTTTTAATGCAAAAAGGTATTTTCCCCTATGAATTTGTTGATAGTTTAGAAAAATTAAATGAAACATCACTTACGGACATTAGCAAATTAGATGTCATGCATTATTATACAATTCCAGGATTTGCTTGGGATGCTGCGTTGAAGAAAACAAAAATCCGTTTAGAACTAATTACAGACGTAGATATAGCTTTATTCATTGAAAAGGGTATTAGAGGAGGAATTTGTCAGGTATCTAAAAGATATAGTGAAGCTAATAATGAATATATGACCCTTCGAAACCATCAGTTTACTTAATTTATTTAGATGTAAATAATTTATATGGAGCTGCTATGCGTGAATCTTTACCTTACGGAGATTTTCAATGGCTTGCTCAGGATGAAATAGCTAATTTAGATATTTTAAATATTCCTGATGATAGTGAAAATGGTTATATATATATACGAAAGTGACATAAATTATCCGGAATCATTACACGATTTTCACTCAGATTTTCCCCTATGCCCCGAAAATAGAATACCACCTGATTCTAAATATAACAAGTTAATGTTAACTCTTTATAATAAAGAAAAATATATTATTCATTATCGAAATTTAAAACAATGTCTTTCACTTGGTCTTATTATTACAAAGATTCATCGTGTTTTAAAATTTAAACAGAAACCTTGGCTAAAAGATTATATTGATTTAAATACGGATTTACGTACAAAAGCTGATAATGCATTTAAAGTATATTTTCATAAACTGATGAACTTGTCTGTGTTTGGTAAAACCATTGAAAACGTTAGGAAACGACGTATAATTAAATTGATAAGCAGATGGGAGGGTAGACATGGGGCTGAGTATTATTTATCAAAACCGAATTTTCATAGTCGTACAATAATTTCAAAAAAATTAGTATCTATTGAAATGAATAAAACTGAAGTAACTTTAAATAAACCTACCTTTACGTAGGTATGTCAATATTAGATATTTCCAAAACTTATATGTATGATTTTCACTATAACTATATGAAAAAAAAATTTAAAAATTTCAGACTTTTATATAGGGACACTGACTCTTTTATTTATGAAATTATAAATGATAATATTTATTCTGCAATAAAAGAAGATATTCATAAATTTTATACAAGTGATTATAAAAAAGGTAATATGTTTTCTATACCTTTAGCTAACAAAAAACAAATTGGTTTAATGAAAGATGAAATGTGTGGAGAAATCATGACTCATTATATAGGCTTAAAAGCTAAGATGTATAGTGTAAAGGTAAATGATAGAGATAAAATTAATAAAGTCAAAGGAATTGTTAAGAGCGCTATTAAAAAGAAATTAAATTTTGATAAATTTTTTTCTGTTTTAAAAAGAGGAGATTCTATAAATTGTAAACAAAGTTCGATTCAATCGGTCAAACATAAGGTTTATACTACATCACAATTAAAGCTTGCATTAAATAATTTAGATGATAAACGTTTCATCTTGAAAGATAACATAAATACATTACCATGGGGACATTATAAGATAAAAATGTAACATTTTTTAATTTTTTAACGTTTTAATTTTAGAATGGAAATGTAACATAGTTTTAATTTTAGAATAAAAATGAAAACATAATTTTGTATTGAAATAAATATTTTTTTATCTGAAATGTAACATTTAGAATAAAAATGAATTCTTACTAAAAAATGAAAACATAATTTTGTATTAAAATAAATGTATTTCTTTTTGAAATGTAACATAGTTTTGTATTAAAATAAATGTATTTCTTTTTGAATTGTAATATATAAATGATTAATAAATATTTTAAATGAATGTTCTTTCTTTTTTCTAATCATAATATTCAGAAACGTTTGCAAGAGCAGTACTAATTATGAGTGAAGAAGTAATTAAAATAAATCGACGAAATATTAGATTAACCTTAAAATTATTAAGAAAAAGTAAGGATAATAAAAGTGTTACTGTTGGGGCAAAGAGACATTTAGAAACAAAATTAGTAAATTTACGAAGAGAACAAGCTCAAATAAAAAATGTTAAATTGGGGTCTAATTTAAATATTAATAATAATATATCGTCAGTAAATAATAAACGTATTCACTGGAAAGATATAGAAAGTGCTTTTAAGAAACGCATTCGAACTGGGGCTGTGATCAATCAAAATCATAATGATATTCAATCATTTTTTGAGGATGCTTTCTCATTAATTTATAAACGAATTAAAAGTGCTATTAGAGAATTTGATATTTTGAAAGTTAATTTTACATTTTGTGGTGATTATTCAAAGGTAAATAGTAATATGAAAGAGATTGAAGGTACAACTTATAAAAAATTTTTTAATACTAAAAATTATCAGCTAGTTAAAAATAGTAATATTAAACAAATGTATAAAGCTGTATTAGATGAAATAACAAATCAAATGTCAGAATTTGAACAGTCAGGTAGTGGTACTACTTTAACAGCTATAAATTATTTATCTGTAAATATGATGAAAACAAATATATTAGGTCATTGACATTGAGGTGAGGTGGGGTGATAATAAAATTAAAAATAAACTTATTATTCTATCACAATCAAAAGTAAATTCATGAGTTCATTATGTATACTTCAAAAACAATAATTGCTCCTAACTGTTTCTTAAGATTGATGGTTATTGTAAGTACTGTAACATCGAAACCAATTCAAGTTGATGATTTCGATTCATCTTTTAACTCACAACATTTCCTAAACGGAACAACATCCCTCGAAAGATCTCGAGAGAATAGTAATATACGTGTACATTACAATGAACCTGAACATGAATCAGTTCCGATATTTAATTATTCAAATGCATTTAATCGACGTCATTTTAATCGAAAGCAACAGAACTTACAATCATTAACAACTCAGTCGCTGAGTGATGATTATAACTCATATCCTATTAATAATAGAGAAACTAGTACTAAATCTTCTCATAAAAAGCCTATAATTACAGAAAAATTAAGTGAAGTTGAAACTAATAAAAAAGACTGTAAACAGGAATGGAATGAGTATGACGACTTGATGGATAAATATGCTGTGATGGAAAATGATTTAAAAACGATGCGTGTTAATCATGATTTTACTCTATTACAACTTGAACAAAGTAAATCTGAAGTAGAAAATTTACAAAAAACATTAAATTCGACAAAAGTTTCTTTAATCTCATGTAGACGTTTCTGCGGTCAATCATTATAGAAGTAAATATGTTAACATTAAAGGAAATCGTTGAGATACCTGTTGCTATATTAAAAAAAATTTTAAATCTGATATTGCTCGTAATTTTAATCATTTACCGGAATGGATGCAGAAAGAGCTTCGCGATTATCAATATTGTCAATGTGTGCAAAGAACGACAGGGGACGTAGTGGATGGACCTCCACCATTTAAGATAAATTGCAATCGTTGTTGCTCCACTCATTCATCATGTCTCTAGAAGCAACTGTTCTACCTTATCTAATCTTAGCGTTAGTGCAAAATAATACATTGTACGTATATAATCCGATATCTGTAATACGTGAATGTTATATGTGCATTGACTTTTCTAATAATTATACAAGTGTGAATAAAAGTTGTGAATGGCCTCATGAATGGACTAATATGAAGTTAACAAGCATCAATTAAAATAGTGCTTTTACATTTGCGAATAATCTTACAAAATATAAAGACAACAACAAGTCTTTGCTTTATTTTAGAATTAGGTATTATTATGCTAAAAGTAATAAATCATTTAATGCATACTTTGAAAGTGGATGGCATCGTTTGTTATGGAATTTTAAAAATCAAGAAGTAACTCACTTATCAGACTTAACAGTTAACGATGTAATGATAAACTCAATTCTATTATTGTATTTAGTTTCAATTATATTAGTAGAAATAACTGTAGTAAGTTCTTACATTATATACCGTCAATTCAAATATCAAATAGATTATTAAGTAACGCTCATGCGTATTACATATTTTAAAGTTATATATATATTAGAAAACTATAAATATTTTAGTTTAGTACTCCTTAGTTAGTAGTTAAAAATGGATTTCAAGAGAAACGATAGTTATAATTATCAAGACTGGGAAATGTTTACTCCAGAACAAGGTAAAAAAATATATATATATAAATATATATATTAATGAAATAAATAATCTAAATGTAATTATTTCTTTCTTAGAAGAGATAAATGGTTATTTATCTCAACTTCCTCCTCCGCCTACTAATTATGCATCAACGGTTCCTGAAGTAGTTAGAATAGAAAAAAATGATACAGAAAAAGTTCAATTACTCGTTAATACGTGTTACCCATTACATACTATTTCAAAAGATGATATATGGAGTGATCATATTCATTCAGCACATGTTGGAATACATCCCTTCGATCCGGACTTTGAAACATTTATAAAACTTGAATGTGTAAGTAACATATGTAAGAATAATGAAATTTTACTTAAATGTAATTTATGGGATGAGATATATGATATACGATTGGAGAATAAATTTAGACGTTTTTTCGATAATAAACGCTCACAAGAGGAAGATGAAGAAATGGCGGATACTGCAGGAAAGAGGATGACAGTAAAAACGTGTTTCGAAACCTTAAGATTAGAATTTAGAAAAGATTACTATAATAAATGTGCGAATTATGTAACAATTTGATATAAACAGTCATTTATCTGTATGAAAGCTGATGAATTCTCTCATTTATTGAATCTTGTTCCGCTAATTAATCATATTCGACGCAGTTTAACATATACAGCTTTTTCTCAATTTTACTACAGTTGTATTAATTCGATAGCAGAAGCATTAAAAATTGAAAGAAATTATAATCGTGTACCAATTAATAAAGATACAATTTTATTTAATGCACAAATGTTATGTGTACATTCCATGTTAAATCAATACACTTCTCATGGTTTATTCTATCAAATGATATTAGAAATTACAACATTTTACATTACTAGAATGGTTGAAGATGTTCAAAGAGAAATAATGTACTTTCAAGGTACCTACTCATCATCATCCGATCAACATCATCATGAAGACGGAGAGAAAGAAATTTATTCAAAGGAAGTGCTTGTTTAATCGTTTAAAAGACTTTCTTTCAAAGTTAGAACTCTTAAAATATGATTTAAGTATGTATGATATGAAACATAAAATATGTAAACAATTATCTTATTTAACAATAGATGATAAGATGAATTATAGTTGAAAAATAAATCTTATTTTGATGTAATGATTAGTTAATAAGATGAATTTATATTGATTCAATAAATTTATATTTAACATGAATTGTTTTTTTATTTATATAAGTAAAAGTATAAATAAATCTACACAGGGGAAGTAGCTCAGTAAATGTTAATTTATGGTGGAGAAGGTTTCGTTAATAAGCTTATAAATAAGCTGCCTTTTGAGGTTCATATTCCTACCTATCAGTTCTGTGGTCCAGGAACGAAACTTCAAAAACGATTGTTACGTGGTGATAAGGGAATTAATTCTTTGGATAGAGCTTGTCGAGACCACGATATTGCATATGCTAAATACAACGATTTGATTAATAGACATAAAGCTGATAAGGAATTAGAAGAAGCAGCTTGGAGACGTGTTAAGTCTAAAGACGCATCATTATCAGAGAAAACTTCTGCTTGGGTAGTAACTAATATGATGAAAGGAAAACAAAAATTAGGAATGGGATGTGTAAAAATAAGAACAAAGAACAAAAAAATTTCATTTAAGGGAGGGGTGTTAAAGAAATTAGCAAAAAGTGTTTTACATGCAAGCAACAGTAGCGGAGGTAAAGAGTTAATAAAGTATGCTGTAAACGCTGCTAAGAAGATAATTAAGGGTGCTGGAGGAAGAAAAAAGATAAAAGTACCTAGAATAATTCCTGTACCAAAGGAAGGTGGTATTCTACCTCTTCTCCCTATCCTCGCTGCACTCTCAGCGGCGGGGTAAGTATAATTATATTATAGTATAATAATATAATATTATAAACTTTATTTACAGAGCGATTGCGGGAGGAGCCTCAGGGATTGCTAAAGCAGTTAATCAAGCTAAAGATGCAAAGAAGCAATTAGAGGAAGGTATACGTCATAATAAATCAATGGAAGCTATAGCTATAGGTAAACAGCGAGCAGGAGGAAATGCTTTGTATTTGAAACCATATAGAAAAGGAGGAAGTGCTCTATTCCTAAAACCCTTTCAGAAAAAACTCAAAAAACTAAATAACTTGCCTCGGAGACCGCTTAATGATCTTGATTTAAGAAAATATGCAAAAAATATCCCTTACTTTCGCGGAGTATTTATGAGAAACTCATTACCGACGAGTCCTCCTCATAGAATGGAGCGAGGCATCGTAAATTTAGATGATGTAAATGGACCCGGTACGCATTGGGTAGCATACAGGAAAAATAACAAAACTGTCTTGTATTACGATCCATTTGGTGATTTAAGACCGCCTAGAGAATTAGTGAAGTATTTTCGTAATTGCAACATCTACTATAATTACGAACAGGAGCAAGATTTTAATACATACATTTGTGGTCATTTATGTTTACAATTTCTGTATAAAAAAGACATTTCAATTCAAAATTAATCAATCACGACACGATCGTTATCGGTGTGCGGTTTCGGGAACGTTTTTTCAACTGGTCCTATTTTTCCGAAAATTAAATTCGATAGTAATTATCATCATTCAGTAGGTTTAATCAGTTTATTTACATGTAATTCAGTACGAAATATATATCCTGGAAATAATAAATTCTATTTTGGAGATAAGGAAATAACTATTGAGTCTGGAAGTTACGAAATAGAAGAAATCTATAATTATATAAAAAATCAAATTAGTAGTGATTCAGAAAAGGGGGATTTATTGTTAAAATCAAACCTAACATTAATACTGGAAACTGTGAAATCGAAACAACTCAAAAAATAGATTTCACCAAACCTGATAATATAGGTTCTTTATTAGGTTTTGATAATAATCGTGTATTGGAAGCTAATAAGAAATACGTGTCTGATAGAAATGTGAATATTCTTTCTACACCAAATATATTTATTGATACAAACATCAGTGGTGGTGCATACAGAAATAATCAACCGTGTCATTACATCTACGAGTTTGGTTTATCTGTCCCGCCAGGATACGTAATTAACATTAATCAAATAGATACGACTTATTATCCTTTGATCGTAAACGAATTTGATAATTTAACAGTACGTTTAGTTGATTATAAAGGAAATCTAGCAAATATTTCTGAAGACACATATACTAGCATAACTGTAGCATTTAAACGAGAAGATGCTATTAAATCTGAATGAAGATGGGTATAAAAGTACATCGTTAGTATCACAATCTTCAATCAGTCGCCGTAAACGAATGCGAACAGTCATACCTCTGTCAATAAGTGACATAAGGTTCCTTGAATCTCTAGGATATAAAGTTTTACGACAACGACTACGTCATGGCACCTAAAAGATATAGAAAAGTCAATGGAGATAACAACGGAGTACAATATTCTAAAAAGTTAGTTTCTAATCTCCCCTAGTAAATTGGATGTGTTTAAAACACCTTATTTCAATGAATCTATAACGAAAGAAGATTTTTACACCTACCTCCCATTTACTCAGAATTTTAATCACTCCGACAGTATTCGCATAGAAATTCAAAGTTCAGACAGCATTATAGCACTTTATGACAGCTACATACATATTAAGGGGACTTTTGCGTTGAAACAGGCTGGAAAAGTATATCAAATTACTAATAATTTCACTCATTTTTTGTTCGAAGAAATTCAATTAATATTAGGTAGTAATCAAATCGTTGATATTTGTAAACAACCTGGTATAGTAAGCACAATACTGGGTCTTGCATCACATACTAAAGAAGATCGAGGATTAGGATGTACAGGATGGAAAATATTAATTGAAGAAGATGAAAATGTTACTTCGAATTTTCGCTTTTCATGCTGTATTCCACTGAATAAGATTTTCGGATTTGCTGATGATTATAGAAAAGTTATAGTTAATATGCGTTGTGAATTAGTCTTGATTCGATCTAAAAATGATTACAATTGTTATAACAGTGCTGCTGGTGAAACAGGTACTGATATTGATTTCAAAATAAACAAAATATCTTGGGAAGTTCCTCATATTCGACTGGGTGACGAAGCGAAATTACATTTAATGGATAATTTACGATTGAATCCATATATAGTAATACCATTTAGACAATGGGAATTACATGAGTTGCCTGTATTTGGTACTGCTAAAACACAAGTGTGGCGTATAAAGAACTCGAATGAATTAGAAAAACCTCGCTGGATACTAGTTGTACTGCAGGGGAATGTTCAGGGAAAAAGAAGTGGTGATGCTTGTGAATTTATGCACTCAGATATAACAGATTTAAAGGTATACTTAAATTCACAAGCTTTTCCCTATCAACGAATGAATTTAGATTTTGAAAATAATGAATATATACAAGCCTATCTAAATTATAAACATTCCCGAGAAGGTTACTACGCAATGGAAAGAAAAGATTCTATCGATAAGTGTTTTTAAGGATTATCCGGTATTCGTGATTGATTGTACGAGACAACAGGAAACTGTAAAAGATGCTGCTGTGGATATAAGACTCGAATTTGAATCTTCTCGTCAATTTACTGCGACAACTAAAGCTTATTGTTTAATTTTACACGACACTTTGATGGAATATAATCCCTTTCAAGAAACTGTAACTAGATATGTGCATGTGTAGTGTGTGAACAATGAAAATTGTTAAACAAAAACAAACATCCGTTCTAAATTTAGATGATGACATTGGCATTATAATCGATAAAAAAAGACATGGTGATTTATTACCGTCTACATGTAGAGTTGTAGTAGCTGGTACATCTGGATGTGGCAAGACTAATGCTGTAATATCTCTGTTAATTCATCCTAATGGTTTACGATTTAAAAATTTATATATTTACTCGAAATCGTTATTTCAACCTAAATACCAGTTTTTAAAACAAGTCATTGTATCAATTAAAGGTATGGGATATTACGAGTTCAATGATAATGAAAACGTTATTGGTCCTAGTGAGGCAAAAGGAGATTCCGTTTTCATATTTGATGACATAGCTTGCGATAAGCAGGATAAAATCAAACAATACTACAGCATGAGACGACACAAGCAAATCGATTCATTCTACTTATGTCAGACTTATGCAAAAATACCAAAACACTTGATTAGAGATAATGTTAATTTAATTATTCTTTTTAAACAAGACGATTTGAACTTGAAACATGTTTTCGATGATCACGTTTCATCCGATATGAATTTTAATCGATTTAAAGACATCTGTTTAATGTGTTGGAGTAAAGATAAATACGGGTTTTTAGTAATTAATAAAGAATGTTCCTTAGATGGTGGACGTTACCGAAAAGGATTTGATTCGTATATAAACTTATAAAACATTACTAGATTACATCATTCGTCTAAAAATAACATAATGACTACAACGTCAGATAACCTTAAACAAAAACTTGTAGAAGTTAGAAAGGCTATGAGAAAAAAATTTGCATATTTTAAACATGATAAAGCGCAAGCTGAACGAATTTACCATACTGCGCACCATCAAATTATTGACCCTTTACAAGATATTGTATCATCCTTAGATAAACAGCAGCAAAAAGTAATTCAACCTGTTAATATTAAAAAGGAAAAAGTGGAAAACGAACAGGAAGAGGAGAAAACTCAATTAGAAGATGCAGAGCAAGATGAACTATCTGATGATACTGAATTACAATTAGAAAATTATCATGACTTACCACAACCTTATGCTAGACTATTACTACAAAAAGAAAAACAAAATATCGACAGAACTAGATATGGAATTCGTTATGATATTAACAAAAATAAGTGGACGTTGGGAAAATCAACTATTCTAATTAAGGGGAAAGATATTGTAGTTAAAAATAAACGATTTACAGGTACGCCTGGTTTATTCGATTTGCTTACTTTTAAAGAGGTTATTGATCCGAAAAGGATTGATATTATAAAATATAGAGAACTAATCGTTCTTACAAACGCGCATCGAAAAGAATATTCTATTCGAGGAAAAATAGTACCTGCTAATCATTCGAAATATCAGAACATTTTAAAACCATTCTTTACAAAAAGAAAAACAAATACGGGTGCAGGAATAAATAATACGCAACGAAAATTAACATTTAAAAAGTTAAACCGGAAACCTATAGAGTTCGTATATTGGAACACACCTTCAGAATTAATTAAACGTCTTCGTATATTGTATGCTGCTAAACAAGCTGGGAACAACAGCGAACAAAACAGAAACGAAATTCATTCTATTATTTCAGAATTGAAAGAGGAAGGTTTAATAAGATAAAATAGTCAGTTTTTCTTAATAAATATTAGTTATAGTTCTCTCCCCGGAATGGAAACTGTTGATCTCTTTGGTAGACCTTTACTTGGCGGTCTTAAAATGAAAGGACCGCCTGGTATAGGTTTTAAATTAACTAATGAGGGGAATTTTGATGTAGAGAATAAACGCATTACTAATGCTGCTTGTCCTCTCGATGATAATGATCTCGTTATTAAAAAATCTGTTTTAATGATATCTGATGATAATAATACGGTAGATGTTAAGAAAAAACGATTAATTCAAGTTAACGACCCGATTGATGATTACGATGGATGCAATAAAAAATTCATTGAACAGCACACACTTAAAACTAAAAAAGATATCTTATCTAAGTGTTTAGGACTAGCAGATGTAAAAGATGCTTATACTGCTAAAAGTAAAAGAATTTCTAACGTGGGGGAAGCGATAAATGCGAACGATGCAGTAACCAAACGATATTTTGAAACTAGAGCTATAACGTTAAATGCACAACGTCATTTTAGTGCAGAACAAAAACGAATATTATCTGTTGGTTATTCTATAGATTTACATGACGGAGGGCCAAAATCATATGTAGATTGGAAAATTGAAGAATTAACATTAGAAGGATTTGATGTGAAAAATAATCAAATTACTAATGTAGCTAACCCTTTAAATGCAACTGACAGAGTAAATAAAGCATATGTTGACAAACTATTTCAAAAATCTGATATTATCGATGCTTTTCGCGTGACTATTAAAGATATGAAAGAAGAAACAAAACTTATAAAAGCCTGTTTTCTTGAATTAACCGAAACAACAAGATTTCTTATTAAACTTTATAATGATCTACAACGTCATTTTGGTCTGAGTACTTCTGAATCTGAATCCTACGACATAAGTAAACTAGTTTCTCTATACAACATTATATAACCTATCGATACACAAATCAATCCGACAACTTCATAATGAGTGATAAAAAAAGAGACGTTGTTAACGAATTACATCGTAATGCGAGAAAGAATTTTAAACGACGTAAAACGATTGTTTTAAATTATAATGACCTGTTCCAAATTGATATTGCAGAATTTATTCCTTACGCTAAAATAAATAAGGGATATCGTTATATCTTATTAATGATAAATTGTTATTCTAAATACTTATATGCACGCCCGTTGAAAACTAAAAATGGAAAAGAAGTAACGCGGCAAGTGCAAAATATTTTAAATAGTAAGGATGGTGTTATTCCAAACAATCTTCAATCTGACAATGGAAAGGAATTTTACAATAAACATTTTAAATTGCTAATGAATAAGTATAATATTAATCACTATTCAACCTTTAGCAGTATAAAAGCGTCAATGGTTGAACGCGTAATTAGAACAATAAAAAATAAACTTTATAAACAGTTTAGTTTACAAGGAAATTACAAATGGTATAATATCCTTCAATTTCTATCGCTTAACATAGTTAAGTCGAGTTTGTGGCGGTCAGTTGTTGGATGGGTAAACCACGAGCGCAGTGTACTTGCCTATATGGCTCCGCTGCCTCGTCTCACATACACATATCCACTTTGCGGCTCGGTGTGTCCGGCACTTCGACACCGAAAGGTATAAGAAGTTAAAGATTATGTATGTATGTATAATATCCTTCAAAATGTTATCCGCGAATATAATAATCAAAAACATTCGACAATTGATATGCCTCCTGCTAATGTTACAGAAAAAACAACTTTGTCAGTTTATAATAATCTTAAAATTGCTGGAAAAAGTAAACTTAAAGTGGGTGATGTTGTTCGATGTTGTTGATCACTAAATATAAGACTATCTTCTCAAAAGGATTTAATCCCAATTGGACCACAGAACTGTTTCGTATTATTAAACGTCAAATCACCGACCCTGTAACATTCCTCTTAGAAGATATGCATGGAAATCCGATTAAAGGAGGTTTTTATGAACTTGAATTGCAGAAAACTAAACATAATAACGTATATTTAATTGAACGGGTTCTCAAGAAAAAGCCTGGAGGGCAAATTTATGTCAAATGGCTTGGAATAAATGAAAAAAGCTGGATCAATTCAGCCGATATTGTTTAATTTATAAGATTATAATTGTATTATAAATGTATACTAGAAATAAAAATGTATAATTAAGTTATTAATAAATATAATGTACACTAGAATTAGCATATACTATTAATTAATTATAATAACTTATTTTTAAATATGTATATTATTAGTCAATAAAAATAGCTTTAAGGAACTTTTTGGCGTTATTATTTAAATCCTCATTTACATTCATGACATAATCCTTTTCAATCTGCGACTCATTACACATTCAATCCACATCATCTGTTTAGCAAAAAAGCCTGCGGTGGCGATGGACAATAATCTACTTTTTCATGATTTTGTATTGAAATGAATTCTTTCTGAAATGAAAACATAATTTTGTATTGAAATAAATGTATTTTCTTTTTGAATTGTAATATAAATGCTTAATAAATAAGAATGTTCTTTCTAATCATAATATCCAGAAACGTTTGAAGAAGTAATTAAAATAATTTGGTGTTATTATTTAAATCCTCATTACATATTCAATCCTACAAAACCCTTCTGTCTCTCTCTCTAACGGCGGCGGTGGTAAATATGGACGGTCACATATGGTCTCAATTAGAATAAAATGGCGGCGGCGGTATCATATCAAATATGGGCGGTCACATAGCACATATGGCCTCATTAATATTCATACCGCACACTCATGGGCGGTCGCCCCGCCGCAACAACGCCCACTGACAACTCTTACCTGCCTCTTACCTCAGAATCCCCTGGTCTAGGTCCTACATACCCCTCTCACCTCAGAATCCCCTCACCACTGTCCTCGGACCGGCTCTTATTATACTACTTATATTTGTTAAAAAATTGATTTTTACCAATAATTAGCTTGCCATTAATTAGATTCCTATATAATTCGAAACAACCTGAAAGTTTTGCAACTTTGAGAGTTTGTAGATTTTGGTGTTCTAAATGAAATTACAAAACTTGATTTTTCCAACGAAAGCCGTTCTTAAATCCCTTTAACAGTTTTATAATTTTTTATTATTATCAAATACATATTGTAACATAGCTAAAAAAAAGGATGTATACTGATAAAAAACGTAGTTAGATAAATCGAAAAATTATTCAATTTTTAAAATATTTATTACCTAAACCTAAAATCTATATACTAAAATCCAAAATTTGTTTGTCAGTATGTTTGTCCCTTCATAAAGTCGCCCCATGTAGGTCTCACTCCCCAAACCACATATGGCTCAAGGAATGAACCAGAGTGGTGCAAGAGATCAGTCTGGAAGGAATGGTAAGTAAACTAGAATTAAAATTGTAATGTCTAATTCCAGTTTATTTTCTAAAGAATTTATTGAAGTGAAATAACTATGAATAGTTGGACTGGAAGAACTTGGGACTGAAGTCCCAAGTTAAAAGTTCGTTCTTGAAAGAGAAACCTTATATAGGAATCGAAATTACTTTTGTGTACAGGATATGACGTTTACAAATAACTTTCTTTTATTTCCTCTTGTGTGGTTTGTTTATTTTAGATCCGTGCACTGGAGGACTGTAAAACATCTTTGGGATATTCGTCAAGTCGGCGGCAAATATCTATGTGGTGTAGGGCATTGAGTCGCGGATTCATTAGGTCTCCCTTGGACTTCACAACTTGGAACACTCAACACTCTTAAAATATCCAGCAAATCCTCGGCTGACGTATGCAAAAGGTCTATCTGAGACGTTTTAAGAACATCCAAGTTTATGACGATTTAACTTCCCATGGACATCCATAGAACGTCCGACCAAGTATAATCAAAAGTCTATTACGTCTGTTGGACGTATAATGGAGGCTTTTAAAACGTCCGTCCGGGACATTTTAAAAACGTCGCAAGTTCGTGACATTTGGACTTCCAGTGGACGTCCATGTAACGTCCCACGTTGTGTAAATCGAACGTCTATTACCACCCTTGGACGTTTTTAAAACGTTCGTCAATTTCTTGGAAGACGTACATAAAACGTCCGTCTGGAAAGTTTTAATAATGTCCAACTTTGTGGCATTTGGACTTCCCATGGACGTTCATATAACGTCTCAGGGACTATAACCGATCGTCCGTTGGACGTTTATTAAGTCCTCCGAGGACATACAAAGACGTACGCAAAACGTCCGCTCAGGACATTTTAAGAATGTCGCAAGTTCATGACACTTGGACTTCCCGTGGACGTCCATATAACGTCCCACGTAGTATAAATCGAACGTTTATTACGTCCCTTGGACGTAATATATACTTACGTTAAATTACTTCTTTTTTTAATTCCAACTATTCAACAAATGCGTACTCTCTTGTTTCTCTAAAGGCAGTAAAACCACATTTTCTCTTTCTAAAGAACGAAAAATGTTTTGAATACAATAAGTGCAATGCATTGCACACATATTCTACAGTGACATGAGTAGTATCTCCTTCAGATTACCAACTACGTGTTAGTGTATGCTGTACACTGTTCGTGGCTCATTAGAAGTCTGTATTATACACTCAAAATAAACGAATTAGTATTGAAGAAAACCTGGAACTGAAAAGAATGATATGGAAGCTTGTAGATCAGAATGATGTTCTGGAATTCTCCAATCTCACAGAAGAATTAAAATTTTTGACGGTTGGTACTTATCAAATCAAAGTGAATTTAATAACATAGTCATAAAAATAATTTATTGACCACAATACATATTTTGTACATTAAAAACGCAGTTTTGGTATATATTTGTATAAATATGTTGCATTGTTGTGTTGAGTATTCTCATTGTTTCTGCACAACCGTTGTCTCTCATTGAGGTGCAAAATTCTTCGTACTGATCAGTTGCATTTACTAGTATGGTTGAACAGAATTCGAATTCGTGTGTCCGATTATTTTTAGCAATTGTTGTTGGAACATTAGCGTTTGTAAGGAGTGATACCGCAGTGGATCTGTTATTATGATTTGTGAATTACATACTTTGCGGTTTATGCAAATTGAATTCTTTCAGTACTTGCCTTTGTCCATGCTGCATGATGATAGTTTATTTATTTCAATGGGGTTATTCATGAACTAGCTCGAATTATGTAGATGTAGACTCCAAATTAGATTCGAAGTTAGGAATGACCATCGATTATTACAATTCTGAGATAACTTTCCATAGCTTTTTTATAGAGACTAACTGGACAAATATCTTGATCTGAATCTTAAATCATCTATTTACTACTGGTACAAAACTTAGTACCTCTTTGGTTTATCTTGAAGAATATTGGTATTGGATTATATTCTATGCAGTCTGTGGGTATTTCACAAATGGATGCTTCAATTTGTAAGTGATGCAATATTTGCATAGACAGCTTTGTTACCTCTTCTTTGTAATCAGTTAAATGCGCAATTTTTCAAGATTAAAGCTAGTTCGGGAGTTATATTCCCGTCAAATGTATAATAATTTCTTTATTTACAGAAGTTCATATTGCCGCTACTAGAAAGTCTTGTTGCTACATAAGTGTATTTTTCTAACAAATTGAGTGACTCATCATTTATTTCACCTTCATAGGCATGTTCACATCGATTAATAAACATTTTTCTGTATTTTTGTTCAATTACATTTTATGATACTTACGTCAATACACGAACAGCTTAACTGTCAAAGTTAAGGCAATTGAATTATGTTCTTTAGAAAGAGACCAACATAAGGTAATAGGATCACTTGTTTTTTATTATTGCTGTGATAGCTTTGTAACTAAGCAAATTAACTCTCATTAGATCTAATTAACTCTCATTGGCTGAATTTAACATCACGTGCCCCAATATGGCAGCGGTTTGCGTTACTCTGATCGACCAGCTGGCCTAGGTGACTAGATGCAGTGACTCTAGAATTTATTTTCTACATACGAAAGCCACTCTATTGACAATATTAGTATAATATGTCATTTTTGACATTTTATATGTCAGATTGACAAATGTAAAAGTGACATTAGCAATCAAATTGTCAATGGATGGGTATTTCTTATGTCAAAGAATGATCTAAGTGCCATTAACTCCACTTAGTATCCGAATAATTAAAGTCTTTAAAATTGATATATTTTTCACCTTTTATGATAAAACAATAAGAAATAACTAAAAATTAACGAAAATGCTGTAAGAAACTCAATATTAGTGCTAAATATCATAATTTGCATACATTCCCAGCCTGAAAACGGGACCGAGAAATTTTAATGCAAATACTATTGAAACTATAGCAACCGGGGCCGAGATTTCGATGAAAGCCGATAGTATCCTTTAATTTAAAACCTGATTTCTAATTGAACCGCGTTTGAATTGAAGCTTTCGTTAAAATACCGATTGCGTGATAACGATTTTCGTAAGAATTTGTTTTACAGAATACAAAAATAACGAACTTCGGTATTTTAACGTTCGTTATCTTGTCAACTTCAGAATAAGGAGGTAACTATTGCTGTATATTGCTTACTTTATTTGGTAAAAACAATCATTTGCCTGATTTTATAACCTATAAACATATATGTGGTACCGAATTTTACATTTTAGCAATTATACCTTCATATTTTCTAATTTTCGGAACTGTACAAGCTTTTAATCTACACCGTCCCACTGAAATTTTTTAAAGAATTAACATAAAAAAACCTTTTAAATTTTCTCCGTCAGTAATAGATATTGCGTATTCACGAAGCATATCTAATTTGTCTGCTCAGAGATTCTTGATACGTTAAGTTTGGATCCGAACTAAAACAAGAAGGGATCAAGGGATGCGACAAAACATATTTTTAATTTTCGAAAAATAAACAAAATGAGCTAACTCAAACTTGAAACAATTTCTGAAATGCGACGCTTGTCAATGAAGAGATAACTAGCGCCACGGCAGAAATTTGTACTGATTGATTATGTGTTAAATACTAGCTCTACTTGGCAGGCTTTTAAAACTTCGGTTTTTAATCAACGCAGGCGACAATTTAAGTTTATAAGTTTAAAATCTCATTCAGAGATGGCACTCAGGTCAGAGGATAAAATTAAGGTTGTATGATAAAATCGGATAATTAGAATCATTTAATTTTCAACATTGGTCGCACTGGGTAGGGGATATCTGTACGATGACCGCGATGACCCTACGCTTTTGCTAAAAATTTATCTCGGAAATTTATAATTTATAAATTTATTTCCCTAGAAGAAAATCTCCCAATTCGTTAAACCTAAGAAGCACTCTTCTAATGTATTATGTTCCACTGAGTAGGTACTATGTTCCAATGCAATACATCCTTTGCTATTAGATTAATTCAATATATCTAGTTAATTTTCTATTAAATTTCCTTAATTCTGAATAGTTCAAATTGCATTAATACTTTCATACTAATGTATATTTGTTGTTTCCAGATTGCTTTAATTCGACAAATCGACAAAATGGATGGTGATGAAACAATCACAGTTGAAAACAAAATGGATATCAATGCAGAACCAAAAGCCAAGGAAGATAGCATTAAAAATGAAATTAAAATGTTCTCAGAGAGCGAGATACTGTTCAATAACAGTGAAACAAGAACAAGTGAATACTGATAACAAAGTACACAACTGTAACACATTCCATTTTTACTTTGTAAAGGGACATTATTACTATAAAACACAAGTGCACTCATAAGACTGGAAAGCAATTTGAGTGTAATGTATGTCGCCATCTATTTTTATATAAACGCTATCTTAAAAAACCCATAATGATCCAAAACCATTTGAATGTAATTTATGTAATTATAAGCCTTCTCAAAAAGGTAATCGCAAATAACACATGCTCACTCATAGTGGTGTGAAACCATTTGAGTGTAATTTATGTGGTTATAAATGCTCAAAAAAAAAGCAGTCTCAAAAAACGCATGCTAAATCAAAGTGGCAAGATGCCATTTGAATGTAATTTATGTAATTATAAATGTTCACAAAAAAGCAATCTGAAACAGCACATGTTCATTCATAGTGGTGAGAAGCCATTTAAATGTAAGTTGTGTAATTATAAATCTTCGCAAAAAGGCCATCTCAAACACCACATGTTCGTACACAGTGGTGAGAAGCCATTTGAATGTAATTTATGTGACTATAAATGTTCTGAAACAGGTAGTCTCAACAGACACATGGTCACCCATAGCAATGAGAAACCATTTGAATGTAATGTGTGTGGTTATAAGTTTTCATTAAAGCAAAGTCTCAAAAGACACATTTCCACTCATAGTGGTGAGAAGCCATTTGAATGTAATTTATGTAATTATAAATGTTCACGAAACGCTCTTCTCAAACACCACATGTTCATTCACAGTGGTGAGATGCCATTTGAATGTAATTTATGTGATTATAAATGTATTGAAAAAGGTAGTCTTAAAGGACACATGGCCAGTCATAGTGGCGAGAAACCAAATCATTGTAATGTATGTTATTATAAGTGTACTGTAAAAGGTAGACTTAGACAACACATGCTTGTTGTTCATAGTGGCGAGAAACCATATAATTGTAATTTATGTGACTATAAGAGTGCTGTAAAAGGTAGTATTAAACAACACATGCTCGTTCATAGTGGCGAGAAACCATTTGAGTGTAATATATGTTATTATAAATGTTCAATGAAGAGTATTCTCAAAAGGCACATGCTCACTCATAGTGGTGAGAAACCATTTGAGTGTAATATATGTTATTATAAATGTTTAATGAAGAGTACTCTCAAAAGGCACATGCTCACTCATAGTGGTGAGAAACCATTTGAGTGTAATTTATGTGATTATAAATGTACCAAAAAAGGTAGTTTTAACAAACACATGCTTACTCATACTCGTGAATAGTAGTTTGTGCAACAAGGGTGGATATGATGCCTATATCGCATGAGGACGAAGTTTGAAGCACGACGCCGAAGGCGAAGTGCCTCAATCGTTCGAGGGCGATATAGGCATTCCACCCAAGTTGTACAGTATCTTTTTTCTTCGACTAAGTAAAACAATTACAAAATAAATTGCATGTCTCCTTGAGAAATCGAATATATGGATTAACCTATGCTTTTATCCATGCTAAAATATGGTTTGTAAAATTCCCCTGTCATTGTAGAATTTTTAAGAGAATTGTTAAAACTTTGCAGAAATTAACATTTTCGAAGAAAAATTATTATTTTAAATTTTGTTTTATAAAAAAAATTAAAAAAGAATTATTCTCCCAGCTGGAATTGAACCTACGTTGGTCAGCTTCAGTTTATTTATACCTATCTTCTACAGACTGAGCTACCAAACTCTGTCTACTATACTTATTATAAAAGTAGGTTGTACTTATTTAAATGATTTAATATTTATGTCTTTTTAATTATAAAAGTATTATTGTTAAAGCTATAATTTCACAAACCACGTTATTTTCAAATGCTTTAAGTGTTATTGAAGGAAGGAAACATTGATTTAACTTACTTTTACTTCTATATTTATGACAGGAGTTGTCAATAAATTAATTATAAATAAAGAAGTGCCAAATTGGACTGCTTTGATTGGCTGTTTTCATATCCGTACACTGTACGGATATGAAATTATATCCGTACACCTTACTGGAATTGCATACATTTCCATTGCGCGAAGCGTGAAGAAAACGGGTGATTTACAGGTAGGAGTAGAAAAAAACTATTTTAGTGTAGTGTGTGTTATAAATGTAGAACAAACAACTAATTTAATGCACGTGTGTTTACTTGTATATTTTGGTTGCCTAGCAACAGCATCTTTCTGTATGGAGGCATCAAGTCATTTGTTAATACCAACATTTGTTAAATTCCTTGAAGAGTTTCTTTAGTTAATAAGTAGCCTTACAATTAGTGTATTTTGTCCATTTATTATTTCGTGTTTAGTTTTCGGTTTTAGTATTTACTTATTGTTTCTTTAGTAGTTGTTGTGTAATTGATTAATTATTGTTAAAATGTGTTGTAAGACATTCTAGGAATAACAACTAAACGTTACTGATAGATCGCGTAATTATTTGTAATAATACGTGTACGATGAAAGCTTATTTTACACAAATGGCTGGTCATGGTTTTTATACAGCAAGCCCAATTAGCAGGAAGTCTCAGAGAGCTGTAAAGTAAAAAAAGGGCCCAAGTTTCCAAAAGAATTTCTGGTTTGGCAAGCGATATGATGTAGACTCAAGAGTACAGCATTTGTTACCATTGGTACCATAAGCCAAGAAATATATTGAACCGAGTGTCTTCTAAATCGGCTTTCACCTTTCCTGATGTAATACCAGACGCAATCTTTATTTTGGTTAAACCTAGTGATGGAACACTCTTCCAATACTGTAAAAAGAGTGGTACCGTGAAAATCATCTCCGAAGGAGCTGATTCCCAAATTGTCTAGAATTAAGGTCGATAGAGCAATACTGGTTTATAATAAAGAGAAAATTAAAGAAAGAAGCTGGTGAGGTATCTACAGTTCAAGATTTTTGCTCTAACTGATAGATAGAGCGGAAGATAGTAGCATCCAAAATGAAATTAAAATGTTCCCTGAGAGTGAGATACTGTTCAATAACATAGTGAAACAAGAACAAGTGAATACTGATAACCAAGTACACAACTGTAACACAGGCCATCTTTATTTAGTAAAGTGACATTATTACTATAAAACACAAGTACACTCATAAGACTGGAAAGCAATTTGAGTGTAATGTATGTCGCCATCTATTTTTATATAAAAGCTATCTCAAAAAACCCATAATGATCCAAAACCATTTGAATGTAATTTATGTAATTATAAGTCTTCTCAAAAAGGTCAAAAAGGATCGGAAGATATCAAGCTGGTTTTAGGAATAGGAAATCAGTTATAGATCAGATTTTCATATTAAAACTGCCATGAAAAATGCAGTAAAAAAAACATTCCAATACATGCACTCTTTGTGGATTTCAAGTAGGCATACGATCAGCTAAGAAGAACTGAAATAGGCAAAGCTTTAAAGCGTCTAGGTATAACAAAAGAAATAATAGAGCTAATTAAAATGACATTAAAAGAAACAGTAAATGCAATCAACTTTAAAACAGCGCTATCTAATATTTTCCACAGTAACATAGGTTTGAAACGGGGACCCACTATCTACAACCATTTTTAATATAATTCTGGAGGATATTTTGAGAAACAGCAAGGTAAAAGTACAGAATAATATCATAACAGGCCCGTATCAAATCTTAGCATACGCAGATGATATAGTATTATTAGCACGAACAAAAGAAGAATTAAAAAGTCTGGCCAAAAGAATAGAAGAACAAGCAAGGCCGATGGGATTGCATATATATATATATATATATATATATATATATATATATATATATATATATATATATATATATATATATATATATACATGTGTTTTGTAGAAAGTGGCACCCTGCACGATCAATGTAAAAGTGACACCCTGTGTATATAATTGCAATATAAAACTGGGCATAATGACACCAGCATATATATAGTGCAAATGGCACCCAAGTGTATATTTTTTATATCATAAATTACCAGTTTGGCACCCTCCAACGTTGCCAAATTAGCGGGTGTCACTTGACATATTATTCTGATAAACTGGTGGCATTGATATATTTGTTAAACACATTATATGTTCCACGAGTGGTTCAGAATATAAATATTTAATTTGGATGGTGGCTACTTATAAAACAAATTTATATCAAGTCTTGTTTTATATAAGTTATAACACTTGTAAATTCGAAAGAGCAGATGGAATTGAAGATGACAATTCTAGACAAAGCAATGCTCCTTTTATTCAATTTTAGGGGTTTGAGTTTCGAGAGGTCGGAATGACATCACGGAAAAGGAATGTTTTATGTTTAGTGCGGTCGATTCTTTAATCTTTAATGTAACTTAATTAGAACAATATGTTTAGATATGTTTTCTATATATAGTAAACTAACCTTTGGTGTTAAATTTAAACCTACAATCCATATCAAATAATCTTCAAATTGTCCATTAGTAATATTACTAGTTAAAATTGATTATTTTTTATACAAAGAAAGTTAATTCGATAAAGATTTACGATAAATAAATCAGCTTACAATATTGCTGTACTGTGCTTTATAAACTCCAAAACTTTATGCCGTATTGTACATAATTTTCTGCTGACTGACAACAAGTTGTATACTTAATATGTAAAATAGAATTTCATAAGTTAATACTTTCTAATAAATCTTAACGATGTATTTTAATTTTTTTAATATTTAGTTATTACAGGGTAAGGAAATTATCACTTGCAAATGAAAAAGATTCGATTCTTTTCGTATTTTATCATTTGTGAAAGAATTTTATATTTAAAAATTTATGATTTATTCTTTCAAGAATTAAATTTTAACGAAGGCAGTTTTATTCGTTCGCGAACGAATGCAAAATCAACTGTTTAAAAAAATTCCATTCGTGAATGAATACAAGCGGAAATGAATCATTTGTTTTCAGTTCTTGCTTATAGTTCTTACTACTCTGCAGTTTTATTTATATAAAATCATTAACCAACTTCATACAATATGGACCGACACAAATAATTTAATTTAACCAAATATATTAACTATTGTCGATGAACAGACAACAGCAAGACGTTCAATGTTACAAAAATTTGGTTGGTTCTATAATAATAAATTATAATTAATCATAATAAACCCTTCTTATTAATACTACCACAAAATTTCTTTCAGCGTAAAATAATACCTGTAACTATGAATCCAATTTTCTTAAATGAGATAATTGCAATCTATTTTTGTTTTATCGTCTTATTTATGCGTTAGATATGATTCTGTTATATAAATAGGAGTAGTATTCTGGGAAAATCCACTTCAAAATTCAAAATTCAACTACATGCTTGACCTTTGTGCAATTTGTGGTAGTGATTCACTTTAGATAGTTTGTGACTGTAATGGAGGAGTCAAACTATAGAAGAGGATCAAAAACCCCTACAGTCACGTTAGTTAACTTTTCAGGAGATAATTCCAAAATGATCAGTGTTTTCTATACCCAGAACCGTATTTAGTTCAAACACGACTCGTGTCCGTATCAACATCTCTTACGGTCGTTTCCCAAGATAACCTTGCTCGGCTCGGCCGTATCGGGTTTCTGTGCTTGGGTATCCCAACCCATTTAAAGGCTGGAGAAAACTCGCAAGCTCTCCGACTCAACGAATCCTGGGACCCGAGTTTACCGAGAATATCCAGAGCAGCTGATTCGCAGTTTTGACTACCTGGAACTATCTAGCAACCAGGTATCTCATAGGACAGTGGTCAGTGCAATTTGGAAAATAATTCACGAAGAGTTGGACATGTCCAAGCTTTTATGAGGATACGGGGCCCAGTGCTGTCAGGAGAACTTGGAAGCGCTTCGTGATGAACAAGTCAATCTTTTTCATTGTTAGGTAGATAGATGAGAGTTGGCTGTATCATAGAAGTATAGGTAGTATAAAAATTCTACATTCGATGATGAAAGATTCAAGAAAAAAAGTGAAAACATACATCTACGGTGCTTTTAACCCTTATATTTTCACCCCTATTGTGTTGCTAGCTTCGCAACATGGGTGCTATGGATTATCTAGTGCTAAGTTTTGAAAAGGATAGAACAAATTGGCGGGGCTGGCGTTAACTTAGCCTCCCCTCTCTCGAATTTACCTTTAAGTAGCTCTGGAACTAAAATGGTGTTAGCTTTAAAATTTGGGTGCTAGACGATGCTAGGTAAGAGCATCCTAGTGCTAGTTTTCAACGGAAATTTATGAATTGGACGAGCCCTATATTATATATTACTAATTTTTTTCAAAATTTGCTGGCAATAACCCTTATATTTTTCAATAAGATGGATGACGTTACTTTTCTTATCCGCTCATATAAATTTCTAGAATTCGTTCCATCCGTTTCCGAAATGTCTACAATTTAATTTGCTCCAAGTCTTTGGTTGAAACAATTCGATTGCTGAAGTGAGATTGTTTACAAAGTGAGATTTCCAAAAAGTGTTTTTGGTCATAACTTCTACCACTTTGATAACTTTAATATTTCTATAATACTTTACCAAACAAGCTTCACTGCTTTCAGCACAGAAAATATTACAATAAGCAGTGAAGGTGATGATGTACCTAGCTAGTACAGAAAAAATAGAGGTGAGATTTAGAGTGGATGATAACATGTTTTAAATGTTTTTATTTTACCTAAAGTATTCCCTATTCAAAGAAGTAAGAGCTGGTTTAGTCTCAAGCTGTTTGTTGTCTGGAAAACCCAAAAAGACTCGATATTAACATTTCCGCTGTCACTGCTGTCATAAATGCTGTTGGCGGCTACACATAGTTAAAAATATTACATAAACTATGGATATTCCTTGTTTTAGTTTTACCCTATATAAAAATGTTCATACTATGGTATGCAACGCTTGGGAAGAAATAGCTTGGAAATCCATGAGAAGCTGCGGAACAAGAAGCTAGATTGGCCATAGAATGTTGAATTATAGATGAGAATGGCACACCAATGATCGCAGTTGTCTGTGATGGCAGTTTGACAAAACGATCTTATTGTGGTGGAGTAAATTGTAATTCACTCTCTGGAGTGGCTGCAATTTTTGGAGCTAAACAGACAAAATATTGTATGTCAAGTCTGTGTTTGTCAAAGGGCCGAGAACAAAGAGGAACAGGTCCCAGAACATACATGTTACAAAAATTGGGCTGCATCATCAACTATCACAGAAAAAAGAAGATTAAGACGTACGTGGTAACAATCTAGAGCCCCTCAAGGTAAAACACTTCTGAATAGTGCTAGTCAACAACTAAAAAGAGAAATTCAAGCGAGTAAAGAATGAATCAATTGAAGCGTATCTAAGAAAACAAACGACTGGCAGCAGCACTATTCTCTTTGGAAAGCTACAAACAAGGTGAAAGGGCCAATAACCCAAATTCCTTCAATAAGACAAGAAGCTGGAAAGTGGACAAAAAATAACGAGCAAAAAGCAAATAATTTTGCGATTCATTCAAGATGAAGCCTTGCTTCACCTAAGGAAGTAATGTCTGAAATCAAAGACAACATCAATCCGAAAAAGTTCCAGGGTTCGATGTAATAACTGGCGAAGTGTTAAAGCAGTTACCAGGGAAATCTACAGTTAAGCTGACTTACCTAATAAACGCTGCCTTTAGATTAAAGTACGTGCCTAGGTTGTGTAAAGACACAGAGGTCATTATGATTCCCAAACCTGGTAGGTCACCTCATGAAGTTCCATCTTACAGACCTATATCTTCACTACTTGTAATATCGAAGTTATTTGAAAAATTATTGTTAAAAATACTAAAACCTATCATTGAAGAGAGAAATTTAATTCAATAGAAACATTTAACTATCGATCAAGTACATAGAATCACTAATATTATAGAGAAATCCTTAGAAGAAAATAATGTCTGTTTTACATCTTTCTTGATGTAGTACAGGGATTCGATAAGGTATGGCATGAAGGTCTAAATTATAAACTGAAACTATTCTTGCCAAAGCAATATTCTCAAATCTTGAAGTCTTACATTTCTGACAGATACTTCGGGATCAAGCAGGAAGGTGCTTATTCTGAATTGAAGGAAATTAAAGCAGGAGTGCCGCAAGGAAGTGTTACTAGGACCGATCTTGTATCTCTTGTACACTTTGATATTCAAGCATTAGAAAACAACACCTTTGCTACTTTTGCTGATGACACAGCTATATTAGCAGTAAAAACAACCAATGCAGAAGCCATAGAAAAATTACAAACTGTAGGACAAAAAGATGGAGAATAAAATTGAATGAATCCAAATCAGTACATGTAAACTTTACGAATAAAGTTATCCAATATACGCCAGTCAGCATAAATAACAACCAGATTCCATGTTCTAACACAGGCATTACACTTGCGAAGCTTCGATGGAAAGCACACGTTAAAAAAAAGAACTTGGTATTAAATACAGAAAAATGTATTGGCTGATTGGAAGAAACTCCACTCTCTCTCTACACAATAAGCTTTTATTATTCAAATACTGAAGCCTGTATGAACCTATGGTATTCAGTTTTGGGGCTGTACCAAACAAAGTACCATCACCGACACCATTCAACGATTCCAAAATAAAGTGTTAATTGAGGTGTCTAGTAGATGCATTTGAAGACTTGATAGTGGAATTTTCAGAAAATTTTAAAAATCAGAGAAAAACTACAAAGAAACAGAAGCACAAACTTGATTGCAAGCTGATTCTCACAATGTCTGATTGAACAATATAGAAAAGAGTTATTAACTACTTCATTATTTGGTAAAGTTTGTAAGACGCGATCTACTACAACAGGTTGTGATTCAACCGTTACTGGAATCCTTTATAAAGAGTTTCTTTCTAGAGCCACAGCTTGAGGAAAAATAATGAGCTAAATGTTTGTTAGAAACGAAATTTGGTTTTCGCATTTCTAGTTGTGGGCTTTTTATAAACGCAAAATGGCTACTTCTCGGTGCTTCAACAGTCGGTATAGAAGAAAATTCTGGACACTTAGTAGAAATTAAATGTCCTTTCACGGCCAGGAATTTCGAGATAAATGAAGCAATTCAAAAAAATAGATGGTTATCTAGAAAAGGATGGTGACCAAGACCGAATGAAAAAGATAATTATTTTTATCAAGTACAAGGACAATTGAGTATCTCTTCAAAAAAGAAATGGTATTTTGCCGTTTGGACTTTAAGAAATTATTTACTTGAAGGTTGAAGTTGACGAGGAGTTTCTTCAGAAAAATATGTTGCCAAGATGACACGCATTTGATTATAATTGCCTCTTGCCAGAAATAAGCATAAGCTTCAATTTAAAATATGTCAACTTTTAGTCATTGTTTCCGAAAACAATTAAATGAGAAATCAATTAAACAAGGTGAAATTGTCATTGATATATATTTAATATATAAGCCTTATATAGAAAATTTAAAATAAAAAAACAATCAAGAAGTAGGTATAGTACTTATCAGTAGCTTTTTTTGTTTATAAATAAGTAATACTGGAATACTTGAATAAATGGCAAAAAAATTATTTTTTATAAAGAACACTTTCAAACACCTGCAAATCCTAAATTGACAGTCCAAGGTGGTAAATAAATCCCTTGAACCGTTATTTCTCACCATCTGGTGTTATTTTAAATTTTGTTAAAATATGTTTTAAGCTTAAGGGGTAGATACGCATTTTTATTACCTGCTAATTCATCCCTTAACAATACCGATGTTTTTAATTTTCTACAGCTAGGACGTTACGTTTGCTGGCAAATGTACGATATTTTGCCATTTGTATTTGTGGAGATTTGACAATTAAACAAATAGATAATTCATACAAAACGTCTTATGCAGTCTATAGCAGAAAATTGCTTGTGTCCTCTTCTATTCAATGGCGTGATAATATAAATTTTTGATCATAGTGTGTTTTGTCCGGTTCTTCTAAATTCTTAAATTAAAAGTATTATACAATTCCTCTTTTTATAGAGATTACACAGATTATATATTTAAATAAGTGTATATATATATATATACTGTTCAACAAATGAACTGGACAATTTGTTTATATTGGTATTTGAGTATATTTTATTAATAAAAATATTATTATGTTAATACGTAAGTTGATATTGAAGCACAATGCAATTAAATATGCTTAATATAAGTATTATAAAATAAATACTCGTTGGTTTTATGGGAAATATTTAAATATTTAAAAAATTACACCAATCTGTGCAAATTGTGCAGTTCATTAGTTGAGCAGTATATTTGTACACCCAATTGACCTAATACATTCATAAACATTTCAATTGTACTTTTTATTTATATTTTGGTAGCTTTGTTTACGCATGGTACAAGGTTGAAATGCAATATGTTGAAACTAAAACCAGAATGATCTTTATAGTTAATTTTTACGTAATTCAAACATTTCATAAATAGTATTAGTTGTAACAATGTTAGCTGCGATTTTTAATTGCAATTGACATGTTAATTGAAAAATGTTTAACTGCACAATTGCAAATGATATATTAACTGCAATCAAGTTACTAACCAACTAAATTTAGTTGCAGTCCGCAATTAAAAGGTTAGTTGCAATTAAATATAATTGCAAATTAAATGTCACAATTAAATGTTCAATCAATTGATTAATTGATTAAACATTTAATTGATTGATCCCCAACACTGCTACGTTAGCATAGTTACAAGAAAAGTACATCTCAGAGATGTTATAAGAGACTGGGTTATATTGGGTATTACAGAGTTGCCATATGTCGGGTGTCACTAAATGCAATAATTAATAAGTAGTCACATTGACAAATATTATATAAAAATATACAGCTGTATATTAACGAGCGCCGCCTGGTGGAGACCCTCTAGAACTAATTTGTATATAGCTATATAAAAGATGTAAATTTGGCACCCTATCAAAAGTTGTGTTTTTTTAAGTGTAGATGGGTCTGTATTATATACACTCTATTTCCAGCTAAAAACAATCCGACACCCAATGCCGGGTGTCGGATTGCAAAATTGGGTGCCATTCTTACAATGCATATGCAATTTGGGTGTCACAAAGACAAGATATATATATATATATATATATATAATATATATATATATATATATATATATATATATATATATAATATATATATATATATATATATATATATATATATATATATATATATATATATATATATATATATATATATATATATATATATAATATATATATAATATATATGATTAGAAGTAATAATGCGCGTAGAGATATACAAGAAATTTTCTTCTCTGTTGCGCTATATCCCATTATTATAACACTTTCTTATATAATATATATATAATATATATAATTTATATATATATATATATATATATATATATATATATATATATATATATATATCTATAGAGGCCTACCATGCGTCCGGACCAAAAGCGTAGCGCCCAGCGTCCGGCGTATATAAGTGTATATAAATGATGGTATCAGTCAGCGTCTTTTGCAAGCTATAGGTTTATTCAGCGTCTGTTTATTTTATGCAAGCTATAGGTTTATACAGCGTCCATTTATTTTTTCAGTATTGGCCAGCCTGCTTGAATTCCTTTGCCTGTCTGCGGTGTCGAGTTACTCTCTGCATTTCTGAGTAAAGATTGCGTCATTTAAACTGGCAAAAATAATTCTATTTTATGAACGCTATGTAATAAATACTTTTAGTTTCGTTTCTGTATGTGTATGAATTTTATTTAAAAGGCTTTCAGATTTAAAATATTATATGCATAAAAACATCATAAAACTTGAAATATTATTGGATTTGTATAAAATTTTCTACAAAGGGGTTTTTCAGGTCGCTGATTTCAAATTTGATGTCAACGTTTGCAAATTTTAAAGGGCGGATGAAATATGGCGGCCATAATAATTAAAATTTGATTTATTTGCATAAAACTTAACATCTGTGAGTATATTCGAAATAGCGGGTATGATATAGCTCTCTGCGTTGCCAAAGTACTATGTGTATTTCTCAGTAAGGATTGCGTCATTTAAAGCGACAAGAATAATTATATTTTATTACAGCTACTTAATAAATATTTTACTTCCATTCATTGGTGTCTGAATTTTATTTAAAATGTTTTAAATAAGTTTTAAGGTACCATAAACATAAAAATTTCGTAAAATTAGAAATTTTATTGGATTTGTATGAGATTTTGTACAAAGGGGTTTCTAAGGTCGCTGATATCGAGTTCGACGTTAAGATTTACAATATGACGATTATACTTGAGATTTGGCACAGTTATAGGAATTAGGATTCTTGTAAAGAAAAAATAAACCAATGTTATTATGACAACCCCTGTACCCCCTTTTAGGGGTTGTAAAGCTTTTAGATGACTTAGAAACTTGAAAATTGGTGTAATTATAGGATTTAAGATTCTTGTAAAGAAAAAATGTTATTATGTCAACCTCTGCATCCCGTTCGGGGGTTGTAAGACTTCTAGATGACATAAAAACTTGAAATTTGGTTTAGTTATAGGGTTTAGGGTTCTCGTAAAGAATGATATAGAAAAATGTTATTATGTTAACCCTCCGCAACCCCTTTAGGGTTTATAAAGCTTCTAGATGACACAGAAACTTGAAATTTGGTACAATTATAGTTTAAGGTTATTGTAAAGAAAATATATAAAAAAATGTCGTTATATCATCCCCCGCACCCTCTTATGGGATTGTAAAACTTGCAGATGACAAGGGAACTTGAAATTTGATATAGTTATAGCTACGAGCAAATAGAAACAGGAGAGAACATTTCAATGGTCGGGGGTAAGGAACCGACGCGACGGAAGTCGGCCATTATATAAACCACGTTGAGCAGGTCGGGGTTGTTGACGTACGACGTTCGATATTGTCCGTGTCAGGTCGGGGTTGTTGACGTATACAATCGATCGATATTCATCGGGTGCCGGTACCCTCTCTCACTCACTCGTACCCTCTCTCACTCACTCTTATAAACCACTTTTTCTAGCAGTTCCGTCGCGTGGAATATAATGCAATGTTCTCTCCTGGTTCTATTTGCTCGTAGAGTTATAGGGTTTAAGACTGTCGTAAAGAAAAATATAATTTTTTTTTATTAAGTCAACCCCTGCACTTTATTTGGGGGTTGTAAAAATTCTGGATGACATTCAAACTTGAAATTTGAGATAGTGATAGGATTTAGGAGTCTCGTAAAGAAAATTATTAGGTCAACCCCCGAACTCCATTTGAGGGTTGTAAAACTTCTAGATGACATACAAACTTGAAATTTGACATAGTTATAGAGTTTAGAATTCTTGTCAAAAGAAAAATAAACAATTGTAAAATTTCTACCCCCCACTCACATTGGGGGTTGTAAAACTTCTATATGACATACAAACTTGAAATTTGGTATAGTTATAGTATTTAAAGTTTTCCTAAAGAGAAAAATCAAAAATACTAAAATCTCAACCCTCCCACCCCCTTTTGAGTTATAAAACTTCTAGATGACGTACAAACTTGAGATTTTGACATAGTTATAGACTTTAAAATTCTTGTCAAAAGAAAAATAAACAATGGTAAAATTTCTACCCTCAATCCACATTGGGGGTTGTAAAACTTCTATATGACATACAAACTTGAAATTTAGTATAGTTATAGTGTTTAAAATTTTCCTAAAGAGAAAAATCAAAAATATTAAAATGTCAACCCTCGCACCCCCTTTAGAGTTATAAAACTTCTAGATGACGTACAAACTTGAGATTTTGACATAGTTATAGTGTTTAGAATTCTTGTCAAAAGAAAAATAAACAATTGTAAAATTTCTACCCCCCACCCACATTGGTGGTTGTAAAACTTCTATATGACATACAAACTTGAAATTTGGTATAGTTATAGTATTTAAAATTTTCCTAAAGAGAAAAATCAAAAATATTAAAATGTCAACCCTCCCACCCCCTTTTGAGTTGTAAAACTTCTAGATGACGTACAAACTTGAGATTTTGACATAGATATAAAGTTTAGAATTCTTGTCAAAAGAAAAATAAACAATGGTAAAATTTATACGCCCCACTCACATTGGGGGTTGTAAAACTTCTATATGGCATACAAACTTGAAATTTGGTATAGTTATAGTATTTAAAATTTTCCTAAACAGAAAAATCAAAAATATTAAAATGTCAACCCTCCCACCCCCTTTTGAGTTATAAAACTTCTAGATGACGTACAAACTTGAGATTTTGACATAGTTATAGAGTTTAGAATTCTCGTCAAAAGAAAATAAACAATTGTAAAATTTCTACCCCCCACCCACATTGATGGTTGTAAAACTTCTATATGATATACAAACTTGAAATTTGGTATAGTTATAGTATTTAAAATTTTCCTAAACAGAAAAATCAAAAATATTAAAATGTCAACCCTCAAACCCCCTTTTGAGTTGTAAAACTTCTAGATGACGTACAAACTTGAGATTTTGACATAGTTATAGAGTTTAGAATTCTTGTCAAAAGAAAAATAAACAACGGTAAAATTTATACCCCCCACTCACATTGGGGGTTGTAAAACTTCTATATGACATACAAACTTGAAATTTGGTATAGTTATAGTATTTAAAATTTTCCTAAACAGAAAAATCAAAAATATTAAAATGTCAACCCTCCCACCCCCTTTTGAGTTATAAAACTTCTAGATGACGTACAAACTTGAGATTTTGACATAGTTATAGAGTTTAGAATTCTCGTCAAAAGAAAATAAACAATTGTAAAATTTCTACCCCCCACCCACATTGATGGTTGTAAAACTTCTATATGATATACAAACTTGAAATTTGGTATAGTTATAGTATTTAAAATTTTCCTAAAGAGAAAAATCAAAAATATTAAAATGTCAACCGTCCCACCCCCTTTTGAGTTATAATACTTCTAGATGACGTACAAACTTGAGATTTTGACATAGTTATAGAGTTTAGAATTCTTGTCAAAAGAAAAATAAACAATGGTAAAACTTCTACCCCCCACTCACATTGGGGGTTGTAAAACTTCTATATGACATACAAACTTGAAATTTGGTATAGCTATAGTATTTAAAATTTTCCTAAAGAGAAAAATCAAAAATACTAAAATCTCAACCCTCCCACCCCCTTTTGAGTTATAAAACTTCTAGATGACGTACAAACTTGAGATTTTGACATAGTTATAGACTTTAAAATTCTTGTCAAAAGAAAAATAAACAATGGTAAAATTTCTACCCTCCATCCACATTGGGGGTTGTAAAACTTCTATATGACATACAAACTTGAAATTTAGTATAGTTATAGTGTTTAAAATTTTCCTAAAGAGAAAAATCAAAAATATTAAAATGTCAACCCTCAAACCCCCTTTTGAGTTGTAAAACTTCTAGATGACGTACAAACTTGAGATTTTGACATAGTTATAGAGTTTAGAATTCTTGTCAAAAGAAAAATAAACAACGGTAAAATTTATACCCCCCACTCACATTGGGGGTTGTAAAACTTCTATATGACATACAAACTTGAAATTTGGTATAGTTATAGTCAGTGTTGGGCACAATTAAATCTTAGCGGCAATTAACAATTGACAATTAAATTTGTAATTGTTAATTGCAAAGGACAATTAAATTAATTAATTGTGCATATGTTTTGTTTTGTATGATTACAATTAATTAATTGTTAATTGCACTGACAATTAACAATTAATTAATTGTTAATCGTTAATCATTGCTACAATTAAAATTATTAATTGTAATTGTCATCACAATTAACAATTAAATTTTTGTGGCGACAATTAACTTCGTAGTAGAGTGCACAAATGCCAACAAAGCTTCTAGAAAACGACTTTCTGGGGGTTTAAGTGTAAAAGTAAACACATTTTAAATTGAAGGTTATGCTTATTACATGCTAAATCCAGATTTGTCTCATGATTGAATGCAAAAGGATACTATTCAAAATATTCGAGATTTATACGGTAACCGATTATTTAGTTTTGAAGCTATATTTCCGTAAAAGGACATTTCAATGTTTGTAGCGGTTTTTGTGAAAATCGAAATTCAATTTTGAAATTACTATTGCAGCTTATGGAGTTATGAAACTTCACAAGCCGTTTTCTCGGTTTGATGTACCGTAAAAAAGTCGGAAATTTTGCTGCTTTTTAACATCTATCACTCCATATCTCGCAATCTAAGCCTTTAATCAAAAAATCTATCTCTTACAAAATTGTTTCCTACTCTCTTGGAATGACGATGATCCCCTCGGAATAATTTTTTAGTTAATATTAAGGATAAAAATGATAAAAACATGAGGTGCTGCACAATGACTCGCGCTCTCGGTCGAATCTCTCGATAGCCCTCTTCCTCCCCGCTAACACCCTCGCTCGCTAGTACACCATAGTTCGATCCTATATAATTATTAATTTAAAAACTGTTTCCGAAGATAATTAAATCAGAAAACGAATAAAACTATTATAAATAAAAATAACTTACGTTATATCACTTATGGCAATCCTGTAATTTGACAGTACGAAAAAATGTTATATATTATATTTATTATATGCTTTATTATAACATACTATGCGTATTCAATTATATATCACATGCTTCTTTTGTATACATATAAATAATATTACTTCGGATACTTGAGGGAATGGTTAAAAAATAATTATTTTTAGTTAACAAAACTTTTACGAATGAATGGTGAACAAAGACTTATTTTGAGTAAACAAATATTTCAAATACCTGCATCCCTGTAAGTACAGTTAGTTCAAGGTGGTGAGTATCTCTTGCACCATAATTTCACATTGTGGGTATTTTACGTTTTGTTGAAATATGGAATTTTAAGCATGAAGGATAGTTTACAATATTATTGGCAACATTGGTATACAGCAGACAGTATTTTTCAAAAAGTGATTGTAAGTGCAGGCAAGTTAAAGTGATTTTACGAGTTCACTGAAGTTGACCAATTTAGTACGTTTTGAAATATAGGTACTAATCATAGTATTATAGGTAAGAAAGGAGTACACTCATTTCATAGTATTGTTGTATTTAATAAAGTGTTGAAATTTAGTTTTTGTGAATGAAAATGGCAAGCACGCGTTCTGAAAGCGAGCTGGAATCAGCTATAAAACTTAAAAAGAAGTTAATAATTCGTTTAATACGTGAACAATCGACGGGTGTATTGCGAAAGGGTTATTCTAAAAGTCACAAATATTTTAAAACAAGTAGTGCATTTTAGGAACTACAAATAAATTATTATTATTACAAACTCAGGCGTTCGAATTTTTTGAAACAGATATATATTTTTTACTTTAACACCAAAAATCTAAAGCGATCTAAACTGTACTATTTCACGAGTTTTACTGAACAATGTTTAAGGGATAAGCAATTTTGTCTAATAACGGTAATAATGTAATAAAAATGCGTATCTGCATCTGTGCATTAACAATAGTAGATTACATACCGAGGCGGGAAGTGTTTCATTCCTGTCGAGAGCTAAGATAGCTCACCGAGGGCCCAGGCCCGAGGTGAGCTAATGCTCGAGACAGGAGGAAACGTCCCGCCGAGGTTTGTATACTATTTTATTCGGAATCATCATATTTTTTAACAAATAATAATTATTTACAACTGACAACTGAAGTGACAAACTTGACCTAATAATGCACCCGCCCTCTACCGAGCAAACTACGAACTTACAACAGGTCGGGAATGATCACATTCCTGACCAAGAGAGGGATAACAGGTAGGGAATGATTACATTCCTGACCAAGAGAGGGAATTAAAAGTAAGTTAGGAATGGTTAATTTCCCACCCTCTGAGGCGGTTAGGAATGCACATATTACCATATGATTCCGAATAAAATAGTTTTCTGTAGTGTTTACTTTACAATATAGATAAAAATAACCTGCTATGTAATAATTCATCCCTTAAGAATACAGATGTTTTTCATTTTTTACAGCTAGGACATTGTTTGCTGACAAATATACGAGTATTTTGCAATTTGGATTTGTGGAGCTTTGACAATTAAAAAAATAGATAATTCATACAAAACATCTTACACAGTCTGTTTCCTCTTCTATTCAATGGTGTGATAATATCAATTTTTGATCATAGTGTGTTTTTACTTATTTCTTAAATTAAAAGTTTTATAAATTCCGCTTTTTATAGAGATTACGCAGACTATATATTTTAATACGTGTACAAGATGGCACAAGACAACTAGCCGTCGAAACAATATTGTCAGGTTATAATTTAATAAATACAGTGAAACTTTTTACTAATCTTTATTACATACAAATATACTACTCAAAAAATGAACTGGACTTGCTTATCTTAAACGCAATAAAATTACATATTCTTAATATAAGTACTATAAAATAAACACGGATGGTTTTATGGGAATTATTTAAATATTTAAAAAATTACAGAAATCTGTGCAAATCGTCCAGTTGATTTGTTGAGCATTAGTATATTTCTACAACCAATTGACCCTATACATTTATAAAAAGATATTTCAATTGCACTTGTTTGTTTACGTCTGGTATGAGGTTGAAATGTAATCTGTTGCTACAAAAATCAGAATGACATCATTATTTAATTTAATAATTTCATAAATAGTATTATTAGTTGTAACAATGTTAGTTGCGATTTTTAATTGCAATTGACATGTTAATTGAAATAAGGTTTAACTGCACAACTGGAATTGATACATTAATTGAAACCAAGTTTAATTGTAACTAAATTTAGTTGCAGTCCGCAATTAAAAGGTTAGTTGCAATTAAATATAATTGCAATTGAAATATCGCAATTAAATATTCAATCAATTGATTAATTGATTAAACATTTAATTGATTGATGCCCAACACTGGTTATAGTATTTAAAATTTTCCTAAACAGAAAAATCAAAAATATTAAAATGTCAACCCTCCCACCCCCTTTTGAGTTATAAAACTTCTAGATGACGTACAAACTTGAGATTTTGACATAGTTATAGAGTTTAGAATTCTCGTCAAAAGAAAATAAACAATTGTAAAATTTCTACCCCCCACCCACATTGATGGTTGTAAAACTTCTATATGATATACAAACTTGAAATTTGGTATAGTTATAGTATTTAAAATTTTCCTAAAGAGAAAAATCAAAAATATTAAAATGTCAACCGTCCCACCCCCTTTTGAGTTATAATACTTCTAGATGACGTACAAACTTGAGATTTTGACATAGTTATAGAGTTTAGAATTCTTGTCAAAAGAAAAATAAACAATGGTAAAATTTCTACCCCCCACTCACATTGGGGGTTGTAAAACTTCTATATGACATACAAACTTGAAATTTGGTATAGCTATAGTATTTAAAATTTTCCTAAAGAGAAAAATCAAAAATACTAAAATCTCAACCCTCCCACCCCCTTTTGAGTTATAAAACTTCTAGATGACGTACAAACTTGAGATTTTGACATAGTTATAGACTTTAAAATTGTTGTCAAAAGAAAAATAAACAATGGAAAAATTTCTACCCTCCATCCACATTGGGGGTTGTAAAACTTCTATATGACATACAAACTTGAAATTTGGTATAGCTATAGTATTTAAAATTTTCCTAAAGAGAAAAATCAAAAATACTAAAATCTCAACCCTCCCACCCCCTTTTGAGTTATAAAACTTCTAGATGACGTACAAACTTGAGATTTTGACATAGTTATAGACTTTAAAATTGTTGTCAAAAGAAAAATAAACAATGGAAAAATTTCTACCCTCCATCCACATTGGGGGTTGTAAAACTTCTATATGACATACAAACTTGAAATTTAGTATAGTTATAGTGTTTAAAATTTTCCTAAAGAGAAAAATCAAAAATATTAAAATGTCAACCCTCCCACCCCCTTTTGAGTTATAAAACTTCTAGATGACGTACAAACTTGAGATTTTGACATAGTTATAGAGTTTAGAATTCTTGTCAAAAGAAAATAAACAATTGTAAAATTTCTACCCCCCACCCACATTGATGGTTGTAAAACTTCTATATGATATACAAACTTGAAATTTGGTATAGTTATAGTATTTAAAATTTTCCTCAAGAGAAAAATCACAAATATTAAAATGTCAACCCTCCCACCCCCTTTTGAGTTATAATACTTCTAGATGACGTACAAACTTGAGATTTTGACATAGTTATAGAGTTTAGAATTCTTGTCAAAAGAAAAATAAACAATGGTAAAATTTCTACCCCCCACTAACATTGGGGGTTGTAAAACTTCTATATGACATACAAACTTGAAATTTGGTATAGTTATAGTTATAGTATTTAAAATTTTCCTAAAGAGAAAAATCAAAAATACTAAAATCTCAACCCTCCCACCCCCTTTTGAGTTATAAAACTTCTAGATGACGTACAAACTTGAGATTTTGACATAGTTATAGACTTTAAAATTCTTGTCAAAAGAAAAATAAACAATGGAAAAATTTCTACCCTCCATCCACATTGGGGGTTGTAAAACTTCTATATGACATACAAACTTGAAATTTAGTATAGTTATAGTGTTTAAAATTTTCCTAAAGAGAAAAATCAAAAATATTAAAATGTCAACCCTCCCACCCCCTTTTGAGTTATAAAACTTCTAGATGACGTACAAACTTGAGATTTTGACATAGTTATAGAGTTTAGAATTCTTGTCAAAAGAAAAATAAACAATGGTAAGATTTCCAACCCCCAGCCACATTGGGGGTTGTAAAACTTCTATATGACATACAAACTTGAAATTTTCTATAGTTGTAGTGTTTAAATTTTTCCTAAAGAGAAAAGAGTTATTATGTCAACCTCTGCATCCCGTTCGGGGGTTGTAAGACTTCTAGATGACATAAAAACTTGAAATTTGGTTTAGTTATAGGGTTTAGGGTTCTCGTAAAGAATGATATAGAAAAATGTTATTATGTTAACCCTCCGCAACCCCTTTAAGGTTTATAAAGCTTCTAGATCAAAAATATTAAAATGTCAACCCTCCCACCCCCTTTTGAGTTATAAAACTTCTAGATGACGTACAAACTTGAGATTTTGACATAGTTATAGAGTTTAGAATTCTTGTCAAAAGAAAAATAAACAATTGTAAAATTTCTACCCCCCACCCACATTGGTCGTTGTAAAACTTCTATATGATATACAAACTTGAAATTTGGTATAGTTATAGTATTTAAAATTTTCCTAAAGATAAAAATCAAAAATATTAACATGTCAGCCCTCCCACCCCCTTTTGAGTTATAAAACTTCTAGATGACGTACAAACTTGAGATTTTGACATAGTTATAGTGTTTAGAATTCTTGACTAGTGGACATTTAACTTCTATAATGGCATCTTCATTAACAGGTTCATCGGGGCTTGCCGCCAGAAATGGGTGTTCTTGATCAATAAATAATCCACATTCTCTTACTTCCAAGTTGTATTCACTTTCAAATTCTTTTATGGCAATTGGCTCATGTTCCAAGCCATAATGCGTTGCTCTATTTCCTGTAAATGTTGAGTACAGTATTTCCTTAACTGTGTTCAAGAAAGATGTTTTGGCTTGCAATTTGCAGACTCTTCCGAAGTGAGATGCAGTCAATCTCAATGATCTTTCTTGTTTCCAGAGAGGGTTCCTTGACTGACCGACAGTATTTCGTTCTAGATGGGTAATCTCTTCTTTGGACTTTTTCAAGGTGTTACGGAACTCGATTTCTTGAATTTTATACTCTTCAGGTGATAACAGCTCAGCCTTTTCTGTGACACCATAATCTGTGTCTGGAAGTGCAGTAGTTTTCGTTTTGCGGTAAATTTGCCCCTTTTCCTCTTGTTCTTTTCTAGCATTTGGCGTTTCCTTTTCAATTTTAGAGCATATCTTTTTGTAAATACACTTTGATCTTCTTGTAATAGTTCGTGGTAGTCTGTCCCAGCATTAAATAATATACTAGCAGCTTCACATCTTGTTTGATAGGAACCTCGAAGGGAATAATTTACCCTTTCCCCCCCTACAAATTTACACACTAACGAATTGTAATCTTCTGCCAAATTGTTATTGATGTTTAACAGCAAACTATTAACATTTAAAGTTAACCTGTAAAGAGTTGCTTCAATATCTTGATATAGGCCACATTTCTTCATATCAGGAACGAAGTTTTGTTCTCCTTTTTTGTACAAAAAAGATACCCTATTTCTTGACATTTTGCATGCTCGCCAAAAACGTGCGAGGGGGCATTTAAAATGTTAGCAGTAAGCAGCTGCATTCAACAAAACTCGCTGACAACTAAATATTCAGATAGCAGTTTATAAATACAATTCAATAAGATTTAACATCTCGCTTTGCTTTATTCGCCGCTTAAATTTTGGCTGACATACTTCTAACTTGGGGATTACAATTATCTAAATTGGATAATGCGCCACTTGCTGATAATTTCAAATTCAATAACACTAAAGATCCGAACTGCTTGAGGATAATTCAACAACTTTGAAATTATGATTTTCAAACCATTTTTGGTCGTTTTTGATGTGTGGTAAGAAGCACCATCTTGTTGAAAGATTAAATCGCGGTCAAGATCGATTTTTAACGATTGGTAACAAGTTAGCGTTAAGAATTTGCTGATACTTTTCAACATTAACTGTCCCATCTATGGACTGAAATCATTCTAACCCTCCAGCTGACATATAGCTCTAAACTATTGCACCTTGAGGAAACCTAACCGTACGTTTTAAGCAGTACTTATGGAATGCTTCATGTTTAGCTCCGATCACTCTTTTGCGAGAGTAACCAACGAAAACACCAGACTTTGACTAGTCGCTGAATATGACCTTATACCAGTCATTCTCTGGAACATTGTCTAGGACAACTACATATTTAGTCCATGTCACTCGTCGTTGTTCTTGTTTCTCGGTTAGAAGTTTTACTTTGACTAAATACAAAAACCGTTTATGTTACAAAGATAGTTAAGGAATACTCAATGCATCAAAGTTTAAAGATAACTAATTACCTTATTAAAGAATGGATAGTCTATCTGAATACAAATAAACTGTTTGGATTCTTGGCAATTGTTGCGACAGAAAGGTAAAGACAGGATTAAGTGTGCCCAAATAGCTGCAGGACATGATCTGGACTAGCAGAAATACATAGAACAAAATTAAATAATTTATCGGTATTTCCAACGTAAATGACTGCTTCTTCACGGCTTGCTCCAAAATGATAAGTCTGGATTTCTTCAGCTAGTTTGCAAGGATAATTTTCAGAGAAGACTATATGGAGTAACCCTTCACTCTTACTAAGACTCTTTTTCAGTGTGTTGTAAGCAGCATTTTTATTTCTAATGTTAAATTTATATTTATTTTTAAAGTTTTCATTTCTTCTTGAACCTCTCCCTGCAACTCTTGAACTTCTGCTGAACCATACCTAAGACTGATAATGGAGGGCAAGATTGAGGGTAGAAGAGAACTGGCAGGAGACAAGGCTCATGGTTGAGAAATGTGAGAGACTGCACTGGCCTAAACTCACAGTTATTACTAAGAATAGCAAAAGATAGTGAACGATTTGCCGAAGTTGTTGCTAACCTTCTATAAGAAGACAGCACCTTAAGAAAAAGAAGATGTAAAAAAGGCTGCAAAGTTAGAAAATGTAACAGTTTTATCGACCTTACTGAATATTTCTGAATTTGTTTTTACTCATGCAGTTCTATACAATATCGACTCTTTTGCCTTCTTCAACATACCAATACAAATTAGCTTGGGGCAACGTATGATAGCCTAATAAAAACAGGATGCCAATAAAACTGAAAAGTTTTTCCCTTGTAAATATAAAATCGTGTGTATTATTTATCATGAGCCTACTTTACAAAATATCGCAATACTATATCTTGAATTTCATCATCAAAGAGTTTTAGAAAAATATCCAGAGGTGATTGACCTGCCACATGATTTTTTAGCTGTTCAATTTTTTTGTGTTCTCTTCGTCGGGCAAGTTCAGATACAAAAAGAAACCTCTCTGTACTTGGGTTTCTGGTTATTTGTTTTGAGCAAACTTGAGAATGTGAAAAGAAGAAGAAAGCATTTAAGTAGAAAAAAACTGAAAACAATACAGTTATGAAAACACCTGAAGAAAAACTAATGCCCATCTTTGAATAAAAAAAAACTGCACGGAAACGTTTTGTTGGACTTGGACCTGGAAAAGGGAAAAGCAATGAGAAATAAGCAATCCGTACTCTAGTTCTGCATGACTCGCTGGTGAAACCTTGGAGAGTTTCTGGAGGTCAAAAAACCAACGGAAAAGATTTTTAAGTGCTTTGTTGATGTCCATTGATATTCGACACTATCGTCTTTATAGTTTAGCAAATAAAACAATTGGCCTTGCACACAAAACAAAAATATCCTACAGTACATTCTCTCGATGCCATCCCTATGTTATTACCGTCTATATTATGTATGCAAACCTAATGAAATAAACAGAGCTACCTGCTTGTACAAGCAACGTGCAAACATAAGCTTCAAACCACAAAAACTAAAGCCACTAAAACTTGTAGATAATGACAATTCATATGAACTCCTGTAACATGTAGTAAGGCTTCCGCATTGCATATGTATGGCAGGCCTCTGAAATGTCAAAATAAAATGAAGAAAAGGTTCAATTTAATGTTAAGATTGCAGCTAAAATCAATGTTACTAAACCTGTCCGAGAGTTGCAAGGAGAGGTTCAAGAAGAAATGAAAACTTTAAAAATAAATATAAATTTAACATTAAAAATGAAAATGCTGCTAAGAACACACTGAAAAACAGTCTTAGTAAGAATGAAGGGTTACTACATATAGACTTCTCTGAAAATTATGCTTGCAAACTAGCTGAAGAAATCCAGACTTATAATTTTGGAGCAAGCCGTGAGGAAGCAACATTGTACGCAGGAGTCACTTACACTGGAGATACCGATAAGCTATTTAATTTTGTTTTATGTATTTCTGCTAGTCCTAGGACCTTGAACTGCTTCTCTAGTTCCAATGCCTAAGCGAAAACCAAATTGTTCTTCTCCTACATATTGTCCGCATTTTGTGTGTACTCGTTGATGCATGTTCTTAGCATTATCTACTGTACATGGCTCATCAGGCTAATCAATCGGTACTGTGAGCACTGTTTTACTCCGCTCTTTTTAGGTATCGGAATAAAAGTAAGTTGGGTCCAGTCGTGTGGTACGATTGCTGTATAGTATATTCTATTTAAGAAAGATGTTAAGATGTTGAGGCTTTCATCGTCTAATACTTTACGCATCTCAGTATAGATGTTATCTTCACCTGAGACTCTACGTGTTTTGATAGTTTTATTGCGTGTTTCACTTCTGCTATAATAATTTTCAATGGCTAATCTTCTTGATCTATTTCTCTTGGTTCTGGTTACATTCTGATATCATCAAAAAGCACTTGTATATAGCTTGTCAAAATCTCTTCTATCTCGTTTGGGTCTATTGTTTTTTTGTTACTATCTGTGACTAAGATATCGTGTTGATGGGTTTTATTTCCAGTTATTTCTTTTATCTTCTTTTTTGTGTGTTAAAGAAATCATGCTTTCTTGGCAGCTCTTCGAGTACTTGACAACGTTTCTCCATCCAGCTCTCCTTTGCCTCTCTTATAAGCCTTGTAATCTTTTTATGGATTTATTTATATTTATTATAGTAGTCTTTATGTTTGTACTTCCTTCTTTCGTTCATCAATAAAAGGATTTCTTCCATCATCCATCTCTGTTTTGCTCTCTGCTCTTGGTTTTCCAATTCATTTTCTTGTACTTCATGTTTACATTTTTAACAGACTGCCAAAAGTTTTCCATTGTTTCTGTTTCCAATTATACCGTTTCCCTAAACTTACTATTCAAAACTCGTGTTATTTCCTCTTTTATTTGTGGTTCCCCCAGTTTCTCAAAGTTAGGTCTTGTTTTATTTCTCTTCCGGATTTTCTTCAATTTAATCTCACGTTTTTCAGCTACGGGGTTCTGATTAGATCATATGTCTGATCCAGGAGAAGTTCTTACACCTTTAATTCCGTTTCTATATCGTTTATCAATCAGTATGTAATCTATTTGATTTTTTATGATATTTACTTCATTGTCTCCTGGTCCTAAGTACACTTCTAAGTGTACAATCGCCTCTGTGGAAGTTGGAACCAGGTGTTTGCTACCATTAAGTTTTCTTCATTAGAGAACTGTACCAGATATCCCCCCTATCGTGCCGTTTGCAAATACCATGGTCTCCAACAATATATTGAACTCTCCCTTTACCTATCTTTCCGTTGAAGTCCCATGATTATATTCACTTCATTCTTTTTGGTCTTAGTAGGTAATTTGGTTTAAATCTTAGTAGGTAATTTTTACATCATGAATGAAAAACTCATGCAGTATGGAGTATTCTCGTGCAACTTCTATTACTAGATGAACAGATAGTTCCATATTTTGGACGGCACTCGCAACAAAATGCTTCTAAAAGTAAAACCTGTAAGATTCGGTTTCAAATTATGGTATATCTGTTCAGATGAAGGGTACTTATACAAGTTATCCTCCAAATAATAAAAAATCAAGACTTGGGTTGGGAGGTGACTTTGTTTTTTATCTACTATCTATTGTAGAGAATAACCATAATCATAATATTTTCCTAGACAACTTCTTTTCTTCATATAAATTATTCGACAAGCACACACTATGGTGTTGGACCATTGAAAACTGCAAAAAATTTATGACGCAAAGGAAAAGAAAAAACTACTGTATTGCTCAAAAGCTATTGTACTATCAAAACAAAAGGAAATAGTGACGTTAACGAAGAAAATAAAGTAAAAACCTTCCCAACGATCTTGTATGGTTTCTCTATTTCTTAGAAAATCAAATGTAACTGAACTAAACGGTTCATTGTGATGCAATGAAGAAGTACATCACATGCTCAAAGAAATTCAGTGTGTCTAAAAAAAATCCCAACCTATTGATTGGTCTTGGAGGGATTCATCCAGTGTTGTAATGTATCTAGATAACATACAAGTATCTAGATACAATATCTAAATACTTTTATGGTACCTAGATACATATCTAGATACTTTCCAAATTTTGTAGCTGTATTTGGATCTAGGTACATTTTCTGTAGTATCTGAGTATCTGTATTGTGCAGATACTATTTTCATAATTTAATGATTTTATAATACAAAAATTGTCATAAATGATGTTTAAATTTGAAATAAACCGCCGAACATAATAAAACTAATTTTTAATATGAAATTGCTTTGAAATCATGAAATCAAATATGTCACCTCGTTAAACAATATTGAGTCACTACATCTAGTCAGCCAGGTCAACTTGGCGTATCAGAGTTTTGCTATCGACGCCATATTGAGATAAAAGAAGTGTAAAATATAGTAATTCGTAAATTAAAATCGCATCTTACGTATTTGGCATATTACAATTTGGGGCTGTCAGAATGAAAACTATGTAGAAAAGCCTTTTAAACTAAACATGGATTTAATTAAATTCAATGGGGATAATAATAATTAACAATTTCGGGCTTTTCTCGCCACAAAATGGGGTTGTTTGCGCTACTCTGATCCGCCAGTATAGTCTGGCTGACTAGATGTAGAAACTCTATAAACAATGGATATTGTTACAGAATTACAATATTACCGATTGTGTGAGGAAGAAGCATTCTTGTCCGTCCAGGGCAGTGTTACCAACTGTACCATAATTATGGTACTTGTACCATAATTTACTGATTGTACCAATCAACAACAATTAGATAAAAGTGTACCATAATTTCAGATATGAAGAGAATTCATTCTATATTACATGTAATAGTTGTAGTAATGTTATTATATTTAACATTTACATAACAAATCTGGAATGGTTATTTTACTGGACTTGTAGATAAGTACTAGGTACGACAAGCCACTGGTGAGTCTTCGAGCACCGTAAAGGCACTATACGGATTTTGTTACACACTCCTATTTTTTCTGTCAACAGTCAATTTGAGAACTTTCAAAGTAAGAACTATCTTAATGTAGTGCGTTTGAAAATATGTTGAAGAGCAAATAATTATAATATATTCCGTTACACCAAGGGTAACTAAAAGCAACCAGATTTAGCGAATTTTGGGTGTAATAGTACTACGAACTAATAGCAAATTGTTATAGTGTGAATCGTACCAACACATACTTTGAAGCTAGGTTATCAGAAATAATATCTAGGCTATGATGGTTTCTGTTAAAGTGGTAAAACATTTTCTAGGTTTTCAAACAATGAAGACTATAGGAGTTTATTCAAATTATTAATATTCTGCAGAGCCCCAAAACTGAAGATAAAAGATCTACACAAATGCCATGCTGTACTTATCTTTAGATACTGGTTTCTGCTTAACAATTTTTAATATGTATAAATTTAAAAAAAAATTGCTGTCGTAGACTAGCCCTGGAATTGATACTTAGTTAAATGACTATTTTCGGTACGACAAATTGACTAGGAAGTTCTTATATTCCGGGTGAAAAACAAGTATCTACAAATGTATCTAGATACATTATCTTAAGCTTTGTATTTGGATCTAGATACTTCACTGTAAAAGTATCTGTATCTAGGTACCTTTTTCTGATAGTATCTGTATCTGTATCTAGATACACAAAATAATGTATCTGTTACAACACTGGATTCATCTCCTAAAAGTGGTACTGTCATGCATTGGGCTGTACCTCAAAGACAGTGGAGCTTTGAAAATCCTTGTTGAGACAGTATAATTGGAATGCTGTTTTCTATTTTGAAAGGCTTACGGTGTTATACCAGTGTACGAGATCAACGCTTGTTGGATAAAGTTAAATTGCTATAAAACTACATATAGTGACATAAAAGAATATTTTGAGAACCTCATAGAAAATGACAGGCTGGGGAAAACTGGGGCCTGCGTGCATGCTGTATAAGAGAGTGTTTGCCACTTTCCTTCTTCTTTGATAGAAAAAATTATGCACGATGGTACATTTTATACTACAATGATTGCTTGAAGCTGGATGAAGGTCCTATAATTTATAATTCCATGTCACTCTTTTAAACAAAAAATAATAATCTTAATTCAATCCTAGTAACGCATTTAAAACAATAATTATTCAAGGCTTTTTAACCAAAATTTGTTTTGGTGGTTTCAAGTGTAAACATTTGCATTTAATTTTACACTTTTTATAATAAACGGGGTTTACACGCGTCAATCAACTTTAAACTCCAATTTATAACTGATGTAACCTACAACACTGTATTTTTATTTATTTTATTTATTAGTATTTTCAAGCCGTTGTTTTCAAGAAAAAAATTTCCATTCAAGAATATAAAGAAAAATTTAAAATCTGGCAGCAAAGCACTCTGGAATATACTGTTTGCAAATCTACGTTTTTCGCTTAACCCAACCATTTTTTGTAATCATGAATTTAGCATCCTACTAAAATATATTTTAAGAATGCAGGAAAGTTAATTAGAAATTTAAAAAACAAATCTAATATTTTTATTTTTTGAAATGAAAATATTTTCCTAATAAAAATGACTTTCCTGCAAACTTGATTAATAGTTACATAGAAAAAAAAGAGGTACGCACTTATGATAAATTAAGCATAACTCCACAAATCGACTAATTCAATTTAAACAAAATAATTTAAAATATATTTTTATCTCTCAGAACTTTTCTTTGTCCGATAATAATATCGAGCGGTCCATGGGACGATAACGAACAAATTATTACCTGGAACCAGACCAGAGTTGTAATTATGATCAAGAATGAAACTTAATACTTTATTATTTTATGAAAGATTTGCTAAGCTAAAAGAGGATACATTACATACACTACATGTTGCAGATATAATACATTTTACATATTATTGTTGTAGTTGAATTAATAATATCTTAACTGGGAATTGAATTTTTTAAATAGGTAGAAATTTTATTTTATCTGCTAAATCCAGAAGGTTAATTAATAAGTAATTAATCTTAAATATTAATTAATAAGTAATTAATAGTAATTAATAATTACAAACTAATTGGGGAAGTTTACATACAACATTTTGTTACACCATGACCATGGGAGGTGTAACAAAAAGGGAAGCAGACACAAAACGTGTAACCGGCAGAAGAATTGTTGATATAAAACAATTCTTTGATCAAATCTTCTCAAACCATTTAAAACATAAATTCGACTGCAACATAACAAACATGGAATTTCTTCAAGGACCAGAAGAGGACTTAAGAGTATTTTTTCATTTAAATGAAAAATGTGCGGTCTTATCGACGACATAAGTTCCAAAGGTACCCCGGGGAATAATGTTCTAGATACCAACACAGCTGTAACATTAGCTGCTGTTTCAACTGGAATTGGTTATGCCCAACTGGATGAAATTGCTGCTACCGTGAACATGCCCATGATGTCAAACAAAACATATTTAAAATGTCACGAAATAGTTAGCGAACTCGTACGCCACAAAGCTTGGGCTGTGATGGAGGAAGCCGGTAAAGAAGAAGCAAAGCTGGCCAGAGATCTTGGAGAAGTTAGCAAAGATAACATACCGTACGTAACAGTCGTGACTGATGGGGCTTGGTGCAAAAGATCGTACAATGTCAACTATGATGCTTTATCTGGGGTTGGCTGTATAATCGGTTATCGAACAGGAAAGTTATTATATTTAGGAGTACGAAATAAGTATTGCACTGTATGCGCTAGGGCCGAAACAAAACAAACTTAAATACCTAAACATCAGTGTTTTAAGAATTGGCAGAAAAGTTCTACGGGAATGGAAACCGACATCATTCTTGAAGGTTTTAAATCAAGTTTGGAACTTTATGGAGTTAGATATATTCGCATGGTTGGCGACGGAGACAGTTCGGTGCATAAAAAACTGAAAAAAAATGAAACCATATGGAAACATGTTAGTCGAAAAAGTAGAATGCAGGAATCATTTGCTGCGAAATTTCTCTTCCAAACTACGAGATATTGTCACCAGAACCACAAGTAAATCTGAAAATAAGCCAGTACCTCCAGCTCTCAGACAAGAATTAAAGAAAAATGCGTATCGCCTCAGAATATCTATTTCAAAAGCTGCACGTCATAGAATAATAGAAGGCAAAACTGATGCTGAGAAAATGCAGCTGCTTACTGCTGACATTTTAAATGCCCCCTCGCACGTTTTTGGCGAGCATGCAAAATGTCAAGAAATAGGGTATTTTTCTTGTACAAAAAAAGGAGAACAAAATTCGTTCCTGATATGAAGAAATGTGGCCTATATCAAGATATTGAAGCAACTCTTTACAGGTTAACTTTAAATGTTAATAGTTTGCTGTTAAACATGAATAACAATTTGGCAGAACATTACAATTCGTTAGTGTGTAAATTTGTAGGGGGGAAAAGGGTAAATTATTCCCTTCGAGGTTCCTATCAAACAAGATGTGAAGCTGCTAGTATATTATTTAATGCTGGGCAGAGTACCACGAACTATTACAAGAAGATCAAAGTGTATTTACAAAAAGATATGCTCTAAAATTGAAAAGGAAACGCCAAATGCTAGAAAAGAACAAGAAGGAAAAGGGGCAAATTTACCGCAAAACGAAAACTGCTGCACTTCCAGACACAGATTATGGTGTCACAGAAAAGGCTGAGCTGTTATCACCTGCAGAGTATAAAATTCAAGAAATCGAGTTCCGTAACACCTTGAAAAAGTCCAAAGAAGAGATTACCCATCTAGAACGAAATACTGTCGGTCAGTCAAGGAATCCTCTCTGGAAACAAGAAAGATCATTGAGATTGACTACATCTCACTTCGGAAGAGTCTGCAAATTGCAAGCCAAAACATCTTGCGTGAACACAGTTAAGGAAATACTGTACTCAACATTTACAGGAAATAGAGCAACGCATTATGGCTTGGAACATGAGCCAATTGCCATAAAAGAATTTGAAAGTGAATACAACTGGGAAGTAAAAGAATGTGGATTATTTATTGATCAAGAACACCCATTTCTGGCGGCAAGCCCCGATGGACTTGTTAATGAAGATGTCATTATAGAAGTTAAATGTCCACTAGTTATAGAGAAGATACCTCTTGGGGAAGTAATAGAGAGCAGAAAAATTGCCTTCATGCACCGAGATAACGATGGCAAGATATCCCTCAAAAGAAATGACGAGTATTTTTATCAAGTACAAGGGCAACTGGCAATAACAAAAAGAAATACGTGCTATTCTTGTGTATGGCAAGAATCTATAAACAATCCTTTTGGATTTTTTATAGAAACCATAAAAAGAGACGAGGCATTCTGGAATGTAGAAATGCTTCCAAAGTTAATTCAATTTTACAACATTTGTATGCTTCCAGAATTGGTGGACCCCTGCCATACAAAAGGCCTAAAAATTAGAAATCCGGTTAGAAAACGCTAAATTTAAAAATGTATATGTAGTATATCAGAGTTTCAACTACTACATACAAAGTGTATTGTCGGTTTTGTTGCATACGCGAATAGCATGTAAAAACCCAGTTTCTAAGATATTGGCTCCCCTAATTTTACACTGAACAACACATTTGAGGTCCTTAAAATTTTTTGAAAAGAATTATGGTGTACGTTATAGATACTCTAATATGGAGCACTTAAATCTGGAATTAGATTTTGTCTAGTACCCTTGGTTAAAAAAATTATGATGATGGAGAGCATTTTAATCGAATTCTATACAAAATAAATTAACAATATTCACAAAAACTTACAGACTTTTTCTTTTACTTTGTCTTTTATAGTCGCTGGAGGTATCCGTAATCAATGTCTAACAATTGCCAACACTAGTCTGATCTAGATCTAGAATCGAGCATAGATGTTGTAAATTTTTAATTCTGCTTCCATAGTTTATAGTTTTGCGAACGACAAATTTGGGGTAAAGGGGACATAAAAGACTTATAAATCGTCATATCAGTGGCGTATTTGGGAGGGGGGGCAACGGGCAGGCCCCCCCGAATTTCTTTTAATAGTTCAGGTTATTTATGTCAAAATCTAAGTATTTTGATTCGGAATTTATATAGAGTAGCCCCCGCCAAAAGAAAATTCCCAAATAAGCGACTGCGTCATATATATCTTCAAAATAAATGAAAATGGGAGTAATAAAAGAGAACTAACTTTATAAACTTTAGAACTAAATAAATAACTTTAAGTGTACCGACAACAGCGGTTTAAAATATACGCAAGTATCAGAACTGACATACTATTTCAAAAACGGAGGGTGCTACAACAACTCTAATTGAATCGATGAGTCCAAGAACAGTACAAGTCCAAAAAGATAATTTTGAGAAAAAATGAAAAAACATAATAGCTCCACAATGAATAGTCACCGTGTTGGTCTTCATATAACAGTTGTGATAAGTCTTTAGACAAATGATAATTGAACATAAAAAATCCAAAAAAAAATCACCCCCTTCCAAGCTATAGAGAGAAAAAAAACATGCACTTGTACTGCTCTTGGACTCAGTCTTTTTTTTTGTTTACTTTTTGAGTTTTAGTGTAGGATAGGTTCTTTGAAAACTATAATGGAGAGTACTAAACATGCAACAAATGTTTTATTAAGTAAATTTATATAAAAATGTCAATTAAAAGTACATTATATTGCCAACTTATTTATCAGGATCTTCATCTGCGTTACTTTGTTTCCAAGAAGTAAGATGATAGTAGAACTCTAGTGTTTCATCGTTAATATACTGCATGACTGTTTTAACATCAGCGATCTTCTTATCATTGATAGGAAGCGGTTCTTGATATGCGCGTATTTCTGGCAAAGCAGGACTTGGTTTGTTTTGTTTGAAGAGCTTAAATGTATAAGAACCTAAACCATCTATATATTCATAGGTTCTAACGTATCCTGGGGATGAACTATCATAAACTAACTGCCTATACTTTGAAATAGTAAATGTTTCCGTACTATCACCAGGTTTGGGGATCGAAGAAGCAGCTTTTTTGGCACGTAGCTGGTGGACCATCAGTTATTCTGCGGAGGCTCGTTTGGCAGTGTCATTCAAATTTTTACTCTTTATTTTGGCACCTAATCTTTCACATTCGGAACAAACGTCCACCTGTGGTCTTCCAAATGTGAGTGCATAGCTTTGCCAGAAGTATTATAAATAGAATTCATATTTAACGTTATGTTACAATTCAGGATTATCTTTTATAAAAAGATAAACGTTTTTGCTGCAACCATTCTTCCGGATGTAGAAACATAAGCTTCACCTTTAAGAGCAGCAGTTTTCCTTTTACTGTCTTTCCAAGTTTTCGGATCCCGTTTGCACTTATGGCTACCATAAAGACCCTCAACACTATTGTCAGATTATCACTACTGCCACTAATATACATTATAACTACTCAAAAACTACTGCTTTTAACTTCCTAATAAACACAGCAAAGGTAGTGTTTTGGCAGCTTAATAAGAATAAAATGCCCTCACTTTATTACATCAACCGCACGTGCGACCATGACATCAGTGAGATAAAAACAGTACATGTCCTGGACCGGTAATGTTTTTCATCGCAACGCCGTAAATAGGTGGCGCGTAAGACCGGATTAGTCTTGAAGGTTGTAATGTTTTTGAGCGCAACGCATGGATCTTCGAATTTTAAACACTTTGGCTATCTCAAGTCAAAACGCCATTTTGTGGACTTGTACTGTTCTTGGACTCACCGATTCAATTGCACTTCTGAAGACAGCATTCCAAAATACAAATGCACCCACTTTCAAATGAATAATTTTCACTGTTGTACAGTGTAGTTTAGAGGAAAAGTCACTACAGAGAAGTTCTAGATCTTATTGACTACTATTAAAACAGTCTTCTTTACCATTCTGTGTTAAATAGCTTCCAAGATGCAAGCGATGTTATAGTATAGGAAAATAAAATGATTGTAAATTGGAAATTTGCTAATAAGCAAATTTCCCATTTACAATTTTATTTTCCTATGCCAAAAAATCGCTTATATCATGGAAGCTGTTTAAAAATTTTAGTTAAAGAAATGGTAAAGTGGGGTAGGGGGTGGTGAATAGTACTCAAAGGGATTTGCAACTTTTCATCTCAAATAATTAGGGGAGCCAATATCTGAGAAAGTGTCTGTGCACATGCTATTTGCCTACTTATGGAAGAAAACCGAAAATACACCCTGTATATTGTTCTAGTTATTACATTACAATTTATTGCATTACAATTAATTTGGTTTCGATTAGTATCTGTTTTAATAATAATAATAATAATTATTTTAATAAGAAAGAAAATTTTCAGTACAAATAAAATATAAATTTAAATTTCAGTACAAATAATAATGTTAACTGTTAATGTTAATTTTATGTAAATAAATCAATTTATGTAATTAGAAATATAAAAAATATAAAAAATGTTTAAATAAAAGGATAGAAATATTATAAATCATCAATCTACAATCTAATAATAGTAACTAATTAATTATTAATAATAAAAATTAAATTCGTTAAAGATTAACAATATCACAACATTACCAAATAATTGACTTTTTTTCGCACATTCTGTTCAGGGAAACAGAATATGCGAAAAAAAAGAATAAGACTATAGAAAATTTATATATAAGTAAATACTTTATAAATCTAAATCAACAAAGGGTGAAATTATAACAACAGTAGATTAGTAATAATAAGGGATCTGTTGCCTAAGCTTGGCTTGTGTCTTACAGTTCTCCAGTTAAATCTATAATGCTCTTACATGTGTATAAACTAACAAAAACGATGCTGCGCATCTATTACATAGATTCTTATATGAATAACAAAAGTGTAAATTTGATTTATTTTTTGATTTTATTTTATTGCATATTTATTTTGTATTATTAAGTAATTATGATTACATAATATTATTAAATGTACGTAGCACAACAGTGTTTTTTTTTCAATAGACTAAATATTCCGAGAAATTATTTAAGAATTTAAAATATTATTTGGGTATAATATTTATACAATAAACCTTGCCAATCAATTTTGTCATTTTCAACTTATGTGCTACCTAGACAAAAATGAATTGTTTCATTATTAAAGTTACCTTCAACTTCAGCGCGTCTTGGATTTCAATAATAAAAATTGTGAAGAGTAAAATAATACTACGTACGTGACTGTTGTGAAACTGGCGTTCTTCTCATTAGGTGTTTTGCGTTTTAATTAACTGGTTTGTGATTATCATTTTAAAATAATGTCGACTTGTATTATTAAAAATAATAAGAATTATACGCAAATGGTTAATCTTTAGAATTTCTTTTAAAATGCGCCCTTACAAAAATGACAGCTATTTCTCTCAAGTTTAAATTGTAATGGAAATTTAATTATAAACAAATAAAAACTCTTCAGCGTGTACCTCCTAAAAAAACATTAGAATTGATTAAAATAAATTAGTAAATGATAAAATGAATTAACTAAAATAAATGGAAAATATAGTATACATAACTACGATCCATTTTGTTTCGAGTCCTCTGACTTTGAAAGCGTATTGCTCAGGAGCTCAGGAACTAATGAACCAAATTAAATATTTTAAAAACGAGCAAATAGTAAATTTATTTATACATACAACAGTAAAATATTATATTTCTAACTGGTATACTTTTGTTTTTATCGGACGATACGCAATAATAGGTATCCATTTTTAGGAACAATTTCATTGAAAGTAAGTTAACTAATTTTTTCCTCAGAAAGTATATGTGGTATATCTATGAAATTTTTGTAGGGGTTAGAAAGAAACCTTGCGGTTCTTATGTTATTAATTTTCAGACAAAAAAGCGTTTTATTCAAGAATTATGCGAAAAAATAGCGAACTATGCGTTCTTATTTATTAATAGAGATAGCGTCAAAATTTTTTCGCTAAATCAACACTTTTCATATGTAGACATTATTTTTTCAAAAAAATGTTCCTAATTTTAATAATAAAAATGCGGAAACAAAAAACGATTTTTGATGACGAGCGGTTTCGACAAAAAACAGTTTTTTTGTTATTGCACTTTTATTGTTAAAATTCGGAATATTTCTTTAAAAAAAATAATGTTTATATATGAAAAGTGTTAATTAAGCGAAAAAAATTTTACGCTATTTCCATTAATAAACAAGAACGCATAGTTCGCTATTTTTTCATATAAATCTTAAATAAAACACTTTTTCGTCCGAAAATTAATAGGATAACAACCGGAAGGTTTCTTTTTAACCCCTACAAAAATCTCAGATATATGACACATACTTTCCGAGAAAAAAAATATTTAACTTACTCTCATTGCGTATCGTCCGATAAAAACAAAAGTATACCAGTTAGAAATATAATATTTTACTGTTGTATGTAGAAATAAATTTACTATTTGCTCGTTTTTAAACTATTAAATTTGGTTTATTAGTTCTCGAGCAATACGCTTTCAAAGTCAGAGGACTCTAGAAAAAAAAGGATAGTATGTATTTTTACTTTTAAGTAATAAGAAAAATTTGATTATCTACATTATAATCTTGTGGTATTTAAATCAAAATGAAGAACGGCCTTTTTATCGTATTCGCAGTAAACCAAGAACTAAACAGTAAAATTGTAGCCCTGTATTAAAAGTTGCAGCTTGAGTTTATGAAGAGTGGCGCAACAAAAGAGGAACATTGTGTGTGAATCCCTTGCAACTTTTAAAAATTGCCGTTGACACTTTTAAGTTGCGCCATTCATTTCTGGCGTAACCTTGGACTTATTTTTGGTTATGTGTGAACACAACGTGCAATTTTGTAGTTGCGCCACGGAAAATGGCGTAACAAAAGTGTACAAGCCTAAAAGCACTTTAAGATTTTAATTTGCATGGGCAACTAAAATCTTCAGTAACATGATATTTGATACGATGTTTGATGACGCGACGTCAAATTGTTCATCATACTATTCTGAGAACCTAAAGTGTCTAAAGATATTTAATTCTTAAATGCTATACTAAATTTCAAGTTTGTATGTCATCTAGAAGTTTTACAACTCCCAAATGGAATACGGGGGTTGATTTAATAATTTTTTTATATTTTTCATTTATAAGAATCTTAAATCCTATAATTACACCAAATTTCAAGTTTCTAAGTCATCTAGAAGTTTTACAACCCCTAAATGGGGGTGCGAGGGTTGGCATAAAAATATATTTTTTCTCTGTACAAGAATCCCAATTCCTATAATTGCGCCAAATCTCAAGTTTGTATGTCATCTAGAAGTTTTGCAACCCCCGAACGGGTGCAGGGGTTGACATCATAACATTTTTTAAAATTTTTTTTATAAGAATTTTAAATCCTATAATTACACCAAATTTCAAGTTTCTAAGTCATCTAGTAGTTTTACAACCCCTAAAATGGGGTGCGAGGGTTGACATAAAAATATTTTTTTACTTTTCTCTGTACAAGAACCCCAAATCCTATAATTGTGCCAAATCTCAAGTTTGTACGTCATCTAGAATTTTTACAACCCCCGAACGGGGTGCAGGGGTTGACAACATAACATTTTTTTATATTTTTCTTTATAGGAATCTTAAATCCTATAATTACACCAAATTTCAAGTTTCTAAGTCATCTAGAAGTTTTACAACCCCTAAAAGGGTGTGCGAGGGTTGACATAAAAATATTTTTTTATTTTTCTCGGTACATAAGAATCCTAAATCCTATAATTGTGCCAAATCTCAAGTTTGTATGTCATCTAGAAGTTTTACAACCCCCGAACGGGGCGCAGGGGTTGACATCATAACATTTTTTTATATTTTTCTTTATAAGAATCTTAAATCCTATAATTACACCAAATTTCAAGTTTCTAAGTCATCTAGAAGCTTTACAACCCCTAAAAGGGTGTGCGAAGGTTGACATAAAAATATTTTTTTATTTTTCTCGGTACAAGAATCCCAAATCCTATAATTGTGCCAAATCTCAAGTTTGTATGTCATCTAGAAGTTTTGCAACCCCCGAACGGGTGCAGGGGTTGACATCATAACATTTTTTAAAATTTTTTTTATAAGAATTTTAAATCCTATAATTACACCAAATTTCAAGTTTCTAAGTCATCTAGTAGTTTTACAACCCCTAAAATGGGGTGCGAGGGTTGACATAAAAATATTTTTTTACTTTTCTCTGTACAAGAACCCCAAATCCTATAATTGTGCCAAATCTCAAGTTTGTACGTCATCTAGAATTTTTACAACCCCCGAACGGGGTGCAGGGGTTGACATCATAACATTTTTTTATATTTTTCTTTATAGGAATCTTAAATCCTATAATTACACCAAATTTCAAGTTTCTAAGTCATCTAGAAGTTTTACAACCCCTAAAAGGTTGTGCGAGGGTTGACATAAAAATATTTTTTTATTTTTCTCGGTACAAGAATCCTAAATCCTATAATTGTGCCAAATCTCAAGTTTGTATGTCATCTAGAAGTTTTACAACCCCCGAACGGGGCGCAGGGGTTGACATCATAACATTTTTTTATATTTTTCTTTATAAGAATCTTAAATCCTATAATTACACCAAATTTCAAGTTTCTAAGTCATCTAGAAGTTTTACAACCCCTAAAAGGGTGTGCGAGGGTTGACATAAAAATATTTTTTTATTTTTCTCGGTACAAGAATCCCAAATCCTATAATTGTGCCAAATCTCAAGTCTGTATGTCATCTAGAAGTTTTACAACCCCCGAACGGGGCGCAGGGGTTGACATCATAAGATTTTTTATATTTTTCTTTATAAGAATCTTAAATCCTATAATTACACCAAATTTCAAGTTTCTAAGTCATCTAGAAGTTTTACAACCCCTAAAAGGGTGTGCGAGGGTTGACATAAAAATATTTTTTTATTTTTCTCTGTACAAGAATCCCAATTCCTATAATTGTGCCAAATCTCAAGTTTGTATGTCATCTAACAAAGTAGAAGTTATAAAGGTTATTTAATTTCAATATTTTAATGCATATGAAGTCCCGTTTGAAATGATGTCACTGTCTGCCTCACAAACATATGAGTTTTAAAAATCTTAAAATATAATGTGGGATAAGATAGTATTTTAAACAGCCAGATTTATTATTAGCTAACAGCATCAGTGATTGATTAAATACTGAATGATAATATAATAATGGTTAACGTTTGTTTCACTTAAATCAATAATATTAAATATATTATAATAATAATAATTATAATATTAAATAGCTTTAACAAATATAATATGTAAGAATTTTTGTCACCTTAAATGACATAATCTTTACTCAGAAATACAATGCATAAAGTGAAGTCCCGTTGAAATGACGTCACTGTCTAGACACAAAGCAATCAGTGTTACCAACACAATTCTTGTTAAATATGCGGACGCAGGGTAAACCTATGCCATAAATTTGTATACAAATGTATACAAATCCCGCGCTATTAGCGCTGCGTGTGGCAAACGCTCGAACTACGATTTTATACACGAATCAGGAATGGGTGTCAAACTGCGCACAGCTAATTTTTACATTTTCGTCATCTAGACACTTTAAGCTTCATATGGTGCAAATTTGAGGCACTAGTCACCCAGCGTCCGTATATCCGGACGCCGAGTGACTTCGGACGCTGCTTGAACCTAAGATTTTACATGGGGGGACGCATAGTGGTGCCCTATAGATATATATATATATATATATATATATATATATATATATATATATATATATATATATATATATATATATATATATATATATATATATATATATATATATATATATATATATATATATATATATATATATATATATATATATATATATATATATATATATATATATATATATATATATATATATATATATATATATATATATATATTGTTGTATTATTTTGTCGTAAATGGGATTTAGTCAAAATTAATGAACATTATATAATCAAACTGTATCATATTGCTTTATTTTAAATTAATTGCAGCGAGTAATTTCGTTTCTAGCTACATAAAGTAAGAAAATATTTTGAGTGCCAATTATTTATTGAACGGTCCTCGTATCACGCATAAATTTTATTTAAATACATGTTTCGAATTTAAAGGTAAATAAGGCTAAGCTATTTTGAGCAAGAAACTTTTATTTTTGTTTAAAATATTATCACTTTGTTGATAACAGCCTTGGTAGTGTAATGTCTGGCGTGCCGGACTTTCACCCAAGCGGCCCGGGTTCGACTCCCGGCGCTGGCAGATCTGGTTAAGGTTTTCTGCAGTTTCCCTTAGCTGTAACACAAATGTGAGATTTGCGCTGTTCCATCTATAAGTCGGCTGCAGCCGCACATTGGGCCTACATAATAATAATCGCCCCCTCCCTCCCGCACAAGCTTATAGCTTCTGGGGCCTTGGTTAAGGTTATGGGTTGTAGTAATTATTATTATTATTATTATAAAGAAAATACTAAGCTCTGCAGGACATTTTGTTTAATTTTAATTAATGCTAAATTTAATAAGTAATTCGTATAAGAGTGGATTTGATGATAATTTTGTTAAGGAACAATGTGTTGAGATTGTTAAAAATTTTAAAGAGTGCCTTTACCTAGAAATAAATAAAATTGTTAGTGAGTTGTTTTCGAGCAGTACGAGTTTGCAGGTGCACAGCAGAGAGTGCAGACATGCATTTTAAAATGTATTATTTGAAAATGTATTTATTTTGCTAAAATGAATGCAAAAAATATTAATTATGTTAAAAGGAAGATTGTTGTTTTGCAAATGATTAATCGAATAGAGTTTGATAAGTTGAAGATTTAGTTTGTAATATTAATTTCGTTAAGTGAGAAATTTGAGTGATTAAAGGAAAAGTGAATTATTTGTGCGGAGAGTCTGAAAGTTTTTAAGGTTTTTAAAAAAAGGAATCTACGAGAATTAATTTGTTGAATAATCAATGAATGATTATTTTGGATATGAACAATTTAAGGTATAGATAAGGTAAAAAAGGAAAATAACCACGTTTGGTTAATGAAAATTTAAGTATTTAATTGTAAAAAGCTATTTACAAGTATTATGTGAAATAAAATGTTGATTTCTGCTAACTAAAGTGTATTATTGACGTCATAGAGGAAGTCTTTAATAAGTGTTTGTTGAACTTACCTAAAAGAAAAGGAAATAATTAATCATAAAAAAATAAAACACTGAGTAAAAAAACATTTCATTCTAAAGTACTTACCAAAGTTTGTGTTGGTAATGAGCATCTGGTATCTCATCTATGGCGAGCTTCTCGACACCCAGGGAAAAGGAGTCAATCATCTACCTGCATCCAACAGCAATCGCATGGGGGAACGTGATTACAACAGTTCAGCGCTTTTGGTGGCGGTAAGAAATAAATTGTGAACATTTGCAATCAAAATTTGAACATACTTTAATCCGCAATAAACAGTAACCATAGATAATTATTTTATTATAATACTTACTCCATTAAAACTCGTGTAAAGGCAAGGCAGATATATTGTAAAACAAAACTGCACCATATACGAATCTCTTTGTTTCATTTGATATTTGATGAAAATTTATTTCTGAATTTTGAGGTGTTGCAGAGTTGCGTATTTTTGAACCTCGATAATTTTAAAAGACCCTGTGAGTATCAGTCTCGTGCTAAGATAAGCTTAGCTGGCGCCCAACATTGTTTTTTATTATTTCATAATTTTTAATATACAGGGGATATCAGAGTATTAGTCTTACTTTGTGTAATGTTTTGTTTTTATTGATAATTATGCTTTTTCATCATTATTAATCTAATGATAATAGTTGGTTTGATTGTATAATCAAATAATTCAACATTTTATATATATATATATATATATATATATATATATATATATATATATATATATATATATATATATATATATATATATATATATATATATATACAGGGTGGTCCAGACCACCCGTACACCCCTTTTAAAATACGGGAGATTAAAGATTTTTAACAAGACGATGGGTGATCTTACTAATGTCGATGTGCTCTTTCGAATGACCTCAAAATGGAATCCCCCTGATTCCCCCTTGTAGGGGGTAAGCGGGGCAACTTTGAAAATTCAAATGGAAACCCCTAAATTTTATTGCAAATTTAGATTCTACTCGTCAAAATATGAATAATCTATTTGAAACATTTTTTTATCTTGGCAACAGGTGGCGCTGTAATCGCAAAAACCGACTCTGCATTTTCCGCCGTCTCTGGCATATTTACAGGTGCAAATAACAGTTTTTCATATTTTTTACTGAATAGTGATGAAAAAACTTTGCTAATGTGTACTTTCATGAGAAAAATTTTACGTTACAATGAAAAACGCAAATTCCCTACCTAAGGTGTTTTCGACAAACGGGTTTTTTTTCTAATGCTGTATGTGATAACAATATTTTTTTGCCTTAAATGTTGTTAGAATTTGTGTTCCATTCTAACAACACTTTCCAAGATTCTACTGGGGAAGATGGTTTTACTTCAAAACATGTAAAAAGCATTACAAGAATCTGCCGAGCGTATAGCAATGAATGATGAAATATGGATATCTCATCCACTCAGGCCATAAAGTAAGAATAATTTAAACAAATAAAATTTTAAATTTTGAAATAAAAATTATTTATTTGAACAGTTGATTTTCAGCAATTACATACTATTTAAATAGAATTGCGAAGTGAAGAAATGTAGCAAGTTATTTTCTGTTAAAATTAAATATTAAATTAGTACGATTTAAATATTATTTTACCATATGCAGAGCAGATTACAATTTAGAATGTTTTATAGATAATTTTTTTAATTACATATGTTTAAAATAAATATTCAGATAAAGATTAAAAAGATTAAGCAATATCTAAATAAGTAGACGTTAAGGTTAAAAAACAATCCAAAAATTTCAGAAAAAAAATTGTCGCGTATCACGCAAGAAAAAAAATCTGTTTGTCGAAAACACCTTAGGGAGAGAATTTTCGTTTTTCATCGTAACGTAAAATTCTTTCTCATGAAAGTACACATTAGCAAAGCTTTTTCATCACTATTTAGTAACAAATATGAAAAACTGTTATTTGCACCTGTAAATATGCCAGAGCGGCGGAAAAAGCAAAAAGTCGTTTTTTGCGATTACAGCGCCACCTGATGCCAAGATAAAAAAATGTTTTAAATAAATTATTCATATTTTGATGAGTAGAATCTAAATATGCAATAAAATCTAGGGATTCCCATTTGAGTTTTTAAAGTTGCCCCCCTAATCCCCTACAAGGGGGGTCAGGGGGGTTTCTTCTTGGAGTCATTCGATAGAGCACATCGACATTAGTAAGATCACCCATCGTCTTGTTAAAGATTTTTAATCCCCCGAATTTTAAAAGGGGTGTACTGGTGGTCTGGACCACCCTGTATATATATATATATATATATATATATATATATATATAAGTTTAAAAACATATAAGTTTAAACCATTTCTTGGGTATAAGCAGCAATTGAAATAATAATCAAAATAATGATTAGAATAATATTTGAGAGATACAGAATTTCAAACAAAACACCCCTAGACAATTGTTTCGCCCTTACTTTGGGCTCCTCAGTAGGGGAGGCTTTGTCTGAAACCCTGTACCTCTCAAACCGTCGCTTGTTTATATGTAAATCCCGAATTTACATTAATAGCAACATTTAATACTGGAGACATCTATAAGAAAACTTATATGTTTTTAAAATTATACGTTTTACAGCAAAAGAAAACTGTTGTTTTATTTTTAATAAAACGCAAATATTTTATATCTACTTCCGGGTTAAATGGAAGTTTGGATGGCATCTTATAGATGTCTCCAGTATTAAATGTTGCTATTAATGTAAATTCGGGATTTACATATAAACAAGCGACGGTTTGAGAGGTACAGGGTTTCAGACAAAGCCTCCCCTACTGAGGAGCCCAAAGTAAGGGCGAAACAATTGTCTAGGGGTGTTTTGTTTGAAATTCTGTATCTCTCAAATATTATTTTAATCATTATTTTGATTATTATTTTAATTGCTGCTTATACCCAAGAAATGGTTTAAACTTATATGTTTTTAAACTTATACGTTTTACAGCAAAAGAAAACTGTTGTTTTATTTTTAATAAAACGCAAATATTTTATATCTACTTCCGGGTTAAATGGAAGTTTGGATGGCATCTTATAGATGTCTCCAGTATTAAATGTTGCTATTAATGTAAATTCGGGATTTACATATAAACAAGCGACGGTTTGAGAGGTACAGGGTTTCAGACAAAGCCTCCCCTACTGAGGAGCCCAAAGTAAGGGCGAAACAATTGTCTAGGGGTGTTTTGTTTGAAATTCTGTATCTCTCAAATATTATTTTAATCATTATTTTGATTATTATTTTAATTGCTGCTTATACCCAAGAAATGGTTTAAACTTATATGTTTTTAAACTTATACGTTTTACAGCAAAAGAAAACTGTTGTTTTATTTTTAATAAAACGCAAATATTTTATATCTACTTCCGGGTTAAATGGAAGTTTGGATGGCATCTTATAGATGTCTCCAGTATTAAATGTTGCTATTAATGTAAATTCGGGATTTACATATAAACAAGCGACGGTTTGAGAGGTACAGGGTTTCAGACAAAGCCTCCCCTACTGAGGAGCCCAAAGTAAGGGCGAAACAATTGTCTAGGGGTGTTTTGTTTGAAATTCTGTATCTCTCAAATATTATTCTAATCATTATTTTGATTATTATTTTAATTGCTGCTTATACCCAAGAAATGGTTTAAACTTATATGTTTTTAAACTTATACGTTTTACAGCAAAAGAAAACTGTTGTTTTATTTTTAATAAAACGCAAATATTTTATATCTACTTCCGGGTTAAATGGAAGTTTGGATGGCATCTTATAGATGTCTCCAGTATTAAATGTTGCTATTAATGTAAATTCGGGATTTACATATAAACAAGCGACGGTTTGAGAGGTACAGGGTTTCAGACAAAGCCTCCCCTACTGAGGAGCCCAAAGTAGGGCGAAACAATTGTCTAGGGGTGTTTTGTTTGAAATTCTGTATCTCTCAAATATTATTCTAATCATTATTTTGATTATTATTTTAATTGCTGCTTATACCCAAGAAATGGTTTAAACTTATATGTTTTTAAACTTATACGTTTTACAGCAAAAGAAAACTGTTGTTTTATTTTTAATAAAACGCAAATATTTTATATCTACTTCCGGGTTAAATGGAAGTTTGGATGGCATCTTATAGATGTCTCCAGTATTAAATGTTGCTATTAATGTAAATTCGGGATTTACATATAAACAAGCGACGGTTTGAGAGGTACAGGGTTTCAGACAAAGCCTCCCCTACTGAGGAGCCCAAAGTAAGGGCGAAACAATTGTCTAGGGGTGTTTTGTTTGAAATTCTGTATCTCTCAAATATTATTCTAATCATTATTTTGATTATTATTTTAATTGCTGCTTATACCCAAGAAATGGTTTAAACTTATATGTTTTTAAACTTATACGTTTTACAGCAAAAGAAAACTGTTGTTTTATTTTTAATAAAACGCAAATATTTTATATCTACTTCCGGGTTAAATGGAAGTTTGGATGGCATCTTATAGATGTCTCCAGTATTAAATGTTGCTATTAATGTAAATTCGGGATTTACATATAAACAAGCGACGGTTTGAGAGGTACAGGGTTTCAGACAAAGCCTCCCCTACTGAGGAGCCCAAAGTAGGGCGAAACAATTGTCTAGGGGTGTTTTGTTTGAAATTCTGTATCTCTCAAATATTATTCTAATCATTATTTTGATTATTATTTTAATTGCTGCTTATACCCAAGAAATGGTTTAAACTTATATGTTTTTAAACTTATACGTTTTACAGCAAAAGAAAACTGTTGTTTTATTTTTAATAAAACGCAAATATTTTATATCTACTTCCGGGTTAAATGGAAGTTTGGATGGCATCTTATAGATGTCTCCAGTATTAAATGTTGCTATTAATGTAAATTCGGGATTTACATATAAACAAGCGACGGTTTGAGAGGTACAGGGTTTCAGACAAAGCCTCCCCTACTGAGGAGCCCAAAGTAAGGGCGAAACAATTGTCTAGGGGTGTTTTGTTTGAAATTCTGTATCTCTCAAATATTATTCTAATCATTATTTTGATTATTATTTTAATTGCTGCTTATACCCAAGAAATGGTTTAAACTTATATGTTTTTAAACTTATACGTTTTACAGCAAAAGAAAACTGTTGTTTTATTTTTAATAAAACGCAAATATTTTATATCTACTTCCGGGTTAAATGGAAGTTTGGATGGCATCTTATAGATGTCTCCAGTATTAAATGTTGCTATTAATGTAAATTCGGGATTTACATATAAACAAGCGACGGTTTGAGAGGTACAGGGTTTCAGACAAAGCCTCCCCTACTGAGGAGCCCAAAGTAAGGGCGAAACAATTGTCTAGGGGTGTTTTGTTTGAAATTCTGTATCTCTCAAATATTATTTTAATCATTATTTTGATTATTATTTTAATTGCTGCTTATACCCAAGAAATGGTTTAAACTTATATGTTTTTAAACTTATACGTTTTACAGCAAAAGAAAACTGTTGTTTTATTTTTAATAAAACGCAAATATTTTATATCTACTTCCGGGTTAAATGGAAGTTTGGATGGCATCTTATAGATGTCTCCAGTATTAAATGTTGCTATTAATGTAAATTCGGGATTTACATATAAACAAGCGACGGTTTGAGAGGTACAGGGTTTCAGACAAAGCCTCCCCTACTGAGGAGCCCAAAGTAAGGGCGAAACAATTGTCTAGGGGTGTTTTGTTTGAAATTCTGTATCTCTCAAATATTATTTTAATCATTATTTTGATTATTATTTTAATTGCTGCTTATACCCAAGAAATGGTTTAAACTTATATGTTTTTAAACTTATACGTTTTACAGCAAAAGAAAACTGTTGTTTTATTTTTAATAAAACGCAAATATTTTATATCTACTTCCGGGTTAAATGGAAGTTTGGATGGCATCTTATAGATGTCTCCAGTATTAAATGTTGCTATTAATGTAAATTCGGGATTTACATATAAACAAGCGACGGTTTGAGAGGTACAGGGTTTCAGACAAAGCCTCCCCTACTGAGGAGCCCAAAGTAAGGGCGAAACAATTGTCTAGGGGTGTTTTGTTTGAAATTCTGTATCTCTCAAATATTATTTTAATCATTATTTTGATTATTATTTTAATTGCTGCTTATACCCAAGAAATGGTTTAAACTTATATGTTTTTAAACTTATACGTTTTACAGCAAAAGAAAACTGTTGTTTTATTTTTAATAAAACGCAAATATTTTATATCTACTTCCGGGTTAAATGGAAGTTTGGATGGCATCTTATAGATGTCTCCAGTATTAAATGTTGCTATTAATGTAAATTCGGGATTTACATATAAACAAGCGACGGTTTGAGAGGTACAGGGTTTCAGACAAAGCCTCCCCTACTGAGGAGCCCAAAGTAAGGGCGAAACAATTGTCTAGGGGTGTTTTGTTTGAAATTCTGTATCTCTCAAATATTATTCTAATCATTATTTTGATTATTATTTTAATTGCTGCTTATACCCAAGAAATGGTTTAAACTTATATGTTTTTAAACTTATACGTTTTACAGCAAAAGAAAACTGTTGTTTTATTTTTAATAAAACGCAAATATTTTATATCTACTTCCGGGTTAAATGGAAGTTTGGATGGCATCTTATAGATGTCTCCAGTATTAAATGTTGCTATTAATGTAAATTCGGGATTTACATATAAACAAGCGACGGTTTGAGAGGTACAGGGTTTCAGACAAAGCCTCCCCTACTGAGGAGCCCAAAGTAGGGCGAAACAATTGTCTAGGGGTGTTTTGTTTGAAATTCTGTATCTCTCAAATATTATTCTAATCATTATTTTGATTATTATTTTAATTGCTGCTTATACCCAAGAAATGGTTTAAACTTATATGTTTTTAAACTTATACGTTTTACAGCAAAAGAAAACTGTTGTTTTATTTTTAATAAAACGCAAATATTTTATATCTACTTCCGGGTTAAATGGAAGTTTGGATGGCATCTTATAGATGTCTCCAGTATTAAATGTTGCTATTAATGTAAATTCGGGATTTACATATAAACAAGCGACGGTTTGAGAGGTACAGGGTTTCAGACAAAGCCTCCCCTACTGAGGAGCCCAAAGTAAGGGCGAAACAATTGTCTAGGGGTGTTTTGTTTGAAATTCTGTATCTCTCAAATATTATTCTAATCATTATTTTGATTATTATTTTAATTGCTGCTTATACCCAAGAAATGGTTTAAACTTATATGTTTTTAAACTTATACGTTTTACAGCAAAAGAAAACTGTTGTTTTATTTTTAATAAAACGCAAATATTTTATATCTACTTCCGGGTTAAATGGAAGTTTGGATGGCATCTTATAGATGTCTCCAGTATTAAATGTTGCTATTAATGTAAATTCGGGATTTACATATAAACAAGCGACGGTTTGAGAGGTACAGGGTTTCAGACAAAGCCTCCCCTACTGAGGAGCCCAAAGTAGGGCGAAACAATTGTCTAGGGGTGTTTTGTTTGAAATTCTGTATCTCTCAAATATTATTCTAATCATTATTTTGATTATTATTTTAATTGCTGCTTATACCCAAGAAATGGTTTAAACTTATATGTTTTTAAACTTATACGTTTTACAGCAAAAGAAAACTGTTGTTTTATTTTTAATAAAACGCAAATATTTTATATATATATATATATATATATATATATATATATATTGCTGTGGATTTTAGTGTCAAAATTTTGGAAATTTTGGAAAATTCTAAAATCGTTGTTAAATACTAACACTTTTGAAATATTTTTATCAACTTTTCCTGTTAAAAATAAATTTAAGTTATTTAATGGAGTGTCATTGATTTTGAAATCAATGTGTATACTTTTTAATAAGGTTAAATAATACATGTTTCTATTTATTATCAAACAGCTTACTCACCGATTACTTAAGTATACGTAACATCCAGTTGTGCGCAAGTTATTGTTGTGATGTAATTCAATTATGTATAATTTCAAATGAGTATATCGACGGGTTATGTGATTCTTTAAGGTTTTGTTTTTGTAAATAGTTCGTTATTATTGCGTAAAAGTACTGTATAATAACCTGTAATAGATGTGTCATTTTTATAAAGAATATTAATCTGCTATTATGTATTATATGAGTGTACAGTTTGTATTAGTTCGTAAGGTGACGTCAGATTGTGTAATATAATTATGTAAATAAGAAATAGTATATAAGCTTAGAAAATTATAATTTTAAGGGCAGTCAGTAATAGAAAGCGACGGAGTAAAGTCGTGTAAGAAATATAGTATTAATGTAATTAGACACTTACTGTTAAACGACGAAAGAGTAAAGACAGTCAGTAATATAAAGCGACGCAGTAAAGTCGTGTTAAAGAGAATAGTAAAATGTAAATAGGCACTTCATGGTAAACAACGACAGAGTAAAGTCGATATAAGAAATATAAATAAAATATGTAAGGGACTTACTGATAGAAAGCGAAAGAGTAAGGTCATGTAAATAACATAGTACAAATGTAAATAGATAGTTAAGTTGGTTGGTGAATGGAATACAGCGAAAGTATTAAAAAGGTTATAGATTGTAAAAGTGTATGCGTTTATAAAGAACCTTTTAAAGTTAATTTACTTGCTAAGTAAGCAAGATAATAAATCTTCGATTAAAACCATCAATCGGTGTTTTATTTAATTAAACACAAAAAGCAAATACAAGTTCTTCGAAAAAGGGATATAGTACCCGTTATTAAAATAAAACAAAAGTGAGTTACCAAAACCAAGAGTGTGGATGGTGTTATGTGGGAAAGCCATGCAAAAGGAAGGAAGTCAACCGGAATTGGAAATCGGCACTGAGACAACATAAGTGACTTGCTCTGCCAATTGGTTTTGGAAAGAGGACATCTATAGAAAAAGGAAGAAGCATCGCTTTATAAAAAGGTAGGAAGTTATTTCCTTTGGTATCTGATGAAGAAAAGACTATCGTTCGTGAGGTGTAATTAAGTGATTTGAACAATTTAGCCATTAAACTTAATTAAGATTTCAATTTTAAAAAGTGATTTCAATTTCAATTTGTATATTTTTAAAACCTACAGGAATCCACATTCACCCTGAGATGAGTTATTTTTATAAAATTTAATTCTGTTATTTTATGTTACTTAATTGGCGCCCAACTCTATTACGTAAACTTGATTTAGTCAGAATTCACGTAACATTGTTATGTAACTAGTGCATTATTTAAAACTATTAAAAAGTGATTTTGATTCATATAAGAATTTAAATAAAGTTGAAACGCATTTCCAAAGTACAGTTTTTTTTTAAATTAATTTATTTATAAAACAATTTTTCTATGATCTAACAGTAATTATTCGTTATTTGTAAGCATGTAATAAGTGAATATAAAAACAATATTTTATTTTTAATTAGCCGAATTCAACGCTTATATTTTTATTTGCTAGCCGAGGTGGGGCAAAAGAAATCAAAATTATTCTGTTTATGCCAATTCATCGCATATAAATTTGTCGCTGTCAACGTGGGGCTTTTGAATATTAATAGGCTTTGATAGGTTATTTGGCTTTTATTAGCTTATTAGGTTTATATTAGAATTTTGTAGGCATATTACTGCGTATTATAGCAAATTTTTAAAAAAAGATTAGGCTTATAATAACATATTTAAAAAATATTAGAGTAAATTCTGTGTAGTGATTAATGTATGACGTCGGTTAAAAATATTTATTCTGCCGCGGAAAGTAATTTAGTATTGAAAAAGAAGTATACAGATAAAGAATTAGTTGTGGCTGAGAAGCAGAAAGCTTTAACCATTTCAGTAATGGAGGGGAACGGAGAAGAAGGTAAAACAGAGAAATCTGAATTTGCGCAAATTTTGGAACTAATAAATGCCAAATTTGACAAACAGTCTGAAGACATAAAAGAAATGAAAGAAGACATGAAAACTAAATTTGACAAACAGTCTGAAGACATGAATACTAAATTTGACAAACAGTCTGAAGACATGAATACTAAATTTGACAAACAGTCTGAAGACATGAAAGAAATGAAAGAAGATGTGAATACTAAATTTGACAAACAATCGGAAGAGATATCAAAATATAATATAAAAATGGATGAAATAACAAGTAGTATAATAAATGTAAAAGAAACACTTGAAAATGAACTTGGCACTATAAAAAATGAGCATGAACTGTTGAAGGTGAAAGTGGAAGAAGAGATAAAGGAGATGAATAACAAGTTTGGGAATACTTTAGTTGGGTTAGAAGAAACAATTAAAAAGGATACTCGAAGAAAAATAGATGAGTTGCAGGGATTAATAATACAAGAATGCTCAAGTCAACATGAAGGGATAAAAGACAATATAAAAAAGGAACTGGAAGAATTTAATAGACAGATCCTCGATTTGTCAATCTATGGGCCACAAACTCCTACTACAATCGTTATGACAGGAAATTTTGATCAATGCCCAATGAAATTTTACGGTGATAGAAGTATACATCCAAAAGCATTTATCACTAATTTAAAATCCAGTTTAGATAATGTAAAAAGGCAACTGAGGCAACAATATGATTATAACTTTGAGATAAATTATATTAGATCAGCATTTAAAGGCGATGCTGAAAAATGGTTCGCTGTTAACTACACACGATTCAAGAGTTATGAAGAATTTGAAAAGGTATTTTTAGAACATTATTGGGGACAAACCGAACAAGATAAAGTAAACAGGATGCTATTCACTGGGAAGTATGAACCAAGATTTGGGATTAGTAGGGAAAAATATGTCATTAATAAGTATTATTTAATTCAACAGCTAGACCACAAGCCTGATGAAAAAATGATCATAAGGCAACTTTCGACGCATTTTGACAATGATACCTGCAGAAAAGTTTATAGAGATGATATATCAGATTTCAATGACTTTATAAACATATTAAAAAATTGTGATTTGGCAGATAATGTCAAAACTGAAAAATATGGTTTTGTGGATCAACGTAGAAACCAGAATCAAAATCGGTATCAAAATTATCCTAATAAAAATTTCAATGACGGCACTAATAGAAACAGTCAACAAAAAGACTGGAATGACAATCGAAGGCAGTACAGTAATAACAATCTGCAAAAATATGAACCAAACCAACAAAATCAACGTTATGTTAATTTTGCTACCAATAGCCATTCAAATCAAAGACGTATGCCAAAAATTCTGCACCAAGAAGATTACCTTGAGCACACAAAAGAAGACATCGCAAATTGGCAAGAATTGCCACAATTAAATGAGGAGCAGGATTTTCAGTAGGGTGTGCCATTTCAGGACATAATGATAGGCGTCCTAAAGAAATTTTCAGTTTTCCTGAAAATGGCACGGATAAGTGTTATAAAGAAGAGATTGAAGAAACAAAATTTAACAAGTTAGAATTTAGAGAAAAAAATAAGAAAGATGAGGAAGTTAAACAAATTAATAATGATGAAATAGGTTTGACAAACAAAGGGAAAGAACTCAATTCAACAGAATTAGAAAAATTAGATGTAGGAAATAATCATGATAAAACTGTAGAAGAAGAGTCCGAAAAGATAGATGCAAATTGTAATATTAATGAAGATGAAATTTTAAAGAAGGGAAGTTTTGTCAAGGTAGATTATAGTAGAAGAGCTGATAAAGAGGTTATTATAGGTAAACTAATTAGGAATAAAAAAGTGAAATTAAAAGGCAAGCTAAAGAAAGACAGGAATAAAATTATATTGTGTAATTTCAAGACAGAAGGGAAAAATAGAAAGTTTGTTACAGGCAGTAGGGAAAAGATTAAAATTATAGATAAATTTTGTAAAAGACAAATATTACCATTTAGTAATTTCCATCTATTAAATTTTAAAAGCAGACGAAAGAAATACAGATCTTTTTAGGATAATTATATTAAATTAGAATTATATAACCGATAGTGACAATGAACCCAAAAGTATGATAAATTAAACTGATTTAAACTTTATGTAACGATTTGACTTTATATAATAAACAGGCTTATGGAATTTATACCCAATTAGGACTTATGTTTTTGTATGTGTTATTAAAAATAAGAAAGGGAATAGTTTGAATATGATTGAAGAAAGATAATTGAAATATTTATGAAAATAGGGGAAAATGGGGTTTAAATTATGATAATTATATAATGAAATGAGGAATGAAGATGAAAATAATGATAGGATATAAAAGTTTATTGAATAATGATTTTTAAATTAATTAAAGATAATTGGATAATGAGAAGATAAAAGATTAGGAAGTAAATGAAGGTGAATTTGATTATGATTAGTATGTTTATTAAAAATGAAAATAAAATAGGATTGTGGTTAGAAGAAGTTAGAGGGTTAGAAGTATTTTTAGAAATGAATAATATTGAAAATTATGATGAACTATTGATATTGATGAGAAAAAGATTAGTAAATTAGTTAAGAGGACATTCATTAATGAAAATGAATATGAAAACTTGATGATATGAAGAAATAGGATTCTGAAATAATTAGATGAATAGGATTGGGACGAGGATTGATAAGATGTAATTATTATTGTAAATTTTGTAGATAGCTTGTTATGATAGATTAGGCTAAGGAAATTTATTGGGGATAAAATATAAAAATACAAAAATATGAATTGGTGTTTAAAAATAAATGTATTTTAACATTTGTTGTGTTTAAAAGTAAAATTGCATTTACAATTTTATTTCAAACAGGAGGGGATAAATGCTGTGGATTTTAGTGTCAAAATTTTGGAAATTTTGGAAAATTTTGGAAAATTCTAAAATCGTTGTTAAATACTAACACTTTTGAAATATTTTTATCAACTTTTCCTGTTAAAAATAAATTTAAGTTATTTAATGGAGTGTCATTGATTTTGAAATCAATGTGTATACTTTTTAATAAGGTTAAATAATACATGTTTCTATTTATTATCAAACAGCTTACTCACCGATTACTTAAGTATACGTAACATCCAGTTGTGCGCAAGTTATTGTTGTGATGTAATTCAATTATGTATAATTTCAAATGAGTATATCGACGGGTTATGTGATTCTTTAAGGTTTTGTTTTTGTAAATAGTTCGTTATTATTGCGTAAAAGTACTGTATAATAACCTGTAATAGATGTGTCATTTTTATAAAGAATATTAATCTGCTATTATGTATTATATGAGTGTACAGTTTGTATTAGTTCGTAAGGTGACGTCAGATTGTGTAATATAATTATGTAAATAAGAAATAGTATATAAGCTTAGAAAATTATAATTTTAAGGGCAGTCAGTAATAGAAAGCGACGGAGTAAAGTCGTGTAAGAAATATAGTATTAATGTAATTAGACACTTACTGTTAAACGACGAAAGAGTAAAGACAGTCAGTAATATAAAGCGACGCAGTAAAGTCGTGTTAAAGAGAATAGTAAAATGTAAATAGGCACTTCATGGTAAACAACGACAGAGTAAAGTCGATATAAGAAATATAAATAAAATATGTAAGGGACTTACTGATAGAAAGCGAAAGAGTAAGGTCATGTAAATAACATAGTACAAATGTAAATAGATAGTTAAGTTGGTTGGTGAATGGAATACAGCGAAAGTATTAAAAAGGTTATAGATTGTAAAAGTGTATGCGTTTATAAAGAACCTTTTAAAGTTAATTTACTTGCTAAGTAAGCAAGATAATAAATCTTCGATTAAAACCATCAATCGGTGTTTTATTTAATTAAACACAAAAAGCAAATACAAGTTCTTCGAAAAAGGGATATAGTACCCGTTATTAAAATAAAACAAAAGTGAGTTACCAAAACCAAGAGTGTGGATGGTGTTATGTGGGAAAGCCATGCAAAAGGAAGGAAGTCAACCGGAATTGGAAATCGGCACTGAGACAACATAAGTGACTTGCTCTGCCAATTGGTTTTGGAAAGAGGACATCTATAGAAAAAGGAAGAAGCATCGCTTTATAAAAAGGTAGGAAGTTATTTCCTTTGGTATCTGATGAAGAAAAGACTATCGTTCGTGAGGTGTAATTAAGTGATTTGAACAATTTAGCCATTAAACTTAATTAAGATTTCAATTTTAAAAAGTGATTTCAATTTCAATTTGTATATTTTTAAAACCTACAGGAATCCACATTCACCCTGAGATGAGTTATTTTTATAAAATTTAATTCTGTTATTTTATGTTACTTAATTGGCGCCCAACTCTATTACGTAAACTTGATTTAGTCAGAATTCACGTAACATTGTTATGTAACTAGTGCGTTATTTAAAACTATTAAAAAGTGATTTTGATTCATATAAGAATTTAAATAAAGTTGAAACGCATTTCCAAAGTACAGTTTTTTTTTAAATTAATTTATTTATAAAACAATTTTTCTATGATCTAACAGTAATTATTCGTTATTTGTAAGCATGTAATAAGTGAATATAAAAACAATATTTTATTTTTAATTAGCCGAATTCAACGCTTATATTTTTATTTGCTAGCCGAGGTGGGGCAAAAGAAATCAAAATTATTCTGTTTATGCCAATTCATCGCAATATATATATATATATATATATATATATATATATATATATATATATATATATATATATATATATATATATATATATATATATATATATATACATGCAGAAAGCACTGATACGCCTCCGAATATATGTCTGTTCATAGCGATCGCCTCCGATTTTGGAGGCGAAGTGGAAAAAACGGAGGCGAAAACGAATCCCCGTGTATATGTAGTTTAAAATGTTGGAAATCATTTATTATGCCGTTTCCCAAATTTTAGGTCGGAGTCGAAAAATACCTATTCACCCAGTCATAGATACATTTTAGTACATCGTGTTATACTCTAGGCGGCGCCTTCGCTGTATACGAGATACGTCTTAACTTAAGTTACAGCATTATACACCTCCCTACATTTAACATGCATTTTTTGTTCGTATTAGCGGCAACACAGCGTAGAGGCGAAACCTACCTATGTGCATCTTCAAGAAGTTGTTCTATTGTATACACTTGACCATGGGCTTTCAAATTTATTAAAAAATAGATTTTTCATAAGATCAACAAATTAAAATGAAACTAAAATTTTGTTACTAAAAGCTTTACAATTGGTTACTTGCATTATATATGATTTGGGTAATTTATGTAAATATTAAAACATAGTTTTACACATAAATTTATAATCACATTTCAAAAACACCTGTTTAAATTTCTGAGGAATGTAGACCGACCAAAAGCTTGTTTCAAAAATTAGCAAAATTCTTAATTATTATGAAATGACCCCGTTTATTCGTATATCCATTATCGGTATACATTATTAAAATCTAATTAGATGTCTAATAAATACACAAATTCTCTGAAATTATTTCAATTGACTGCCTATTTACGTATTTACTTATAAAAAAATTATATGATATTATTTTTTATTTCTTCCTTGGCACTTTAAACGTATTTTAAAAATAATCAAAATACTTTTGCAATGCAAATGCCCTCGCGCGTCCTGCTCGTTTGTTTATTATAGTATAGGAATGAATTTAGGAAATCATTTTAAATACCTCATTGTCAGAAAAGTTTTGTTCGTTATGAAATAAAGTTTAATATTTATGTCTATTAAAATTGTAAGCGTAATTAGGCTATATTAGACGTTTTCTTCTGCATTTTATGATTAAATCCAAACAATCATAAACATTTTAGCACGATTTGAGAATGCTTTGTCACAAATTGTTTGTTTTAGCAACAGTTTGTAAAGTGATACTGTCAAAACTAGAGAGGCGCAGTATTTTACGATGACTTCATAATTTTAAGAAGAACAATACAAACTCAGCAGTACCTACGTATCACCTTATTATTACTGGCCATCGCCGAATCAACGATTGTTGTATCCAATAAAATGCTATTATGTGAATAATTTAACTTTCTACGTCTTTTTAATTATTTTTATTATTTATAATTATCATAATTATATTATTTTCTAACGATAAAAAGTGCCATTCTTGGGGGCATACTGTCTTAATAAAACGCTGTTACATAAACCATTATCACTTCCAAAGATTAAGAATGAATGTTTTTACTGACAAACCTTTAATTTGTAAATAACCCACATTATATGTAAGCAAGAATAACAAAATTTCGTTGTGAAAAAATTAAGCTATTATAGAAATTTAATGGTATCTTTCAATTAAAACTACAATGAATAAATAAAGTAACACAATATTTACTATTTAAGATGTTATTAATTATTTGGTTTCACTCAATTCTTCTACTTACATACATATGGTATACGCATCATTCCTTATGGACTCTTATGAGAAGACAACGTCATTGGAGGCATACACAACTGATAATTACATACAATATATACTAATAGGAGTTGACAGAGTACGATAAGTATTTATTTAAGTATACATGTCTCCGAGCATTTAACTTGCGTTTTTTGTTCATATTAATCAATTAATCATATTAGCAGAAACAATGTATGAAGGCTGATCATACTAAAACGTTTCTTTAATAATTTATTGTATAATATCCAGGCACAGATTTACCATATTCGAGGCCCCCATCGTATTGTCCATAATAAAATTTTAATTGTGAGAAATGGTTTTAGGGAATAATTACATTTTTGACTAAAGATTTCATATTTATATTCGAAATTTAACATTTTTAATAAAAAGCAACTTGAGAAAAAAGTGAAATATTTATTATTAAAAACGTTAATAATTGGAATAAAACGTTTTGCTCATTACATAAACATATAACCATCTTCTCCATTGTAATTTAGTAAATCTACTTTGGTACAATAACAACTCGAAAAAATTCTTGTATATCAGTTGCAGTTGCAAGAGATTCAGATAATAATTTATAATCAATGAAATTATAATAATATTGAAAATTATTTCACGAATGACTCTAGAGGTACTAAAACTTTAATTATTATATATTAAAAAAAACTAAAACAAAACCTAACTAAACTTATAAATAACAAAAAAGTCTGAGTCTGAGTAGAAAATTATGCTAAATAAATGTTGAAAGAAAGTATAAAATTTAATTTCAGGATTTTGTAGAATATCCTTTTTGTTTAATTACTTCTAACGTTTTTTTATATTTAAAACTAATTTAGGTTTTCTCCGGCTGTGATTTTATTCCATTCTTCATCCAACACTTCTTTTATAGCAGCTTAGAATGTTATGTAGTGTTATCGAATTCGTCTCTCCAATAACTCTCAAACGTTCCCAATGAACTTTCGAGCTGGGGGATCTCTAGGGACTTCTAGGTAATGTCATTATTGACCTACTTTGTTTAAAAAAGGATCCACTAATAACTGATAACTGAAGAATTAAAAAATCAACTTCATGAACATGAAACATGAATGGAACATGAGGAAACATGATGGTCAATGATGATCAGTTACATTTTCAGAAGGATGGGGCTCTAAAAGATGGTATCTCAATAACAAGATCAGTTTTTAAAATAATATACTTGAGTTGTCTGTAAGTAAATGACTGAACTGCCACAATTTGGCACCAGTCTGTATGTGAAACGTGTGAGACGTTTGTATGTGAAATAATTTAAATCATATTGAAAATGGGTTGTTAAAAGACTTATCTCTGTATCTCAGCAATCCATGGGCCGATTTCAATTATTTTGCTCCAAAGATTCCTTTTTCCGAGGGGTCTCTCACTCTCGGCAATAGGTGTACAGTTTCTCGGGAATAAATTGCTATGAGTCGGAAATAATGAGCAATATTGGGCAATATGGGAAATAAACGGGAATACAAAGGAATAAGAGGCAATAAACAGAAATAAACGGGAATACGCAGGAATAAGCGACAATAAATAGAAAATACGCGGCAATAAATGGGGAATACGTGGCAATACTGAGAAATAAACTCGGCAATAGGAATAACACGCTCCATTCTTCTCGATTTCCATTACGCGTTTTATCTCAAACGCGTTTAAAAATCTAGGTGGTCTTCTGAAGAAGTGAGTATATGTTGTAGTGTGCGCGGAAAAATAATGACGGCAAGTAATTGTTTTTTGTTTGAACATTGAAAATCATTCACCGTTTCTAAGAATCGTGATATGACACTTACCCTTAAAAGGCTAATTGAATAAAGGATTTCTTTATACTATACAGTGTGTAAATAAAGTATGGAATAAAATTCATATTTTCTGTATTACCACGTGAATTTTATTTTCTTTCCTGCGAATTTTATGGACATCAATTTTAATTTTTTAGTTTGCTACTGTATCACGGCCGATGATTTTAAATGGAACCCCCTTATTTTCTTGCTAGAAATGAAAAGTATATATTTTTTTGAGTTCAGCAATACCCCATATGTGGTATTTAAACTTAGTATTTTTGAAATTTGGAGGACCAAATGTGATAACTTTCACGAAAATAATAACTAATCTTTCAACTCTTATTATTATTTTCGTGTCAAAGTTTATGAAAAACAATTAGCAAATCGGTCTTGTAGAACTCGTATAGGAGAACTATGGCGGCATGCAAGGGTTTGTCTATACATCAGAACAATACGAATATTAAACACTCAGTGATGGCTATGGCTAGACTGTAAGGACTGCAGTCGATTTAAAACACAAGGCTGTTTTTTGTTCCAGTTCGTTTGAGAGTTCTACTGGGTCGATTTACGTGATTCTTATTTTACAGTGAAGCTTCCACTGTGTGCATTAGTATTTTTTATATTTTTTAATTTTTAAATCCAAAAATTAAAAAAATTATTTCGAGAAAAGCCATCCACTTGCAGCGCCCTCTTGTTAGTTCCCAGCGTGTAAACCTTTGGAATTGCGCTTAATAGACAAACCATTTCTATCACTAGCATCTAGGTGTTGAAGTCGCCGATATGCGCTGTAGCTGTTTCTAGCAGTTGTAATTTTATATTTTAGTGGTTATAATAGTAAACAAAAATCAATTCAAAATAGATAAAATAGTACTAAGATTACCACATGAATGATAAGAGAATAAGAATAATTATTTTCTGAAATTGTGAAGTTATAGAAAATTTAAAACGACAATATTTAATTTTTAGGTTAGTTCACTACGAACATAACTATAAAAACTGCAATAAACGTATGTATAAAATAGTATTTGCAACAAAATGCTATAAACATCTACTTGTTTATTAATAATTCTTGTAACTAAACAATTTTGGTTTGAAGTAACAGTTTCAACTTGCATAAAAATGTACAGTAACGAAATATTTGACTGCCAATTTCAAACACATATTTTTCATCAGTCATGTTTTTGAAATACTAATAAACGTGTTCAAGAAATTTGTTAAACCAGATCTCTAGATTCTCATAATTTCTGTATTTAAACGCGGGCAGTATTTAAAAGTGCTACAATAAATTAATTACAAATGCTAGGAATAGCTAGGGCATGTCGGTGGCTGCAGCTCTTGCAGTCTAGTCTTTCAGCATCCATCATCGAGTGTTTAATATTCGAATTGATCTGATGTATAGACAAACCCTTGCATGCCGCCATAGCTCTCTTTTACGAGTTCTCCAAGACCGCTTTGATATTCTATTTTCTTTAGATTTTTATACCATGAATTTAAAATACTTTATACCTATTTAAAACACAAGGCTTATTTTTGTTACGCTTCGTTTGAGAGTTCTACTGGGCCGATCTGCGCAATTCCAAGTTAAAAGTTTTATGATGTAGATTTGCCAGGTATTTTTAGTTTTGCGAGTTTTTAATTATTTATATTTTTAAAAGAGTTATTTGTAACCGATGCATTTCTATACGCTCGAGACCGATTGTTCACTTACACCGAAATCAAGCGAATCTCTTGAAGTAATTTCAGTTTCATCAGAATCAGAATTTTTTGAATCAGAAAAATCAGACTTAGAGGAAGGAAACATGCAAGAAAAAAATGAAAGATAAAGCTGAAATTAGAAAAATATTATGTAATGTTTTACGACACCCGGTGGTACATTGGCCGAATTTTGGATATTGATAAAGAAAAATTCTTGAAAGAAGATTTGGAAAACTTCATACAGCCCAAGGAAAACGACATTCAGAAAGTAGATTCGGAATTTATATTTTATAGTCCTGTAAATTTTACTGGAGTTCTGGAATTCTTTTTGAATTTTATTTACTGCCGTGCATTGGGATTCTCACTTTTCAAATAAATTTTTGTTATTTATCTCAATGTGTCTTTTTTTGTATTTCTTAGAGTCGATCTATCTGATATATATGTTCTTCGTTTCACGTATTCGGTTCGCAGTTACTTTAACAGCACTTAAAAATGTGATGTACATATATTATGATTGAATAAAAAACTATTTTTTACAGATCATTTTTTATTTGTGAGGAATTTTGTTTACATTTTTCTTAGTGGAGCTACGACCTTTTGTAAAATTATCAAAAAAACCAATAATAAACACCTTTCATTCAAATACACCCACTGCTAAAATCATGCATGGAATACGTAAATAAACACGGCAATAGGAAAATTAATGCAGCAATACAGAAATAAATACGGCAATACGGAAATAAATACGGCAATACGGAAATCGAGACGGGAATACAGCAATACAGACAAGAATAAAGGAATAAAAACGGCAATACGGTAATAACAAGTGAGAATACGGGAATAAAGACAGTTATTGCCGTAAAGCGGCAATAGGTGTACATAATTTCTGGGTGTGAGAGACCCCTCGCCTTTTTCATTCCCTTTAAAATGATCTGTCACAATGGGGGGAGGGGTCAAAAAGTTGGTGGAGTGTACATTTATATTTTTTGATATATTCTGCAAGTTTAAAGGCTTTTTCCTTGCAAGCAGTGGTGATTAACTTCGAAAATTATTTAAAATATTGATATTTATGTCACATTTAATATTAAAATTAGTCCTATTTACATAATAAATTTCTAAAAATGTGAATGACCACAATCTTCATAATCATTTGAAAGAGATGATGGGTTCTGATAATTCTTGCAAAAAGTTTAGTCGACCCTGCTGTTTAAATTATTGTGACACAGTATTCGACAGCACGAAATCGATTATATTATTTATTTAAAATATCAAAGCTTCTTTTAATAGTTAAACCTTTAAACATCTATCGTTTTAATTAATTCTAATTAATTAAAACGACTTATTAATTAAACTATTATTAAGTCACAAAAAGGATTAATATGCACTCTACTATAAAACAACATTGAATTTATCTAAACACGTCAGTTGTTATGATAGTTTTCATTTCATATTTGTGCGCAACAGAAGCTGACCAATCACGGCGCCACAATACACGTCCGTAAGAAAGTCCATTAGGTTTAGAAATCTCGCAAGTCAAACAGAGATATGACAATTTAAATTCAAATGTTTTGTTGTTACCAACATGAAAACAAAAAAAGTCCGTATTGCACTCATGTCATCTAAAGAACAAGTTAATTTTATTTAAGAAATTTCTGCAGAATTCGGCACAAAAGAATTCGCGGATCACGCGCCCAGAAACTACGTTGCAAATACTCGTTATTTGTTGTGTTGCAACACACTCGTACGCAAACATTGACTATTACAAACAAATTACTATGAATAGAACGCCGGACCCGATTGCAAAGTATACGATACAACGAGCGGGCGCTATAGACTATAACGCTCGTTTATAATGCCCTGGTTGTTATACAGTTGTTTATATAGTTCGTATCACAGGTATAAACAAAGAATAATATGTAAGTGAAACATAAAAGATTTTTATTTTCAAAACAACTCGACATTGGAAATTTACCCGACTTAGTCTAGAAATCTCATAAGGTGTATTTGAGGATAGCCCTAATTAGGAAAGCCCGATCAAGTTCCTATGAGTACTCGATTACATCAGCCCCAATTTATTTCAAGGATAAGTTACTTAGGGAAGCTTGATTAAGACCTCATGAAGACCCGATCGGGATAGCTACAGTTTTTTTCTGGATTAAACTACATAGAGGAACCACTTAAGATCGTTGTGAATTTCAAAAGGGGCAATCTGAGCTAATTTTACAATTAAATAACTTAAGAAAGCCCGATGAGGCCCCCACGAAGGCCCCAAAGAGACAACTTCAGTCCTCGTAGGGTCCGGATAAGATGTCCTAATACGGTTCTTATAAAAGGAAATTGCGTTACTTGGTTTCACAATGTTCTAACAACAAATACGATTGTTTTATTATAACAAAGGTTAAATAATTTGCACTGTCTCCGATATGAGTTACATTTTGTCCTATCTCACATCCAAAAATACTGCAAAACACGCACGAATTCAATTTTTCATATATAATTTAACAAGTGGTCTAATTTTTTCCGATAAAATTTGTCATTTCAGAAATGAGAATGAGTATCTTTTGCAACTAAAACTACACGATTCGACGAAGGAGACGACTGTAATTTTATAAAAGCAAAGCTACGAATGTCTTAAATGACAAATTTTGCAAAAAAAAATTAGATCACGATTTGAATTCGGCTTGACAATCCATCGAGCAAATTTGACATTTCATTTTGACATACATTTTTTCACTGAGAAAAAACCACTACTGGTTTTTTCACTATAAACTAATTTCATTTGTCCTAATTTGAAAAATTCTGTAATTTAATTGGTTAAAAATTTTCGAGTTGGATTGTCAAAATAATCTTGACTATGGCGCAAATGTTTCCTCTATCATTCTAATATTTTCATTAATAATATAACAAGTGGTCTAATTTTTTCCGACAAAATTTGTCATTTCAGATATGAGTAGCTTTCGCAACGAAAACTGCACGAGTCGACGCAGGAGACGAGTGTAATTTTCCAAAAGCAAAAGCTACGAATGTCATAAACGATAAATTTTGCAAGAAAAAATTAGACCACGAGTTGAATTCGGCTTGACAATACATCGAGCAAATTTTTATTTAGCGTGTGTAGTTAATATTAATTTAATTAAATTTGACATTTCATTTTGACATACATTTTTTCACTAAATCATTGGTCCCAATTTGAAAAATTCTGTAATTTGATTGGTTAAAAATTTTCGAGTTGGATTGTCAAGGTATCATTAATTGATTTCTGATCGTTGCAATATTTCCAAAGCATAGCTATGTTTTGCAGAAACGGAAGTTCTATTTTCTTTACTCTTCTACAAATGTAATCCGTAACCAAAGGTTTCTAACATTCTAATATTTTCAAGGTATAATTGATTTCTGATCGTTCCAATGCTTCCAAGGCTTAGCTATTTTTGCAGTAACCAAAGGAATCATTCGATTCATATATATTTCTTTTCTTTATAACACTCCCGAATATTTTTACTGTAAAATAATTAGGGGAGATAGTATTAGGGTTTGAAATAAAATGCACATAAAGCTGTATCGTGCGTGAAGCGATTTTACACCTTGTATGCTGCACTTGCTAAATTAAATATTTTAAATTAATGGAAAATTAGTCCTTTATGCTTAAAGTAGTCATTTTTGAAGAATAAATAAATGTACTTCCCTAACTGAATAAATAAAAAGTTAACTTCTAACAAAAACTTAAGCTTTTTAAATTAAATTAATTAAATTAAGTCTTTTAACCAATTCATTTAACTCTAAATACATTAAAGTACGTGATAAAATGATATAATATTACACGCCAACGATACAAATATAATCAACCGTCCTTCTAAAATATGGCATATCTCTATTAAATTATATATTATCATTAGTAAGCAGACGACTTATAGACAACAATGCAAATAATACTATTTATAACAGAGGTACTCAGCGAAGCTGTTAAACAACAAGGACAGAAGAACCGTGCGTGTTTTAGTAATATGGTTATAATATCTAAGAGATACAAATAATACATTTTCGACTCCGAAATAATAGCAACGCCGCTGGAGGCGAACGCAACTGGTTGTCATATATAAAATATACAAATAGGAGTTAAAAGCGCATGTTAAAGATTCAGAGGCGAAATGGTACGGTAATTTGTTCACTCTAAGTATAAAGAATTTACAAAAAAAAAATTCCCCTCTCGACGTGCTCATCATCAACAAAGCTGTATAAAGCAATGGCAATAACTAGTTTGTCCGTATCTGTATATTTAAGGCCGGAGTCGCGGGCGCCTTATAGGCCGTCGGAGTTGAAAAAGATAGATAAGCACGTATATATATATATATATATATATATATATATATATATATATATATATATGTTACATTTTAAATTTCCGTGGATATTATATACTTCACTACTTTTCCGGGCTTCACTCCGCGTATTCACTATTCGGCTCCTAGAGGAACCAGACAATGGTTGACGACGTTTCGGCAAGATCACACTTGCCATCTTCAGGTCACTTCTAACTTCCTTCTGCTTCGCGTGGTTACACGATGTAGACATGTTACACTATGTAGTCTACATCGTGTAACCACGCGAAGCAGAAGGAAGTTAGAAGTGACCTGAAGATGGCAAGTGTGATCTTGCCGAAACGTCGTCAACCATTGTCTGGTTCCTCTAGGAGCCGAATAGTGAATACGCGGAGTGAAACCCGGAAAAGTAGTGAAGTATCATATATATATATATATATATATATATATATATATATATATATATATATATATATATATATATATATATATACATCTGCGGTATTAAATGGCATCCGTTTAATATCAATACAGTTTAGCATCCGCTAATATACACTTAATATACACACATACAAATATGGTAATATCTGACTTCCGGTGTAGTTAACGCGGAAGATGGCATCCTTCGATATATTCTGCTTATTTCAGAGCAGGATGACGTCCGTATATATGATTTTAAAGCAAGTTGACATCCTTTGCGGTGTTGCCGAAATACTCTATTTATTATCGTTGTACTCTGCAGCAAGATGTGATACTTGGCGTGAGTCATGTATCTTGTAATAACCGTTGCGATCTTGAAAACAGCATAGTTTTTATAGGTCTCATTTTCTTAACGTGTTTTTAATCAAAATTAACTTATTTAAACGATTCTTGATAACATTGATAAAAAATATAATAATTTAATTTCTTAATATAATTTTTTTATAGTCGTCTATTTTTATTTATTAATCATAATGTACCGAAAGGAGATACATAAGGGATATCTTTGTGCAAACAGTGTATCTATTCAAATATCACAGTGTTTTAAATTGCAGCAAATAAATCATTTTTTTAATCTAAAGTGAGCAATGCTTTTCGCCATAATTTAGAATTTTGCCTTCAAATATATGCAAACGTTTAAATAAAAGATAAATTTGTTAGTACAAGGAATATTTTATTTTTTCGATGTCGAACAAGTTCCGTCATTTTAGATTTACTTATTGCTTATCCATGCAAGTTAAATTAGTTTATTAATTAGTTGGGTGCGTGCGCGCTTGTGTGAGAAGAAAGGGACTGGAGCACCAATCACCTAGTATGACACAGCAGACTAGTAAACTTTAAAGATGGTGTTCTACAAGAATGCAGAAACCAGGGGTATGATTTTAGATGGATCACTAGAGCCGACCTACTATAGCCCAATTAGCCTGACAGAAGTGCTGGACATCGCCATCTTGAAAGAAGTACCGCTCCAGCAAATGCCCACCTCTATGGCAGGCCTTTAAACAAAGCCTGCAGCTGGAGATCCTGTAAAACCATCACAAACGCTAGATTAAGGATTTCATCAGAAACACATCGAGAGGACGAACCGATACGAGGATCACCGGTATGCAGGACCCAAAGGGCCCAAGTTGGGTTTTAAGTAACCGATAGCATGTGCAGTGCAGCGATACTGCAATATAGTGCAATGGGTGTGAGGACAAACACAATATGGACAAGTAGACAATTAGAATTTTGGATTAATATATTTTATATTTTCCTTTTTATATTAGTACTGTTAGCCCTAGGACTTCTAGATTCAAATACACAATATTAGAATAGTTCTACTTACAGTTAGTAATTTTAGTTAAATTCATTAAGATGGTAAGAAAAATACAATTTGTTTGATAATTGTTTAAATAAAAGGAGATTAAAGGATAAAATCTAATTAAGTAGTTAGTATTTTAAAATAAAATGTTATTAATTTAATAATAAAGTTTTATATTTTAGTAAATATAAATAAGCTTGCTACCTAAAGTGAGTATTTGTGAACCAAGTTTAAATAAAAGTAGAATTTGTTTTAAAAAATATTTTAATTTTACTTTCAACTTAAATATATCTTATTGATTATGACAGAACACTGTAAGTTCTAAACCTACTCTTGAAATATGGTTATGAAGTTATAGTGGTTATAATATACCTAAACATAAATATTGAGCCAATGAGTATATTTGTTAGTGAAATTAAAGTCGCTGAAGGCTCCTTGTGAAACATTGTATATAATAGTTTTAAGGAAAACTTCAGAAGCTGAAGAGCAACTCTTGAAAAAGGTCTAACAGATCGAAACACGTGTAGAGTATTCTGCATAATTTAAGGAAACACTTAGCTAAAACAGTTTTTCTTAAAACTAATATATTTGTCCAATGTGAACACATTCTAACCATATGGTCCATATGTTGCATAAAGTCTTCATATTATATCAACAACTATAAGTTACCTACTAATTTAATACCACCTGTACACCTTGCATAGAAAAATAAAAACACGTCTTTTAATTTTTTTAGATATTTAATACTTAAACATTTCGAAAATGAACAATACATAAAAAGAACAGCTTTATCAGTTACAGAAGCATAAGGACATAAACAGAAAACTGCGAATAATGCGAAATACCATACAGATTACAGTAGCTTCGCGACGTTTCATTACCTTTTATGAGCTAATAGTAATTTTTAAAGGAAATAAACTTAACATATTATTGGTGTATACTACTAATACGTACCATAGGGTGTCCTGACTTTTTCTGAAAAATTTATTGTGCAAATAACTAACCGCTAATACAATCAAACCACAAAAGTATATTAGGTACTAATGTATTTCCATTACAGCAGCGTGCAGTGCATACGAAACAGTAAAAGCAGTCCCAATACGCCGTATGCGCTATTACGCTCGTACGCAATGTGTACGAGCGTGATAGCGCATACGTCATATTGGGACTGCTTCCACTGTCTGGTATGCACGGCACGCTGCTGTTCAATTAATTTTCAATATTATGAAATTGTAGTAACTATGTATTTTTTAAGGAGGTATAAATTCATAAACAAATATTTTTGATAAGATTTATATTTATTATGCAACATAAATTCGGGAAAATACCAGAACACCCTTAACAACTGATATCTGGAAATTATTAAATCTAACTCTTTTACAAAAAATTATTTCGATCTGTATTTATTACAAACATAAACCTTTATTGTAGGCCAAGATTTATTTCTGAAAAGATCTGGGTATTTCTCAATTAAATTCATCACTTCAGGTTTTTTGGGTGGAATTCTTTTCTTTATGTGATTTTTGAAGAATTCTTCGGTTATCCGCTTTTGTTCAACTGTCCAAGTTACCAAGGTACGTTTACGACCTATTTTGTTGTCGCCTTTCTTGTTTTTCAGTGCAATTGTATTTGTCTCTTCTATATTGCCCATTGCATCCTGACTCGTCAGTTGGCTTGTTTGTTCTTCTAATCCGGCATTAGGAATATATTGATCTTCTTCTTCCTCATCACTGTTGTCATCTTCCACTAAGTAATCATCTAAATCAATATCATCTAAACGTTTTCCTTTAAATTTTTCAAATGCACTATTTTTTGAAAGCAACAGCAACTTACTTACTTTTGCCGTTTGATAAACGTCATCAGGCAATCGATAAAATTCTGAATGGGTTTTCTGCGTGTGACCCATGAATGTAGCCAGTTGTTCCAATTCATTTTTTCCCATTTTAAATATTTGTGTTATTGTCGCTAGATGTTTTCTTAGCCTAGTTGACGTTAGAAGAGACGCTTTATGGATATCACGCAGTGCGTTTCTTGCATGTTTCTGCATAATTACATAGCCTGTTATGGGGCTTTTAGTATTTGGTAATCCGAAAAGGTATGGATTATCCTCAAGATTAAAGTTATTTCTAAGAGGTATCAAAAATTCGATATCTTGAACAATACCTTTATCAAAAAGTACTGGAACTCCTCTTCCTCTTTTTCCTCGAATAACAACCCGTTTTAGTGACCGATACAAAATTTTTTCAGAATTTGTTAATGCTTTTTCAAATTCTGACGAAGGAATCGAATCATAATTTTTCAAAAATTCCAATAAAGTCATACGCTGGAGCTCACCTACCCTTCTTTTGTTAAATATCATGACACTACAGAAAATTCCCTCTAATAATTTTCGAAACGCTTTTAAGTCATCTGAATTTTCTACTAAACGCGTTTTAGCTTCCAAGATCATCTGCTTTAGGTACTTTTCGAATTTCTGCAATAAAAAGGATAAAGACGGTAGTAAACTTTAATTATTTGAATGTGTGTGTCGGGGGGGGGCGTATGTGCGTGTATGCGAGCCTTGTCTGTATGTGAGCACGTATCTTTATGAGTGCATGCTTTTTATAGTTATTTACATTGCAAGACCGTTACTTAGAACTTTACGTGCGAGCAAGGTACGTAACAAGCGACCTATTAGCGAGCTTGTTATCCGTGCAAGCACATAGGGTTCGTGTAACGGTCGAGCATTGTACAAAGTTTTATGGTATGCATACTGACTCGTAAATCTTTAATAAATAATTATTTCATTTACTGAAGCAGTACAGCAGAATACGTAAGATATCTATGAATGTTTTAAAATAAATACGTATGGCGCTATGGTATTGATGATAAAGAGCCCGTAATAATTTTTATTTCCATTTTCTATGCAAATGACACGTTACAGGCATTTATGGTAACTATGTAAATGAGTAGTTACAACTACAGCCCTATAAAACTATACGGGTTCCTAAAAGAGACCTGTGGAATTCTACAATTCTCATCAACAAAAAGCTATAGAAACCACTTTGTTGCTTAACTACAGCACCATGACAACGCCTACCTATATATAAATTGTGCTACCGCCTTTGATTACAAAATAACTATTACGGGCTTCATAACGGGCTAGTCCGTAAAAAGAATCTTTACCCATAGAGACAGAGCTCAATAAACAGATGTTTACGAGTCAGTATACCATAAAATGTTTTAAAAGCAAATAATCAGATTAGTAATTTATCAGTTATGTATATTATAAATTAATTATAACATAATTATTAAATTAATCAGTACAGCTGTAGATCAAGTAAAGCTTTGAAATGGCATGCTATAAGAAAATAGAAGCCTAATTGGCTTCAGCCACTAATACAGAAAATATAGAAGAGAAAAAGTGTTCTTGAATAATTAATAACAAATAAACGTAATAATAACTTACTTTAATATCTTCTGCTACAGGTATTAAGGTTGGTTTGTTAAATTTATTTATGGCTAGATTTTGCCCAGCTTCACTTGACACTTCATGAGCCCAGTCTGTTTCTATAAGGCGAATTAAAGTTTGGAATTTCTCTAGTACTTCTTTAGAAGGATTTTCTTTCTGAACTTCAAGAGAATATGCCGTATTAATAGCACTTTTAATTAAGGTTCCCATTTGAAGAGCTAAAGATGGTGACTTAAAATTTCGACTTTTTTCGTCATATGAAGCCATGCTTTGAGTAGCCTTCACTAATACTTTAAATTTATTGGGAACTAAGATATCAATCATTTTTAATGTTTGCTCTTGCTGAAGTTTTCTAACCTCAATAAGTAAACGGGCTAGACGTCGCATATGTCTCTTTGCAACTAATAGTAGATGCTTTTCTTTATGACTTTTAATGTATCGTCGGCCAACTTCGCAAATAATGCGATCTTTCTTAGCTGTCAGTGAAATATCATCTGCCCTCAGCATAGACAGCAGACCACTAACTTTTAGTGGATCATTAGGACCAAAAGGTCCAACCATTAGTGTTTGACCTTCAATCTGTGCATTAAAGCGTTTCGATGGGTCGGGGTTAAAAAAACATTTTTTTGCATGCCGCCTTAAACTTTTACAACGATAGTAACCTTGACAAAATTTACAAACAATGTAATTACTATTCTCATCGTCCTTTTTTGCTACTAACACCGGTACAATATTTTCACTGCAAAAGTCACCTTCTCTGCGCAATTTGTCAATCAATTTTTTGCGTATCTTCGAATTTCTAGCAAGACTATTTATTTCTTGGACAGCGATTTCATCGAAATGATTTCTCAGTAAATGGCGAGAAAAGTTACCCACGTCTTGTTCACAAAATGAACAGCGGTGCTTTCTTCTTACACGTTTACTTTTTGATACGTTTGATACATTTGCCAATACTTTATCTTCCAAAACCAAACGTTCTGCTGTGGGGATTACCGAAGATGTTTCTGCTCGTATGTCATCCAAATCGGCTGAAAACACATTTTCATCAGAACGTAAAAATCCATCAAAAATAAGCGAATAACTATCATTACTCTCTTCGTCAGTAGGCGGGCAATATTCTGATCCTGAACTTGAGTCTTCTATGTTTGAAGTATCAGTAAGATCTATAAATTAAAGTTAATCCTTCAGAAATTATGCAAATTGAAGAAAATTAGTTTGTATAAGTAAATTCATTGTTTATTATATGGGTAGTAATGACTTGAATTAATAGATATTTATGAAACTAGTGGTGCTGTTTACCACTAGATGCGTAGATTGAACAATATGCCGTCTGATCAAAAAACATGTATTGCCAAGTGTTTTTCAATTCAGATATTGCATGTCGCATAGAAAAGTGTGAAAACTCAAAAACCGGCCATGTAGCCATTTGATGTAGCACTTCCACAGTAAAGAGCAAATTTCACGTCAGGTACTGTTTCTGTCAAAGCTTCCTACGAGAGGGGGAAAGACTAAAGATTTTTAAAAATGTATCATGAGCCAAAAACATCCTCGTAGTGCACCATATGAAAAAAAATCTAATTAAAAAATTTCTACCAAATTTTGTTCAGGTTGACAACTTTTTGATGTTTGGGCAACTTGACCTTCAATTTAAAAAACAAAGCAAGTGTCTTCGGGGTGGTCAACTGGGTACTTTTGCCAGGATGGGGTAAGGCTGACAAAGATATTCTTGAATTACGGGTATTTCTCCACAAATCCTGTCAATTTCACCTGGATGTTATGTAACGGACGCGATCTACTGATGAGTTAACCTTAATTAGGCCATTAAATCCAGTTGTGCCAGGATTTGCTTATAGGCCTTTGCTTATAGGGTTTTTTTAATCTATTTAAAAATAATCCTTCATTATCAGTATTTATCCATACCAAATTTGAATAGGTCATTTCTTCTAGTTTTTCAGCTATTAATAAACAATCGCAATTAATGCCATATCTTTTATGGATTTTAATGAACTAAACCTTTAACGGTTGGTAATATTGACGACTATAACATATAAACCCTTGAGAGGGCAAGTGGAGTTAATGAAACGCTACTGCATATTCTTTTGTTAACATATTCATTTGATTAGAATACTAGGGACTTCCCCGGCTGTGTCGGGTTCGTCGTTAGTTTTTACGCAAAAGAATCCCCCCCAAATCTTATAAAAAAATAAAGCATGACTCAATACAAATGTGTAAAATGCGACTTATTTAAAACATGCAAAGTGCTTACGTATGTCTTTGGTGTAATGATGGTTAATTTTTAAGAAGTACAATACAAAAATATTTTAAAAATATTGTTATTTTATGCTTAAGTTAAACTTAGAATTAGGTATTAGGTAGAAAATAAAATGTACTTTCATTTTATGTAATAATTCTGCTGATGTACCTAGTCTTTTCTTTTGTCCTTTAAAATATGCATTATAGTCTAGTGTCTCAGACATCTAATTTGTTACAATGCAGCGCGTGCCTTCTCAATAGTTAATGAATCGGATTTTGTCAACAATCAAAAATTTTCTGAAAACTAAAGATAATTCGTTGTAAAGAATAAATATTTGGGGTTCTGTACAATCGAGAGAGATGCTATCAACAATTCATAAAAAATAAATTCATTCAATTTTATTAATTTTAGAACCCAAGATGTTAATATTCTTCAATAGTTACATTTACCTAAATGTCTTTGTATTTACTTACCTTCTACTTTATTATCCTGTCGTAATGCCATTTGTAATATTCTTTTACTTCTCGTCGCCGCCATTTAAAAATTGTTTATATTAACGTACGTACAAAATTAAAACACTTTTAAACCTATTTATCGGATGCCACCTTTTACTCGTATTGTACAACAGCGAAATGCAGTTCCAAACTGCAAGTTAACCAAATTCCGGCTGTTTGTGTAATTGAATATTACACAGCATTGCCAAGTTTAAAGATGCCACCTTGACCGCTGTTTATATTTGTTACCATCTGTCAGAATATACATGTATATCACATCAACGCTACTCGCGGATTTTGTGCGCACTAATATGTATAGTAATATACATGTAACGTGATAGTTGACATCCGGAGATTTTTGCATTCTAACGTCATATGACCATGAAACATATAGATTAAAGAAATAATTTCTTGAATACAAGTTGGCATCCGTATATCGGATGCCACCTTACCCTGGATGCCATCTTTACCGCATCATTTACATGGATGGATGCCAACTTGAACGCCTAATATATATATATATATATATATATATATATATATATATATATATATATATATATACATGCAGAAAGCACTGATACGCCTCCGAATATATGTCTGTTCATAGTGATCGCCTCCGATTTTGGAGGCGAAGTGGAAAAAACGGAGGCGAAAACGAATCCCCGTGTATATGTAGTTTAAAATGTTGGAAATCATTTATTATACCGTTTCCCAGATTTTAGGTAGGAGTCGAAAAATACCTATTCACCCAGTCATAGATACATTTTAGTACATCGTGTTATACCCTAGGCGGCGCCTTCGCTGTATACGAGATACGTCTTAACTTAAGTTACAGCATTATACACCTCCCTACATTTAACATGCATTTTTTGTTCATATTAGCGGCAACACAGCGTAGAGGCGAAACCTACCTATGTGCATCTTCAAGAAGTTGTTCTATTGTATACACTTGACCACGGGCTTTCAAATTTATTAAAATATAGATTTTTCATAAGATCAACAAATTAAAATGAAACTAAAATTTTGTTACTAAAAGCTTTACAATTGGTTACTTGCATTATGTATGATTTGGGTAATTTATGTAACTATTAAAACATAGTTTTACACATAAATTTATAATCATATTTCAAAAACACCTGTTTAAATTTCTGAGGAATGTAGACCGACCAAAAGCTTGTTTCAGAAATTAGCAAAATTCTTAATTGTTATGAAATGAACCTGTTTATTCGTATATACATTATCGGTATACATTATTAAAATCTAATTAGAGGTCTAATGAATACACAAATTCTCTGAAATTATTTCAAGCGACTGCCTATTTACGTATTTACTTATAAAAAAAATTATATGATATTATTTTTTATTTCTTCCTTGGCACTTTAAACGTATTTTAAAAATAATCAAAATACTTTTGCAATGCAAATGCCCTCGCACGTCCTGCTCGTGTTTGTTTATTATAGTATAGGAATAAATTTAGGAAATCATTTTAAATACCTCATTGTCAAAAAACTTTTGTTCGTTATGAAATAAAGTTTAATATTTATGTCTATTAAAATTGTAAGAGTAATTAGGCTATATTAGACGTTTTCTTCTGCATTTTATGATTAAATCCAAACAATCATAAACATTTTAGCACGATTTGAGAATGCTTTGTCACAATTGTTTGTTGAGCAACAGTTTGTAAAGTGATACTGTCAAAACTAGAGAGGCGCAGTATTTTACGATGACTTCATAATTTTTCAGAAGAATAATACAAACTCAGCAGTATGTATCACCTTATTATGACTGGCTATCGCCGAATCAACGATTGCTCTATACAATAAAATGCTATTATGTGAAGAATTTAACTTTCTACGTCTTTTTAATCACAACGGTTTCTTTTGGTTCTCTTTGTGTTAAAACCTTTGATTTTGTAGCCATTCCTGAGAATCGAAAATAAATATTAAAACCACGTTAAACAAAAAAATATTTATAGAAGCGGGTTACTCATTAAATAACCATAATTATCATAATTATATTATTTTCTAACGATAAAAAGTGTCATTCTTGGGGGCATACTGTCTTAATAAAACGCTGTTACATAAACCATTATCACTTCCAAAGATTAAGAATGAATGTTTTTACTGGCAAACCTTTAATTTATAAATTATATGTAAGCAAGAATAACAAAATTTCGTTGTGGAAAAATTAAGCTATTATAGAAATTTAATGGTATCTTTCAATTAAAACTACAATGAATAAATAAAGTAACACAATATTTACTATTTAAGATGTTATTAATTATTTGGTTTCACTCAATCCATCTACTTACATACATACATATGGTATACGAAACATTCCTTATGGACTCTTATGAGAAGACAACGTCATTGGAGGCATACACAACTGATAACTACATACAATATATACTAACAGGAGTTGACAGAGTACGATAAGTATTTATTTAAGTATACATGTCTCCGAGCATTTAACTTGCGTTTTTTGTTCATATTAATCAATTAATCATATTAGCAGAAACAATGCATGAAGGCTGATCATACTAAAACGTTTCTTTAATAATTTATTGTATAATATCCAGGCACAGATTTACCATATTCGAGGCCCCAAGCTAAAACATCTTTGAGGCCCCCATCGTATTGTCCATAATAAGATTTTAATTGTGAGAAATGGTTTTAGGGAATAATTACATTTTTGACTAAAGATTTCATATTTATATTCGAAATTTAACATTTTTAATAAAAAGCAACTTGAGAAAAAAGTGAAATATTTATTATTAAAAACGTTAATAATTGGAATAACACGTTTTGCTCATTACATAAACATATAACCATCTTCTCCATTGTAATTTAGCAAATCTATAATATCATTTAGTAATTTTTGAGGCCCCCTGGAACCCGAGGCACCAAGCTGTAGCTTATTTATAGTTTAATGATAAATCTGCCCCTGAAAATATCTATTAAAATGTTTGGAAAAGGAACTCATGTTTGAACTCTATTTCTTTTCCTTTATTTATTCTCTATAAAAAGTAGTATAATTAAAATTACTAGTTCATTTTAAACTGTCTCCTTAAATTATGTACACTTATTTTACTTGATATGTTGTAACAGTTCTGTTAGTTTCGATTGAATGTTAAGACACAGCATTATCTATTTATTATGCGATAATACACGATAGAGTCCTTTGCAGTCGTTATAAAAAATTGTGGTTGATGCTTACAATTATCATATTTTCAATGCATTAAAGACGATGAACTTGTGACTAGTAGTGCAAAAAATTGGAAAAATATTGTTAAAGGAAAAAGACCCTTTAATATGGAACCATTATCACTTAAGGTCAATTTGTCAAAAGGTAACTTGTAGTTACCACTAAGGTTGCAACAATTTAAGTCAAAAAGTCGGATACACAGTGTCGCTAACTTCCTTGCCTAAAATAGGCCCTGTAATTACTAATATTTTTACAATATGATTATTAATATTTAAAAAAATAAATTCCATATAAAAGTAAATAAAAAAAAACAGCTTCCATTATAATCTTAAACGAAACGTAAAGCAAAGAAAAGTAGGAACATTTATTTTAGAATAATTTTGTGACATACTTTGGTACAATAACAACTCGAAAGAATTCTTGTATATCAGTTGCACTTGCAAGAGATTCAGATAATTTATAATCAATGACATTATAATAATATTGAAAATTGTTTCACGAATGACTCTAGAGGTACTAAAACTTTAATTATTATATATTAAAAAAACTAAAACAAAACCTAACTAAACTTAGTATAAATAACAAAAAAGTCTGAGTAGAAAATTATGCTAAATAAATGTTGAAAGAAAGTATAAACTTAAATTTCAGGATTTTGTAGAATATCCTTTTTGTTTAATTACTTCTAACGTTTTTTCATATTTAAAACTAATTTAGGTTTTCTCCGGCTGTGATTTTATTCCATTCTTCATCCAACACTTCTTTTACAGCAGCTTAGAATGTTATGTAGTGTTATCGAATTCGTCTCTCCAATAACTCTCAAAGGTTCCCAATGGACTTTCGAACTGGGGGATCTCTAGGGAAGTTTAGGTAATGTCATTATTGACCTACTTTATTTAAAATAGGATCCACTAATAACTGATAACTAAAGAATTAAAAAATCAACTTGATTATGAAGGAAACATGAATGGGACATGAGGAAACATGATGGTCAATGATGATCAGTTACATTTTCAGAAGGATGGGGCTCTAAAAGATGGTATCTGAATAACAAGATCAGTTTTTAAAATAATAAATTTGAGTTGGCTGTAAGTAAAGGACTGAACTGCCACAATTTGGCACCAGTCTGTATGTGAAACGTGTGAGACGTTTGTATGTGAAATAATTTAAATCATATTGAAAATAAGTTGTTAAAAGACTTATCTCTGTATCTCAGCAATCCATAATCCGATTTCAATTATTTTGCTCCAAAGATTCCTTTTTCCGAGGGGTAATAGGTGTACAGTTTCTCGGGAATAAATTGCTATGAGTCGGAAATAATGAGCAATATTGGGCAATATGGGAAATAAACGGGAATACAAAGGAATAAGAGGCAATAAACAGAAATAAACGGGAATACGCAGGAATAAGCGACAATAAATAGAAAACTCGGCAATAGGAATAACACGCTCCATTCTTCTCAATTTCCATTACGCGTTTTATCTCAAACGCGTTTAAAAATCTAGGTGGTCTTCTGAAGAAGTGAGTATATGTTGTAGTGTGCGCGGAAAAATAATGACGGCAAGTAATTATTTTTTGTTTGAACATTGAAAATCATTCACCGTTTCTAAGAATCGTGATATGACACTTACCCTTAAAAGGCTAATTGAATAAAGGATTTCCTTATACTATACAGTGTGTAAATAGAGTAAGGAATAAAATTCATATTTTCTGTATTACCACTGTTTGGAAGAAAAGCTCGGACACGTGAATTTTATTTTCTTTCCTGCGAATTTTATGGACATCAATTTTAATTTTTTAGTTTGCTACTGTATCACGGCCGATGATTTTAAATGGAACCCCCTTATTTTCTTGCTAGAAATGAAAAGTATATATTTTTTGAGTTAAGCAATACCCCATATGTGGTATTTAAAATTAGTATTTTTTGAAATTTGGAGGAACAAATGTGATAACTTTCACGAAAATAATAATTAATCTTTCAACTCTTATTATTATTTTCGTGTCAAAGTTTATGAAAAACAATTAGCAAATCGGTCTTGTAGAACTCGTATAGGAGAACTATGGCGGCATGCAAGGGTTTGTCTATACATCAGAACAATACGAATATTAAACACTCAATGGTGGCTATCGCTAGACTGTAAGGACTGCAGTCGATTTAAAACACAAGGCTGTTGTTTGTTCCAGTTCGTTTGAGAGTTCTACTGGGCCGATTTACGTGATTCTTATTTTATAGTGAAGCTTCCACTGTGTGCATTAGTATTTTTTATATTTTTTAATTTTTAAATCCAATAATTAAAAAAATTATTTCGAGAAAAGCCATCCACTTGCAGCGCCCTCTTGTTAGCTCCCAGCGTGTAAACTTTTGGAATTGCGCTTAATAGACAAACCATTTCTATCACTAGCATCTAGGGGTTGAAGTCGCCGATATGCGCTGTAGCTGTTTCTAGCAGTTGTAATTTTATATTTTAGTGGTTATAATAGTAAACAAAAATCAATTCAAAATAGGTAAAATAGTACTAAGATTACCACATGAATGATAAGAGAATAAGAATAATTATTTTCTGAAATTGTGAAGTTATAGAAAATTTAAAACAACAATATTTAATTTTTAGGTTAGTTCACTACGAACATAACTATAAAAACTGCAATAAACGTATGTATAAAATAGTATTTGCAACAAAACTTATGTTATAAACATCTACTTGTTTATTAATAATTCTTGTAACTAAACAATTTTGGTTTGAAGTAACAGTTTCAACTTGCATAAAAATGTACAGTAACGAAATATTTGACTGCCGATTTCAAACACATATTTTTCATCAGTCATGTTTTTGAAATACTAATAAACGTGTTCAAGAAATTTGTTAAACAAGATCTCTAGATTCTCATAATTTCTGTATTTAAACGCGGGCAGTATTTAAAAGTGCTACAATAAATTAATTACAAATGCTAGAAATAGCTAGGGCATGTCGGTGGCTGCAGCCCTTGCAGTCTAGTCTTTCATCGTCCATCATTGAGTGTTTAATATTCGAATTGATCTGATGTATAGACAAACCCTTGCAAGCTGCCATAGCTCTCCTTTACGAGTTCTCCAAGACTGTTTTGATATTCTATTTTCTTTAGATTTTTATACTATGAATTTAAAATACTTCATACCTATTTAAAACACAAGGCTTATTTTTGTTACGCTTCTTTTGAGAGGTTACAAGTTAAAAGTTTTATGATGTAGATTTGCCAGGTATTTTTAGTTTTGCGAGTTTTTAATTATTTATATTTTTAAAAGAGTTATTTGTAACCGATGCATTTCTATACGCTCGAGACCGATTGTTCACTTACACCGAAATCAAGCGAATCCCTTGAAGTAATTTCAGTTTCATCAGAATCAGAATTTTTTGAATCAGAAAAATCAGACTTAGAGGAAGGAAACATGCAAGAAAAAAAATGAAACATAAAGCTGAAATTTAAAAAATATTATGTAATGTTTTACGACACCCGATGGTACATTGGACGAATTTTGGATATTGATAAAGAAAAATTCTTGAAAGAAGATTTGGAAAACTTCATACAGCCCAAGGAAAACGACATTCAGAAAGTAGATTCGGAATTTATATTTTATGGTCCTGTAAATTTTACTGGAGTTCTGGAATTCTTTTTGAATTTTATTTACTGCCGTGCATTGGGATTCTCACTTTTCAAATAAATTTTTGTTATTTATCTCAATGTGTCTTTTTTTGTATTTCTTAGAGTCGATCTATCTGATGATATGTGTTCTTCTTTTCACGTATTAGGTTCGCAGTTACTTTAACAGCACTTAAAAATGTAATGTACATATATTATGATTGAATAAAAAACTATTTTTTACAGATCATTTTTTATTTGTGAGGAATTTTGTTTACATTTTTCTTAGTGGAGCTACGACCTTTTGTAAAATTATCAATAAAACCAATAATAAAACACCTTTCATTCAAATACACCCACTTCTAAAATCATGCATGGACTACGGAAATAAACACGGCTATAGGAAAATTAATGCAGCAATACAGAAATAAATACGACAATACGGAAATAAATACGGCAATACGGAAATCGAGACGGGAATACAGCAATACAGACAAGAATAAAGGAATAAAAACGGCAATACGGGAATAACAAGTGAGAATACGGGAATAAAGACAGTTATTGCCGTAAAGCGGCAATAGGTGTACATAATTTTTGGGAGTGAGAGACCCCTCCCCTTTTTCATTCCCTTTAAAATGATCTGTCACAATGGGGGTTGAGGTCAAAAAGTTGGTGGAGTGGGGATAAGGGTGTGAGATGCAAAATTTTGACAATTCTGTATTTAAATGTCCCCATCGAAAAATAAATTGACGTGTTTTTGCTGAAATCGATATTTTGTTTAATTTAGGAGATATTGAAGGTGGAAAGTTTTCAGATGAATACACTGTAACACATTGCACTTAAACGTCATTGCGCAGTAGTCTATACGCAGTATTGATTATAATTGTCTTTTTATAAGGTTTTCAACCGTAAAGTGCTCCATTTGCAAAATATAAAAGAAGATCATAACTTAAACGTAATTTAAATGTAAACTTTCCGTATATGTAGAGCAAAACTATATTAGAAAGTTTTATAATGTAGACGATTTAAAGTAGTAAATCAACACCAGAATTATAAAACAAATATTTACACACTTTTACTAGTATTATTACTTTTTAAGCCACAAATAATGTAAGCATACGTTAACATTTGAGGAAGTACGGGCTGAGGGTTTATTTCGAAACCGGTTTACTTCCGAGGATGTTACTCCCTTACATTCCTTGTAGTTTTTTATAACGTTTTTTTCGCTGCCAGAAACACAAAATAATAATATAAATCTGTGATCGCAGAATGAAGTGGTGTGAGGAAGTTCACCAATAGAATTTAATGAAACCTAGCATGGAGCAGTGTAGGGACATCATCTCACTGTAATAACCAGAAACAGCCACCTGGTGTACCAAAAACATTTTGGCCTGGGGAACGATTGCATAGTGTCCTTTTGTTTAAAATCTAAAAGATGAATACACTACAAAATATATAAATAACTGAAGACGACGGTTTATAAACTACTAGTAATCACTTATTCTTTGTTCAATATCATGAAAACTATCTGGATACTATGTTACTAACCAACTTATTCATTAGAAAACTGAACATTTCAAAAATTCAATAACATTATTCTTAAGGCGATAAGTCACGCTTATCCCACATTAAACGATCATTACAAGGCGCGTACTGCGTCGCACACTGGGGACCTCTGATATAACTAGGTGCTCAAAATAGGATTTCTAATTTGTAGCCATTTGAAAAAAACATAATGCAGGCATGTAGACAAGAATTTGACACATTCCTATGCTAAATATTAAATCGGTAACAGTTGTCATCGCGAATATATGAAGGTGACAAGTTACTTTATTCACTCGGTTTTTCTCAGTTTTATCTTCTCTCTTGAAAATACTCGTGGTTTCTATGTGTTATTTCTTAAATTCTGTGACGGATTATTATAAATAACACTATGTCTCGTTGTAGAGCAATGTATGTAGATAACATTATCACTTTGAACAAACTGTTTTAAACGATTACTTTTGTTTTAAAGACCAAAAACTAAATCGCGTCTATTATTTCATTCCGGTTAACTTAAAATGAGATTTTTTTTAATTAACGCAACAACGTATTGCAAAACTATTGAGTTTCATAACAACAAAAGCCCGTAGATTACAGTGATACTAAAATGGCAACAACGTTTTTGCGGTAATTTAAAAGAAATTATTCAAAGTTACCTGTAATGAAAGAATAGACCTGATTTAAATTTTGGTCTTTAAAACAAAAGTAATCGTTTAAAACAGTTTGTTTAAAGTGATAATCTACATCTACATACATTGCTCTAAACGAGACATAGTGTTATTTATAACAATCCGTCACAGAATTTAAAAAATAACACATAGAAGCCGCGAGTATTTTCAAGAGAGAAAATAAAACTGCGAAAAACTGAGTGAATAGAGTAACTTGTCACCTTCATATCTTCGCGATGACAACTGTTACCGATTCAATATTTAGCATAGGAATGTGTCAAATACTTGTCTACATGCCTGCATTATGTTTTTTTTCAAATGTCTACAAATTAGAAATCCTAGTTTGAGCACTTACTTATATGAGAGGTCCCCAGTGTGCGTCGCGACTACTTCTACTCTCGTCGATATACGAAACATCAGAAGGAAATATTTGTATTTTTGAAGAGTTATTTGTATTTTTATAAACCTGTAAATGTAGCAAAAAGAAAATGTTTATTAGAAAAAAAATTAAGTCGGTTGGATAGTTAAAGGGTTATAGAATGTGTGAAACATGTTAAACTAAACAATTTGTAATATTTGTGTAAATAAATGGCAATAAAAACAAAACTTCGTTACTATATGTATTAAAACATTTAATTTCTAGACTAACTACATTTAATTGAACCGCATTGCATTAAGTATTTTCACACAATCTATAAACATATAGGTAACTGCTCATATTTTTATTTTATGCAAATTTTGTTTAATTAAATAACAATAACCAGATTAAAGTAAAAAGCTGCATTGCCCATCTCAGTTCCCCTTAGTTATTAGGCTAATGCACTATCATTGTCGTATATTGTCGAATTCTAAATGTCTGTTAAGATTTACAATCGCCCATATAAGATACAAATACTAACGTCGCTCATTTATCATAATAACATAGTTGGGCAACTGGTTAAGTTTTTGTATCTATTTCGTGGCCGGTGTGCGAGCTTCGGGCGCTATCAGCTGCCGGTTGCAGTCGAGTGCCCTTCTCTGTTCGATTAGGTAACGCACGGTTGGTATTTTTTACTATAGATGGTTTTCTGAGAAATAGAATATGGAATACGTTAAGATAAATTAATTTTAAGTGAGGTCGCGTCTTATGCTCTTAATAGTTACCCAGAGTATGTCACATACATATATCGCTCCGATCGGGCGTTTTGGTTCATTTACAAGCTTTGCTCTCAGGGCGGTAAATTCTACTTACCGTCCAAGGCTCGGTAATAAAGTACCTAGTCATTTAAGTCGAAAAACACTCACTATCATTCTAAAATTCGTCCGGATTGAGACAAAAATTGTTTTTGTTTATTCAGCTCCATAACAACCAGGCACATTAACCGACTGAAAATTCACATTTTCAGTATGATGTATTTAATGTTTACTCTATATATTTAAAATTCACTCATAGATCCGATCCAGCAATAAATAGTGTAAGCTGTAAGTCTCGGTTAATATGGAGACTTCCGCTACGCGTCGGTCTCCACATTATTAGCCTCGACTGGTAAAGCGTACCTACCGCCTCTAATACTTAAATAACTATTATATACCAAGGGCGTTAAGATGATGATAATGCCAGGAGGGGACGATGTTGCAACCCGAGGACCTGAAAGGCCCGAAGGATGGAAGTCTGGGCATTACCATCTAGTAACGCTCGTGGTGTATACAAAATTTTGTTTTTCACGAGAATATATTGTATACAAGTAGAAAATTAGTTTTATTTTATAATAGTGTTGGCGTTGCCAAGGACGTTGTTTATATATTTATAAAGCTAGGAATTTTTTTATTTGTCGGATGGTAACAACTTTTACTAAATCTACAAAAGTCAAACAGAGATATGACAATTTAAATTCAAATGTTTTGTTGTTACCAACATGAAAACAAATAAAGTCCTTATAGCACTCATGTCATCTAAAGAACAAGTTAATTTTATTTAAGAAATTTCTGCAGAATTCGGCACAAAATAATTCGCGGATCACGCGCCCAGAAACTACGTTGCAAATACTCGTTATTTGTTGTGTTGCAACACACTCGTACGCAAACATTGACTATTACAAACAAATTACTATGAATAGAACACCGGACCCGATTGCAAAGTATACGATACAATGAGCGGGAGCTATAGACTATAACGCTCGTTTATAATGCCCTGGTTGTTATAGAGTTGTTTATATAGTTCGTATCACAGGTATAAACAAAGAATAATATGCAAGTGAAACATAAAAGATTTTTATTTTCAAAACAACTCGACATTGGAAATTTACCCGACTTGGTCTAGAAATCTCATAAGGTGTATTTGGGGATAGCCCTAATTAGGAAAGGCCGATCAAGTTCCTATGAGTACCCGATTACGTCAGCCCCAATTTATTTCAAGGATAAGTTACTTAGGGAAGCTTGATTAAGACCTCATGAAGACGCGATCGGGATAGCTACAGTTTTTTTCTGAATTAAACTACGTAGGGGAACCACTTAAGATCGTTATGAAGTTTCAAAAGGGGCAATCTGAGCTAATTTTACAATTAAATAACTTAAGAAAGCCCGATGAGGCCCCCACGAAGGCCCCAAAGAGACAACCTCAGTCCTTGTAAGGTCCGGATAAGATGTCCTAATACGGTTCTTATAAAAGGAAATTGCGTTACTTGGTTTCACAATGTCCTAACAAATACGATTGTTTTATTATAACAAAGGTTAAACAATTTGCACTTTCTCTGATATGAGTTACATTTTGTCCTATCTTACATCCAAAAATACTGCAAAACACGAACGAATTCAATTTTTCATATATAATTTAACAAGTGGTCTAATTTTTTCCGATAAAATTTGTCATTTCAGAAATAAGTATCTTTTGCAACTAAAACTACACGAGTCGACGAAGGAGACGAGTGTAATTTATAAACGCAAAGCTACGAATGTCTTAAATGACAAATTTTGCAAGAAAAAATTAGATCACGAGTTGAATTCGGCTTGACAATCCATCGAGCAAATTTGACATTTCATTTTGACATACATTTTTTTCACTGAGAAAAAACCACTACTGGTTTTTTCACTATAAACTAATTTCATTTGTCCTAATTTGAAAAATTCTGTAATTTAATTGGTTAAAAATTTCCGAGTTGGATTGTCAAAATAATCTTGACTATGGAGCAAATGTTTCCTCTATCATTCTAATATTTTCATTAATAATATAACAAGTGGTCTAATATTTTCCGACAAAATTTGTCATTTCAGATATGAGTAGCTTTCGCAACGAAAACTAATTTTCCAAAAGCAAAAGCTACGAATGTCTTAAACGATAAATTTTGCAAGAAATAATTAGACCACGAGTTGAATTCGGCTTGACAATCCATCGAGCAAATTTTTATTTAGCGTGTGTAGTTAATATTAATTTAATTAAATTTGACATTTCATTTTGACATAAATTTTTTCACTAAGAAAAAACCACTAGTGGTTTTTTCACTATAAAACTAATTTCATTGGTACGAATTTGAAAAATTCTGTAATTTGATTGGTTAAAAATTTTCGAGTTGGATTGTCAAGGTATAATTGATTTCTGATCGTTCCAATATTTCCAAGGCATAGCTATGTTTTGCAGAAACGGAAGTTCTATTTTCTTTACTCTTCTACAAATGTAATCCGTAACCAAAGGTAATCATTCGATTCGTATTTCTTTTCTTTATAACACTCCCGAATATTTTTACTGTAAAATAATTAAGGGAGATAGTATTAGGGTTTGAAATAAAATGCACATAAAACTGTATCGTGCGTGAAGCGATTTTACACCTTGTATGCTGCACTTGCTTAATTAAATTTTTTAAATTAATGGAAAATTAGTCCTTTAGGCTTAAAGTAGTTATTTTTGAAGAATAAATAAATGTACTTCCCTAACTGAATAAATAAAAAGTTAACTTCTAACAAAAACTTAAGCTTTTTAAATTAAATTAATTAAATTAAGTCTTTTAACCAATTCATTTAACTCTAAATACGTGAAAGTACGTGGTAAAATGATACAATATTACACGCCAACGATACAAATATAATCAACCGTCCTTTTAAAATATGGAATATCTCTATTAAATTAAATATTATCATTAGTAAGCAGACGACTTATCGACAACAATGCAAATAATACTATTTACAGCAGAGGTACTCAGCGAAGCTGTTAAACAACAAGGACAGAAGAACCGTGCGTGCTTTGGTAATATGGTTATAATATCTAAGACATACAAATAATACATTTTCGACTCCGAAATAATAGCAACGCCGCTGGAGGCGAACGCAACTGGTTGTCATATATAAAATATACAAATAGGAGTTAAAAGCGCACGTTAAAGATTCAGAGGCGAAATGGTACGGTAATTTGTTCACTCTAAGTATAAAGAATTTACAAAAAAATAATTCCCCTCTCGACGTGCTCATCATCAACAAAGCTGTATAAAGCACTAGCAATAACTAGTATGTCCGTATCTGTATATTTAAGGCCGGAGTCGCGGGCGCCTTATAGGCTGTCGGAGTCGAATATATATATATATATATATATATATATATATATATATATATATATATATATATATATATATATATATATATATATATATATATATATATATATATATATATATATATATATATATATATATATATATATATATATATATATATATATATTTCCCAATTTCCCAATAAAGGTTAGGATATCGTTCCACGCTAGGGAGTGCAACTCTTCCCTTCGAAGCGTAGCTACGTCAAACGTTTTAAAACGTAGACGCTGGTAAGCCACGCATTCTCCCAGGTAGTGAGAGGATGTTTCTTCAACTCTCCCACATCATGAGCAAATGGGATCTTGTTCTACTCCCATCAGAAGATTTACGGTTCTTCGGCTCCTTCCCATTAGCCAAATCGACTTCTTTTGAGTCGAATCCCACTATATGGTCCTTCGCCTGCCGACAGCCTCTGCACCTTTTCCACCTCTTGTTACTACTCTCGTAGGCCCACTGCATTAGGGCTGTCGAGATCTGCTGCCTTGTGATACCCAGAAAGGGTTCGGTCCTAGACATGTGTCCTCAGCTCCGAGTTTGGCCAGTTCATCAGCCTTCTCGTTGCCCTGGACCCCTGTATGTCCTGGAACCCCAACCAGTTCCACCTCTTTCTCCCTTGCCAATTCTGCTAAAGCATCCCCACATTCCTGGACGAGAGCTGGTCTCGTCCTGGATGAATAGACTGCCTTTAGTGCAGCTTGACTGTCAGAGCAGTTTTAGATTTTCCTCTCTGGTGCTGTTCTAATCTCATCCTTAGTTGCCACCGATAGAATGGCATAAACTTCTGCTTGAAAAACCGCGGTAAACTTTCCTAAGGCGAAGCTTTCTTGTATCCCACGGTTTTCTACATAAATTCCTGCTCCAGAGGATTGCCTTCCTGCTGCTCGAGATCCGTCCGTGTAACACATCAAGGCATCTGGCTGAAACTCAACTTGTTTTTGCTCCCACTGTTCTCTAGTTGGAACAGTTAGAGAGTACTCCTTCTCTAGCCTTAGCCGGTCTTCTGCTTCCGTTACCCTGTATGCTGACAAAGGTAGCTCCTTTGCCGCCACCTGGGCAATCTTTGCATGACCCATGCATACACCTTGATTACTCCAAAGTCCAGCATCCCGCATTCTGAGGTGGGTTGCCATGGCCTCTCTCTTTATCCAAAGGTCAAGGCCCGCGAGACCCAGTATAATCTCGAGTGCGGCCGTTGAGGTTGTCCTCATTGCTCCTGTAATCCCCAGACAGGCTAGTCGTTAAACCTTTGCCAGTCTTCCGGAAATGGTTGGTCTTTCTACACTAGGCCATCAGACTATTGGGCCGTACTGGACTCTTGGTCTTATTACCAGTGTGTAGAGCAAATACAAAATTTGAGGATTGATTCCCCAGTTCTTACCCACCGCTCGGCGCAACTGCCATAGAGTCGGTATTGACTTATTTAAAGTTTTTTCGACGTGCAGCTTCCAACTTAATTTACTATCGAGAGTAACCTCTAAGTACTTAACCTCTTGCACTAGTGCCAGTGGTCTTCCTTACCATATGGGTGCCCTGAAGTCCTCGATTCTTTTCCTTTTTGTGAAAAGAATCATTTCCGTCTTAAGTGGATTTACTGACAAACCTTTCTCTTCACACCATCTTTTTATAATCCTGCAGGTTACTTGCATTCTGTTGCAGACGACCTCCAAAAACTTCCCAGACATTAGGACCAGTCCCCAGTCCCCCAGTCCCAAACCCTCTACTATTAGATGTTTCAACAGGCCGTCTATAATAAGGCACCATAAATGGGGCGACAAGCAGCTGCTTTGCGGGCAGCCACCAGTTACCCCAACCTCAACTGAACAGTCTCCTAGGTTCATCGTTACGGTTCTCTCCGCCAACGCCGATCTTACCCAACTGACCATTATGGGAGGGGTCTTCCTGGCCTGTAAAGCTTGACCGATTGTGGCTATTTTCGCCTTGTCAAAAGCCCCTTCAATATCAAAAAGTACCGCAAAAGGGACACTTATCTATAGTGAAGTGCCTTGTCTGCCTTGTGCACAACTGCGTGGAGTGCGGTTTCAGTCGAAAGTAGGAAACCACACGGGCACCAACGCAGTCAGTGGCGTAGCTGGCACTGAGTAAGCCCTGTATTGTGTATTGCCCTCTAGCCCCTACACTCAGAAAAAGGTTTATTTCCAAATACAAAATATATTTACTTAGGTACAATCACGATACACCCACAACGGTATGACAACGCGCAGCTCGATAGTCTATCCTTCTCTGGTTTGTGACTTCAGTGCGAAGCAAACCAGGCTTGTTTCGCATTACGTTCTTATGTATAATGATGTTTTTATCATTTATAATGACAATGGTTAGTAAAGTATGACGTTTGATAATCGTTCTAATATTAGCCATTTAATATTAAAGGCATAATTAATAAATTATAGTATGAGGGAATGTTATTATTTATAATTATGCCCGTATTGCCCGTGGTACATATAACGATTTATTTTATTTTAATTCAGAAATATTCCAAATTTTAACAATTTACTAATCATGTACCGCCGATATGGATTGTTATGCTTTCTATAAAATATATATAATAGTAAAATTTGTTAGGGAGGTACTTAGGAAAATAATATATAGGTAGATACTAAATAATCGAAAGTTACCATATCACTAAATTTAAAATTGTTTATTTTTATTAATTACAAAGCCAATGTTATTTAATGAGAAATTAAAACCTGTAGGCAACATTCAAATGTATCATAGTGATAAAAATTTTATTAATAATTAAAGTATCCTCTCCGCCATGTTATTTTATAATTTTTCTAAAAATTCTTACCATTTTTTAGATTTCTTTTATCATTTCTTCGACAAGCAGTTTCCCAACGCTTTGAAAGTTCGTCGTTCTTTGGGAATCGAAAGTATTTTATACCAGTTCCTTTTGTATTCCTGTTATAATTGCAACAGTCAGTAACAGCACAACCAGGCATACTGTTCGATATATACCTGTGTAAGAATTGCGCTTTGTTATCTTCGATATTTCACAAGTTTACACTCACCAAAACAAAAGGAATTTCAAAATTAATTATTTAAAGCCGCTTTTCCTAACATACACCCACCGTACTGTGTAGCTGGAAGAGATCAAATGGGAGGAAAGTTAGAGTCCTTGGAAAGTTGCTTCGCAGCGACGTCACATGCGCGCGGAGAACGAGTTTTGGTCGTGAAGCTGGCATACCGTTGTGGGTGTATCGTGGGTACAATTGAGCGTTCTTTAATTAAAGCTAACAAATGTGATTTAGTTTAATATTGCTGTTTTTAAAAGAACGAAACAAGATATTTTGCTTCAAGTTGGTACTTTATTTGAGTATAATTTATTTCAGTGTTGTAAATATTTTTTGACTTAACGCTATCAGTTTAGTTGACCAGCTCTTTATTTAAATAAAATGAATTATTATAATGGGACTGATTTAATGTGAAAATTGCAACAACTGTTTGATAAAGTTCTCAGAACTAAATTATGAATTGCTGATATTCTATCTTTATTTACTGCAAGCTTGCGTTCCGTGCAGAATATAAAATATTTATTTAAATGAATTGCAGTTAATTTAGTTTTACGATCTCTTTGTTCATAAAATGTTCGTTAACATGACGCGTGCAAAAAGATTGCATTACAACATATTCGATCTTCATCAAGTTTGGAAGTTCTATTAGGTACACGGGTTGCAGTTATAGTTAATTGTGATTACTGATTAATAAGTCGAGCAACTATAATTTACGACCGCGTAATTATACAAGCTTAGGATTTGGGTGCATAATTTGCAATAACGTATTTACGCTTACTGTACTTCTAGATAGCTTGGTCTTCCCAACTTTTCTATTAAACATCGGATAGATAAGAAATGTGTAATTTTATAAAAATCGACAATCTGCACAATATATTTATTTTACAATTTGTGGCTCAAGTTAATATTAGTGTATTCAGAATAAACGTTGTAAATTATTTTTTAATTTCAAATAGATTTATAAATAAATATTCTTTTCTACAACTGCATATTTATCTATGTATTTGTAAATAAGATTTTATAATAGTAATTTACGTTATAAGTCCTGGAAATGGAATTTTACAGTCGAGTAAGATGTTACGGACAAGGCGACGAAGGAGCCGAGTCCGGAACATCGAAACGAGACTGTAAGACCATTTCCAGGACGTATGACGTAATGCGTGTTATTTCATACTGCAATTATTGGAATATTGGTTTAATTTAAAAAAAATTATACAAAATAAATTTCCGAATGCAAAATATGGACATCTATGAAGAACGAGTTTCCATGGTAACTGATTACGTACTGAAACATTGTTCAGTTGATTGATTGTATTTGCGTCCGGTAAAATTTTTTACAGTCACAAGTGACTGTAAAATTTTTTATTTCCCCCTTCTATGTAAATGACGCTTTACAGGCCTTTATGTAACTAAGTAAATGAGTAATTACAGCCACAGCCCTGTAAAACTTTACGGGCTCCTAAAAGAGACATGTAAAATTTTACAATGATCATCAACAAAATACTATGGCAACTAATGTGTTGCTTAACCACAACACCATGGCAACACCTAGCTATAAATTGTGCTACCGCCTTTGATTCCAAAATGTCTTTTTATAAAAATATACAATTCATAAAAAAAATGCTGGCGAAGGTGGAAATAAAAGTTTGTACGCGACACACTTTGCAATTAATCGTTACTGGGCTCGCAGGATTATGGAAGCTCGCTCCTTCGTCGCTCGCCCCGCAAACTTTCCAGCTCGCCCGTAAAGATTAATTTACAAAGCTTGGCACGTAAATAACTATTACAGGTATACTAGACCGTAAAATCGCATGTTCTGGACTAAAAAGTTTGACGTAAAACTGACAAATGTGACACAGTATGAAATAAATTATATTACAGGATTACATACGTATTTCAGTTTCTATTTTTATTGTGTTTAAATAAAATGCATTATTTATTTCATTCTTTAAACTAAGTAAAGTTTTTAAAACAACATTCAGAATTATAGAGGTGATTATGTAGTATTGATAGCGTCTTTAAATCAACCGTAAAATATAGTATAAGTAAAAACGCATAGGTCGAGGTTCACGATAGAACTGCGTCGTGTAATAATGTGTAGTACCCCCACTTTAAAAGTTTGTTTCAAAGGTGTTAGCGGTACACTCAAACTGCAAAATCTTCTAATATTTAGCCACTCCTTCGTCCCGAAATCGCAAGCGTATTAATTAAGTTAGAAACCAATGACAAAACAAGTACAATCACATTCAAAACTTGCCTACACAACGTTGTCAATGTCTCTTTTCATACTTCCATGACAGTCCGCAATCACTGGCAAACACCCTTAAATAAAAGTCGTCATAATCTGCAATAAACAATTATTAATAATATAAAATAGTAATAAAAGTTTGAAAAATATTTTCAAACGTTGGACGACTATGCTCACAAAATTTCAAAATGATGTGTATGTAAATCACAGACAGCACCCTAAGACAGACTGTTTCGAGCTATTGGCTCTCATCAGTTAGGGGTAGCAGTCCGTAATTCACATGCACATCATTCGAGCTTATATACCAGCTCGGAAATAACATTAACACCGACAAATAATAGTGGTGCCTCCTATAGGAATCAGACCGCACTAAGCGGTTTACTTCTGATCATCCAATACAGGATATACAAAATATAAATAACAATAAAACCGGTCAAGCGTCCGACCGTATAATTAATACACAAAAATGTAAAATATACAAATTTAAAACACATAGTGTTTTATTAATGTGAGTATTCAAATATATAAAATAGTAATAAAAGTTTGAAAAATATTTTCAAACGTTGGACGACTATGCTCACAAAATTTCAAAATGATGTGTATGTAAATCACAGACAGCACCCTAAGACAGACTGTTTCGAGCTATTGGCTCTCATCAGTTAGGGGTAGCAGTCCGTAATAATGTTCACTTATATACGTTTGTAGTTTATTAATAATACTGTAACGTTCTTTTTAAAATAATAACCAAAATGCTGTTTAAATCGTCTATTAATAAAGAAAAGATTATTTACAATCACTTAATTAAAAACACTATAACTATAAACTATTTAACAAACTAAAGCATTTAAATAAATGCTAGGTATTTACAAATTTATATGAGGACTATTTATATAAAACTATTTATGTACTACAATAATTATTAACTAATTATTCAGAGTACATTTCAACACGACGCCGGTTAAACATTAACTAACTCCCTTCTACTCGCGATCTCAATTTATATCTTATAAGTTATACACGCAGCTGCTGAAAAGTCACGTCGATGTGGCGTGTCGATGAGTCATACACGCAGGTGTTATTGATGAGTCATACAGTTGATGACTCATACATCTAGAATGTTTGATGACCTCGTATGTGGGTTTGCTATTCGTTACAATACAAACATTCTTTATTAACCGTTGCTTTTTTTCATATCAAACAAATAATTTATAATACCTTATAATGCACAAGCGTTTATATACTATTATTAAGCACAAGTGATTTTGTTTTTAATATACAGGATGGGAGCAGTTACGACGCGTTAAGTTTAAGGGGTGATAGAAGACATCAAAAGAAACAAAAAAGTCTAATAAATTGTTTTATATGTTAATTAGCTTTTGAGTAAGTTAGAAAGAAATATTGTAATATCTGGCAACCTTGGCAATATCTCGCTTAAGTATACTCGCATTCTACAACTGGGCCGTGACCTTGTTTTAGAAAATCAAACAAACAAACTGATGATGACAGCCGTTGTTTAACAATAATAAACATCCGAAGCAAATTAGTCGGGTGACTAATTCTACGAAAATTGTAATCAGCACTGTTCTTCCGTAAACAAAATTTGTACGTGCTTAAAAACCGCTGATTCATAACAAACCAACTGTAAAAATAAGACAATAATTGATCTAAATTTTATATTTATTTATTTCCGGGATATTTTCAAAATTTCTTGGCGTATTTGTTTTTTTATTAAAAAATGCTATCTTTTGTAAAACAAATATTGATTAAGGCACTTAATCTCCATAAAAGTAAACATTTTATTAATTTAGCCAAAACATGGCGTCCTCAAAATCCCTTAACCTAATTACCTCAGTTAAATTAGATAAATCTTCTCTTTAAAAGATATTCTCTTATAAAATCATTAAAAACTGTTATTAAATAAACAAAGTCGTGCTTTATTGGCAAATTATTTTCAGTTCAAAAACTACACTTAGCATGATCTCACTCTAACAGGGTATTGTTTACACAGCTATGATCAAGCATTGACCCAAAGGGACCCGATGTATAAATGTACATTAAATTGTAAGGTTATAAACAAACTCGTGCTTTATTGACAAATTATTTTAAAGTTAACAAACTACAAACTCAGCACTATCTCACTCTAAAAGGGTATTATTTACACAGCTGTGATTAGGCATTGACCCAGGTTATAAAAACGTGCTTTATTCTATGTTTAACAAGCTACATCCTACATTAGTATTTTTGTCTGGCAGATTTTATTACAAACTTTACAGGATTGTCACGTTTCTTAATTGAGTAAAATGAATTTTTAATTGTAAAAAGAATTCAATTGTACACGGAAACGACATACAATACGATAAAATCTTATTAAGGTTTGTTGTTGTGATAGATGAGATGCATCTGCCGACAAAGCCCCATAATTAAAGTACTATTATTAACGCGGCAAAATGATGTTAAAATTTCCAACTTTATTATTTTTTTCTGAAAAAGTAGTACGTTCTAGTACAAAGTTGTATAAGACTTTTTTGTGACACTTTTTTTATAGTTATTTACATTGCAAGACCATTACTTAGAACTTTACGTGCGAGCACGGTACCTAACAAGCGAGCGATCAGCGAGATTGTTATCCATGCGTGCACGTAGGGTTCGTGTAACGGTCGAGCATTGTACAACGTTTTATGGCATACTGACTCGTAAATCTTTAATAAATAATTATTTCATTTACTGAAGAAGTACAGCGTAATCCGTAAAATATATATGCACGTTTTAAATAAATATATATGTTGCTATAGTATTGTAACGAATGGGAAAACCCCCTATACTCCGCGAAGAACATGCTAGAAGACTCGCGATATATGACACATCGGCTGGAGGCTAGACGAGCTATAATACACGATTATGTTCCAACGTTTTCTAAACCATTTATATGGGAGATATAAATCATCGTCGCGGATAGAAGAGAATCAATTAGTGTTCAACCAGTAAATTGAATAAATGTGCTTTGTGTAATTAGTAGTCAAGTATTAGCGAATAAATAAATGTTTAATAAATGTTGTAATAATAAATAAATAGTCCTTATATAATCTACTTTAAGTTTGTAAATATTTAGCATTTAAGTTCGTTAACAGTTTATAATTATTGTTAAATAATTAGTTAAGATTAAATTAGTGTAAGTAAATAATATTTCTCTTGTTAATAGACAATTAAACAGCATTTTTGTTATTATTTTAAAAAGAACGTTACAGCATTGATGATAAAGAGCCCGTAATAATTTTTATTTCATACTGTATCGTATTATCCATGTTTACGGTACCAATTACAGTCCAGAAAATGCAATTTTACGGTCTAGTATGACTGTAAAATTTTTTACCGGACTCAAATAAAATAAATCAACTGAACAATGGTTTAGTATTGAGTTACCACGGACACTCCTTATATGTATTGAACTCGACTAATAGTTGCCATAGATACTCGTTGTTCATAGATGTCCATATTTTAAATTTCGAAATTTATTTTAGATAAGTCTTTCAATTAAACCAATAATACAATAATTGCAGTATGAAATAAAATGTATTACGTCATGCGTCCTGGAAATGTTCTTACAGTCTCGTTTCGATGTTCCGGACTCGGCTGCTTCGTCGCCTCTCGATCACATCTTACTCGACTGTAAAATTCCATTTCCAGGACTTATAACGTAAATAACTATTTCGTTGTTTGTGTTCTGGTACATGAAATGACGTTAACGAGCAAGTAACAAATAAAAGTTCTTAATGTGCACATTATCATTTATTTACTGTTTGTAGAGAATTTTTAAAACTACTATAGATCATGAATCAATTTTATATCTAATAATTTACGACGGCTTTTAATAAAGTATTAACTGTACCCAGCTTCAGTTCATGTAAAATCCATAATACACTTGTTTTTGAAATATCATAACATTCTCCAATTTTCTTGTCATTAATATTCAATTAAATCAATGTTTTCTTCTATAACCACTGTTGCAGAGCTGTCATTGCATCATCTTTAATTGATTTTGACCTTGACAAAATAGTTTTGTCCAATCTTTCATAGTTGTATAAGGAGAAGTTTTTACACTATCAGGACGACTTTTAATATCTTTTCCTTCTTTAGTTAAAAATTTAATTACTGCTCGATATTCTAATTTAAGGATGTTTAGGAGGTACAATTGGAGGTGGTATGTCAAAATGCTATGAAACGAACAAAAATTTAGTAGAATGTTCCTCATTTAATGCTAAAACTACAGTGAAAATGTCAATCCGATTGACTAAGCTGTTTAAAAGTTATTGCAATTTAAAGTAACTGTAATTTTAATGTGATCTAATGGAGAATCGCTTACATAATAGAATAGTCATTTCAATTACAGGAAAAAAAAGTTACCAAGCGGCCCAAATTTTTAAATTACGTAACTTGAATGCCATAGAACCGATTTTTCATAGTTTTATAAACATTCACTAAACAGTTGTTAAGAAAAAAGATACAAACAAACCGAAAATCTGGTTTTTACTCGATATTATTTGTTATTTTCTATTTCATTCAACATTATTAGTAACATTTCTTCTTTTTTTTTTATATAATAAAAAATATATTCTTTTTTAGCATTACAACTATTAATTTACTTTGCAATATGCTGTAAAACGAAAAATTTCTAATTTTCAGTACTTTTGCCTCTGATTGTACCTCCCAAACATGCTTAAACACTTCACATGATTATATTTAAACGGATGTTGAACACACCTTAAACAACAAGTTAATAAAAATGTTTGGATGTAGTAATAATAATATAATGAAATATGTAGATGACTTATAATCATAATAACAATCTTTTGTTTCGTTTGGAAATATATCATGACTGGATCGCACTATGTATGCATGTGACTGGTCTTGACTATGAAATAAGGTGCCAAAATGGTAATGAATTATTTTTCAGATTTTGACAAAATAAAAATGTGTGATCATTACCAAAGTTAAGAGTTTCATATGAAAGAACACAATGAAAGAGTGAAACCTACTTGACAATATGAATTTGTATTAGAATTATTACATTATTATTACAAAATTAATTACAAAATCAAAAAAATTTTAAAATATGCAATTAATATACAAATAATGACTTAAAACTATATAACTTTGTTTAACCCAGACTTCTAGACAAGTCCAGAGTTCTCAGTTAACACCATAAAATCTTAAAACTTTCATTTTAAACATAATACAGATTAATCAAAAATTGAAGTTATACAAACCTCATTGTTAGTACCTACTTAACATATTCTTAAATCTATAATTCCTATAGCAAGTTATCATACAGTACTATACCAGATCGGTATGTTTCACTTAGGTATAATTTTGTAAAAATTAATAACTGCAGTGTGTTACGAGACCTGGATGGATACACAGAATGCATTTACATAATTTATCACTGATACAAGTGGTCATACAAGTCTGTGCAGAAATCGTTCGAATATATATATATATATATATTTTTCCACCAGTTTTTCGTACTGATTTATAATCGCAAATGTCACACTCAAATGGCTTTACTCCAATATGAACAAGCATAATATGCTCCCGTAAATTATCTCTTCGGTAAGCTTTATAGTCACACGACAAATGTCTGTTGCCAGTATGTGTATGCATATGTTGTTTGAGACTTGTTTTTGATGCAAATGTACGTTTACATATTTCACATTTAATTGATTTCTCATAATTAGGATTACAGACAAGCATATGTTGTTGCAGTGTACTTATGGTTGAAAATTTATAATTACATATGTTGTATACATAATAATAATAATCGCCCCCTCCCTCCCGCACAAGCTTATAGCTTCTGGGGCCTTGGTTAAGGTTATGGGTTGTAGTAATTATTATTATTATTATTATTATTATTATATACTCATACACATCACATCTTAATCATGAACAAGAAAACAAATATGACATCAAAGCATTATTATTGTTTAATTACTTTTATTTAATTTTTAAATGTTTCTCTATTGACTTCTTGAAATTACTAAATAACATTACAGAATCATAAAGATCTGGCGACTGTTGATGTCCCTGATGATCTGTTTGACATGTAAATTCAGAATAATCTCTGCATTATGTGTCTATTATATGTTTTTCTTCAGTAAGTTCTTGCAATTACTGTTTTTCTTTGCACTTAATATCATGAAAGTCACCATTGAAAGACTTCTCTTTAGTGTGAGTTGCCATGTGGCGTTTCAAGATGTATTTATATATACACCTGTAATCACATATGGCACACTGGAAAGGCTTTTCTAAACTATGAATATTTTTCATATGTCGTTGCACAGTACTTTTAAGTTTAAATTTCTTATCACATACTTCACATTTAAAAACTCTGTTATTACTATGACTAATCATGTGTTTTCGTAGACCAGATTTTCGTACTGATTTATAATCGCAAATGTCACACTCAAATGGCTTTACTCCAATATGAACAAGCATAATATGCTCCCGTAAATTATCTCTTCGGTAAGCTTTATAGTCACACTGATCACACGACAAATGTCTGTTGCCAGTATGTGTATGCATATGTTGTTTGAGACTTGTTTTTGATGCAAATGTACGTTTACATATTTCACATTTAATTGATTTCTCATAATTAGGATTACAGACAAGCATATGTTGTTGCAGTGTACTTATGGTTGAAAATTTATAATTACATATGTTGCATTTTAATGGTTTGTCTAGAGTATGAGTATGGATTTGTTTTTGCAAACACATTTGTTTACTTTTATAATCATATAGAGCAGATTGAAATTGTTTTTCATCAGAATGCACATGTTGCATGTGGCGCTGCAAATTCAACTGTAGTATACATTTATAGTCACATCTATTACACTGGAATGTTTTTTCTCCAACATGAACGAGTATATGTTCCTGCAAAGTACTTTTAGTTTTAAACTTCTGATCACATACATTACATTTGAAGACCCTGCCATTGCTATGAAGAAGAATTACATGTTTTCGTAAATCACCTTTCCGTATTGTCTTATATTCACAATTGTCACATTGGAATGGCTTCACTCCACTATGAATAAGCATATGATCCTTCAAATTACCTTTCCGGTGAGTCTTGTAGTCACACTGATCACATGAGAAACGTTTCTCGACAGAATGTGTAACCATATGTTGTTTGAGAGTTTCTTTCGATGCAAATTTACATTTACACATTTTGCATTCAACTGATTTCTTACGCTTATCCTGATTATTATGAATAAGCATGTGTTGTAGTAGTCTGCTTCTTATTGGAGATTTATAATCACATAGATTGCAGTTGAATGGTTTTTCTCCAGTATGAATGAATTTATGTAGCTTCATATTTTTTTTAGTTTTAAATTTCTGATTACATACATTACATTTGAAGAGCCTGTCATTGCTATGAATAATTGCGTGTTCTCGTAAATGACTTTTTCGTATTGTCTTATAATCACAATTGTCACATTGGAATGGCTTCACTCCACTATGAATAAGCATATGCTCCTTCAAATTATCTTTCCGGTAAGCCTTGTAGTCACAGTGATCACAGGAGAAAGGTTTCTCGACAGAATGTGTACCCATATGTTGTATGAGAGTTTCTTTCGACATAAATTTACATTTACATATTTCACATTCAACTGATTTTTCACACTTATCCTGATTATTATGACTACGCATATGTCGTAGTAGTCTGCTTCTTATTGGACATTTAAAATCACATAAGTTACATTTGAATGGTTGTTCTCCAGTATGAATAAACATATGCATCCGCAAAGAAGCTCTCCGGTAAGCTTTATAGTTGCACTGATCACAGGAGAAAGGTTTCTTGACAGAATGTGTACCAATATGTGATTTGAGAGTTCTTTTCGATGAAAATTTACATTTACATATGTAACATTCAAATGGTTTCTCACCATTATCCTGATTATTATGAACAACCATATGTTGTTGTAGTCTACTATTTGATAAACATTTATAATCACATATGTTGCATTTCAATGGTTTTTCTCTAGTATGAATTAATATATGTCCCTTCAAAGCTGTTTTAGTTTTAAATTTCTTACCACATACATTACATTTGAATGGTCTTTCTCCAGTATGTATGTGTATATGCATCCGCAAAGTACTTTTAAATATAAATTTCTGTCCACATAAATTACATTTGAAGGGCTTGTCTATACTATGATGGGCCATGTGTGTTTGTAAATCCCCTTTTCGTGTTGATTTATAATCACAATTGTCACATTGGAATGGCTTCATTGCATGTGCTCGTTGCATGTGGCGCTGCAAATTACTGTGCTGTGTACATTTATAGTCACATATGATACAACGGTATGGTTTTTCTCCAGTATGTGTGCGTATATGCACCCTCAAAGTACTTTTAAATGTAAATTTCTGACTGCATAAGTTACATTTGAAGGGCTTGTCAATACTATGACGGGTCATGTGTATGCGTAGATCCCCTTTTCGTGTCGATTTATAATCACAATTGTCACATTGGAATGGCATCATTCCAATGTGAATAAACATATGCTCCTTCAAATTAGCTTTCCGGTAAGCTTTATAGTCGCACTGATTACAGGAGAAAGGTTTCTCGCCAGAATGTGTATCCATATGTTTTCTGAGAGTTCTTTTTGTCATAAATTTACGTTTACATATTTCACATTCATTTTCTTCAGTATGAGTAAGCATGTTTTCTTGCAGATCATGCTGTTCTAATGTTTTACAATTAAATATTTCACACTGAAATGGTTTCTCGCTATTATTGATTTGAGAAGGGCTCTTGTTATGCGTAAGCTGATGTTGTGACAACTCATCGCTGGATGCACATTTAACTTGGCATAAACCACATAAGAATGGTTTTTCATCATTATGAGTGAGCATGTGTTCCTGTACACTACTTCCATCGAAAACTTTGTAACCGCATACATCACATTTAAAAGGCTTTTCTTCAGTGTTTGAAAGTATGGTTTTATGTAGGTTATCTTCTGCTGATATATGATAATTATGTATTTTACACTGAAGAGTTTTCTCAATACCATCAATGTCGTTATTACTTTCTAATGGTTCTCCATCACTGTTAATACAGATATGATCCTTCGGGACATCTATCGTTGGAAATCTGTGATTGCACTTTTCACATTCATTCTTTGCAATAGGTACTTCCTGATATGTTGGTAATTCATTTATGAGCAAAGATTTATTATCCTCGTTCTCGTTAGCACTAAAATAGGTGGAAGTCTTGTTGAGTAACGGAGCAGTTTTCATAGTAACATATTCTGGTGTGTGCAATTCTATTTTTATATCCACTTCATCCTTAATAGTAACCACATTGATATTAGAAATATCTTTGACGTGTGCCATCATAGAGGACAATATAATACTGATAAACAAATATGCCCCTTTTTTTGTAACGTGTTAGCCAGCGTTGTTAACCTGGGCGAAAACGGAAATAGTACAGGAGCTTTTAAAATTATAGTAGGTACACTTACCAAAAATTATAGTACTAATATAGTTCGTCTCAAAGTGAGTATTCTGCGTGCTAAAGATATGTAATGCTATCTTGATGGGAATTTCCCTCAGACGTTGCTGGTTTTATCCAGTGAGCGATGGTCTTATCCATCTTTCAAACTGAAACTGAACCAGGAGATCTCAACAAGTCCTCACGTAAAATTTTATGTAATTTACAAATCTCTTTTGCTAATAATTTTATGTAATACATTATTTGCTTCTAATAGTAACTTTTCAACTTTTATCTTTTATGAGTAAGAAGCAGGATTATAATAAAATGTGCATTAAATGAACTTTTATTTTTGGTACCTACACACTATAACTATTTATTTCAAAGTTTAAAATCATTGTAAAAGATTTCTACGAACTGTCCAGTTTAAAATTTTATCTATCATGTGTCCCTGCGGAAGGTAAATTTAGAAAAATATCGCGAATTCAATACTTTGTGATCAACTTCTTGTTTTATTAGTTATGTTTGTTTTATTGATTGGAGATGTTGATTTAAATAATACACCCGTTACACTTTGGAGCGAACCGTAACACAAACCGCGCAATGAAGTAAAAATCCAACTTGTGTAAAGAATAAAAAACATATTGGCGTTTGATTATAAAATGTTCAGAACATCTAGAACCGGTGGCAAAATTTAAAAATCTTTGTTGTTGTTTTTAAAAATTTTGAGGCTTAAAGTTGTCACTACTTTGAACTTACAATTTCTCGACATTTCCAGGCTGAGATTTAAAATTAAATTACTTTGTTGTATGGAACTTATTGATACCAAAAATTAACACAATTAACACTAATTAGTAAATTCCATAGGCGATTGGAATTCGATGTGGAAAACTCTTACACAATTTTTTACTATTGAAAGTTGAGATTAGATTTAACCAATTTTACAGTAAAAAGATATGCGAGGTCACTGTTAAATAAAATCAAAATCCCATTATAGACAAATGTCTTGTAAAAATTAATAGTTTAATACACAATTTTGTCTATTTACGTTTTGTATTACAATTAGTCATCATTTGAGAGGTGCATTTTAGTAAAGCAAAAACCACTATGCCAACGAAGCAAAACGATTTAATTTGTAATAGTACAGTGTAACACAAGTGGGCGCTTGAAAATGGTTGATTTAGACTATAAAAATACACAATGATATGTGATCTCATCATGTTTGCCTGGCTTTAAAATTTCAAACCTTGCACTTACGTATATAGTTAACTCTATTTTTTATTAATGATATCAATACCACCATGAGCGCGTTATAATTTTATACGTCAATACTTTTATAAAAACGTCGGTCAAAATTATTAAAAATTTGGACTTTTTCTAATAAAAAAAATGTGGTAACATTTTTTGTTTCAAATGCCATCAGATATGCGCTGGTAAAGTCTGGTGCAGGTACTATGAGACACCCTGTATACTTAGTTTTTTTTACAGGTGCAAGGGCAATTAAATATTTCTACAAAAGAAATGTGTTTCTTTTTAATCTATGTAAATGACATAGAAAATCTTCATATTGAAGTTATTCTAAGAGATGAGCATTTCTGGAAAGAAGATATGTTACCACGTTTGAACGATTTTTACTTAAATTGCATTCTAACAGGAGATTATACTTAGAAGAATTTCTAAAGGATTAAAAGCTCTCAAAAAGGATTAAAACATCCTGTGTTAATTATTTTGATAAATTATGTTACAGGTTAGTCGGTAGTACGGCAGAGTGGTTATAGTGGATTTATATCGCTTATAACATAGTTAAGTCGAGTTTGCGCAGGTCGGTACTCGGATGGGTAAACCACGAGCGCAGCGTACTTACTTACATAGCTCCGCCGCCTCATCTCACACCCGCATATCCACTCTGCGGCTCGGTGTGTCCGACACTTCGACACCGAAAGGTATAAGGGGTTAAAGATTATATATGTTACAGGTTACAACAAACTTAGATTTAGAACTTTAATTTAAGGAATGAATTAAATATATGCTATTGTAATTCTTGTTACTTTATTTATAAATAGATATAAAAGGCACTAAAGATTATGCAACATTTTGTTAAATGTATTCTTGTGATACATACCTGCATACTCTTTTCGTCTTTGTAATAAAACATTTTTGTAAAGTTACATAAAGGTACTATACAAATCTAGATATCAAAGTATTTTCAAACAATGGCAATTATTAAAACTGCATGATAAAAATTTCAGTTGAAGAATAAGCCATTTATTTAAAATGAAGTTTCTCAACGGCTGATTAGAACCATTTAGAACCGTGATTAAGATTTTGTTGTTTAATTGTAAGATTCCAAGTAAGGAGATGAACTTACACACACTAGACTTGAATAATAATTTAATAAACCAGTGCACTTTCCTATAAAATAAATAGTCGCACATCAGGATAGCGTCCGCGGTGACGTAGTAGATGTTTCTGGGATTCATTGATGCTTCTATGGTTCAGAAATGTTTACCTTTAAATGTCTCGCGAATATTACCATCCAACGCATCCTGGTGCAGAAAGCGTTTAACTAAAAATGACTGCTTTTCGTGCTACCATATTTAAGTTAATTCCGCACCGTGTACATCTATTTTATTTCAATCAATACTAAATAATAAGTAAGCAAAAACATGTATCCATTGTCATAGATCTTGCTATTAGACAGTGTTATAATGACCCCAGCCAGCACACTGACGTCATAATGTAGTTGTTTTTTCGGCAGTAACGACGTCAAATGACCTATTAAAATGACGTCAAATTGTCGTAAAACTAACAGCATTATGTCACAGCCCAAAGACGTCATTAAAACGTAGTTCAACGACGTCATTAGAACGTTGTTCAATGACGCCATTAAAACGTCCTATACTAGGACTAAGACAGGAATTATAAATAAATAGTTGAATATTGGAAATAATATTTATTATATACTATTTCATACATAATTATTAAACAAAAGTAAACATTCAATAACAAAACATACATCTCTTCTATTAACTCTACATCTTATAATTATTAAACAAAAGTAAACATTTACTAACTGAAAAGCTGCTAAAACAATATGTAAAATAATTGACGATACTAAAATAATATTAGTAAGTACTTAAGAAACCATTGCATTAGTATTAATTTATTAACATGATTTACATGAGTGTTTTACGTGGGGTTCCCGTGATAACATTACCCCCACGTTCCTTTCAAAGGAGGAAGTAATTGAGATACGCTCAATTAGCGCGCAATTATACAGCAATTGCTCCCAGTTACTCACTGGTCGGAGCGAGGTTGCCTATCCACCCTCTACTAGCTAACTAGGTTAACTACTAACTACTACTAACAATCGAGCCAGAGTTGGGGCCACTGCCCGATCGAATCCAACCTCAAGTGTATCGGGACTTGGTTTTTAAATGGGTTTGCCTCCCCGATCTGCCAGTTATGGGCCTGGTGTGCCCCCGACAGAGCTTCGTTTCGAGGCTACTTAGTAGGGCCCATCAAAGTAGCACCCCGGTGTGTGCCCGTTAAGGTGAAGTTGTCTTGAACGAGAGAGGCTATGTATCTTCGCATCAACGTCCTTTAAGTTTGGGTCTCTAGACGATTTCTGGGAATCCGACGCTGGAACTGACAGCATATGCCAGACCCCCGTACTGTGACCTCCGAAACGCTACCTGGTGGCTTGCAGTTTTTCATGGGTTAGCGAGCGAACTCCCTAACCGAGATAAACCTCACTTAAATATCCTCCATTCGTCTAGGCCAGACAGCGGGATACTTACCTCCATAAAAGACCCTACGTCAGGTAAGATTTAATCCACTCATACCAGACCCTATTGTTAGCAGAGCTCCCTCCGAAGCATTTTAGAATCATCGTCGAGAAACACTCCAGTGAAACGTAAACGAAACACCTCGGCATAACTCTACCACACATTTCATTCTGATGGCGTTATCCTTTACCCAGACAAACCTGGGATTGGGTAGACAACGACCAGTTCTAAGGGTGAACGCCGTGTGGTCTGCCTACAAGCTAGTCTCGAATCCTAGTGCTACCCCACACCTCTAACGACTACCCTCCCTCTACCGTCGGGCTAGTCTCGAATACTAGTGATGTCCGACATCTCCAACGACTGCTTGTCCGTTCACCCTGAATTTATTTATTAACAATAATAACCTCACAAAATCATCGAACGGGTAAAATTGTATAGGTTATGTAGTATTGCGACGAAACAAGTAATTATTAATACTTACTCTTTGTGACGAACCACACAATTATTATGCAGTAGTTGCACCTACACATACACTATAAATGTAGGTACGTCAGCAACTTTAACAATAAGTAGAAACGTTACTAATCAAAAAGCAAAACAAATACACGAAAGACGTTGTTGCTGTTTGTATTGCGGCATGTGGTCACGTGCAGTTCAGTAATAATAAAGTAAAACAGTGTTGCTAGATTTGTCTCTCGTACATCCTCACACTGGACCCATTATTCTTATCTAACCATAAACGTGTTCCCGTAATGTCTGTGTAGAGTTTAAGGGCGCGTGGCGCAAAATATCACCATCGAAATATAGCTCACGTTTTTCATTCAGTTTTATCGTGTGATGTCGATTGCGAAATTGTTAAGGTAATGTGGATCGTAGTTGGTAAGGAGTAGATCTAAAATGTTATAATCGTAGTCGAACATCGCCAAACTTGTAGAATTAACGTTTTCTAAAAAATAACCAAACTAAACGTAATACAGTCCAAGCCAGCAGACTGACGTTATTATGCGTTATTTTTATGTGATTATTGGTCGGCGACGTCATACGACTAATAAATGATGTCCATAAGACGTCATGTTAAGACATCCCGTACGTACACGTTTTCAAAACGACGTCTTTTAGACTACAGTAAGGTCGTTTTTAGACTTATAATATTATTAATTATGATCTATCTAAGTAACCAAAAAGTGATATATTCCATAAAATATTTTTAATTTTTACATTTGCAGAATATAAATAGAAAACATTATTTTACTTTTTTCAATATTTAATTACGTCCACTAATGTGATCCATATCCTGGGCAGTGGTCGGGACAGGTTGCTCCTCGTGTGGCTCCACACTGCCATCTTCTTCGTCAGATGATGATCTAGTCTTGAGTGTTGACGACCTTCGCAACGATTTATGCATCACCCTGCTCGCCACATACACTGGCACATTGTCATCCACTTCCACCTTGGAGGAATAATATAAAAGGAGTTGGCATCTCTATAGATGCTATATGTAATGTTTTGAAGGCAAACAACATTTGGAAAGGAGTGCGCGGAGTATTTTCTACCAAGCTTAGAATATTGATAACACCGCGGATTCTGCAGTACAGTGGAGTACCGTAGAAGAGGGGGCAGATTGAAACAAAAATATAATTAATTTGCAAATAAGATTTATTAAATACTTAGATCTCGAGTATTTCTCTTGCTTTAATAAATTAAATGATTTGGATTAATAAATTAGTATATTAAATTAAGGAATATATAATTCTTTACGAGTGTTATTAGTTAAGGATGTTATAATGTAATCTAGTATGAAATAAAATATAGGTAGGTACATAAAAATATTTAATAACAGTTTATTATTCTCCTATATTTTTGAATAGATTTACTGAAAAACAAACAAAAATACACAACAGTAAAAACATATAAATATACGTTTATTGCCACAATAACAATGACAAATCTAGTATGAAATAAAATATAGGTAGGCACATAAAAATATTTAATAACAGTTTATTATTATTCTCCTATATTTTTGAATAGCTTTACTGAAAAACAAAAAAAATACAAAACAGTAAAGAAAAACTAACAAACATATAAATATACGTTTATTGTCACAATAACATTGACAAATCTAGTATGAAATAAAATATAGATAGGTACATAAAAATATTTAGTAACAGTTTATTATTCTCCTATATTTTTGAATAGATCTACTGAAAAACAAAAAAAAAATACAAAACAGTAAACATATAAATATAAACATATAAACAACAAATAAATATATGTTTATTGCCACAATAACAATGCCAAATTAAGCACTCTGGACAATACATTAATTACTATCTATACATTTACTATACATTAAAATATTAGAAAATATATCAATCTCAATAAACAATAATAAGCGAAACTTAAATTCTTATAGCTAGCATATTGAAATTGATAATGTAAATTGTAACAAAAACAAAAGAAAAAGAATAATAATAATAAACAGTTGTCGTTAGAAATATAACTTAGTCGGTAAGGAGAAATCTATAAGTAATGCCACCTTTTTCTGAGCTGCCCCATAGTTTTATGCCAAACATGGCTTTTAACTAGAGCACAATACAAAATTTTAATAGAATTAGCAGACAAGTCTACGCTCATACGAATAACAAACCCTAAAGTCTTTGAAGCTGTTGCACAGGTTTAATTAATGTTGATGGTATAATTAATGCAAATTGAAAGATAGAAGCAGCAGTGATTCCTGGGTTCCCAAGAACACTGAGATCCTGTGATCTACCTGCTACCAATTGTACAATTGATGATGAGCTAGTTGCTGCTGGTGTGTGTGGCTGGTGAACAAACAGCCCACGCACACATTTTTTTCTGAAACCAAATGAAATCAAAATTTTTCTTTTATGTCTATTAATTATTTTCTTGCTTAAAACATCTTATAAAACTATAAATATAATAAGTAGTATGGAATAAGTTTAAAGTTTAGCTTCAACAGGTATAGCTACGTAAATACTATACCTACAATAGTTAGAATTATCTTTAAATATTAATGTACTATTTGATTCCGTTGTAAGTTAAGTAAACATACCGTGATGTGGGTGATTTAAGTCGTAGCCTCTTCGGCAACTCCTCTTCAACAGTGGAATCAGAACTGCAAATTTATTTATCAGTATTATATTACTGAATCTTGTATTCGTATTTTGTCTTATTAATTTGTTAGAGAAAAATTATAACGTCTTACCTTGTAGTATGCGGTTCATTAATAGCTTCTAAAAAAGGAATCGGAGCAGCATCTTTTCTTAAAAATGTTTTCTTTCTCTCCCCTCTTATTTCAAAATCACTCTCTGCAAAATGGGATGAGCAAATACGAGAATTTGATGGTGCATCTTTGAAATGCAAGATTTGCAACCATTCTTGCTTTCGATTACTATCAGTAGGAAACCTGAAAACATTATTATAACTATTGTTCCTTGTAATGTTTAATATTCACAGACTATTTTTTGTTAATTAAATTATTAAATTTACAAGTACTAAAAATCTGAATAATAATAAAGGAGTCAAGAAAGAAAATTTAATAGTTTATAATAACATTTAAGATTTTAAGGCAATCTTCTGAACCTTAGAAATTTATAACAAAATAAAACTTATTACTGTAGCTTTGTTAACCCCTAAATGTTGTTTTTTCCGACGCCTATGGCATATTCAACACACATGTATATCTTGCGTAATTTGTTTGGTTGAATATGGCGTTCATACTCACCTATGAAATGTCAAATCTGGATTTAAATAATCCAATCTTTTACACACCACACACTGCAAAACCATGTTTATTCACTAAAACGAAGAACAACCGTATCACAAAGAGACCAGCCACTTCAAGAATAACAGTGAAAATGGCGAGTGTAATTTCAAGGTGATGCCACCTAAACCGTTGGCTGTGTTGCCGGTTTATTATTCTATTTAAACATATTATTAAGTAAGAGAAATAATGATGAAAAATCGTAATAGATAATTCATTTCGATTATTTTACTAAATATTCTTTTTATTGTAGCCGATTATTGTAGTTTTAAAAATGTGTTAATACTTGTTACAAAATACGACAATGGGAAAAAATGAGCTTGGAAACAATTTGGCAACTTCGAATTTAAAGCATTTGTTTATGTGGTGTTTAGAATGTGAATCGTTTGTGGGCTTCACTAATCTTTGTTGATAAATCAGTCCTCTTAAACTATATACGTCCATGACTTCCACAAACTTCTCATGTGACACAGTTTCACTTTGTCTCACTTCATCCTAAATAGTAGTCAACAGCAGGTATGATGTCTCCACCATGGCTACCTCTCCCTCCGTTTCTTTAACAAACCCAGGTTTCCTAAAGCAATTCTTGACTGTTTCCTCATTTACTCGTTCCCATGTTTCTGGCACATCCTTGAGGGTTGTAAAACATCGATTTTGATGTTGTTTATTTCGAAATCCCCTGTTAAGATGTTCTCGACCAGAAGGCGCCAATAAAAATGTTTAGAGTTTTTAATTATCCCCTATTCCATTGGCTGCACAACAGATGTCATGTTGGCAAGAAAAAACAGAACCTTTACATTTTCTAGCAATGGAATCTTGTTGTGTGTAATACAGTTGTCAATAAAGAGAAGGATTTGATGTTTTTGCTTCCCAAACTTTTTATCAATTTTTAGTAGCCATTTCCCAAACAGATCACCCTTCAACCATGCCTTATTGTTACTCTCGTACTCTATTAGTTTTGTGTTCACATTTTTAAAACCTCTTGGGTTTCTTGATCTCAATAACGGCAACTTTTCTGATCCATTCATGTTGGCTCCTACCAACAGTTATTCCTCCTTATTCAACCTGCCAAGAGTTTTGTGGGCGTGAATTTATAGAAAAGATCCATCTCGTCGACATTGAAAATATCCTTTGGGTCTCGATGCTAAGTCATTTCATTTAAATGAGTGGTCGATTCCGGGAAAGTGAGACAAAATGGTGATGGTTAGAACTGGTTGCAATGATCTTAGCACTACTAATGCAGAATAATGCAATTCCAATTAAAAACAAGCAAGTGGCATTAATTTAGGTTAACTACTATTATTGAAAAAAGTTTTTGCATGTTTTGGAGTTTAATGTTACTTGTACTTACTACATATTGATTTGTTAGCTACATAGTAATATTAAAAAAAATTAAATATGTTCTAATTTATAGGTTTTTTTAAGTAAAATGTAGAATTAAAATATAGTATTAAAAGAAATCTGTTTGACGAATATGCGTTAGGGTGGTTTTTATTTCGGTCATATTGGAATTTCGGTTTCGCCGGGTGCTCATTTGATTAAAAAAAAAAACTGAAAATTTTAAGACCAATACGAACTTCCTGTCTCTATTCTTATCATTCCCTGTAGCGAGGAGAAGTTTCTCATTTAAAATACATGGGTTTTTCAATTCTTATGCATGTATTTGACCACTGGGAGAAATTTTTGAAAATTGATTTTATATAATTAACGGACATCGATGTTACTTTTAGGTGAAAAAAGAAATTATATGGGATATTCTACATCACCACAACAATAATTGAACGGTGCATTATTTTGAATTTATTTGTAAAAAAATCGAATGCTCAATACAATTTTTTTTGTGCCTAAAAGTAGCATTGAACACTGTTAATTCCACGAAAATCCATTTTCCAATTATTTCTTAACAATTTGTCCCAGTGGTCAAATATATACAGTCAAATATAAGAAGTGAAAAAAGCGTAAATTTTAAATGGGAAACTTCTCCTCATTACAGCGAATGATTAGAATAGAGGTAGGAAATTCGTATTTGTCTTAAAATTCCGTTTTTTTTAGAATCAAATGGGCACCCGGCAAAACCGAAATTCCAACATGACCCAAATAAGAACCACTTTCTTATCTTCCATCTCATAAGGACACCCAATGCAAAGAAACGTCTAAAAACGTTGCTTTTGTGATTGACACCACTTTACAGGGGAATCGCAACAGAGCATTAAATAATTTTTTTTTCTTTTGGCTATTTTAGTTAATACAACAAAAATTCGATTTCTGTAATAAAAAAGCCCGAACGGTTAGAAAGTGTTGTCTTCCACCCCATTTTACGGTGCATTACATTTGAAGAGCCTGTCATTGCTATGAATAATTTTGTGTTTTGTAACCACTTTTCCATATTGTCTTATATTCACAATTGTCACATTGGAATGGCTTCACTCCACTATAAATAAGCATATGCGTCAGCAAAGAAGCTTTCCGGTAAGCTTTATAGTCGCACTGATTACAGGAGAAAAAGGTTTCTCGACAGAATGTGTACCCAGATGTGTTCTGAGAGTTTTTTTCGATGCAAATTTACATTTACATATTTCACATTCAATTGATTTCTCACGCTTATGCTGATTATTATGAATAAGCATATGTTTCTGTAGTCTACTTTTTATTGAACATTTATAATCACATATGTTGCATTTTAATGGTTGTTCTCCAGTGTGAATGAATATATGTAGCTTCAAAGTGTTTTTAGTTTTAAATTTCTGATTACATACATTACATTTGTATGGTCTTTCTCCAGTATGAGTGAATATATGTAGCTTCAAAGTGTTTTTAGTTTTAACTTTCTGATCACATATATTACATTTGAATGGCTTTTCACCAGTATGAATGAATATAATATGTTGCTTCAAAGTCCTTTTAGTTTTAAATTTCTGGTCACATACATTACATTTGAAGAGCCTGTCATTGCTATGAATAATTACGTGTTTTCGTAAATCACTTTTCCATATTGTCTTATATTGACAACAGTCACATTGGAATGGCTTCACTCCACTATGAATCAGCATATGCTCCTTCAAATGATTTTTCCGGTGAGTCTTGTAGTCACAGTGATAGCAGGAGAAAGGTTTGTCAATAGAATGTGACGTAATGTGTAAACGGGACATGTGTATTTGTAGATCCCCTTTTCGTGTTGATTTATAATCACAATTATCACATTGGAACGGCTTCATTGCATGTGCTCGTTGCATGTGGCGCTGCAAATTACCTTGCTGTGTACATTTATACTCACATATGACACACTGGTATGGTTTTTCTCCAGTATGCGTGCGTATATGCGACTGCAAAGTACTTTTAAATCTAAATTTCTGACCACATAAGTTACATTTGAAGGGCTTGTCAATGCTATGAAGGTTCATGTGTTTTTGTAGATCTCCTTTTCGTGTTGATTTATAATCACAATTGTCACATTGGAATGGCTTCATTCCAATGTGACTAAGCATATGCTCCTTCAAATTAGCTTTCCGGTAAGCTGCATAGTCACACTGATCACAGGAGAAAGGTTTCTCGCTGGAATGTGTATGAATATGTTGTCTGAGAGTTCCTTTTGTTATAAATTTAAGTTTACATATTTCACACTGGAATGGTTTCCCACTATTATTGTTTTGAGAAGGGCTCTTATGAGTAAGCTGATGTTGGGACAACTCATTGCTGGATGCACATTTAACTTGGCATAAAACACATAAGAATGGTTTCTCGCCACTATGAGTGAGCATGTGTTCCTGTATACTACTTCCATCGAAAATTTTGTACCCACATACATGACATTTAAAAGGCTTTTCTTCCGTGTTTGAATGTATGGGTTTATGGTAGTCATCTTCCACTGATATATGATAATTATGTATCTTACACTGAAGAGTTTTCTCACTACCATCAATGTCGTTATTACTTTCTAACGGTTCTTCATCACTGCTAATACAGATATGATCCTTCGGGACATCTATCGTTGGAAATTTGTGATTGCACTTTTCATATTCATTCTTCGCGATAGGTACTTCCTGATATGTTGGTAATTCATTTATGAGCAAACATTTATCCTCATTCTCGTTAGCACTCAAATAGGTGGAAGTGTTGTTGGATAATCGATCAGTTTTCATAGTAACATATTCTGGTGTGTGCAATTCTATTTTTATATCCACTTCATCCTTAACAGTAACCACATTGATATTAGAAATATCTTTGATGTGTGCCATCATAGAGGACAATATAATAATGATAAACAGATATGCTCTTTGTCTTTGTAACGTGTTAGCCAGCGTTGTTAACCTGGGCGAAAACGGAAATAGTACAGGAGCTTTTAAAATTATAGTACACTTACCAAACATTGTAGTACTAATATAGTTCGTCTCAAAGCGAGTATTCTGCGTGGTAAAATATGCAATGCTATCTTTATGGGAATTTCGCTCAGACATTGCTGGATTTATACATTGAGCGATGGCCTTGTCTATCTTTCAAACTAAACGGAATCCAGGAGATCTCAACAAGTCCTCACGTACAATTTTATGCAATTTACAAATCTCTTTTGCTTATAATTTTACGGAATACATTATTTGTTTCTCATAGTAACTTATCAACTTTTATCTTTTATCTGTAGCAGGATTATAATAAAGTATGCATTAAATGAACATTTGCTTTTGGTACGCACAATAACTATTTATTTCTAATAAGTCATTCAAAAAAATTTCTACGAACTGCCCGATTTAAAATTTTATTGCCTATCATGTGTCCCTGCCGTAGGTAAATTTAGTAAAATATTGCGAATTCAATACTTTGTGATAAACCCCTTGTTTTATTAGTTATGTGTGTTTTATTGATTGGAGATGTTGGTTTAAATAATATAATCGCGTTGTTGTCCATAATTATTAGTTTTATTTCTTACTCTTATAAAATAGAAACTTGATGTGTTCTTACACGTGTACGCTTCTCAACTCTGTAGTCGTCCATTTTATTATATCAATGCCATTAAACTTAAAACTGTTACAAAAGCATTGCATTTTTACTTAACCTAGTTATTGCATATTCAAAAAACACATTATATAGTTTTTATATTTAATATAACTTAATTTTTATTTTTAGGTACTATAACTAATTTATAATTGACACTTCCCAAGCAGCATCTTTAGTCATCGCATCACGTACCAGCAACTACTAAGTAGTTTTACTATTAAGTTTTTGCCACTAGTCAAAGCACGTAATTGCTACGATTTCGTTACGTGCCTGGAACCAAAATGGAGAACAATTTTTGGGTAGCAGGTACGTCGCGGGTTAGTAATTGCTACTTTCGTAGAACTTCTTTTCTCTTTGACACATCGTATCGCGTGGTTGCTCTCTCTTACTCTTGCAACTTAACAAATATTCTATAATTTTCTGTACCAATGCTGCGATTGTGTCACAAAATGGATTACTTTTATTTGTAATACTTACTTAATAATACAAAGAGCGGTGAAATGTTTGAATATTTTGTCATTCCTATATACCAAAATTATAAACCATTGCAACTGTAACGAATGGGGAAAAACCCCTTTATACGGCTGACGCTTATCTCCAGAAGAATCTACAATGTTCGAGCCGGGTCGCGTGTATGACGTAATGTCACCGATATTTCTAGTGCATTCTACACACTTCCGTGGGGGTATATATCGCAGCCGCAATGGGCGCGGCGAATCATTAGTGTGTAACCGGCGTCGTATTGAAATGTCCTCTGTGTAATTAGTAATCAAATATATTAGTGAATAAATAAATGTTTAATAATTGTTATTATAACGTTGAAATTCACAACCCATTATTTGTTTGATGGTCACTGTTTAAAACCAAGCTTCTCCGTTGTTTGGTTATCACTGGTTTTCCCTTTCTTTCGGTTTATCGTGAAGTCGCTCCTGCGCGTTTGAGCTCCCTGCTCAATAGGAGAGTGAAGTAACAAAATGGCTGGTTTTTGGCAGTAGAAGTTGGATGTACGAGATATATTAGAAATTGGTTTTAAATATTAATTCGCTTTAGCGGAATAAATCTCACATTCAACAGAACGATCGCTTGATTATTTATATGCGATCAATCGTCAAATTGGACGGATTACGTTCTGGTACAAACCATTTTAGGTAAATCATTTTAGTTAAAACCTCGTTGCGCTAAATCTCACAAATGTCTTTTTATTTTAGGTACTATTATTTCCCTAGCCGTCACCTTGAGGGAATTGTATTGTAAAAGACCTTTCAGTTTATAGAAAGGTAAAAATCTTCAAATATTTAAAAATAATACAATATACAGGGTGATTTCTTTGTAGGTCTTTTTGTTTTGGGTTTTGTTGTTCGTTGGTGTATTCTTGTTCCTGCCCGTCTGACCGCGTATTTTAATTGGAAGGTTCTTCCCCTTTGTGTCCGTACCTACATCTATACATATACCGGGTCGGAGAAAAACAACCAAATATCGAAGGGTGAAGCGAAAACCCCCTAAGCAAGGCTTTAAACATACAGCCGTGGGTCTTCGAATGGTGGGATGTTTGTCTAAATTTGTATGTATTATGTGTCATTTTATTTATGTATATGTATATATTTATTCAATGTGTTTACAATTTATGCATGCATGTTAATTTTAAGGATAAAACGAGATCTCGAATAGTGGAATTGTTGTAGGGTAGTTTTAAGTACAACCAACTGTGATACAGATCACCATTCACCTTTTTTTTTATTTAAACATTACATTTTTTTTATCTGCACAATAGAAAATAGCTGCAAGTAAAATAAAGCCCTACTTAGAAAGTTTACATTTCACTACGTGCGTTTTATTTATTTATTATTTATTTATTTGTATGATTTTAATATTACTTTCCAGTTCGTCATTTGTAAGTATATATGTACGGTACGACCAAAATATTGGAAGTTGCCCATATTTTAGTAGATCTATTTCTTCGTTTGTCTGATAAGCTTGAAGCTTTAGTAATAAGCATTGTTTTTAAACGAAGTGGCGCTTGTTTTTTTTATCTTTTATATTTTGTATTACCCCGCCCCTCTCCGACTTATTGGGGGCTAGCTGGCAAAAACTAAAGCAGTGTGATTTGGATCAAGCTGATACTTCCAGCACAGCTACATTTTGGTTGGTTAAGTGTTTCTTTATATAAAAATAGCCTTTGTGTTTCTGTAGGTTATATTATAATAATACATAAATAGTTCTTTTATAATTTACTTTAAGTTTCTAAATATCTAGCATTTAAGTTAGTTTAGCAGTTTATAATTAGTGTATGTAAATAATATCTCTCTTGTGAATAGACGCTTAAACAGTATTTTTGTTATTATTTTAAAAAGAACGTTACAGTGTTGTCAGGTATCGGGAATTTAGAATAAATCAAAATCGCGTAATAAATAAAGTGCTGTGAGAATAAACTTTTGGTGATAAAAACAATTCCAACGAATAATTAAAATGGCGATGAAATTGTTAAAAGATCTTAAATTAATAGACTTAAAACGCAAACTTGAAGAGAGAGACTTAGATAGTAATTGAAAGAAGTTTTAATAAATCTGCTAAAAGAATGGTTTCTAGAACATAACGAGGACCCTGAAAATTACCGCTTCGAAATACCTGGACCCGCAATTGATACTAACGTGTTGTTAAGTAAAATGGAAGAGAATACTAGAAAGTTTATGGAAAGGTACGATAAAAATTCTAGAATGCTTAAAGAAGATTTACTGGAAATCTCTAAATTGCTCAAGGAAGAATTACTAGAAAAGTCCGAAGAAAGTTTTAGAAGGCTTAAAGAAATTTGCTGGAAAATGTCAATGCATTAGAAGATAAGGTTTTTGGAGAATATTTTGAGAATGCCAGCGCGTTGGGACTGTTGGAGGGTAGATTGGCGGAACAAGATAGGGTAATAATGATGTTAGAAGAGAAAATAGCCCAAATGCAATTACCACCAACAACTGAAAAAGATATAGCAACTTAAATGTTCGAGGATAGAATGAGTCAACTACGGTTTCCCCCAACGTCTGAGTGGCTGTTTAATGAAGTAAAGAATCAATTTAAAGAAGAAAAGAGTCCTGTCGTAGGGATAAAAGTAAAACCACCCACGTTCGATGGAAAGATACCTTGGTCCACCTACTACAAACAATTTGACGCAGTCGCTGGGGCCAACGGATGGACAGGCAAGAAGAAGGTCGTCTCTTTAACTGTGGCTTTGTCCGGAGACGCGTTGAACGTCTGCAAACAATTTCAGCAGGGCAGGAAAGCGATTACCAGCTGTTAATCTCTCGGTTGGAGATGAGATATGGAGACGCGCATCTTCAACAAGTGTACCATGCGCAGGTGAAGAATGGTATCCAGAAGAATGGAGAAAGTCTTGAGGAGTTTGAAGCTGACGTTGCGCGGTTGGTCCGATTGGTGTACCCTACGGCACCTGATTCGTTTCTGGGACAACTCGCTGTGCAGACCTTCATTGATGGACTACGAGACGGGAAAACACAACAATCATTGAGGCTGGCACGACCAAGAACAACTGATGATGCGCTTGCCCACGCCTTAGAATTTGAAGCCGCAAAACAAGCGCCCCGAGATTGCGGGTGTGTTCGGGTCATTGTGGAAGAAGAAGAAGGTTCTAAAGATCTCTTAGAGGAGTTAGTAATGAAAGTTCTTCGGAAGGAAGAAAGCCGAAAGAAGAATCTTCAAGAAGTTCCAGGGACCCGCTGCTGGAACTGTGGCGAACAAGGACATGTACAACGCCGTTGTCCCAAAATCGGAAAAGTACAACCGTCGGAAAAGTTAAAGGAGGTTGGCAAGAGGGGGCGAACGTTGATCATGAATGAAGAAGCTCCGGAGATAACCGTGCATGGCGTAACATCAAAGAATAGTGCCGGCAGTTTGTTTGTAGATGGGAAGATTGCTAGCCGAATGGTTCTACTACTTATTGATACCGGGGCCACAAAATCTATCATACTCCCTGACGTTCTACGAACAAGTATGAATCTGTTACCGACAACTACTCAACTCCGTACAGCGACAGGTGAAGTAATACCAACACGCGGAGTGGTGAAAATGAAGATTGCCATTGGAAGTGAAGATCGTGATCATGAGGTGCTGGTAGCAGATATCACTGACGAGTTCATCTTGGGAATGGACCTCCTGAGAAAATTTGGTTTTACGTTGGACTTGAGGGAGGGTGTTTTGAAGGTCGGTAACAAAGAACTTCCGTTGCACCCACGAGAGGACCCTGCTGTAAGGGTTGGATGACAGAAGTTGTGATATTGCCAGGTCGAAGCGAGATGGTTGTCGAGGCAGGTTTGGATGGAGATCTTCGGGTAGGATGTGTGCGAATGATGGAGCCTGTCTGTGATAAAAAGATCCATAGTGGCATACTGATGGGAAAAGCGCTGATCAAGGTTGGAAAGACAGTGAGGCTTATGAACGTTAATGTGGATCCGGTGACATTGAAGAAGAGCACCCTTGTGGGACAGTGTGTACCAGTATTCCGAGTAGTCAGGTGTATGGCTGATGTTCCAAAACAGGTGCCCAAAGTCCATGGTGTAAAACTAGTGGGTATGGTTACTAGTTCGTGCGAAGACCTTAATAGAACGGAAGTGAAACTGAACTATTGTCCACCAGAACTGCTTGAAAATGATAATAATGGTGACTGAAACTGTAACATGATTATTGTTGTTATAAATAAATTTTTATCAATTAAATTTGTTGAAGGCCCTTCGTGGTCGAGTGGTAGAGATCCTACCTCTCGTTCAGAGGGACAGGGGTTCAAACCTCGGTGGCGACTGAATTTTAAAAATTTAGTGCTATCGTGTTTGAGCTCCTTAGGTTAAGGTATGAAAGCTGTATGAGTGATAAAAGTATGGGGGAGCGTAATGTACTTGCTGCAATAGCTCCATTACCTCCGTTGCACTCCCATAAGAGTTTAGTTTGTATGGAACCCCGACACTGCAAAATGCGGTAAAGGGGAATGGATTATGTATGTATGTATGTATGTAAGAAAAAATATTTATACTTATTGTTACAGTTTTTATGTTTATTTAGTTATTTTCGAACAAATTTTAATAATTCTTTTATGAAAATTTAGTTCATACTTTGATCTACAAAATTCTAATGTTGGATACACAATCTATGATATATTCTTTCTTAAAATAATGTAAATTCAGAGACTCTGCATAGCGTACTTTTATACAGTCACTTCCCCCTTAAATAAATAAATTTATAGAAGTAAGAGAGAGCTATTCTGGAGCGTGGAGGCAATGCATAATCAGAACCAAGACTCCATATTACTAGTGAATTACAACGTATACCTATGTACCAGGGTACTATCGAGTTCAATTATGCAAAGCTGAAATATCTTCAAGCTCTTTGTGAAGTATTATTCAAAAACCACAGATTTGTGTAAGAATGTTCCATGTACTGCACATGGAACACTGGCCTTCCACTTATTGGTTTTCCTAAAGGTTTTAAATTTTTTTGATAAATTGATTAAAAACTTAAAGAGAAATACAAAGAAATTCGTTGATTTACTAATCATCAGTTTATTTATCAGTAAATTTATGAGGAAGTGAAAAGACCGGTCCTAAATTACATAATTTTGTCAAACTTCGTGTTTTTAAATTGGCATTAGTGCAAATGGATTCAACCAATCAGCATCAATTCCTGCATTGGCCGAACTCTTATAAGTAATATAGAGTGACTCTATACTAAAACCAAGGTCCTTAACCAAAATGTCACTTTGACAGAGCTTGTACTAAAACTACTGATGACGCTATCTAGTTATAGGGGGAAACACTACAACACGAACATACTTGATGCAATATAAGCTTTCGACCCCTGGTGGTACTGACAGACGGGCCAGGATTGGCTAGTTACATCACTACAAATAAATGTTGCCAACTTCAAGCTACATACATAACGATTCCCAAGACATACCTTAACACCAATTTGTTATTTTTATTGAAGGTTATGTCAAATAGTATATATTATAAGAGGCGAAAGTTGGTAGAGAAACCTCAATTCCGAGAGAGATAGAATACAACAACCGCTTTAAAGGGCCCATCGCCGATTCTCGGTTACTTTCGGCTCGCTCTTAGTTTGTTGCGATGCCATTGGACTGGAGCACAGAAATGCCATGGATGCTTATTTTCATTCTTTTATACCTGTCAAGTCAATTCGTTATTTCGTAAGTGTACCCATATTGCGACAAACAGTTAATGTGTAGTGTGTTTTTTGGTTATTATGAGAGTTTAATAAACAAACAATTGAACATTTATAGTGAAACAAAACATCAATGGAGAAAAACGTAAACACCGCGAGTGTTTGCAAGAACTGTAAGAACGACGTTTACTCCTTTGTTTTCCGAAAGACGAAGTATTGTGTTATTTACGTACCGTATTAGTTTAAGATTATTTTTTTGAAATTCTTTAACCTCAAAAGTAGATGTCATCTAATCTTAAAACACACCTGTTAACTCATAGTGGCGAGAAACCATTTGAATGTAATTTGTGTGACAATGTTTACAATGTGTACAAATGTTTTCAAAAGTTACTCAAAGTGTTAGTCTTAAAACATACATGTTTTGGTGACAACCATTTGAGTGAAATCTATGTGATTATAAATGTTTACTGTTTAAAGGACATGTTAACTCACACTTCAATAAGTAATGTATAGTTTCTATACTAAATACATACTAAATATCATTCTATAATGAACTGCAATTCATGCGAAATGTTATCATTAGTTGATTATTAAATATTTTATATTGTTGAGAGAGAATACCATATATGTATCTACCAATCACTTGTAATAAGCTTTTTATGTTTGTAAAACTTTATATGCAATAAACATTTGAATTAAATTGAGTAAAGACAGCAATTTGTTTATAGTTTTATTAAAATCATCCCTCATATACTGCCCAACTAGTATACATACGAAATTAACAACCCTGGACGCTAGCTGGTTGAGTTGAGACGTGGTGGATATTTAAATTTCGCGCGCTTCTATACAACCGAGTTAAAGGGCCAAGTGTTCCAAGGTAAACTGATGACGTGAGTTCAAAGACGCCGCGCGAAGTTTCGCCTCTTATAATAATATACTCTTTGGTTATGTAGTAAAACATCTATTAACGATCATAACAAATTGCAAATTGATTAATGGCCTCCAACATTTTACAAGTAAATACGGAGATGGGGTAGTTTACGAAAAATTACTTTAGTGATTTTCCTGGGTAGCAAAAACGTAAGCTTTACTTTCAATACTACTATCAGGTTCCGTTACTTTAGAGGGTTACGCAATGGTTTCAGACAGGTGGCAGGAACTTTCAGTACTACTTTAAAGTTTTAAAAACTTTCAAGTAGCTTCGTAAAAGTTACTGCTACAATCATAATACCACTTTGAAGTTTTAACGGCTTTAAAGTAATTATACTAAGTGGTATTACCGTTCTACATACTTTAAAAGTTGCTCAGAAGTAATGGAGCTACATAGTTCCAATAAACAGTTTAAACAACTACACAATTACTAAAATATTCCGAATTGAAGTAATTAAACCTATAGTCATAAATTTAGTTGTAGTTACGTAACAACTACTCAATCAAAGTTCCGATCTCAGTTACTGCTACTTAGATGCTGCTTGAGTTATGACTATATTAGGATGTTGATCTTCTACAACATCGTATGGACCTTTAAAGATAACTTCCCTTTTATCATTAGAAGTGTTTCTTATATATGTCAGCGACGCTACGGATCACCGACGTCACGGGTCATAGCTACCCCAAATTCTTCAGGAATTAGTTTTAGTTTTTGTGGAACATTATATTAATATTTATGATATTAGTATTTCGGAATCTGTAACATGTGAATAGAAAGGGGCCAGAACAAGCATAATGGTATGAAAGTTGTTAGAATAAACTTGTATTGTGTGTAAATGGGAATTGGTTTTAATTTACCCCGTACAAATCTTACATCAGGAGTGGGGTACTACTACTAAAAGTACCACGGCAATAATATGCAATAACAATGTGCCATCGTCTACAATCAACATTCCAACATTTAATCCGCTAACCGATGATAATGGAGTAGTAAACTGGTGCAAAGAAATAAAACGCTTGGGTAAAATGTTTAACTGGTCCGACTAAGCCAGTGGTTTAGTGGAAAATGCTCACGAATGGTTTCTAACGTGGACACCGACTCAAAAAGCCTGGGAGATTTTCTTGTACCCACCGAAGAAAAACCTCAGTAAAAGATTTACGAAGGTAGGCATACTGTGAGTACGCTAGAAATAAAAGATCACTTATTTACACGATTACAATTTAATTTGTCAGAGGATCAATTGCTTGAATTAGTTATTGGTCATATTGTTGATGTTCATGTAAAAACTGCAGCCTCGAACAAGGTAGAGTCTGTAAGTGAGCTACTAACTTTATTAGACCGACGAGCGAACCGAAAGTAAAGGTGAGGTGAGGTAGAGGTGGTTGCGACATATAAAAAACTTTCGGCGCCTGGGCAACGAAGTAAAACTGTCAATTTTTTTAAATATAATATTATAAGGTGGCTGTTATCAACATTACCTTGCTAACAATACTGTTGTATATACAAACATTATGTTATTATAATCACTGAATCATCATTTTATTTAGGGGAGAATGAAAAGTTTAATACATTACACGCTGCGAAAGTCCTTTCAGGTGCTCGGTGTTTTTAACTAACCTCGGCTACGCTTACGCTTCGTCTCGGCCAATCAAAAACACCTTGCATCTAAAAGTAAACTTTCGCAGCTTGTAATGTAAATAACTATTGGTATTTTATTAATCGCTAATTTTTTCCATAAGAAGCAAATAATTTTTAATACCTAATTTTTACTAAGATTAGTAAAAAGTTTCACAGTATTTATTAAAATAGAACTTGACAACATTGTTTGGACAGCTAAGCTGTCATTATCAAAGGTAATACAAATATAAACAAACACGTCGCTAAGGTAAATACAAAACATAATATAATAGATAAAAATAATCAGAATTAAATATCTAACACTTCCAGTAGCGGAGAATTACTGAGCTCAATCTGTTCATTCATTAAAGTTAACTGTTTTATTTTAGAGTTAGGACATGGATGTCAAAATCTGTCTCTTTCTAGGACAAAACTAAGTGCCTGAAACAGAGATATTCTTTGTCTCTTTTTACTTTAGTGACAAAATTCAGCAGCTGTCGTTACAAATTTTAGGTTATGCTTTAGGTCATTATTATGTCGTTATTTTTAATGTGCACGTTATCATTTATTTACTGTTTGTAGAGAATTTTTAAAGCTACTATAGTACACGAATCAATTTTTTATCTAATAATTTACGACAGCTTTTAATAAAGTATTAGCTGTACCCAGTTTCAGATTTATATAATTGTCATACTGACAGTTTAATTTATTTTTCATAATCACCAACCTTCTAATAAATAGTTTCCAAATATGAAATGTCACTAGGAAAATTTGATATGCGCGACTTATCTTTAAATAATAAAACAGCGCTCAGTTTATATTTAGGAATACGATGTTGCCACTGTACGAATAACAAGCCAATTTTTTTGGCAAAACTATCTCCGAACAAATTACTGTAACTATAACGACTCAATCTTAGAACGTTATTACGTGAAATGTTTTGGTGTTAAATTTCTTTATGTTTTATGAAATTATTGTAATAAATAAGTCAACCGGGTTTTGAAATGCAATTTTTTCGTAAAAAAATTTCTTAAACATTAACAACATTCTAGGAAAAGCTTTTGCGCATTAAAATCTATCAACTGCACATATTTTTGTTACATTTACATCATTTTTCTCTACTTCCACAACTTCCTATGCATGATGTTTTTATTTGTTTATATTTTAAAGTAGATAACTCGCATATGCTCTGTTGTAACAAACTGGAAGGTAAACATTTTAGGAAAAAAAAAAGTTTTTTTTTGCACTACCAATTGTGTAAGAAGCTTGATTCGACTTAGTTACTATGTAAATTTTAAAAATTAATAAAAATCACTTGGAGCCAGATTTGGGCTGTATGGTGGATGGTCAATTTTGATGAAGTCACATTCTTGCACTGTAGCCTTTGCTTATTCTGCAGTATAAACTAGTGCTTTGTGTAAATGATGCAATCTTTTCCCAAGCTTTCCTATTCGTTTTTCCTTTCTAACCTCACGTAATTGCTGTAATAAATTAAAATAGTAATCAGCATTCACGATGGTATTACTTTCTAGAAAGTTTATTAACAAAATACCTTTGCTATCCCAAAAAACAATAGCCATTATTCTTTTTCTTGATTTGATGACCTTAGCTTTTTTTACGTGACCCTGCTCCACAACGACACCATTCCATAGAATCACTTTTAGTTGTAGCGTCATAGTACAAAACGATGGTTTTGTTTCCTGTAACAATTGATTCACGAACTCCATTTTTGTCATCACCACAAACCACAACAACGTTCCAAAAACAATTGACTGCATCTCATAAATTCGGTTTTTTGCACTGCACTTAGAACCTTTGGCACCCATCTTGTGCTGACTTTTGACATGCCTAAATGTTCATGAATGTAAAATCTGTACTACACTTGTTTTTGAAATATCACAACGTTCTCCAATTTTCTTGTCATTAATGTTCAACTAAATCGATGTTTTCTTTTGCAACCACTGTCGCAGAGCTTCCACTGCAGGAGTCATCTTCAATTAATTAAACCTTGACAAAATAGTTTTGTCCGGTCTTTGACAGTTGTATTAGGATAAATTTTTAGACTATACGGACGACTTTTAATATCTTTTCCTTCTTTATGAAATAAATAAAGATTATTAAAAGTTTCACAGTTTTATTAAAATACAACCTGACAATATTGTTTCGACAGCTATGCTGTCATTATCAAAGGTAATATAATTATAAAGAAACACGTCGCTAAGGTAGATACAAAATAGGTAACTAGATAAAATAATAATAATAATCATAATTAAATATCTAATACTTCCAGTAACGGAGAATTACTGAGCTCAAGTTGTTCATTCATTAAAGGTACCCTGAGTTTGTGTTTGTATATCTCAAAGGCTTCTAAAATGTCAAATTTGCATTTGTTATTACAAAAATGTAGGAATTTAATATTATTTTGAGGAGTCATTGTGTGATGTTGTTCAATTTTTTCTTTAATGAATGAACAGCTTGAGCTCAGTAATTCTCCGTTACTGGAAGCATTAGGTATTTAATTATAATTATTATTATTATTTTATCTAGTTACCTATTTTGTATCTACCTTAGCGACGTGTTTGTTTATAATTATATTACCTTTGATAATGACAACATAGCTGTCGAAACAATATTGTCAGGTTGTATTTTAATAAAACTGTGAAACTTTTAAAAATCTTTATTTATTTCATGATTATGGAGTTCCACAAAATAAGGCTGGAAACAATAAACAAGATTTTCCTTAGTTAAAAATTTAATTACTGCTCAGTATTCTAATTTAAACACTTCACATGATTATATTTAAACAGATGCTGAACACACCTTAAACAACAAGTTAATAAAAATGTTTGAACGTAGTAATATGAAATATGCAGACGACTTATAATCATTTATTATATCAAATTTACATATTTCACATTCAAGTGATTTCTCACGCTTATCCTGATTATTATGAATAAGCATATTTTGTAGCAGTCTGTATCTCATTGGACATTTATAATCACATAGGTTGCATTTGAATGGTTGTTCTCCAGTATAAATGAATATATGTAGCTTCAAAGTTTTTTTAGTTACATACTTAGTCTATTTTAAAAATTTATTTGATGTTATCTTTCACCTCATAAGGACACCCAATGCAAAGAAACGTCTAAAAACATTGCTGTTGTGATTGACACCACTTTACAGGGGAATCATCGCAACAGAGCTTTGAATAATTCTTTTCCTATATTTGACTAATACGGAAAAATTTATGCAGTATTAACCCACAAGATAAGATCAGACTTTTGGCTATTTTAGTTAATATAACAAAAATTTGGTTTCCAAAAAAAAAGAAGCCAGAACGGTTAGAATGTGTTGTTTTCCACCCCATTTTAAGGTACATCGCATTTGAAGAGCCCGTCACTGCCATGACTAATTTTGTGTCTTCGTAAACCATTTTTCCATATTGTCTTATATTCACAATTGTCACATTGGAATGGCTTCACTCCACTATGAATAAGCATATGCGTCAGCAAAGAAGCTTTCCGGTACGCTTTATAGTCACACTGATCACAGGAGAAAGGTTTCTCGACAGAATGTGTATCCATATGTGTTCTGAGAGTTTTTTTCGATGCAAATTTACATTTACATATTTCACATTCAATTGATTTCTCACACTTATCCTGATTATTATGAATAAGGATATGTTGTTGTAGTCTACTTTTTATTGAACATTTATAATCACATATTTTGCATTTTAATGGTTGTCCTCCAGTATGAATGAATATATGTTGCTTTAAAGTTATTTTAGTTTTAAATTTCTTAGCACATACATTACATTTGAATGGTTTTTCTCCAGTATGAATTAATATATGTTGGTTCAAACTGTGTTTAGTTTTAAATTTCTTATCACATACAGTACATTTGAATGGTTTTTCTCCATTATGAATGAATATATGTTGCTTCAAAGTAGTTTTAGCTTTAAATTTCTGATCACATACATTACATTTGAAGAGCCTGTCATTGCTAAGATGAATAATTTTGTGTTTTCGTAAACTGCTTTTCCATATTGTCTTAAATTCACAATTGTCACATTGGAATGGCTTTGCTCCACTATGAATAAGCATATGCTCCTTCAAATTATTTTTCCGGTGCGTCTTGTAGTCACAGTGATAACAGGAGAAAGATTTCTTGACAGGTTTACCCATATGTTGTCTGAGAGTTCTTTTAGATGCAAATTTACATTTACATATTTCACATTTAATTGATTTCTCACAATTAGCATTACAGATGAGCATATGCTGTTGCAGTGTACTTATGGTTGAACATTTATAATTACATATGTTGCATTTTAATGGTTTATCTAGAGTATGAGTATGCATATGTTTTTGCAGCAAATGCATTTGTCTATCTTTAAAATCACATAGAGCACATTGAAATTGTTTTTCATCAGAATGCACATGTTGCATGTGGCGTTGCAAATTCATCTGTAGTATACATTTATAGTCACATATGTTACACTGGAATGGTTTTTCTCCAGTATGAACGAGTATATGTTCCTGCAAAGTACTTTTAGTTTTAAACTTCTGATCACATACATTACATTTGAAGATCCTGTCATTGCTATGAAGAACAATTACGTGTTTTAGTAAATCACCTTTCCGTGTTGTCTTATATTCACAATTGTCACATTGGAATGGCTTCACTCCACTATGAATAAGCATATGCTCCTTCAAATTATCTTTCCGGTGAGTCTTGTAGTCACAGCGACCACAGGAGAAAGGTTTCTCGGCAGAATGTGTACCCATATGTTGTCTGAGAGTTTCTTTCGACACAAATTTACATTTGCATATTTCACATTCAACTGATTTCTCACGCTTATCCTGATTATTATGAATAAGCATGTGTTGTAGTAGTCTGCTTCTTATTGGACATTTATAATCACATAGGCTGCATTTGAATGGTTGTTCTCCAGTATGAATGAATATATGTAGCTTCAAATTTTTTTTAGTTTTAAATTTCTGATCACATACATTACATTTGAAGAGCCTGTCATTACTATGAAGAATTACGTGTTCTCGTAAACGACTTTTTCGTATTGTCTTGTATTCACAATTGTCACACTGGAATGGCTTCACTCCACTATGAATAAGCATATGCTCCTTCAAATTATCTTTTCGGTAAGCCTTGTAGTCACAGAGATCACAGGAGAAAGGTTTCTCGATAGAATGTGTACCTATATGTTGTCTGAGAGTTTCTTTCGACGCAAATTTACATTTACATATTTCACATTGAACTGATTTCTCACGCTTATCCTGATTATTATGAATAACCATATGTTGTTGTAGTCTACTATTTTTTGAACATTTATAATCACATAAGTTACATTTGAAGGGCTTGTCAATACTATGACGGGTCATGTGTATTCGTAGATCCCCTTTTCGTGTTGATTTATAATCACAATTGTCACATTGGAATGGCTTAATTCCAATGTGACTAAGCATATGCTCCTTCAAATTAGCTTTCCGGTAAGCTTTATAGTCACACTGATTACAGGAGAAAGGTTTCTCGCCAGAATGTGTATCCATATGATTTACAAGAGTTCTTTTCGTCATAAATTTACGTTTACATATTTCACATTTATTTTCTTTAGTATGAGTAAGCATGTGTTCTTGCAGATCATGCTGTTCCGATGTTTTACAATTAAATATTTCACACTGAAATGGTTTCTCGCTATTATTGATTTGAGAAGGGCTCTTGTTATGCGTAAGCTGATGTTGTGACAACTCATCGCTGGATGCACATTTAACTTGGCATAAACCACATAAGAATGGTTTTTCATCATTATGAGTGAGCATGTGATCTTGTATACTACTTCCATCGAAAATTTTGTACCCACATACATCACATTTAAAAGGCTTTTCTTCAGTGTTTGAAAGTATGGGTTTATGTAGGTCATCTTTTGCTAAGGTATGATAATTGTGTATTTTACATTGAAGAGTTTTCTCACTACCATCAATGTCGTTATTACTTTCTAATGGTTCTCCATCACTGTTAATACAGATGTGATCCTTCGGCGCATCTATCGTTGGATATCTGTGATTGCACTTTTCACATTCATTCTTCGCAATAGGTACTTCCTGATATGTTGGTAATTCATTTATGAGCAAACATTTATACTTGTTCTCGTAAGCACTAAAATAGGTGGAAGTGTTATCAGGTAATGGATCAGTTTTTATAGTAACATATTCTAGTGTGTGCGGTTCTATTTTTATATCCACTTCATCCTTAACAGTAACCACATTGATATTAGAAATATCTTTAATGTCTGCCATCATAGAGGACAATATAATAATGATAAACAGAAATGCCCTTTTCTTTGTAACGTGTTAGCCAGCATTGCCAACCTGGACGAAAACGAAAATAGAATAGAGGCATTTAAAATTATAGTACACTTACCAGAAATTATAGACTATAACAGCGTATAGGAATAATAAGCCCCTACTTGTTGTGTCCCTACACTCACTTAATTTACGAGGACAAATTTTGAGAGCGCGTGCGCGAGTTTTAGCGTCTGTTTGGTCACGTTACCGCCACATGGCGTGCGTTCTAATTTATATTGGCGGCTATAAATTCAATTGTTAATAGGTACATCTGTTACTTTTTTAAGTTATATTTAATAAATTGTTCGCATTTAATATGTTTAAAAACGCAAACGAACATAAAGAGTTGGATGAAACAACATTTCTATGCAACTTCAAAGCATATATGTTAAAATCACAAAAACCTAACTACCTACCTATTTGGTAATTAGTGTAATATAGGTACCACATAACAATAATTATTTTTTTATATGTAATTTAGAAGGAATCTTTAAGCAACATTTTGAAGCAATTGTACTTAATCAAACAGGTGCTAGATTTTTAAATGTAAAATTAAATCATCTATACAGTAATTTTCCTTATATGTCGAGATGTTATATTCAATAAATAAATAATTTCTATAATTATGAAATTTGTTTGAAAGCCCCACATTTGGGCAACAATAAACTTTGGGATGATATAATAATACTATGAATATCTAATCTGATTTGTCTAGCTTTAATAAAAATTAGAATATAACAACCCAATAGCCCTTCTCTTTCCCAGTAGGCTAATTGAGTTTTAATTCGATTGAGCGGGAGATAAAAATATTTTTTTTGATATTATTATTTCCTGCATCTGGAAAGAGAAACTTCTAACTACACCTGGAAATCTGCATCTGGACGAGAAATAATCTTAAACTCCGTATATAAACAAAATAAATAAATACTTGCATCCCACATCAAAAATAAATAAACACTTTTTAAAAATTATAAATACACAGGTTTTATTTATTCAAAATAAGATTACTAAAAAGGAAAGATATAAATTCTAACACAAAATTATATTGAGAAAAAATCTTTAATTTATTTAAATGAATTGTTAATTTGTGAATGGTATAACATTGGTATCATCACAAGTTTCATCCAAATAAATTAATGTCAAAGATATTGTAACGTTCATTTTAAAATAGTAACCAAAATGCTGTTTAAATCGTCTATTTATAAGAGAAATATTAATTTACATAAACTTAATTAAAACACTAACGATAAACTATTTAACAAACTAAGGGCCGGTATTTGTGTTTTCTCTAATCTTCAGTTAAAGTAAAATAATCTTAGATCATAGTTAAACTCGAAAAATGGTGTACTTTTGTAGAAGATTTTAAATAATTATAGTATTACTAGAACCTTAATCTAGATTAATTTAATCTAGCATATGACATCAAATTAAATTGTAATCTTGGGTAATTGACGAATGACAGAATCATTGAAAGTTGAAAGTAACTTTTTTATTTAGTGTTTTTTAGGTTTTCTAAAAGTCCATCATTTCAAAAAAACACTCAGAAGTTGTGGGAAACCGTAGTTGACTCATTTTATCTTCCAACATTTTAGTTACGCTATCTTTCTCAGTTGTTGTAGTAATTGCATTTGGGCTATCTTCTCTTCTACCATCTTTATTACCCTATCCTGTTTCTCCAATTTAATTATTAATAATCCTAACGCGCTGGAATTTTCTAACAGTTCTTCGGAAACTTTATCTTCTAACGCTTTGACATTGTCCAGCAATTCTCCTTTAAGCCTTCTAGAACTTTCTTCGGACTTTTCTAGTAATTCTTTTTTAAGCCTTCTGGAGTTTTCTTCGGATTTCCTGGAATTTTCCAGTATTTCTTCCTTTAGCATTCTAACATTTTCTTCGGCCTTTTCTAGTAATTCTTCTTTAAGCATTCTAGAATTTTCAAAAACCTTTTCTTCCAGTGCTTTAGTATTATCCATTAGCTTTCTAGAATTCTCTTCGGACTTTTCCAGTAATTCCTCTTTTAACATTCTAGAATTTTCTTCAGACTTTATAGAATTCTCTTCCATTTAACTTTTTAACAAACTAAGGCCCGGTTTCACCAACGCTAAATAAATCAATGAATAGTTATTCTATGAATAAAATTTAATCTCAGATTAACTAAATTACTGTTTCACCAACACATTTGTAGACGTAGTTAGTTATTCGATGAATAAGGCGAAGTTCATTGTGAATGCGCCGTTACTGTCTACAAAATCTAGGGTCCCTAGACTGATTTTTAGGGAATTTAAGTTGGACACCAATAAAATTTAACCTGATTTTCGTTTGTTTATGTTCTATTTGTTTATGCGGTTTTTGTTTTAGGCTTGCTATTAAAAGATTGTTTGAATCAAGTAGCCATGTAGCAATTGTCTTAGCATTAAAATTATGACGGTTCTTTACAAAGTTTCTTTATTAAAACTTTGAAATCTAGATTGTTATTTGATTTTTGTTTTTAAACTTTAAAAGCAATGAGAGTATCGCCAAAATTTCAATTTTCGAATTTTTTTCTAGTAGGTATATTTGATCTTAGAATTGTATACTCTTTCCAAATTCATCATAAAAAAGAGTTTCCATTTAGAAAATCTTTGCTATCGCCATAATTCATAAACAAAACACAATTTAAAAATAACAATTCAAATAAAAATTATCCCATTTAACATAAAAATTGACTTATTTCAGGGTTTCTTTTAACATTTAATAAAAGATTTATGTCGATAGTTTCAGACTTTATTAGAATCGCATTGTATTGTATATACAATATATAAATTATTCTAACGCTCGCAATTTGTAGTAACTGTCTGTTAATTTAATATAAATACGGGGACAAACGTACTGTTTATTACTGTTTATTGGTTTCACTTTGAGGTTATGAATCTCTAAATAACAATTTAACTGGAGATATTTCGTCAGTTAACTTATTTGTAGACTTAACCATCGAATATAATGCTATTCGGTGTTGGTGAAACGCAAAACATGGATTTTATTCAGAGAATAAAGTTATTCTATGAATAACCGGCTATTTGTTGTTGGTGAAACCGGCCCTAAAGCATTTAAATAAATGCTAGGTATTTACAAATTTATATGAGGACTATTTATATAACAACTATTTATGTATTAACAATTTATTCAGAGTACATTTCCCTATGCCGGTCAGACATTAACTAACTCCCTTCTACTCGCGATCTCAATTTATATCTTTCATACGATGACTCATATATCTAGAATGTTCGATGACGTGTTGATGAGTCATACACGCAGCTGCCGATAAGTCACCTCGATGAGGCGTGTCGATGAGTCATACTTGCAGGTGTTGATTGATGAGTCATACATGCACGTGTTATTGATAACTCATACATCTAGAATGTTTGATGACGTCACATGTGGGTTTACTATTCGTTACAATATTTAAGAATTTAAATTAAAAAAAAAACAAAGAAATCTTTGAAGAACTTCATAAAATAACAAATTTATTGAAATTATAATCAACTTGTTAATATTTCTGATCAGAGAACAAAATCTTAAATTCGACCCACCTTGTATATAGTGTAATAATAATCCAAAACACATGTGACGATAAATTCACTTCAAAAAAATATTTTTGTTGTGTGCAATTGGTAACAACGGGGCATACGAGTTCCTCTCGGCGGTCACATGGACCGCGACGCTGTCGCAGGTAGGGAAAGGTAAAGGATTATCTCGCACGGCGGGTGAACTAAAGCCGTGGCAAGTTTTAATAGTTTCTTAATTACCTGGTACCATAATACATACTAAATAGTTGGAACATTATTTATTAAAATACATAATTTTTTTTAAATATTATACCTACAGATACATTATATTCTATTATAATAAGACGCCGCTTTAACAAATTCAAAGTCATTAAGAATATTTTCTTGATATTTACAGATAAGATTTTCTAAATGCTCTCTTTTTCTATATATGGTTTTTCGTAACTGTTTGTTGAAATTAATAGCACTTTTTATTTTACAATAAGTGAATGTCTGAAAACTTAATAGAACATCAACAAACATAAATATAGATGGGTGACTGTTGTAGCATTGATTCTTAAAATTTGAGTGAAAAGACTCACATGCGTTTGTTGTACGTGTTGTACTAGCAGACATCTCAGCCCATAATTCTGGTTTAAAAATACAATTATTATCTTCTATGTAATTTTCCACTAAATAACCTACAAATTTAGTTACATTTTCATCGTTGGGCATGCATTCCATAAATGCAAGAAAACAGTCACTAATTCTATTGGGAGGCAAATAAGCTAGTCCAAAAATATGTCGTAACCATTTCCCGATCTCAGACCTATAATCGCAATAATATTGAGAAAACCCTAATTGTTGAACTTTCCTATACCATGCCTGCTTCAAATGAAATAAACATCCTTTTACTTTTACTGATGGGAATTTTGCTAAAACTACAGTATGAACAGCTATCTCAAAATCTACAATGATCTCTTTTGGAGATAAAGTTAAATCATATTCTTTACATTTTTGTAAAATTAATGTAAACATTTGATCGTATACTTGTAAACTTTTACACCGGTGTGAAGTTAGCAGCCAAAATTTAGCAGCTAATTTGACGGAAACAACCGAATGGTCAGTGGCGTTGCATAATAAAATCTTGGCTGCTGGCCTTCTTAATACGACTTAAGACCACCTAAAGAAAATATTGGAAAGGAAATCATATCCATACGAACTAATATTACCCTTAAAGAAATGTAAATGGCAAGTTGTAATATACATAGATTTCTAAAGGGGTTAAAAAAATTAAAAACCACCCCTAACTAGAATAATTAATATTACCATTAGAGAAATGTTTAGCCAAGATCTAATTTGCATAGAACTGAAGTATCTACCCTACACTACCACCATATAAAGGCAATATGCGTTCCGCCGTTTCTAAAGGGGTTAAAAAAAATTAAAAACTACCCCTAACTAAAATAATTAATGTTAATATTTACCCTTATGGAAATGTTTTTAGCCAAGGTGCATAGAACTGGCTTTTCTTTTGGCGTGTAATTATTTTAATAGTCAATAATTGACATGAATATACTTTATACATAACTTTGTTTACTTAATTATCGTTACATAAACACAATGCCTGAGGTAAACTTAAATAATTGAAGAGGTAAGTATAGTAACCAAAATATTTAGCCTTACTGTTTCTAATATTTCTAGATTAATTTAAACATGGAGAGGTAAGTAAATGATAATAATAGAATTTTTGAATTACAGAATTTTTCTAAATGTTTCTTAAGGTATTAACAAACTTTAATATAAACAATTTTGCTACTGTTTCTGTAAGTCGGTGTGCAGCTAACTCGACAAACATACACACTGCCATTCTAAGAATATAACAGATGAGTTAAGTATGTAATAGATAAATATATAGAATACATAGAGAATATAATAGGTGTATAGATTGAAGTATAATGCTATTACCTAGCTGATGTAGAACAACTAATTTAGTCGACATAAATCACAAATTCCATTGGTTGTTTTTTGATGTCCTGTTAACTGTGAATGTATTTCGCTGACAGTTAGGATACATTTTGTGTGAATCATTCTGAGACAAGCTTGACATTTGAAGAAATTCTCTGTTTTAGAGTCGTCGATTTCATTCGAACAATATAGGCATCGTTTTGAAACGTTGCTGCTATTAGTTAGAATTAGCCATTTTAATCTTCTTCTGTATTCGGTTATATCGACGTCGGTTGTTAATGATTGACCAGATATTAACTTCGAAAAGAAATATATAACATAAACCCCACAGTTGTGACCATCAGTTTGAGCGTTGTGATTTATTGATTCAATTCTCTAGCCTTGATTATTAAGGTTTTTCAACGAAATGAATTTTAAAAATTTTACAAAATACTAATTTTGGGTTAACTTTTCATTGCCTAATGGATCAATGAAATTGAAAACATTCTTGTTGAAATCTACAACTATCAAAAGGAAATGCTGACGCCTAACTAAAGGAAATATCAATTTATTATTTACAATGTTTACATCACGTACAAAGTTTTCGCTTAGTTCGGAATCTCCAAAAATAATAGAAGACTTCGAGACAGAGAATATTTGATAAAATTGGTTTGGTTGATTGATAATAAAAAGACAATGATCGACTACAAAGTTACTTAACCACTGGGTGCCATTAAGTGTTAAGTAGTCATCAATGAAGAATTCCTTAAGGGAAAAATCCAGATTAAGATTGACGGACACAATATAAGCTCGCCTATTAGTTAGTACTTTGTAATACATTGGATCAGCGACGAGGCCGTTTTGTAAAGATTTCAGATCTTTTTGGGTTAACCATTTTTTTTGTTCGTTTGTTAAGTTGTGATTAGGGAGGATTAGTTGTGGAAGCATTTCGAAGTAATAAAACGATTTTATCTTTTTAAAAGCAATTTCCCAAGATTTCCTGGGCCTATTTATTCTTATAATTTTGATACCTTTAAATGTGAAAATGACAAGGTCACACCATTCTCTATCAGTAATTTCGAGTAGCCCTTGAATCTGATAATTGTAGTGGTGGTTGGAAGATATACTTGCTTGACTAGATGTTAAAAATTCAAATTTATATTCTGACGGATGGACGTTTCTGGCTTTGTAAAGACTTTTTATTTCTATTAAGCCGTTCTCACCGATAAGGCCGTTAGGGGACGCAGCCATAAAGTCGAATTCCTTGTGTACACATAACCGCGCTGGTTCGAAAATTGTGGAATAGTTTTTTAATTTATGATATTGTTCTCTTGCCTTCTCTTCATATTTTAGACTTTGGGTAATTGAAGCAGACGAGATCGGTGTTTGTTTTATGATAGTCTTGGCGATGTTTCGTAATGTTGAATGATTTCGTACTTTACACACTCTCCCAAAGTAAGAAGCAGTGACTCGTTTCTTTCGTTCTTCAAACCATCTATCAGATTTACTCTGCAATTTCGTGGCTTCTTCCAATTCACTTATTTGGTTCATTGTTACTTGAATATTCTCTTTGATATATTCAAGACAGAGATATCTTAGGTTGAAATCATTTGATATGGAAATTTCTGCCAATGGTACTAGTTTGCAAATTTTGCAAATAAATTCTCCTTCAAAATTCGCTCCCTCAGAAGATTCTTGAATCTCGCAAACTTGATGGACCCACTTGTGGCATTTATCACAGGCAACGAAATCGGTTGTTTCGTTAGTGACTCCTTGACCACAATATATGCATTGGGGAATTTCATTGTCGTCTTCAGGTAAAATAATACTGTCGCTAAAATATTTGTCTTTAAGCTGGCCTTTTAAAAATCGACCGTCAAAATGTGTCCTCTGCTTTTTAGGTTTTTTTGTCCACTGTTCTTGGGATTGATGTTCGTCCGTCAAGTCCTTTTTGTTTTTAGTTAATCTATTCTTCTCTAATCCTAACTAGATTCAATACTTAAAGATATAACATCTTTTCTTAATTTTCTAGTAAAGCGACTACATTTTAAATTTTTTTCGCCATTTAAAGTTATATTTTTCAACTGTCCAAAATAATTTTCAACCATGGAATTGCTCAAAGGGTTACCTTCGAATATTAGTTCTGAATTCCAAAGAGGTGTTAATGGTATATATTTATTTAAAATTAATGAAAACAGTTCCTGGTTGTAGTATATATTTTCTTCATGTGTTTGCTTACTATTAACAGTTATAGAGGCAATTAATGAATTGTATTTCTTATAATAAGGGCTAGACTTTAACAATCCATCTTCTACAGAATCACAGAAATCAGTAGTTTCTTGTTCATCCAATGCTATGGTAATAATATCAACATTTTCTATTATTTTATATGTTGAAGACAATATCTTTAGGAGGGATAGGGCATTTTCGACCTCATCACAAATATATTTCGAATTCATTAAGATGTAAGTATGAACCATGAATATATCAAACGTGGAAGAATTACCTAGCTGTACTGCCGAAGCTACCAAGTATTTATAATACACACGTTGTACATCATTTTTAGCTAGTTTATCGACATCTTTTGAGACCATTTTCATAAAGTGCGCACAGCAAAGATGCACACTTACAAGCGAATCCAATTGAAAGGAAAAACATCTTTCTAAATATTCCAAGAGAGAACACGTGTTTATTGCTTTGCAAATTGCATGGATACTTGCGAATGAAAAGTCGGTGACAATTTTGGAGAATGAGGGCCAATAATTATGTTTTTCACAAAAAACTTTAAAATCATGTAACAATTTAAAAATGGAATTGGTGTCATGGGCTGCGGAAATCATACTGCATATTGGATATATCCTCCCAGAAGGGTGTAGGGAAATAACAGCTGTGTAAAATAGTATTCTTTTGCAGCTTTTTAGCGGAGGACGTCTGACAACTCCCCCTGTAGCATCAAAATACAAAGTTGGCAATACACCATCCCTATTTTGACATTTTAAAACCTGAAGCTGTTCTAAACTATACAGTTTGACATTAAAAGGGATAGCGCAGACTTCTTTTATGTACTGTGGATGATCATCTGCCATTAATGCCATGTCGAGTAAATCATCTTTTTCCCGATCTAGCCCAAAAGACGCTTCTGACTTTATTTTTCTTAATACCGTATCAGACTTAATGTTCTGTAGTGATTTACAGTGCTTTAAAATATTTTGATTTGATTCAAGTATGGATCTCTTTTTGTAGTTGAAAGCTCTTTCGTTGACTATCATTTTTTTTGTTATTGACCTTTCCACGCCTGTAACATGAGAAGTAAGATAATTTGGGTGATTATAATTTATAGAAGAACTAAAACTGTCACAAATCTCTCGAGAATTACAATTTTAAATTTTTTGCATTGATAATTATTATGTTTGCAAATGCCGAAAACTTTGATAGTGCCTTTTCTTAAATATTTAATATACTTAAAAATAATTAAGCACACGTTGTTCACGTGTTTCTTAATTTTATTTTTTAAAACATGCCCATATCTTTTTTCAAGTTTTTTGCCATTAAAGATAACGTTCCATACTTTTAAATCAATAGTGAACGAACCTTCTACAATCGTACAATCTTTAAAGCGTTAGCCAAATCTTTACAATTTTTAGAGTTGTTGGGCAATACTTTTTGAGAACAATCTTGATCGGATAAATCTAGTATATCCTTAGGAATATCGAAATTTTCCGGAGTAACATCTGGAACTGGCAATGTGTCTTCTTTGCTCGATTTGGTATCACACGTATCTTCTGCTTCAGAAAATTTCAAAGACATCGACGTTGCCTCCTTTGCTTCATTGATATTTCCTTTGATTGTCACTGACGGTTCAGGCATGCCAGTATTATCAAGATGTATTCGTTTTTGATTAAAATGTGAACTTGCGACAGTAATATCTTCTGATGCAGAATCATTAGACAATATTGAAATATTGTTATCTATAATATCATGAATATTTACAGACAATTCCTCCAAAACTGAGGTAGAATTGAAAATGTCGTTTTCTTTCAATGGGGGTTGCCGTTAATTCGTCAAGATCATTTTCAACTTCTGGGCAGTCATTTTTCTTTATAGCTTTCCATTTGTTATAAAGATTTTTTCGACTATTTAGTGTATTTCTCCAACCCAAATCTTTGCACGATTTTTCATAAATTGAATTACCTTCTCCAATCTCTGGCTATGTCTTTTGGGTTAATACCATTAGCCAAAAGCAAACATTTGAAATTGCTTGCAGTTAGTAATGGTTTCTGTTTCGATTTATGTAAGACATATCTTTCATTAAAAAAATTTCGAAATTTTTGTCTTTTATTTATAACAACGGATAATACGCTAGAGCGACCATACTTTGTACCCGCCAAAGAAAAAGCAATTTTATCACATAAATCCATATCAATTTCGTACTGAAAACTAAAGTTAGCATAGTGTTTTATTAAATTAATTGCTATAATTTCATAAGCTCTAGTGATGGAGATAAATTCTTTATGTTTTACACGCATTATACCACACAGCAGCAGAAAGTATATAAGGTAAACTTTTGCCAGTTATTAGAGAATTGATCAAATTACCGTATTTCCATAAGCCTTTTTAATATTGAGCTGTACTTCACACTAAAATTTAGGGAAAAAATACTGAACAAAGGAATGCTATTAAACAAATAAACGAGATCTTACTGCAAAATTTAAGATATACCACAGCTAACCAAACAATCAGCTGTCTTTCTCTCAAGGCGGGAGCGTATTGCGCCGATTGTCTTGCGCATCGCCATTTTGGGTTAAACGGAGACAAGAATTTCACAGTGGTGTAACGTACATAGTGGTTGAACGTGTTTGTCGCTGTTTTTGTGTCTTGTTGTTACCAATGGCGTGCTGTATTGTGAGTATTCACTGGCTGTGTTGTTAAAGGTGAAAATATGGAAAAACTCAAAGGTGGACATGTTTGTGCTGCAAAAAACTGTAATTCTAAAAGTTACTATGCTACAAATAGAAGTTTCTTTCGATTTCCTAAAGATATTGTAAGGTAAGAAGTGTTTTAATCATGTTTTAACAGTCGTTCAAATTCTATTTGTTACCCATATCGTATTTTAAACACAAGTATGTATCTAAGCATATGTTATTTTCTATTTTTCTAGATCTAGAACGTGGCTTACAGCAAGTCAGAGAGAGGATTTATATGCCCTAGATGCCAGTACTCTGAATCAAAGTTATAGACTATGCAGTCTGCATTTTGAGCAAAAAATGTTTACAAATTCTTCATGTAAACGTTTAAAATTTAATGCAGTACCAACAATATTTAGATCTTTAGAGGGTTGCTCTGGTGGTTCTTCAATTAATCACGACCATAGTTACCATTGCTCTTTGGATCCAGAGGAAATTTCCGCCAAGAAAATAAATATTCTTCAAGACATCACCATTGTGCCTGGTAGGTGTTTTTTTTTGTTGGTTATAAAATAGTAATTTCACTGAAATAAGCGTAACAAGTTTTTCAATTTATTTTAATATTTCAGCTAAAAAGGTGGAAATTGATTTTGCCGATACTGGTGACCTATTACCATCAAGATCCACCGCCAGTAATAGTGTTGATTTAAGTAAGTATTTACGAAAATTACTGGAAAGTTCTGGGTAATAACCTTTTTTATTTCAGGTCTGAATTGTGAGCTTGATGAATCAAGTTCAAACCCAAACTTGTCATTATTGTCTCCCATTTCCACCCAGACATCAGCTTCTCTGTCGTACAATACCCCAAGAAAAAGCAAATATAGAGACACTATTCGACAGCTTCAAAGCGAAAATAAAAGATTGAAGCAAGAAGTTGAAGAACTGAGAAAAAACGAAAAAATTATTACTATAAGCATTCTTCATCCAGGGAATCAGCAAATTTTATATGCAATGAAATCAGTCAGTCAAAAAAAAAGCCAAAAGGTAGACGATATTCTGATGAATTTAAAAATGAGTGTCTCAAAATGTATTTTTCTGGACCCAAACTTTACAAACAATATTTAATGAAAAACTTTTCTCTTCCTGGTCCTGAAACTCTTTTAAAACAAATTAGACAGATAAAAGTAGGGCCTGGTTTAAATAATACCCAACTTTTTGAAACATTAAAAATGAAAGCTGGCTCGTTCAAAAGTCTGAACAAATATTGTGTGCTGTGTGTGGACGAAATGGCGATAAAAGCAAATATTTTTTATGACAGATCTTCAGACTGCATTATTGGACTTGCTCAGAATGAGCAAAATAAATTAATATTTAAGCCCGCCTTAAGTGCCTGTGTTTTGCTGTTAAGAGGACTGTATTCCAGGTGGAAACAACCTATAGGGTATTATTTTCACCACACTTCTTGTCCAGCACAAACACTAAAGGAAATAGTACTTGAGTGTGTAAATAAAGTTGCAGATACAGAATTAAAAATTTGTGCTTTGACCACAGACATGGGTTCAAACAATATACAATTATCAAACTTGCTAAGCATTTCACCGGAAAACTCATTTTTTTGTGTTTCAGATCAGAAAATCGTTTATATGTTTGATGTTCCCCATATTTTCAAAGCTCTAAGAAACATGCTTTTAAAATATGACTTTTATATTGATAACAATAAGATTTCGTGGCAATATATAACCATGTTCTATGAACATGATAAAAAATATCCTGTTCGAGGTGCTCCAAAGTTATCTGACTCACATATAAATCCCAGTAACTTTGAAAAAATGAAAGTTAAATTCGCGACTCAAGTTTTCAGTGCTACAGTGGCCGCAAGCATGAACTTGTACATTAGATTTGGTTATCTTCCTTCTGAGGCTATTTATACCTCTGAATTTATTGATAGGCTGGACAAGTTATTTGATTTGCTTAATTCTTCCAGAACTTCTGCTGCTAAGGAGTACAACAGAGCATTTAAGGGCTTAGAATATCAAGTAAAATTTTTAGAAGATTGCTTGAATTTCTTTAATAAAGTTCAAGTGCTAAATAAAAAGAATGTTAATATAACACATAAGATCAAGTGCATAAAATCAATAAAAATAACAATAAACAGTTTATTAATTCTCTGGAATGATTTACATACTACGGCAAATTTTGAATATCTTTTTACAAGACGTCTGAATCAAGATGATTTAGAAAATCAATTTGGAGTTATTCGACAATTGAATGGGAACTCTATAAACCCAACACCTATTCAATTCCAAAGGTCTTTTAAGAAAATACAATCTTCAGACTTGTTACACTCTGGCACTGAAAACTGTGAGGCTGATTTCAATCCGCTTTTATTAAAAAATTATCGGACATAACTAGGGAACCTGTAACACAGCCTGTTTGTCAAAATATTACGCCTGTTATAAGTCTAGATTACCAAACAAATAATGATTTGCAGAAAAATTTCATGCGATATGTATGTGGTTATTTATTAAAAAAATGTGAAAAGGTGCATAATTGTTATACATGTGAGGAGTATTCAAAGGCCCATCAAGAGTTGGACGATTCGTCTCTCTACATTTTTTTTTAGAGCATATGAAAATGGATCTAAAGATGTTTTCGGTAAATTACGAAATCCGCATGAGACTTTTGTCAACTATATTTCACATATCGAAGTGATTTTCCAAGAAAATTTTGAGGAATTTATTCTTCTTCCTAAAATTACTGTCAATTATTTAAAATTATGTAAAAATGTACCTTACGAACACCCTTGCCAGCAATTTCCATTAGAGTTTGTAATAAAATTATATTTAAGAGTAAGAATTTATTACACTTTAAAAAATATTAACAAAAATTTAAAAAGTGTTAATAAAAACAAGCTGTTAATTTGGAGAAACCAATAAATACATTATTATATAATCTGTAAAATTTGTTTTTGTTTAACCCGTAATTTAAATATTACTGCTATAACTATTACATTGTAGCTATAATAATACGTAATACGTACTTAGATAATTCTGACAAAAATAGTAATTATTTTTGATAAAGCACTCAAGGGAGATTGTAATAACATGGGTACTACTGAATTTTGTTGAGAAAGCATAAATGTTGTCTTTAAAGCATAAATAGCGAATATAAAAGACTAATAATTTTTGTATTACAGAAATATCTCTTAAAATGAATACACGAAACGTTGGAAACAACAACTGAAATTTTTAAGGTTCCCGAACCCTATATCGTTATAATAAATTTTATTTTTTAAAATTATGACTTAATCCCGTACTGTTCATAAATGATCACTTATTTCAAATACGGCCCTGTCACTCTACGTGCGGTTAACCCAAAATGGCGTCGCTGACGTCACGTTTTTGCAGCACGTCATTACAATGCAACCGACAAAGAGATAGATAGCTGATTGTTTGGTTAGCTGTGGATATACCCTGAAATACTGATAAAATTTTATAAACATATAAATTACGACCATCTCGTGTCGGTCCATAACATATAACTTCTGCAATTAACATTAATAGCGACAAGTGGCCGTTGTGCCATCTATACTTGTCGTATACGTACGACCTCTCCGTACTAATTTCTTAGGTTGAAAGCCAAGATCATAGATATTTGTGATATCTGCAACTTTTTAAGGACAAGGTAATAGATAAAACTTCAGCCAAATACTGAAGAGATGGCTCTTGAGTATTTTTGTCAAATAAAATATATGTTAGGCTACCCAAACGACAAGTTTCCAACACATTTTTCTAAACGTAAGTGCTGACTTGAAAATGAATGGATTAAGTAAGGTATAATAACATAATCTCCATTGTTGCTAGGTGGGTAAACCCCAGCAGGGATTCTTTTTACTTACCTGGAGTTTAGTTACAAATACCTTTATTGTATAACTATTAGAACTGACAAGAAATTATATTGAAACGATTGATTTCTGTAGAGAAATCTTAGTTGATAATAATTAAAGAAGTATTATTTTAAATTATTTTTGTAAAAAAAATATCTTTAAATACAAATTGCTACATACTACGAGGATAAATTGAAAAGTCTCCGGCCTAGGCAATAAAACAAAAGAATATCAGGTTAACAAAAATTTTATTTTTCTACGTAGTCCCCATCGAGTTCAATGCACTTGGTCCACCTTTGTTCAAGTGCTCTTATACCGTCCCTATAAGCCTTTTCTTCTAACTCGTCAAAATAGGCGTTTGTGGCAGCAATCACTTCTTCATCGGACTCGTATTTCTTTCCAGCGTGAAATTTTTTTAGGTTTGGAAATAAATAAAAATCCGATGGGGCTAAGTCTGGTGAATAAGGGGCATGGGGTAGCAATTCAAATTGCAATTCATTGATTTTTGCCATGGCAATTGCCGACTTGTGACAAGGTGCATTGTCCTGGTGAAACAGAATTTTTTTCTTTGCTAATCCAGGTCGTTTTTCTTCAATATTTTTTTTTAATTCATCCAGTAAGGTAGCATAGTATACTCCGTTGATTGTTTTACCTTTTTGAAGATAATCAACGAAAAGTACTCCCTTGGCGTCCCAAAAGACTGAAGCCAAAACTTTTCCGGCTGACGGAACTGTTTTGGCTTTCTTCGGAGCAGGTTCTCCTTTGGCAGTCCACTGTTTTGATTGCTGCTTTGTTTCGGGTGTGTAGTGATGAATCCACGTCTCATCCATTGTTACAAACCGTCGCAGAAAGTCCACTGAATTTCGATTAAACAAGTCTAAACACTCACTTGAAACTGTTTTGCGAGTCAGCTTTTGTTCCACTGTGAGCAGCCGCGGCACCCAACGTGCCGATAACTTTCTCATTCCCAAAATTTCGGTTAGGATATGATATGTTCGTTCCGTTGAAATGCCCAGGGTATCTGCTATTTCAGCCAACTTCAATCGCCGATCATTCAACACAACTCTATGGACTTTTTCGACAATTTCCGTTGTGGTGGCAGTTTTCGGTCTTCCTGAACGCGGTGCGTCATCTGTGCTTTTGCGACCCCGTTTAAAGTCCGCAACCCAGGTTTTAACTGTGCTATAGGAAGGAGAAGATTCGCCTAATGTCCCGTCTAGCTCAGCTTTGATTTCTTTTGGGGATAAACCCTTAATGTGAAAATATTTAATAACCGCACGAATTTCAGCTTTTTCCATTTTAACACCACACAAAACTTTATCGACTTTGACAACTTGCCAAACAATTATTGTTTGACAGAAATTTTTGTTATTTCACAGCCATACTGATAAATTATGAAAAAATAAAATGCCGTAAAAACATTGCAAAAATTTGTATCCCATATGGGTTAGGCCGGAGATTTATCAATTCATCCTCGTATAGATTAAAAACCAAACTGAAAACTGAGTAGTAATTTAGTTTACACTTGTCTAGATGTATGTATAAACTTGAACATTTTAATTACAATTTAAAGATTAATTGAGTAAATCTTCAGTATAATTATTATAAAAACTAGTTAATTTGAACAAAGACTTGTGAATAAATGTATATTTTCTTCTTGCTGTAGGCAAATGAAACAAAATTGATTAACTTTGAGTAACTTTATTATAAAAATTAACTCCTATCTCTAGCTTTTAGTCCTCTTGGAATTCTAGGATCAGCTAATTCTGGTAAAACGCATTGTTCCCAAAATTCAATGAGTTTTGGTAACATTGTATTTTGCCAAAATTGCCGATCACGTTCGATTTGTACAATTTCTATATCTTTGTTTGTAAATAACACCAAATTTTCGCAACCAGCTTTTCGCACGAGTCCATTGCATACCTTTAATAACTCCGGTAATATTGCAGACGATCTTAATAAAGGTATAGAATTATTGGCCGTGCTAGTTTGTTTAGAACAAACCTCTGGTCTGCAATTTTCATGATCTCCAAACACATGCATCATGGAATCTTTTAGGTCGGTTCTTAGCTCATCTACATTCGACGTGCGGGAAATAATTGTTCTTATAAGTCCGCTAAAAACTGGAATCTTTGATTTAATTATGTTTCTTGCCGTAACACTAAATGTCGTATTCTTTACTAAATTGTGTAGTTTTGCTGTAAACGCTCGAGTACAATGATTGGCACATTCCAGTTTAACGACATATCTGCCGTAGGTAACATGTTCTATTATTCGCGTATAAACACTAGAGTCGCCGTCCCCTACAAAATATTTGTAGTAACAGTAACATTTGTATCTGGTTTTTGCGTTGTGAGGGTAGTAGTTCTATTACAGCTTTTACAATGATAAGTAAAATATGAAGTTAAGCCATTTCTCTTTTCGCCCAAAAATGTCATTCTTCCTAAGGTACATTTAATATCGTGCATTGTTAATTTTCTCACTTGATCTATAAAATATTCCACATCTACAACGCGATTCCCTAGTAATGTTGGAGTTGAAGTAGATGGGGTCTCTTTTTCTATGTATAACTCTGGTAGTTTTTCTTCCGGTAAGCTGAAATAAAAAATGTTCATTAATCAAAGTATAAATTGTATTGCATTACTATAGTATATTAAAGTATTAGTTTCATAAGATAACGTTTTTAGCGCACGCGTCCAAGTTTACAAAACGACCCGCGTGCGGGGAGTTCTCTAAAGGGCAAGTGCGATAAAACGTTTTATGATACGAATACTTTATTGGGTACGAATACGCTAATAGAGATGGCATTGTACAGCAACAAAATTAAACAAAATGACGTCGATATGCGGTAGGTGATCGTGTATGCAACCAATGAGATGCATGCTTTAGTTGTAACATAACCTTCGAATTTCTAGTTTGACAATTATCCTACCGCATAATTGGATTTAATACAATTCCGTTAGAATGCAGGTCAATCTTTGACGCGTCCCAATACTATTTTTTCTATTTGCGTAATAGAAATTACTAACAACGTAAATAGGTTTGACATTTTGACAGTACCATCAACTTTAAAAAATAAAATGTTACTTGAAATAAATGTCTTTTAGACACGGAAAATGCGTGTTCAAATGACACGCAAATAGAAAAAGTATTTGTATGTATACTAATAATTAATCATTTTGGAATTAGCAGCTGTAATACTTACTTTTCAAAGAACGGTACGTGCGCATCTTCTGGAACATATGTGATTGCGTTGTTTATCATCTGCAAAGTTTTAGTTCTTTTCCAAAACTGCCTTCGTGCTATTGATGCCTTATTGCGCTTTCTCACTATTCCGCTACTTCGTGGCATTTTAATTGATGAACTATATCCAATATAAAATCGTACAACGCCTAGATTTGTAATCCAGAGGTTCAACTCGAAAATCCAAACCGCACAATGTAACTAAGAACTAGTATTACGCCAAGTCATAAAATCCAAATCTTTAATCAAAATCTCAAAACCCGAAATCGAAAGCAAAGTCACACCCAATATAACAAGAACAAAAGCCAAATCGTTAATCCAAATCGTAAAATCAGTATCAAAAGCAGTCAAATTGCGCTAAATATCAAAAACACAGAAACACTAAGCGTCTGAAGCTGGCCAACCAACAGTTGAACCAACACTAACTAAATGCAACACCAAAAGTTTGCTTTTGTCAAAATATTTAGGAAAATTTTATGAGTATATGTATTTTCAACATGCAGAAGATCTAAAAAGCACTTTCTTAGAAATTGTGGTTGTTTATCTTGACTATTTTGTTATGGAATTACAAGTTACTTTTCTATTGTACTAGGATTAACAGTAGGGTCACAGCGGCAGGTAACAACAACTACCTATCCTTTATTGGAATTTACACTGGGAAATTTTCAGTCAGTTGAGAAAAAGATTCATCATAATGAAATAGTATATTACATTACTAGTGTGGAAAGTGAAACTTTTCGTACGCACGAGTGTGAATTGACGCACGAGGCGTAAGCCGAGTGCGGAAATCACACGAGTGCAGAAAAGTTACTTTCCAACGTGTAATGTACAATATTTTTCCTACGACCCCCCAAATTTCAAATGTTTAAAAATTTTGATTTTTTTAAATTTTCAAGAATATAATTTTTGAAGATTTTAAAGCAAAATTTTTATGGTTAGGTTTAACAGAGAAAATCACACTTAAAGCTAATTTTCTTAAGCCATTTATTTTTAGGATATAAAGTTTAATTTTTTAAACAATTTAGTTTCACAATATGAATAATTATAACGAAACTTCTATCAAAACATTTCCAGAAAAATAAAATTAAATTATCTTGACAACTTAATTTTATTTTTCTGGAGCTGAATTATGACAATTGTTAAAGTGAATGGGTGTTTGTTAACATTTTATTTAATAGATTCTTTTACTAAATATAAATTTCAATTTTAAAAACTCATATATTCATAACTTATTTAAACATAGTATAAAATTAAACCTTGGGTTTAGCAGCAAAATTAATTAAATGAATTACTATTACAATTTATAATATAATAATTTCAGAGGCACATAATTTATTTTTTATTTATATTTAATAATATCTCCATAATTAACAAACATAACTTCAACTAATAACACAATGCCAGGTGTGAAAGAGGTCTAACTAAATTATTTGACATTACTCTTATTTTTCTCCCATTTGGCATCGCTGATTTTAATCTTGGCAAACTTGCTTCAATAATTTTCATGTATTATAGTGAGGTTACGTTAGGTGTAATCTATTAGATATTTCTTTTTGATAGCTAAAATAACTAATTAAACATTAATTAAAGTTATATTTATAAGAAAAGAATAGATACATAATGGTTAAAATGCTTCTCAAACTTGGATTAAACATTAATGTCATCATTTTAATGTAAACAAAATTCATGGATTTCTAGATATTGCTTAGCGTGACGTATTTTCATAACACACACGTGTGTTATGTTCCTAACATACGCGTGTTATATGACTCACTTTCTTAATATCGGTAGCGTTTGCTATTGTTCACTTTCGTATGGGGTCGTAGGAAATATTTATTTACTTTTATCACGTTCTATTTATTGCTACAGTTTGAATGTAGTATTAAATTATGTGAAATTTTGATGTTCAGGAGGTTAGCTAATTTTTATTAAAGTTTTAACACTTCTGTTTCATTTAAACCAGTTTTTATTGTCTTCTAGCATTAAATTATAGTTTTTAAAATATTTTACATAGAAATGCAATTTTTAAATTTTGAAAGCGTAATAAAATTTAGATCAACTCCTCGCTCTTAATGCGTAGAGAGTATATTCCAAATTAGGAGTTTGTAAGTTTATTTGTTTGCAAGAAAAGTAAATAAAACCTATTTGCCAAACGGAGCGTCAAAAATATTTTTTTTAATTATAATTTTATAGATCTATGTTAAAATAACCTACCTACAAGAAGTTTTGTCTTAAAAATAAAAAATAACAAAAATATAAGTATTTTAACTACATTCTGTATTGCATATTACCCACCCCTTAACACATTAAACCCATAATATCTTGAAAAAAGGTATTATGGGCATGTTTTAAAAAATAAACTTAAGAAACACGTGAACAACGTGTGCTTAATTATTTTTAAGTATATTAAATATTTAAGAAAAGGCACTATCAAAGTTTTCGGCATTTGCAAACATAATAATTATCAATGCAAAAAATTTAAAATTGTAATTCTCGAGAGATTTGTGACAGTTTTAGTTCTTCTATAAATTATAATCACCCAAATTATCTTACTTCTCATGTTACAGGCGTGGAAAGGTCAATAACAAAAAAAAATGATAGTCAACGAAAGAGCTTTCAACTACAAAAAGAGATCCATACTTGAATCAAATCAAAATATTTTAAAGCACTGTAAATCACTACAGAACATTAAGTCTGATACGGTATTAAGAAAAATAAAGTCAGAAGCGTCTTTTGGGCTAGATCGGGAAAAAGATGATTTACTCGACATGGCATTAATGGCAGATGATCATCCACAGTACATAAAAGAAGTCTGCGCTATCCCTTTTAATGTCAAACTGTATAGTTTAGAACAGCTTCAGGTTTTAAAATGTCAAAATAGGGATGGTGTATTGCCAACTTTGTATTTTGATGCTACAGGGGGAGTTGTCAGACGTCCTCCGCTAAAAAGCTGCAAAAGAATACTATTTTACACAGCTGTTATTTCCCTACACCCTTCTGGGAGGATATATCCAATATGCAGTATGATTTCCGCAGCCCATGACACCAATTCCATTTTTAAATTGTTACATGATTTTAAAGTTTTTTGTGAAAAACATAATTATTGGCCCTCATTCTCCAAAATTGTCACCGACTTTTCATTCGCAAGTATCCATGCAATTTGCAAAGCAATAAACACGTGTTCTCTCTTGGAATATTTAGAAAGATGTTTTTCCTTTCAATTGGATTCGCTTGTAAGTGTGCATCTTTGCTGTGCGCACTTTATGAAAATGGTCTCAAAAGATGTCGATAAACTAGCTAAAAATGATGTACAACGTGTGTATTATAAAGACTTGGTAGCTTCGGCAGTACAGCTAGGTAATTCTTCCACGTTTGATATATTCATGGTTCATACTTACATCTTAATGAATTCGAAATATATTTGTGATGAGGTCGAAAATGCCCTATCCCTCCTAAAGATATTGTCTTCAACATATAAAATAATAGAAAATGTTGATATTATTACCATAGCATTGGATGAACAAGAAACTACTGATTTCTGTGATTCTGTAGAAGATGGATTGTTAAAGTCTAGCCCTTATTATAAGAAATACAATTCATTAATTGCCTCTATAACTGTTAATAGTAAGCAAACACATGAAGAAAATATATACTACAACCAGGAACTGTTTTCATTAATTTTAAATAAATATATACCATTAACACCTCTTTGGAATTCAGAACTAATATTCGAAGGTAACCCTTTGAGCAATTCCATGGTTGAAAATTATTTTGGACAGTTGAAAAATATAACTTTAAATGGCGAAAAAAATTTAAAATGTAGTCGCTTTACTAGAAAATTAAGAAAAGATGTTATATCTTTAAGTATTGAATCTAGTTAGGATTAGAGAAGAATAGATTAACTAAAAACAAAAAGGACTTGACGGACGAACATCAATCCCAAGAACAGTGGACAAAAAAACCTAAAAAGCAGAGGACACATTTTGACGGTCGATTTTTAAAAGGCCAGCTTAAAGACAAATATTTTAGCGACAGTATTATTTTACCTGAAGACGACAATGAAATTCCCCAATGCATATATTGTGGTCAAGGAGTCACTAACGAAACAACCGATTTCGTTGCCTGTGATAAATGCCACAAGTGGGTCCATCAAGTTTGCGAGATTCAAGAATCTTCTGAGGGAGCGAATTTTGAAGGAGAATTTATTTGCAAAATTTGCAAACTAGTACCATTGGCAGAAATTTCCATATCAAATGATTTCAACCTAAGATATCTCTGTCTTGAATATATCAAAGAGAATATTCAAGTAACAATGAACCAAATAAGTGAATTGGAAGAAGCCACGAAATTGCAGAGTAAATCTGATAGATGGTTTGAAGAACGAAAGAAACGAGTCACTGCTTCTTACTTTGGGAGAGTGTGTAAAGTACGAAATCATTCAACATTACGAAACATCGCCAAGACTATCATAAAACAAACACCGATCTCGTCTGCTTCAATTACCCAAAGTCTAAAATATGAAGAGAAGGCAAGAGAACAATATCTTAAATTAAAAAACTATTCCACAATTTTCGAACCAGCGCGGTTATGTGTACACAAGGAATTCGACTTTATGGCTGCGTCCCCTAACGGCCTTATCGGTGAGAACGGCTTAATAGAAATAAAAAGTCTTTACAAAGCCAGAAACGTCCATCCGTCAGAATATAAATTTGAATTTTTAACATCTAGTCAAGCAAGTATATCTTCCAACCACCACTACAATTATCAGATTCAAGGGCTACTCGAAATTACTGATAGAGAATGGTGTGACCTTGTCATTTTCACATTTAAAGGTATCAAAATTATAAGAATAAATAGGCCCAGGAAATCTTGGGAAATTGCTTTTAAAAAGATAAAATCGTTTTATTACTTCGAAATGCTTCCACAACTAATCCTCCCTAATCACAACTTAACAAACGAACAAAAAAAATGGTTAACCCAAAAAGATCTGAAATCTTTACAAAACGGCCTCGTCGCTGATCCAATGTATTACAAAGTACTAACTAATAGGCGAGCTTATATTGTGTCCGTCAATCTTAATCTGGATTTTTCCCTTAAGGAATTGTTCATTGATGACTACTTAACACTTAATGGCACCCAGTGGTTAAGTAACTTTGTAGTCGATCATTGTCTTTTTATTATCAATCAACCAAACCAATTTTATCAAATATTCTCTGTCTCGAAGTCTTCTATTATTTTTGGAGATTCCGAACTAAGCGAAAACTTTGTACGTGATGTAAACATTGTAAATAATAAATTGATATTTCCTTTAGTTAGGCGTCAGCATTTCCTTTTGATAGTTGTAGATTTCAACAAGAAGGTTTTCAATTACATTGATCCATTAGGCAATGTAAAGTTAACCCAAAATTATTATTTTGTAAAATTTTTAAAATTCATTTCGTATAAAAACTTTAATAATCAAGGCTGGAGAATTGAATCAATAAATCACACCGCTCAAACTCAAGACTAAATATTTTGGTTACTATACTTACCTCTTCAATTATTTAAGTTTACCTCAGGCATTGTGTTTATGTAACGATAATTAAGTAAACAAAGTTATGTATAAAGTATATTCATGTCAATTATTGACTATTAAAATAATTACACGCCAAAAGAAAAGCCAGTTCTATGCACCTTGGCTAAAAACATTTCCATAAGGGTAAATATTAACATTAATTATTTTAGTTAGGGGTAGTTTTTAATTTTTTTAACCTCTTTAGAAACGGCGGAACATATATTGCCTTTATATGGTGGTAGTGTAGGGTAGATACTTCAGTTCTATGCAAATTAGATCTTGGCTAAACATTTCTCTAATGGTAATTATTCTAGTTAGGGGTGGTTTTTAATTTTTTTAGCCCATTTAGAAACGGCGGAACGCATATTACCTGTATATGATGATAGTGTAGGGTAAATGCTTCAGTTCTATGCAAATTAGATCTTGGCTAAACATTTCTCTAATGGTAATATTAATTATTCTAGTTAGGGGTGGTTTTTAATTTTTTTAGCCCATTTAGAAACGGCGGAACGCATATTACCTGTATATGGTGATAGTGTAGGGTAAATGCTTCAGTTCTATGCAAATTAGATCTTGGCTAAACATTTCTCTAATGGTAATATTAATTATTCTAGTTAGGGGTGGTTTTTAATTTTTTTAGCCCCTTTAGAAACGGCGGAACGCGTATTGCCTTTATATGGTGGTAGTGTAGGGTAGATACTTCAGTTCTATGCGAATTAGATCTTGGCTAAACATTTCTCTAATGGTAATATTAATTATTCTATTTAGGGGTGGTTTTTAAATTTTTTAACCCCTTTAGAAACCTATGTATATTAAAACTTGCCATTTACATTGCTTTAAGGGTAATATTAGTTCGTATGGATATGATTTCCTTTCCAATATTTTCTTTAGGTGGTCTTAAATCGTATTAAGAAGGCCAGCAGCCAAGATTTTATTATGCAACGCCACTGACCATTCGGTTGTTTCCGTCAAATTAGCTACTGAATTTTGGTAACTTCACACCGGTAACTTTTACCCGTTGTTATACCCGTGCAAGGTACCTATACAACTGATTAAATTTGCTACAATACTGAAATGTGCCATCCATATACAGCATGTCTCAAAAATAACGGACAATACGTGAATACGAGATAGTTGATGATATGTAGAGAAAGTTTTTCCTATAACTTTTTTTTCTAAAATATTTACTTTCAGAGTTATTTAAGGTTCAAGTTTTGAGTCCGGTCCTGCATTTTCTGCTCCACAATCTCCTGATGTCGCATAATGCTGAGGACTGTAGTTTGTTGAACTTTACAGCATTTGTCAATACAGCACAATTTTGTCAATGCCGCAAAATACCCAAATGAGTTGATCTTGAAAACACTCGTAAATAAGACACGTTCCGTTTTGCCATGTTATGGTTTGTTTATTTTAAAATAAATTCAAGGTCTAATAACAGCTTAAAACATCTTACTTTAGAGAGCATCTGATATCATATTTCAATAAGTTAAAGGGAATTCTTTATGTGTGGCGGCGTTGAACGTAATTTAAAAAATGCGATGCTAATACATTTTACTAGAATCTGAAGCATTAATATTTAAAACTAATAGTAAACCTTTTCATTAAAACTGAAATAAAATTTTACAAAAATGATCTTGGGCTCGAAATTTCTCAATGAACGTAAGTCAATAATCAAAAACTCTCTTTGTTATAAACATCCCCTTTCGCAGACTTTCCTTATTTATAGCAATTCTTTCTTTCGTATTCTGTGCTTGTAAATAAAATTTTGGACTAAACATTCCGCAAGAATACACATAGTGAAATTTGATCTATGTAAAATAAACAAAACGCAATTTAAACAAAGGATACAAAACATAAATATATTTTCTCGTTCTGTAATAACATTCGAAAATAAACAGAAGATAAATTAACATTTTCATAATTAGGGAGCCGCCAGGTTGAATTTGCGGCCCGATTGTGGTTTACTCAAAAAACTACAAGGGTCGCAATTTATTAAATAAGAGCAATTTTTACCATTAATCTATTTTATTTAAAACGGAAAACACCTTCAAATAAACTTTTGATAATAAAAATTATTAGTTTGATGAACTATCATCAAACGTTTGGGACTTTTTTGCAACTATGCAGTTTAAAACAAAAACGCTTATTACGGTGATATGTCATGGTGTTTATAAAGACGTAACCTTGACCAATATACGTGTTTTTAAATCGACTTCTCCGAATTTTTGCTTAACTCTACATATATCGCTTTACAATGTTTTGACTATCCCAATGCTGGATGACTTATTATTTATTATCAAATTGATGCAAAATATAACAGGACCGTATTAGCAAAAAGTATTGCAAACAATTTTTAACAAATTTACAAAAAAAATTTTTTGAAGGTAGAGTTTTTTTTTCTTTAGTTTTAGATTCTACCTCGGACGCTTTTTAACCCTCTGCGTTATTGTTCGTTATTTTTGAGATACCCTGTAGAGTGTATCGACACTGCACATAAAATGTAAATTCGAATAACATGAAAATATAATAATGTTCGTTTCAGCGTCATTTACAAGCAAGAAATTGTCATTTTTTGACGTACAAATTGACATTGAATTCAAAACATCGTGTACACCTTGTACGTCTTTTGGTAGTGGTGGCAGTATAGCACGTCTTGCTGCGTATACGTTTCTTCTGATGTTTTCAATTTCTTGAATACTCAGCGCTTCCGATTCAGCACATTTGGATGCAACTGTCTGTATTTCATTATGGATAAGCTTCAACGGTCTATGAGAAATGTCTTCCTGTGCTTTCCGCTTCACACTGTTGTTAATTTGTTGCCATAAAATGGTAGAGCCATCGACTGTATGATTGTTTCAGGTCTTGATCCACAATGCTCGAGTTGTAATCACCTAAATAAGGAAATGTGTTACTATACTTTCCCCTTTCAAGGTACAACAAATTCAGTTGCCAAAAAATTCAGCATTCAAGAATTTTGGAAGCAACAATTAATTTATGATAATTTAATAATAATAAGACTTAAGTAAAGTAAATTATTCAGACTTACCAAAAGTATATATTTTTGCTGTACAATATTTTTCTGTACATCTCCATCGTATTTTTCCATCCTTTAAATTTCTGGCTCTACAAAACTTTGCACCGTTAATTACTAATAAAGGTTTCCCTTTCTCACTAACGATTTTCTGCACGTTCATTTTGCAAAACACTTTGTTAAACAATGAAGAACAGAAAAGAAATTACCACATTTAAATACTTACCTTCTAGTGAAATTCTTTAGAAGGGGTTGGATATTCCCAAGTTCATAAAAGCACTTACTGGATTCTTATTCGTGTTTCAACAGCCCATCCGTTGATAAGACGCTAATACTGTTAATAGGGATTAGGGGTGTTGGGAGGAATTCGTCTACTGATAAGGGTTACCCAGGTGCGAAAAATTGCCCGCGGGAGGAACTCGTATACGCCCACAACAAACTCCTATAAGGCTCCACTCAGCTGTGATCCAACATCAGCTGTTTTCGAAAATCCATACAAAATGTTGAAATGGAAATAAATAAATTTTCTTTGATTTAAATGAAATAAATTAATCACAATTTCCAGTTATTGTTCACAAATGAAAACAAATCCTCTTTGTTCCATAAAACACTTACAAAAGACGGGTTATTACTTTATATTGCTAACTTGCACATTCTGGAAAACAAGTAGTATTGTTTATCACCTTGAACTGTAAAATATGTGTCATGTGCATTCATACTATTAAACTTAAAAACATTAGGTTGAACTTCGATGCCGTTTTTCTCCAAATGTATAGAAGTACGAGAAAAATGGTATATAGGAATTTTCTTTCTTTAATGGTTATCTAACCACTGTCAAAGTCCGACTATGTCTTAATGGGACACCGTGTATATATTATTGTTTTAAGTAAATATAATACTATTGTAGCTGTATTTTAAATTGATCCCTTATTTGTTATGCAAATCTCTCTTTTTTTTATACACATTTCTATATAACTATGTTACAATTTTGCTTGTTATGGTTTATTACTATTTGAAATCTGAAAGGATATTTATAAACAGGCCGCAGGTTCTTTCTACCGTTACTGAACAAAAGCACTGAAGCACCTTCCATACCTTTAATATTTTATAAGTTTATTTTTTCTTTCTATTTACAGTAATAACTTTGAAAGCATTAAATCATTCTCCAAATTTGACAGAACAACATTTTATTGATAACAAAATTTAACATATAACATATATGTAATAATAAATAAATTTAAGAGTTTTATTTAAAAGAACACAATGAAAGAGTGAAACCTACTCGACAATTTGATGTTTTTATTAGAATTATTTACATTATTATTATAAAATTTAAAAAAAATCTAAACTATGCAATTAACAAACGATGACTTAAAACTATTTACGTAACTTTGTTTAACCCAGACTTCTGGACAAGTCCAGAGTTCTTAGTTAGTTCACCAATAACCATAAATATTAAAACCGGCACATCAAAATATAATACAGCATAATCAAAAATTGAAGTGATACAAACCTCATCATTACTAGTACTCATAATCATAAATCTAATTCCTATAGCAAGTTATCGTTATGATTTCACTTAGGTATAATTTAGCATTTACTTTCGTGCAGATACCTACCCTTGTTGCAAAAATTAACAACTGCAGTATGTTAGGAGGCCTGGATGGATACACAGACTGCATTTACATAATTTATCACCGACACAAGTCTGCGCAGAAACCGTTCGAATGTATTATACTCATACATTAATCATGAACAAGAAAAGAAATATGATATCAAAACAAAATTATTAATGTTTAAATACTTTTATTTATTTATGTCTTAAAATTACTAAATACTATTAAAGAATAACAAAGATCTGGCGACTGTTGATCACCCTGATGATCTGTTCGACATGTAAATTCAAAATAATTTCTGCATTATGTGTCTATTATATGTTTTTCTTCAGTAAGTTCTTGCAATTCCTGTTTTTCTTTACACTTAATATCATTAAAGTCACTATTGAAAGATTTCTCTTTACTATGGGTTTCCATGTGACCGTCCAAATTGTTCTTATATGAACACCCGTAATCACATATGGCACACTGGAATGGTTTTTCTCCACAAAGAACAGTTTTCATATGTTTTTGCACAGTGTTTCTTGATTTAAATCCAGATTTGCATATACTACATTCAAACAATCTATCATTACTATGAGTTAGCATGTGTTTTTGTAAATCACCTTTCCGTGTCGTCATATGTCCACACTTGTCACATTGGAATGGCTTCACTCCAGTATGAATAAGGGTATGTTCCTGTAAAGTAGTTTTCCGTTTTGCTTTATAGTCGCATAGATTACATGAAAATAGTTTCTCATTATTATCACATTTAAATGATTCTCTATTTTCAATAATTTCCCCATTACGAGTGTTTATTGTTGGGTTAATATTAACATTGTTATGGGTAAGCAAATGCTGTGCCAAATTATCTTTTGATGATCCTTTGTAGTCACAATAAACACATCTGAATGGTTTTCCTTCAGTATGAGCGAGTATGTGTTCTTGCAATTTACTGTTAGTTCTGAAGTTGCAATCACATACATCACATCCAAACAGTCGCACACCATTATGAATAATCATGTGTCTTCTAAGCGAACTTTTCCATTTTGTCTCATAAGCACATAAATTACATTTGAATGGTTTTTCTCCCGTGTGGCAGCGTAAGTGTTCCTTAAGCGTGTGTTTGCCTTTACATTGGTAGTCACAAAAGCTACAAGAAAAACGTTTTTGATCAGAATGTACTTGTGGCGTGCGACACAGTAAATTCCCCTTATTACGGATCATGTGTTTTCGTACATCCCCTTTTCGTATTGATTTGTAATCACATTTGTCACACTGGAATGGCTTAACTCCGATATGAATTAACATATGCTCCCGCAAATAAACTTTACGGTAAGCTTTATAGTTGCACTGATCACAGGAGAATGGTTTCTCGTCAGAATGTGTATCCATATGTTGTTTCAAATTGTTTTTTGATGCAAATATACATTTACATATTTCACATTTAACTGATTTCTCACAATTAGAATTACAGATGAGCATATGTTGTTGCAGTGTACTTTTGGTTGAACAATTATAATTACATTTGTTGCATTTTAATGATTTATCTTGTGTGTGAGTGCGCATATGTTTTTTCAGCAAATACATTTGTCTACCTTTATAATCACATAGAGCACATTGGAATTGTCTTTCCTCGTGCACTATTATGTGTTGTTGCAGATCAGACTTCCTTGAAGATTTATTATTATAGTTTATTGCTGGTGCACTGTTATCACTGTAATGAGTATGCAAATGTTGTACCAAATCACCTTTTGTTGATGCTTTATATTCACAACAGACACATCTCAAAGGTTTTTCTTCAGTATGGCTGAGTATGTGTTGTTGCAATTTACTGTTAGTTCTGAAGTTACAATGACATACATCACATTCAAACAGTTTCACTTGATTATGGATAGTCATGTGTTTTATAAGCGAACGTTTCCTTCTTGTCTTATAAGAACATAAATCACATTTGAATGGATTTTCCCCTCTGTGTTGAAGTAAATGTACCCTTAAGCAATCTTTCGTTTTACATATATAGTCACAATAGCTGCAACTAAATTGTTTTTCATCAGAATGTACTTGTTGGATGTGGTGCTGCAAATTCATCTGCAGTATACATTTATAGTCACATATGATACACTGAAATGGTTTTTCTCCAGTATGAATGAGTATATGTTGCTGCAAAGTACTTTTAGTTTTAAATTTCTGATCACATACATTACATTTGAAGAGCCTGTCATTGCTATGAAGAATTACATGTTTTCGTAAATCACCTTTCCGTGTTGTCTTATAGTCACAGTTGTCACATTGGAATGGCATTACACCACTATGAATAAGCATATGCGTCTGCAAATTAGCTTTCCGGTAAGCTGTATAGTCACAGTGATCACAGGAGAATGGTTTCTCGACAGAATGTGTACCCATATGTTGTCTGAGAGTTCCTTTCGACGCAAATTTACATTTACATATTTCACATTCAATTGATTTCACACGATGATTATTCGGATTATAATGAATAAGCATATGTCGTAGTAGTCTGTTTTTTATTGGACATTTATAGTCACACATGTTGCATTTGAATGGTTGTTCTCCAGTATGAATGAATATATGTTGCTTCAAAGTTTTTTTAGTTTTAAATTTCTTACCACATACATTACATTTGAATGGTTTTTCTCCTCTATGACGAAGTAAATGTACCTTTAGGTAGTCTTTGATTTTACATTTATAATCACAATAGCTACAACTAAATTCTTTTTTATCAGAATGTGCTTGTTGCATGTGGCGCTGCAAATTCGTGTGCTGTATACATTTATAGTCACATATGATACACTGGCATGGTTTTTCTCCAGTATGTGTGCGTATATGCACCCTCAAAGTACTTTTAAATGTAAATTTCTGACTGCATAAGTTACATTTGAAGGGCTTGTCAATACTATGACGGGTCATGTGTATGCGTAGATCCCCTTTTCGTGTCGATTTATAATCACAATTGTCACATTGGAATGGCTTCATTCCAATGTGAATAAACATATGCTCCTTCAAATTAGCTTTCCGGTGAGTTTTATAGTTACACTGATCGCAAGAGAAAGGTTTCTCACGAGAATGTGTATGCATATGTTGTCTGAGAGTTCTTTTCGTCATAAATTTACGTTTACATATTTCACATTCATTTTCTTCAGTATGAGTAAGCATGTGTTCTTGCAGATCATGCTGTTCTAATGTTTTACAATTTAATATTTCACACTGAAATGGTTTCTCACTATTATTGATTTGAGAAGGGCTCTTGTTATGCGTAAGCTGATGTTGTGACAACTCATCGCTGGATGCACATTTAACTTGGCATAAACCACATAAGAATGGTTTTTCATCATTATGAGTGAGCATGTGTTCCTGTACACTACTTCCATCGAAAATTTTGTACTCGCATACATCACATTTAAAAGGCTTTTCTTCAGTGTTTGAAAGTATGGGTTTATGTAGGTCATTTTCCTCTAATATATGATAATTACGTTTTTTACACTGAAGAGTCTTCTCACTACCATCAATGTGTTTATTACTTTCTAATGGTTCTCCATCACTGTTATTACAGATATGGTCCTTCAGAGCATCTGTCGTTGGAAATATGTGACTGCACTTTTCACGTTCGTTATTTGCAATAGATACTTCCTGATATGTTGGTAATTCATTTATGAGCAAACATTTATTCTCGATCTCGTTAGTACTAAAATAGGTGGAAGTGCTGTTGGGTACTGGATCAGTTTCCATAGTAACATATTCTGGTGTGTGCAATTCTATTTTTATATCCACTTCATCCTTAACAGTAACCATATTGATATTAGAAATGTCTTTGATGTGTGCCATCATAGAGGACAATATAATAATGATAAACAGGTATGCTTATTATATTATATTTTTCTTTGTAACGTATTTGCCAGCGTTACCAACCTGGTCGAAAACGGACATAGTACAGGGGCATTCAAGATTATAGTACAACTTGTCAAGTGTAGGATGGCCGGCGCCGGAGGAATGGGGAAAAGAATGAGTCGATGTTCGACAAAGACAAAATGTAGGAGGTAAAGAGAAAGTACAATCTGTGGTACAAGTATTTTCAACTCACAAAAAGGGTGTAAATTGGTATTTACTTTAGCAATACAAATCTTTATGATACCCTTGTGTAAAATTATTATTAATCCAAAAATAAGACTTTTCAGGTAGAAAGATTAAAACTAACGAGTTTTTGTGATAAAATCTTAGCGTGTTTTTTCATATATTTTATACTTTTTCATAGAATGTACCGATATCGCTATCCCTACCCTCCCTCCCTATCCGCAAATATTATACGCATCCAAACTTCGCTGAACAAGCTGAATTTGACAAGTTGTACACTTACCAAAAATTATAGTACCTTTATCAAAAATTATAGTACCTACTATAATTCGTCTCAAAGTGAGTATTCTGCGTGCTTAAAAGAATTTCGCTCAGACGTTGTCTGTTTTATGCAGTGAACGCTTTGTCTATCTTTCAATCTAAGCAGAATCCAGGAGATCTCAATAAGTCCTCGCGTAAAATTTTGTGTAGTTTACAAACCTCTTTTGCTAATAATTTTACGTAATACCAATGGCGGCTCGTGTCTTCTTAGGAAGGTAAGGCTCGAAAAACTCCTGCTGCAAAACCCAATTTAATCTGTGGGCGGTGAAATGTGTAAATAATGCTAAAGGTGCACCAGATCCAATTGCAGGTAGTTTAACTCTCCGACCATAACGCTAGCATCATGGTAACATTGAGTAACTAATCTTTGTTTAAAATTAAAGGGTTATAAAACGTTAGCTATTAGATCAAATAATGCATTTGCAGTTCTATCAGCACTTACGTCAATAAACCCTAAAAATCATTCTTTTAAATTTTTTAATTTTTTTAAAACTTCAAGCAAATGGTTTGTACGTCTAGTACACACTATAAAATTAAAAACAAACTGCTGGTGTGACATACATAAAAGGCATTTCTTAATTTCTATTCTTTATTTTAATTTCACCCAAGTATGTTGTAGCAAATATTATTATTTTTGTTTGAAAACCACTGACAAAAGGAAGCCAGATAGGATTGTTAGTTGACATTGGTACTGAAGCTGACCTTAACAGAAAAGACGGATTAGGTTGATAAGTAACAGGCTAACAGGTGTATGTTTATTTCAATACAAGTTTGCATAGAAGTATGGCATCAATGTCGTGCATAACACCTGTGCAGAATATTCACTTTAAGACGAACTATTTAGTAGGTACTCAATCGGTTGGATCCAACTGTTCGGATTGCCTAAAGTAAATGTTCATTTACTTTAGACAATCCTATTGCATAATTTTTGACTTTTAGTTCTAAAAGCTAAAAAAAAACAAAATTTAATAACATTTTATAACTAAAGACCAATCTTTCCCATGTTACTATGCTTACTCATTTATTTCGGGAATTTTTATGTAGTCAAAACCAGGGCCGGATTAATAACTTGGGGGGTTCCTAAGCAATTGGAATTTCGGGGCTTCCTTGTTATATATTTTGTGATATACCGAAGGGGCCAGAATTATACGGTGTGTTTTTTGTAAACGATGATATAGGAAATCCAATGGAATTTTATCATTTTCCTCCTAAGTTTGTACCCTTGCAAATGTAAGTAGAAATCTTGGTATCAATCGAAAGATGATGTCATTTTACGTCAAAAACATATTAAACTTTATGAAGAAAACCAAAATATATTTAGAAAAATGCTTAAAAAGCTTATTGATTTACTGCTTTTGATAATAAGCTATTAAAAAAATCTGAAAGCTGTACGCCGATTAGTGTAACGGTTAAGGTATTAGATTTATAATCAGAAATCGAGGGTTCAAGCCTCATCTTCGTATACTTTCTTTTTTAATTGTATTGCTTATTAATTATTATTTTTAGAACTTTATTACAACGATTATTAGTTTTATGCCTTTTTTCATTTGCTTTTCTGATAGGTAGTTAAAATTGTACAAAAAGTAACTGTAAACCCCCTTACCAAAAATATCTAATGATAAAAAAGAACTAATAATAATTGTAATAATGTTCTAAAAATAATAATTAGTAAGCAATACAATTTAAAAGAAGTATAAGAGGATGGGACTTGAACCCGCGATTTCTGATTAGGAATTTGAAGCGTTAACCGCTACACCAATCGCGCGTAGGCCAGTAAAATTAGATCCGATGGGGACCGTTAGTGAAAATAAATGTTGGAAATCGGGAGATCGTTTCGATCGCTTCATTTGACGTCAAATACAAGTATCCTAGGTTTATATGCACGGTCTCTCGACGCGAGCTTACCTGACGGCATCAAAAGAACTACGAAATCTTCGGGCCTTTTTAGTTTTTTGCTTATAAGTCCAAAGCGGTGCTTTCCAACTAAAACTTCTCTGTTCAAGAATTAAAGAGCATTAGATTCTGCGTCGGATGAGTATCTAACACTTTAAATTCGGTGCAGTAGTATGGTCGAAATCGACGCTCGAGAAACGACAATTTTACAAATTCGATTTTCCGTCAGACCGGACGCACAGAGGCTTTCCATATAAAAAAAATGTTGGACTCATTCTGCTTGTTAATACAAGTCGAGAAATACCTCAGCTTTGATGGTATAGAGGTTGCCAGATTAAATTATTGACCATTTTTTGTCATCCCCCAACATAACGATTTAGATCAATCCAAATGAAGTAGTGTCTTGCAGTACGTCGGGGTCACCAATGTAGTGTTTAGAAAACCAATGTAGTAATACAGGTTGCTTGTGTGGTCTTGTACACTATCTTATGAGTTATCTCTTCTAGAAGATAATAAAACACATTTAACTTCTACGAGATATTTATTTATACTCGCTGTTGATTACTGTTGTCATGGCAATCACTTAGCATGCAATGCCTTCTTGAGGTAATATGGATGTAATGACTGATTTTATGATGAATATCATTACAGTAATATGGATGTAATGACTGATTTTATGATGAATATCATTACAGTACTTGTCGCTCGATTATTTCGAAAAAAGATAATTTTTTGTGTGTTATTACCCCTAAGTATTGGTAGATCAAAACCACTGTTATTTTATTTTTGACGAATTTAATATACACAAAAAGTTGAAGAAAATAACCGGCAACCACAGAAAACGAACTCCTTATACCCTCAGAGACCATGATGAGAATCATTTGACGACAACCGACAGGTGAGAGAAGAAAGTACTAATGATGACATGGAAGGACCGGCAATATTACAAACAGAAGTAGATTACGTATTAAGAGGTGCAAAAACCGGTAAAGCAGTTGGGCCGGACGAAATCACGGTAGATGTTAGGTATTAAGTTACTGGATGACACAAACATCAAAATATTAACTAAATTATTTAACGACATATATATATATATATATATATATATATATATATATATATATATATATATATATATATATATATATATATATATATATATATATATATATATATATATATATATATATATATATATATATATATATATATATATATATATATATATATATATATATATATATATATATATATATATATATATATATATATATATATATATATATATATATATATATATATATATATATATATATATATATATATATATATATATATATATATATATATATATATATATATATATATATATATATATATATATATATATATATATATATATATATATATATATATATATATATATATATATATATATATATACAGTGAGGATTTTATTTCACTGAACATCAGCACTATTAACCCTATGTTCAATTTTAAAAGATCCATCTCAACGCATTGCAAGCAAATTACAACATATCCAGTCAACCTCTGATAAAACACCTGCCATTAATAAAATTAAAAAGTGTCAAAACTGATTTATTTCAGTCGCACACTTGCCTCACACTGTTATTGCAATTGAACCAGCGTACAATGGCAATTTTTTCATCTCGTAAACACATGCTGCAAACCACAAGTGCAAAAACCTTGAAATAAATCAGTTGTGACACTTTTAATGACATTAACCTGGACATTAATGGCAACCGTTTTCAGAGGTTGCTTAGATGTTGTAGATAATTGCTTGCAATGCGTTGACATGGATCTCTTAAAATTAAACATAGGGTTAATAGTGCTTATGTTCAGTGAAATAAAATCCTCACTGTATATATATATATATATATATATATATATATATATATATATATATATATATATATATATATATATATATATAATATATATATATATATATATATATATATATATATATATATATATATATATATATATATATATATATATATATATATATATATATATATATATATATATGACAACGGGGAAATTCCTGGTATTTGGACGAAATCAATATTTGTTCCAATTCCTAAGAAAAATAACCCTAAAAAATGCGAATTCACTGTTGAAAACTCGCAATTTGGATTCCGAAGTTGGTTGTGAACAAGAGATGCACTTTTCAGCATGAACTTTATGTTACAGAAGTGCAGAGAGTTAAAAAAACGGTATTTGTCTGCTTTATAGATCTGGAAAAGGCGTTCGACAGGTACAACATGAGAAATTAATAAAGGTTCTTGAAAACATTGGGCTCGATGGACAGGATTATTAGGCTTATAAGAAATATATATATATATATTGGAACCAAACCGCTGTAGTACAAATAGGTGACGAACAAACGCAAGAATGTCAAATGCAGAAGAAGCCCTATGGGAACGAACGGAGGGCATAAACATAAACGGTGAAGTTATAAACAACATACGCTATATGCTGACGATACCGCTATATTAGCAGAAAGTATAGAGGATCTGCAGCTCCTGATTAACAATGTAAATGAAGCAAACGAAGAAATGGGTTTAAAAATAAATATAAAACTAAACTCATGATAATAAACAACCCACCTGGAAACATAGCACAATTAATGCTCAACCAAACAACAATAGAACAAGTCACAACATTTAAGTACTTAGGATGTTAGATTAATACCGACTTAAATCCGGACGACGAAATTAAAATCAGAATAGAGATGGCAAGAAACACATTCTTAATGTATAAATCTATGATCTGCAACAATCACCTACGACTCGCTCTAAAAATAAATTTGTAAAGTGTTATGTCGACTTTACTGTATGGTATGGAAGCTTGGACACTGAAAAGGGCAATAATGAACAAGATAGATGCCTTCGAAATGTGGATATACAGGCGATAATCCTGAAAATTTCCTGGGTAGAGCGAATCACCAATATAAAAGCGATAAGGAGATTAGGCAATGAAAAAGAGCTAATGAGTATGATAAAAAGAAGAAAAACCGCCTACTTCGAACATATTCTAAGAAATGGAAAATATAAATTATTACAAACAATAATTAAAGTAAGGATACATGGAAAGAGAAGTGTAGGAAGGAAAAGATTATCTTGGCTCCGCAACATACGAAATTGGACAAGCATGACGGCTCTACAACTGTTTCGGGTAGCTGAGGATAGAGAGATGTTTAACCAAGTGATAACCAACCTCTGAAAACGGAGAAGGTCCTTAAAAAGAAGAAATGTGTATAGCCCTCTGTTAACCCTCGATACAACTTATTCGGAGAAGCGCGAACCAGTAATACAGGTTCCATCCCCGATTGTTATGACCGCCTGTTTTTAGTTTTTTTGCGCAAGATGTCTGAAGTGGAAATAAAAATGACCGCACTGCCAGAAAGCGGGGATAAAAATGGCCGCCAATCGGAAAGCAGTTGGCGTGATACAAGATGGCCGCTCCAATCAGAGAACCGTTGGAAGAAGTAAAATGGCCGGGCCAATCAGAAGATGGCGTGCTTTAAGATGGATGCCAAACAATCAGAGGGCAGCTGGAAGGGGTAAAACGGTCGGACCAATCACAGAGTAGTAGGCGGGCATCGTAATGGGGATGTCCAAACACAGAGCAGTGAGCGGCGCATAGGAGTGGGGTGGATGACCAATAAGAAGCGAGGGGCGGGGTCTAGGGTAGTAGGGGTGGGGGGGTTGGTATCAGGTAGCCTTATATTACACGATAAATAAATAGCACTGTATTAGATTCTATTAACAAGTCTTGTGCTGTTTTATGCTACTTGAATATCTCATTTTGAATTTGCTTTAGATTTACAATTATCTATTATAACTTAAGCCTATAGGACACGCTTATCCCACATTAAATGATCATTATAAGACGCGTACTGCGTCGCGACTACTTCTACTAACGTCCATATACGAAACAGAAAGAAATAGACTGAGTTATTTGTATTTTTATAAAACTGCAGATGTAGCAAAAAGAAAATGTTTATTAGAAAAAAAAATCAATTGGATAGTTAAAGAGTTATAGAATGGAGGAAACACGTTAAACTGAACAAATTTGTAATATTTGTGTAAATAAATGACGTTAAAAACAAAACTTGGTTACTATATGTATTAAAACATTTAATTTCGAGACTAACTACATTTAATTGAACCGCATCAAGTACTTCTCTCTAATCTATAAACATATAGATAACTACCCATAATTCTATTTTATGCAAATTTTGTTTAATTATTAATTAAATAACAATATTAAGGTTAAAAAAAAGCTGCATCGCCCATCTCATTTCCCCTCAGTTATTAGGCTTATGCACTATCTTTGTCGTATATTGTCGAATTCTAAATGTGCATTTGACGTGTATTAAGGAATTACAATCGCCCATATGATACACATACTGACGTCGCTCATTTCTCGTAATGAAATAGTTGGGCAACTGATTTATGTTGTTCCTATCTATTCGTGGCCGGTAGCAGTCGAGTGCCCTTCTGTGTTCGATTAGGTAACGCACGGTAGGATAAACAAAGAGAAATTGATTCTTTATTACAGAAGTTTTTTGAGAAATAGAATAAGAATTACGTTAAGATCAATTAGTTTGAAGCGTGGTCGCGTTCTATGCTCTTAATGTATTGAAGGACACTAATCGAGGGCGTTAATATCAGGTAATCTCCTTTGTTGATGTTGATTATTGTTTTTACCCTATAATAAAAAAATTTTGAACGCGTCAGAATTGTATTACTGGATATGTATGCGATTGGTTTTGACAATGAAATAAGGTGCCAAAATGGTAAAACAAATATTTTTCGGATTTTCACAAAATAAAAATGTGTGATTGTGTTCTGATCATTACAGAATTTAAGAGTTTCATTTGAAAGACCACAATGAAAGAGTGAAACCTACTTGACAATTTAATGCTTTTATTAGAATTATTACATTGTTATTACAAAATTCTTTAATTACAAAATCTAAAAAAATTCTAAAATAAGTAAATAATGACAGGTATAATGACAGTACAGAGGTACTTGCGCGATTATCTAGTCAGTTGACTGCTTGTTCTAAAGTACCCCCTGCATGACGTTGTAAGTGTTTCTTCAGCTAGTGTTTGTTTTTACATTGATAGTCACAATAGCCATAACTCGAATGTTGTTCATCAGAGCAAATTCTTATGATAGATCATGTGTTTTCGTACATCCCCTTTTCGTACTGATTTATAGTCACATTTGTCACATTGGAATGGCTTCTCTCCAATGTGAATAAACATAATATGTTCCCGTAAATGATCTTTCCGGTAAGCTCTATAGTCACACTGATCACACAACAAATGTTTCTTTCCAGTATGTGTTTGCATATGTAGCTTGAGATTTCTTTTTGATCTAAATAAACACTTACATATTTCACATTTAATTGATTTCCCAAATTGTTTTTCCTCATGCACTACCATGTGTTGCTGCAAATCGTATTTCAGTGAAGATTTATTATGATTGTTTATTGTTGGTGCACTCTTATCATTGTAATGGGTAAGCAGATGTTGTACCAAATTGTCTTTCGATGATGCTTTGTATTCACAATAAACGCATCTCAATGGTTTTCCTTCAGTATGAGTGAGTATGTGTTCTTGCAGTTTACTGTTAGTTCTGAAGTTACAATCACATACATCACATCCAAACAGTTTCACTTGATTATGAGTAGTCATGTGTTTTTTAAGTGAACGCTTCCATTTTGTCTTATGAGCACATAAATCACATTTGAATGGTTTTTCTTCTCTGTGACGAAGTAAATGTAGCTTTAGGTAGTATTTGGTTTTACATTTATAGTCACAATGGACACAACTAAATTGTTTTTCATCAGAATGTACTTGTTGTATGTGACGCTGCAAACTCATCTGCAGTATACATTTATAGTCACATATGATACACTGAAATGGTTTTTCTCCAGTATGAATGAGTATATGTTTCTGCAAAGTACTTTTAGTTTTAAACTTATGATCACATACATTACATTTGAAGAGTCTTTCATTGCTATGAAGAATTACGTGTTTTCGTAAATCACCTTTCCGTATTGTCTTATATTCACAATTGTCACATTGGAAAGAAGCCATTCCAATGTGAATAAGCATATGCGCCTTCAAATAAGCTTTCCGGTAAGCTTTATAGTCACACTGATAACAGGAGAAAGGTTTCTCACCAGAATGTGTACGCATATGTTGTCTGAGAGTTCCTTTCGACAGAAATTTATGTTTACATATTGCACATTCATTTTCTTCATTATGAGTAAGCATGTGTTCTTGCAGCTCATGCTCTTCTGATGTTTTACAATTACATATTTCACACTGGAATGGTTTTTCACTATTATTGATTTGAGAAGGGCTCTTGTTATGAGTAAGCTGATGTTGTGACAACTCATCTTTGGATGCACATTTAAATTGGCATAAAACACATAAGAATGGTTTCTCACCATTATGAGCAAGCATGTGTTCCTGTATACTACTTCCATCAAAAATTTTGTACCCGAATACATGACATTTCAAAGGCTTTTCTTCAGTGTTTGAAAGTATAGGTTTATGTAGGTTATCTTCTTTTAATGTATGATGATGATTACGTATTTTACACTGAAGAATCTTCTTACTACCATCAATGCCTTTATTACTTTCTAATGGTCTGTTAATACAAATATGGTCCTTCAGAGCATCTATCGTTGGAAATCTGTGATTGCACTTTTCACATTCACACTTCTTTGCAATAGGTATTTCCTGATATGTTAGTGATTCGTTTATGAGCAAACATTTATTATCCTCGTTCTCGTTAGCACTGAAATAGGTGGAAGTGTATGGATCAGTGTCCATAGTAACATATTCTGGTGTGTGTGATTCTATTTTTATATCCACTTCATCCTTAACAGTAACCACATTGATATTAGAAATATCTTCGATGTGTGCCATCATAGAGGGCAATATAATAATAATATATTGATAAACAGATATGCCCTTTTTCTTGTAACGTGTTAGCCAGCGTTGCCAACCTGGACGAAAATGGAAATAGAAATAGGGGCATTCAATATTATCTAAGAAAATTATAGAATACTTATCAAAAATTATTATACTTATCTACTGTATAATCTAAGCCGATGAAAGACTTGAGAAACTCCCCAGTAAGCAGACTGACGTAATTTTAATGTCAATTATTGGTCAGTCATTAGGTCATTTTCACCTTTGAAGTGTCGTTATAATGATGTTAACAAGACAAGTAAATGTCACACCCCAAAGACGTCATTTTGCGACGTAAAAATGACGTTGTTTAATGACGTACAGAAAACGTCATATAATCATTTAATGACATTTTCTTTAATGTCTTAGGCCCGGTTTCACCAACAACAAATAACTACTTATTCATAAAATAACTTTAATCTCTAAATAAAATCCATGTTTTGCGTTTCACCAACACTGAATAGCACTATTCAATGGTTAAATCTACAAATAAGTGAACTGACGAAATATCTCCAGTTAAATTACTATTTAGAGATCATAACCTCAAACTGAAACCAATAAACAGTAATAAACAGTAAGTTTGTCCCCGTATTTATATTAAATTCACAGACAGTTACTACAAATTGCGAGCGTTAGAATAATTTAAATATTGTATATACAATACAATGCGATTCTAATAAAGTATGAAACTATCAACATATTTTTAACAATTTTTATGTTAAATGGGATATATTTTAGTTGAATTATTGTTATTTTTATCCAACACCTCTTTATTATGACGTTATAAAAATGATGTTTTTGATTGAATTATGGGGTCTATAAAACACAAGTGGTTTTATGAATCAATAATAAAACTGTTTTTATATAATTCAACAGTTTACAGAAAATAGAACAATTTAGTAAACATCAAAAAATACAATACATAAAATTACAATTATAAGAAACAAGAATCTCAGATGAAATCATTTGTTGAGATTTACGTTAACATTTATATTAAAAGATATAACTGTATTTGCTTCATTTTTTGTCACTTCAATGTTGTTTCCACATTCATTCGATTTTTGCTTCTCAGTATTCACAATAACATTGCCTTCTGTTTCCGAATTTCCACCCAGTATCTTCTTAGCAATGTCTATTTTGCTCGAAATTGACTCTTCGACATACGCTTGTGCCACGGTTGTCGACTTCCATCGGCCATGACGTTGGACCATACCAAGATCGGCTCCAGCGTTGGACAATAAACTCGCTGATGTGCGTCTCATACTGTGTCCTGTGTAAGACTCTGATTCTGGTAATTTCAAAAAATCAGCTACTACTGATGGTATTTTGGATAGACTATTTATTCCCACTGGCTGTACTGTGCATTTCTCATTTCTATAGCACAAAAACAACCTGTTGTGAGAAATATTCTTAGGTCGGAGAGACATATATTTTCTACAACTATCCAGCACATTAACTGCAAATCCTTCTTCCATAATCGTAAAGCTACGTGAAACATATGTTTTTGTATCTGGTACATATACCAACATATAGGATCCTTTATCTTCTACGTTATCGATTGACATGTTCAATAATTCACAACGACACCCACCTGACACACCAAAAATTAGTGCGACTTGTAATGTAAAAAAATTAGATTTCATTCTCTAATAACAAAATCGACCTACCTTCAACATCAAATATTTTTTATTGGGTGCTTCTGCTAGAAACTGTTGAATATGCTCTCTTTCAAGAACTTTTGATTTCTTGCACTTGTAATTTTTTGATTCGTTCTTCAAAAAAGCGATTAACTTGCCATATTGTGAAATATCTGTATTTTCGTGAAGCTTTAATGTCGATCTTAACATGCTGTATTTCGTCCACATTGAAGATGCCGCGAATCTTTTTTTAGCGTTGAAGAAATAAGCCAACCCCTAGTAGCACACATATATTATATAAATATTCATTTTCAAATATTTAAAATATATCTTTTTCAACATCCGCCTAAATATTTAGCTAATATATTATTTAAAATATTTCTTCAATATTATTTTGATAATATTTATTTAACATTCTAGTTAGGATATCTTATGAATGTTATATCCCCAATAGCACAGATATATTATATAAATATTCATTTTCAAATATTTAAAACATATCTTTTTCAACATCCACCTAAATATTTAGCTAATATATTATTTAAAATATTTCTTCAATATTATTTTAATAATATTTATTTAACATTCTATAGTATGAGTAAAAAGTAACTCCATCAAAGGTGCCTTTAGGATTTTGAAGCCATGTTTATTATAACACTAGAAAATTATACAAAATAATCAGAGTCCTTTGACAGTGACGGTTGTTATTAATTTGATATAATTTTCTGGTGTTATTAATACACATACGAGTTCATAATACCAAAGGCACCTTTGATGGAGTTATTTTTTGTTCATACTATAGTTAGGATATCTTATGAATGTTATATTGCTGATTCATATAATATTCCTAGAATATTATTAGAATGTTTTTAAGAATATTTTTGTACAGCAAATTATGCTCTATAGCAACATGAATTTCAATTTTCTTTTCACCACTCATTTCTTGTTCAGGTCATTTAAACTTTTCAAATAAAACCCTATACATGTTGTTCTACTAAAAAGATAATTTTGCTCTCTTTATGAAACCATATTCTCTAACAAGTGTAACATACGAAAATTTTTGACAAAAATTGCATTTGAAGTTTATTTAGCATAAGAGTTACACTTAGTAATAAAAAACTTGGGTTTGAATTAAATACGTATATTCTTTTGAAATGGTAAAATGACCGTCAACAAGAAAATGTTTTTTTTCTCTAATTGTAATTGCAGGTAGTATCACAAAAAGGATTATATGCCTGAGAAAAATATTCACTGCTCATTTTAATTCAAGACAATCCAATAAAAAAATAACTTCTCATCCATCCTGAAGACTTCAATAATTATATTATAACGGAAATATTAAATTAAATAGCAGTTTATTCGTTGGTATATTAAGGATATAATTCTTATCTCATGGAATAGGACTAGAATAAAAGATATATTGTAGCAAAAAGAATTTATTCACTCAGTAAAAATATATAAATACTCGATAATTATTCAATAGGAAGCTTGTCTTGGGACTCATAATTCTTCTTTCTGTAAGAATAAAAAAAAAAGATTTAGGGTTATATATAGTCAAAGACGTTATGGTTATAGTCGATCTCTCGCAGCAACATATTTTAAGGAAATTTATATAATGAACATGGACTTTTTGAAACATCTGTACTTCTAGTCACCATATTAGTGTAGTCAAATTTTGCAACAAATTGAAGTGTTTTATTATTTTAAGAAAAAATAATGCTTGTTAAGAAAATCTTAATTTGATGTAGTCAAGCCCAATACCATTATGTGGGGCGACCAATAATAGAAAATGTGATTAGGCAATATTAAGCATTTTTTAAAATTAATCGAATATTTTCGAAACAGTATTGTAACGGGAGAGAAAAGGAACGAACCTCTTTTCGAGCGACAGTTGGTGTGTTCTGCTGCCTTCGAGAGAATGACGCATCGCACAAGCATGTAAATCAGACGCGGTTTATTCTGGTGTATTCTAGAAATACATGGTATGTTCGGGCGATTTCTGGAACGTTTATAGGATGGTATAAAGTCGACGCCGCGGAGAAAAAGAGTCAGTCAACAGCAAGTCATTAACTGTGTATTACAAAATAAATAGTGAATATAAATGTTGTATTAGAAATTCATAGTCTGTAAATAATAGTTTTTAATGTTTTATAATCATAGCGTTAATTTATAGTGTATTCATTAGTGTATAGAAATAAATATTTGTTTGTGAATAGACGATTTAAACAGCACTTGTATTATTATTTGAAAAAGAATGTTACAGTGATGTCAGGTGTGGTGTTCTAAAATAAATAAAATCGCGTAATAATTAAATAAAGTGCTGTGAGAATAAATTTTTAGTGTTAAAATTAATTTCAACAAACGATTAAAATGGTGATGAAACTATTGAAAGATCTCTTAGTAATAGATTTAAAACGGGAATTGGACGAGAGGGACTTGGATAGTAATGGAAAGAAAGAAGTTTTGATAAATCGGCTAAGAGAATGGCTTTTAGAACAAAAGGAAGATCCTGAAAATTACCGCTTCGAAATACCTGGACCCGCAATTGATACTAGTTTGTTGTTAAGTAAAATGGAAGAAAGTTCTAGAAAAGCCGAAGAAAGTTCTAGAAAGTCCGAAGAGAATTCTAGAATTTTAAGAGAGGAATTACTGGAAAGTTCTAGGAAGGCCGAAGAGAATTCTAGAAAACTAATGGAAAACACTAAAGCATTGGAAGAAAAAGTTTTGGAAAATTCTAGAAAGTCCGAAGAAAATGTTAGAATGCTAAAGGAAGAAATACTGGAGAATTCCAGGAGATCTGAAGAAAATTCCAAAAGGCTTAAAGAAGAATTGCAGGACAATGTCAAAGCGTTAGAAGATAAAGTTTCCGAAGAATTTTTTGAGAATGCCAGCGCGTTAGGACTGTTGGAAGGTAGATTGGCGGAACATGATAGGGTAATAAAGATGGTAGAAGAGAAAATATCCCAAATGCAATTACCACCAACTAAGAAAGACGATATGACCGAAATGCTGGAAGATAGAATGAGGCAACTACGGTTTCCCCCAACTTCTGAGTGGCCGTTTAATGAAGTAAAGAAACAATTTAAAGAAGAAAAGGTTCCTGCCGTAGGGATAAAAGTAAAACCACCCACGTTCGATGGAAAGATACCTTGGTCCACTTACTACAAACAATTTGAGGCAGCCGCTGGGGCCAACGGATGGACAGGCAAGGAAAAGGCCGTTTCTTTAACTGTGGCTTTGCGTGGAGACGCGTTGAACGTCCTGCAAACAATCCCAGCAGGACAGGAAAATGATTATCAATTGTTAGTGTCTAGATTGGAGATGAGATATGGAGACGCGCATCTTCAACAAGTGTATCACGCGCAAGTGAAGAATCGTATCCAGAAGAATGGAGAAAGCCTGCAGGAGTTTGAAGCCGATGTTGCGCGGCTTGTCCGATTGGCGTACCCTACGGCACCCGATTCATTTCTGGGACAGCTCGCTGTGCAAACCTTCATTGATGGGTTAAGAGACGGGGAAACACAACAATCATTGAGGCTAGCACGACCAAGAACAACTGATGATGCGCTTGCTCACGCCTTAGAATTTGAAGCTGCAAAACAAGCGTCCCGAGGTCACGGGCGTGTTCGGGCCGTTGTGGAGGAAGAAGAAGGTTCTAAAGATCACCTAGAAGAATTATTAATGAGAGTTCTTCAGAAGGAAGAGAACCGTAAGAAGAATCATCAAGAAGTTCGAGGGCCCCGTTGCTGGAACTGCGGCGAACAAGGACATGTAGAACGGCGTTGTCCCAAAATAACAAAAGTACAACCGTCGGAAAAGTTAAAAGGGGTTGGCAAGAGAGGGCGAACGTTGACTGTTAGTAAAGATGCCCCAGAGATCATCGTCCATGCCGTAATATCAGGGAATAGTACCAGCAGTTTGTTCATAGATGGGAAAATTGCGAATCGAATTGTTCCATTGCTCATTGATACGGGGGCGACAAAATCCATCATACGCCCTAACGTTCTACGAACAAGTATGAAGCTGTTACAGACAACTACTCAACTCCGTACAGCGACGGGAGAAGTAATACCAACACGCGGAGTGGTGAAGATGAAGATTGGCATTGGAAGTGAAGAACGTGATCATGAGGTGCTGGTAGCCGACATCATTGACGAATTCATCTTGGGAATGGACCTCCTGAGAAAATTTGGTTTTATATTGGACTTGAAGGAGGGTGTTTTGAAGGTTGGTAACGAAGAACTTCCGTTGCACCCACGAGAAGATCCTGTCGTAAGGGTTTTGCTGACAGAAGATGTGATATTGCCTGGTCAAAGCGAGATGGTTGTCGAGGCAGGTTTGGATGGAGATCTTCGGGTAGGATGTGTGAGAATGATGGAGCCTGTTTGTGATAAGAAGATCCATAGTGGCATATTGGTGGGAAAAGCGCTGATCAAGGTTGGAAAGACTGTACCGGTGAGGCTTATGAACGTTAATGTGGATCCGGTGACATTGAAGAAGAGTACCCTTGTGGGACAGTGTGTGCCAGTATTCCGAGTAGCCAGGTGTATGGCTGATGTTCCAAAACCAGTGCCCAAAGACCATGGTGGAAAATTAGTGGGTATGGTTACTAGTTCGTGCGAAGACCTTAACAGAACGGAAGTGAAAGAGGTACAGGGTTTGGTTCACCGATACCAAGATATCTTCGCTCTTGACGATAGCCAGAAGGGACGAACAAATATAGTAAAACATAAAATCAATACAGGCAACTCTATGCCTGTCCGTCAGCAGCCGAGGCGTCTACCTCTAGCAAGGCGAGCAGAAGCCGAAAAGATTATTACTGATATGGAAGAACAAGGGGTCATCGAGCCATCCAGCAGTCCATGGGCATCACCGGTGGTCCTGGTCAGTAAGAAGGACGGGTCAACGAGATTTTGTGTGGACTATCGGCAGCTTAACGACGTGACCAAGAAAGACAGCTATCCCTTACCACGCATCGACGACACGTTAGATACCCTGTCTGGTTCACGATGGTTTTCGACTTTGGACTTGAAGAGTGGTTATTGGCAAGTTGAAATGGAACCTGAAGACCGGGAGAAGACCGCGTTCACTATTGGTTCCGGACTATGGCAGTTTACGGTTATGCCTTTTGGTTTATGTAACGCTCCGGCCACCTTTGAGCGTTTAATGGAGACCATCCTGAGAGGGCTGTCGTGGAAGACCTGCCTGGTATACCTAGATGATGTGATTGTAGTCGGAAAATCATTCAACGAACATTTGAAAAACCTAGAGGAAGTGTTCCGAAGACTACGTGGAGCCAATCTGAAACTGAGTCCGAAAAAGTGCCACATATTCAGGAAGGAAGTGAAATATCTCGGGCACGTCGTATCACAAAATGGAGTGGCAGCCGATCCCGATAAGATTCGTGCAGTTCAAGAGTGGCCAACACCGAAATATAAACACCAAGTTCGTAGTTTTCTTGGGTTATGTACCTACTACAGGCGTTTCGTTCCTGGGTTTGCCAATATAGCGAAACCTCTGACAAGGTTAACTGAAGATGGGCGCGAGTATGTTTGGAGCGGAGAGTGTGAAACAGCTTTCCAACAGCTGTAGCGTGCCCTGACAACAGCACCAATATTGAGCTATCCACGGACAGAAGGGAAATTCATACTTGACACAGATGCAAGTAATCTGGCCATTGGGGGTGTACTTTCTCAGATACAGGATGGACAAGAAAAGGTCATCGGCTATTTTAGTAAGGTTTTGTCTAAAGCCGAAAAGAATTATTGTGTGACCAGAAAAGAACTATTGGCCGTCGTGAAGTCCGTTGAGCACTTTTACAAATACTTGTACGGACGGAAGTTTTTATTGAGGACGGACCATGCAGCGTTGAAATGGCTTCTACAATTCCGTAATCCTGAAGGCCAGGTCGCAAGGTGGATCGAACGATTACAAGGATACGACTTTGACACCGAACATCGAGCGGGCACTAGTCATCGAAATGCCGATGCTCTTTCAAGAAGACCCTGTCCAACGGATTGCCGTCATTGCTCTCGTTTGGAAGAGAGGGTTTGCCAAGTATTAAGGACTACCATCGTCAACGACAATTGGTTGCCGGAAGAATTGCAACGACAGCAGGAGGCTGATCCCGAACTAAAAATGGTACTGGAATGGAAGCGCGTGGGAGAAAGGCCTGCCTGGGAGGCCGTCAGCCCTTTCAACAGAACGCTCAAAGCATATTGGGCCCAATGGGAGTCCTTGAAGGTGGAAGACGATCTCCTGAAGCGAGTACTGGAGAGTGAAGATGGCACCACCATTAGGTCTCAGTTCGTGGTTCCAAGAAGCCGAGTGGCTACAGTATTGCGACATCTCCATGACGGTGCCTCAGGAGGACACTTCGGTGTGAAAAAGACTTTGGAGAAAGTTAGGGAGCGTTTTTATTGGGTCAATTGTAAAGAAGACGTGAAGGAGTGGTGCCGGAAATGTGAATTATGTGCCACTGGCAACGGACCCTTGGGGAAGCGAAGAGCACCTATTAGGCAGTACAATGTGGGTAGTCCTCTGGAGAGAATAGCTATAGACATTGCCGGACCATTTCCCGAAACCGACGATGGGAATAAATACATCTTAGTGGCAATGGACTATTTTACCAAATGGCCAGAAGCATATGCCTTACCAAACCAGGAAGCTGCGACTGTTGCTGACGTACTAGTCAAAGAGTTCTTCAGTCGTTTCGGAGTGCCCATGGAGCTGCATTCGGATCAAGGCCGCAATTTCGAGTCTGTACTCTTTGGAGAAGTCTGTCGATTGTTGGGCATTCGTAAGACTCGGACCACACCGTTACATCCGCAGTCCGATGGAATGGTAGAACGCATGAATCGGACAATGGGCAAATATTTGGCCAAGGTCGTCTCCGATCATCAACGAGACTGGGACCAATACCTGCATCTGTTCCTGATGGCTTATCGTGCATCGGTCCACGAAACAACCGGTCAGTCACCAGCGTCTGTGATGTTTGGACGGGAGTTACGGTTACCGTGTGATCTGGAATTTGGGTCTCCACCTATAGAGCAGGAGGTAGCCGGGAATGATTATGTCATCAACTTAAAGAAGAAGTTGGAGGATATTCACGACCGAACCCGAAATAATAGTCGAATCGCGAGTGACCGGATGAAGGCTACGTACGATGTGAGAGCCCAAGAAGGAGGGTTTCAACCTGGAGAGCTTGTCTGGTTATACAACCCGCAAAGGCGTCGTGGCTATTCACCAAAGTTACAGCGAAATTGGGAGGGCCCATACCAGGTGAAGAAACGAATAAATGACTTGATTTATCGCATCCAGAAATTGCCAAGAGGGAAACCAAAGGTGGTACACTCCAATCGTCTGGCGCACTATGAGGGAAATAATGACGCAGTTCCGGAAGATGAGGCTGAGGTGGCTATCAATACCGTAAGGCCTGGAGATGATCAGCCAACCTTTAGAGAATTTATGGCTGCGTTCTCTGGAACTAGAAAAGCGCGATTCGGAGTCACGACTGAGATGCAACAAGATCTCTTCCGGGTCCCTGGTGATTATTCCATTGCCCACTGTGTCTCCGAGGATCTCCGTATGTCTAGGGGGATCGCAGTGGTGTTTAGAAATAAATTTGGACGGCTGAATGAACTTCGAGAACAAAATCCCTCTGTTGGTAAATCCTTACGCTTGCCTGATCATGACCGATCCATTTACTACTTGGTAACCAAGCAGTTTTACTACCAGAAACCGAGTTACGCCGACTTGTGGAGGGCACTATGGAATTTGAGAATCGAGTTGCTTACCAGGGGAATTAACAAATTGGCAGTTCCCAAACTCGGCTGTGGGCGGGACCAGCTGGATTGGAGAATCGTTAGAAACATGCTGGAAGTTGTCTTTAGAGGTACGGACGTCAAGATCTTCGTCTGCAGTTTTGACTGTTATTTCTACCGTAATGGAACGTGTAGTCGAGGTGAAGACTGTCGATATCGTCATGACCCGTTCTACAGGAACCAGAGCATAAAACCTGTTCTGGGACAGAACAGACTTGAAGAGGGGGGCAGTGTAACGGGAGAGAAAAGGAACGAACCTCTTTTCGAGCGACAGGTGGTGTGTTCTGCTGCCTTCGAGAGAATGACGCATCGCACAAGCATGTAAATCAGACGCGGTTTATTCTGGTGTATTCTAGAAATACATGGTATGTTCGGGCGATTTCTGGAACGTTTATAGGATGGTATAAAGTCGACGCCGCGGAGAAAAAGAGTCAGTCAACAGCAAGTCATTAACTGTGTATTACAAAATAAATAGTGAATATAAATGTTGTATTAGAAATTCATAGTCTGTAAATAATAGTTTTTAATGTTTTATAATCATAGCGTTAATTTATAGTGTATTCATTAGTGTATAGAAATAAATATTTGTTTGTGAATAGACGATTTAAACAGCACTTGTATTATTATTTGAAAAAGAATGTTACAGTATACAAGCATAAAACTCAGCAGACCTTTTATGAGTTACTTCAACCAAAAGAATTAAAATTAAAAATCAAAAGTTAAGTAAGTAACTCGAGATGTTGAAATTTTATCAGCCACGCATTGCATATACTATTTCTTCACCGAATTTTTAGTAAATTAATGCACTTTAGAAAAAATTATGACATTTAAGTGACAAAACATGACATTTCCCTTGTCAGCAATTGAATGTCGAACAGTTTGAAATTCAAAATCCCAGTAGTCCGAAAATTCCAACCTCTAGTGGTTGAAATGCGATTTCAATCATCGTTATCAATTGCAAAATGAGTGATTTCAATGTCATGAGTAAAAAAAAGCACTTACTAGCTGTTGTTTAATCTTCTCGAAGTATGTCTTAACCAATTCTTAATAGCTGCTATGATGACGTGCTCAGTTGTTTAGTATTTGGGCTTAGGGTTGCTGCTTCTGTAATATTTAATAACATAATAATAATCCTATCGGTAAAAACAATGAAGGTTTAACACACTTTTTTAGTTTTGATAGGTTTTTCTTTTGAACTCTAGAAAATAAATTGACATCTCAGTTACTGTGAAATTTAAAACCTATGTGTTTTATTACTGTTTTAGACATATAATAAATTAATGTAATTTATTTGATGTTCAAAAAATTATTGTTTTTGAGTAATACGACACATACGTTTTAAATTTCACAACTGAGATGTTGAGGGTTTATAATCACCCGTTAGAAAAAGTATAAATTTATTATAATCATCATACCTTTTTTGTCAAAGTTGCAGCAATCTGTAGCTGGTTGAATAACCATGTTATTTGTAATATGTATTATTACCATTTGATGATGAGCAGCTTTTCAGTGGATATGCAGGCTCTCTTTTATTCGTAGGAGTAGAATAGTCACTTCTTAGGTAAATACTTTATGGTTTAATATCAATACATACCTACATAAAACAGTTAAATCCGAAAAAAAACTGATGAAAAACCATACAAATTCACAATGGCGTCGTTGCATCTTCCTTCTGCCTGCCTTCTACGAACATACGCGACGACACACGATCGCGCACGATCATAAGCAAGATTTACAATTCATCAATGTTTCCAATAAATATGTATTGTAGTATATAATAAAAAGATTTGCTTAATATACGTTTCAAAATATTAAAAATTACACACAAATAACATATTTATTTAATATGTATATCAATATATTTCTAAATATTTCATTTTCAATATTTTGTAAATACTTTCCTAATCTTTTAAATATTTAAAACACATATAATATTACCTTTATATTTTTTAAATATTAAAGAAATATGGTTTGCTACTGGGGACAGCACGTCTTCGCTTACCCCACAAACATCGTTTTCCTGTTTCCAGTTATTGAACTCACTCAATTCTTTATAATAAGCGTCCCTGGATTTCTTGGGTAGCAAACTCGATGTGACTTCTTCAACATCTTTCGCAATTTTTTCAGGAAGAGAACTATTTCTTTTCATTTCCAACAATGTTACAAGCGCCGAAACAGTTTGTTTGCAAAATTTTTCTCAAATAATAAATTTGTTGTCAACAACAACATGGCAACCAAATCATAGACTACTACTAATCTTTGTAGATATAAAATTTTTAGGTTTTGATGATTTTTTAAAAACTCTTACAGAGAGAGGTGTTGGATAAAACTATGTATTGTACTCGTGTCTTAACAGCAAATAAGTCACTCAAGAAAAATTAGGCCACTCGAGCAAGCTCTCGTGGCTAAACATTTCTTTCGTGACTTATTTGCCTTATAAGTCACTTGTATAATAAATAGTTATTAAATTGTGTTTTATGAATTATGGCGATAGCAAAGATTTTCTAAATAGAAACTCTTTTTATGATGAATTTGGAAAAAGTGTACAATTTTAAGACCAAATATACCCACTAGAAAACTTTTCGAAAATTGAAGTTAACGCTAAGACAATTGTCTAGGGACACTAGGTTTTGTAAACAGTAACGGCGCATTCACAATGAACTTCTCCTTATTGCCTTATTCATCGAATAACTAACTATGTCTACAAATGTGTTGGTGAAACAGTAATTTGGTTAACCTGAGATTAAATCTTATTCATAGAATAACTATTCATTGATTTATTTAGCGTTGGTGAAACCGGGCCTTAAGGACCTATTTATGCACATCTGCAGATGTAGCTGGTGATAGTTTAATAATAGAGTCACTGCATCTAGTTACCTAGGCCAGCTGGTCGACCAGAGTAACGCAAACCGCCGCCATATTGGGGCAAATGAAGCACGAAATTGTTCATTATTTGTTCTGTATTGAATTTAATCAAATCCACGTTTACTTTAAAAGGTTTTTCTTATTCTAAAAGATCAGATCTCTAATATGTCAAACACGTAAAACGTGGTTTTAATTTGTTCATTATTAAAAATCACCCTTCTCTGACCCAATATGGCGGCGGTTTGCGTTACTCTGATCGACCAGCTGGCCTAGGCGACTAGATGCAGTGACTCTATTTAATAATAGAGAACCTCTATGCAGTGACTCTATCTAATAAGATTATCCTGAAATCGCAAATCTTTGACGAAATCATTTTTCACTTCAAAGATCATCACTGATTCTGCTGAATGTTTCAGCACATTAAAAACTACGGTTTCATCTACCACCGAACGGTTAATTAGCGTCGAGTTGGTGTTTCACAGGAATGTTTTAACAAGCAGTTCTTGCATGTTCCAGTTTATTCCACACACTATATTGATTAAATTATTATTTAAATAATATACTACTTTAAGGTACATAATTTGCCAAAAGACTCCGTTTTCGTCAAGTGCAGTTATCTTTGTCGAAATAATTTTTCTAAAAGCTGTAATTGTTACTCTATAATCGCATTACCCTAACCTCTTCTTACATTTTTTAAACTGTCTGCGGCCAAAGTATCAGAAACACCAATTGTTTGCTATTGTAAATGAACATATTGAGTGAAAATCAAAATTTCTGACATTCAAGTAACATTTAAATAGTTTAAGTAATTATTAATAGATGCTCAACATAATCACCATTATTTTCAAAGTATTTGTAACATCTTATGATTTCAGCTTTTACTTTCTGAATTTCGTTTGGATTCAAATTAAGTAAACGTATTTCTTCTCTTATAAGCTGATTAAGTTGCTCTGTATCTTCATTTCACCCTTGTTCATATATTTTGCGATTCAGACAGACATCGACATCGACAAGATCAAAATGTCAATTGGTTATCTTTTTTAACGATAACTTAAAAACTTGTTTATTGTTTCCAGCCTTATTTTGTGGAACTCCATAATCATGAAATAAATAAAGATTATTAAAAGTTTCACAGTTTTATTAAAATATACCTGACAATATTGTTTCGACAGCTATGCTGTCATTATCAAAGGTAATATAATTATAAACAAACACGTCGCTAAGGTAGATACAAAATAGGTAACTAGATAAAATAATAATAATAATAATAAAAATTAATAATAAAAATCATAATTAAACATCTAATACTTCCAGTAACGGAGAATTACTGAGCTCAAGTTGTTCATTCATTAAAGGTACCCTGAGTTTGTGTTTGTATATCTCAAAGGCTTCTAAAATGTCTAATTTGCGTTTGTTATTACAAAAATGTAGGAATTTAATATTATTTTGAGGAGTCATTGTGTGATTTTGTTCTAAAAGGTGTTTGGCGTAATTCGATTTTTCAGGATGTTTATTTTTGTAATGACGTACGTGTTCTTTATATCTTATGTCAAAATTTCGAAGTGTTTGTCCAATATATACCGAACTACAAAAAGAACAATTTAAACGGTAAATGCCCGATTTCATGATATCATGTGTTCTGTCTTTAGCATTAAATAAAAATGAAAAAGTGTTAGTGTTGGTTTTAAATGTTATTTTATAATTGTTGGTTTTTCTTAGTATATGTGCAATTTTTTCTGATATTTTGCCAAAATATGGTATAGATATGTAATTTGTGTCTTCTGTTTGATTGTCAATGGGATATATTCTTTTGATAGCTAACCTATAATCTTTTTGTTTAATTAAAGTGTCAATCATGTTCGGATTATAATGATTTGCATGTGCTAGTTGTTTAATGGTTGATATCTCTTTGCTAAAATCTGATTTTGTTAGTGGAATAGTTAAAGCTCTGTGTACTAATGATCTGTATGCTGCTATTTTATGTGTATTGTGGTGACAAGATTCATTTGGTATTGTTATGTCTGTTTGTGTTGGTTTTCTGTATATGGAAAATTCAAAAAGATTGTCTGCGTTAATCTTGATATTTAAGTCTAGAAAGTTTATAGCCCTGTTTTGTTCTGTTTCTAGTGTAAATTTTATATTAGGATGGATATTGTTTATAAGAATTAAAAATTCATTGATAACCTCAAAAGAACTGTCAAAACAAGCTAAAATGTCATCAACATAACGAAACCAGAAGATAATGTGTTTAGAGAGGTTTAATTCAAATATTCGATCTTCAAACTTGTCCATAAATATGTTAGCTAATAGAGGACTTAGAGAATTACCCATAGGTAAACCATCCTTTTGTAAATAAATTATGTTATTAAAAGTGAAATAATTTTGACTTATACAAAGGTCAAATAATTGAATTAACTCTAACCTTTTAACTAATTCTATATTACTATTGATCAAGAAACTATCTAATAAAGGAATACATTCTTGTGGTGGTATTCTGGAGAACATGTTGCAAATATCAAAACTAACAAGTTTTGAATGTGGTGGAAGATGTATGTTTTGCAGCTTATCTACTAATTCTAATGAATTTCTAACAGAGTATTTCGATTTGTAACCTATCGTGTTAATAATCTGGTTCAGTTTTTTGGATAAAATGTGATTAGGTGCATTGATGTATGATACAACTGGTCTTATTGGCATATTCTGTTTGTGGGTCTTCACTAATCCATACAGTTTAGGAGTTTGTGGGTTTTTATTAATGATTTGTTGCTTTTCTAATTCTGAAAAGCAGATATTGCAGTTTTCTAAACCTTGTTTTATTTCTTTTTGGAATTTTGTGGTTGGGTTTTTGTTTAACGTTTCAAAATTTTCTTTATTAATAAATTCATTAACTTTTTGTATGTAAATATCTTTAGAAAGAATTACCAAAGTGCTACCCTTATCTGCTTTAACAGAAATTAGATTGTTCTCTGTGATTTTCTGTTTTATAGATTGAAGAAGTGATATGTTAGATGTGTTGTACATTTTGTCCTGTTTCAAAGACATCTCTTTTAACAAATTCGAAATTTGGAATTTTGCATAGTTATTATGATCTTTCTTAAGTATAGTTTCGCATTCAACGGCCAAAATTTAAATTGTTCTTTTTGTAGTTCGGTATATATTGGACAAACACTTCGAAATTTTGACATAAGATATAAAGAACACGTACGTCATTACAAAAATAAACATCCTGAAAAATCGAATTACGCCAAACACCTTTTAGAACAAAATCACACAATGACTCCTCAAAATAATATTAAATTCCTACATTTTTGTAATAACAAACGCAAATTAGACATTTTAGAAGCCTTTGAGATATACAAACACAAACTCAGGGTACCTTTAATGAATGAACAACTTGAGCTCAGTAATTCTCCGTTACTGGAAGTATTAGATGTTTAATTATGATTTTTATTATTAATTTTTATTATTATTATTATTATTATTTTATCTAGTTACCTATTTTGTATCTACCTTAGCGACGTGTTTGTTTATAATTATATTACCTTTGATAATGACAGCATAGCTGTCGAAACAATATTGTCAGGTATATTTTAATAAAACTGTGAAACTTTTAATAATCTTTATTTATTTCAAACTTAAAAACTGCTCGGTCGAATTTGCTATAAGTAGGTATAATATATATTTGAAATCAGAAAAGAGTGAGAACTTTAATTATTGGAAAATATACAGGGTGTTTCAGTTAAAAAGACACACATTTTGTACTTACACCCTGTATACTATACGAATTTTCAAAAACATTTATAAATGTTTAGAGACTGCACATAATAATATTTAAAATTCCGTTTTTCAGCAAATCCATTGATAAAGTTAGATTTAAACTTCATATAAACTATAGGGAGAAGAAGTGCATACGTCATACCGTGCCTGACGTCATAATTCTTTCCTCGCAACGCGCATGTTCGCATCGCTCTACTTCGCTGTAAACCGTTTGTTTGACAGTTTTGACACTGTTGACAGTTGGAAGAGAAAACGTGACGCTACTTTGTGAGGTTAAAATAATAGATAGGTACTATCACAAATAAAATATTGAAACAACAATGGGTGAAAGCCATTGGGTAAGTGTTTTTATAGCTTGTAAACATCCTTTTTAACACTATCAATAATCAGAAATGAAAATATAATGTGCCTTATTGAAGTATATGCGCGTTGCGAGGAAAGAATTATGACGTCAGGCACGGTATGACGTATGCACTTCTTCTCCCTATTGGAGCCGGCAGTCGGCAGGGTGGTTATAGTGGATTATATCGCTTAACGGAGTTAAGCCGAGTTTACTCCGGAAAGTTCTCGGATGGGTAAACTACGAGCGCAGTGTACTTGCCTACATGGCTCCGCTGCCTCATCTCACACCCACATATCCACTCTGCGACTCGGTGTGCCGGCACCTCGACACCGAAAGGTATAAGGGGTTAAAGATTATGTATGTATGTATGTATAAAACTATTGGTATTTGAATGCATTTAATGTTTTTGAAGAACAATAATTGTAACAGTAAGCAGATTAGATTGGCCATGTTTAATTAATTAAGGGGGCGTTATTGGCGCAAAATATTAGCGTCAAAATATAGTTCACGTTTTTTATTCAGTTTTCTCTTAATCGTTTTTTTTAGCAAGATAACGTTTGACGTCGATTGCTAAACTGTTAAGGTAGTGTGGATCATAGTTAAGGAGTAGATATCTAAAATAAATTTTATAATCGTAGTCGAACATCGCCAATTTTGTATAATTAACGTTTTCTAAAAAATAACCAAACTAAACATAATACAGTCATTATAACATTGTTTAATAGCAAAATCTATGACAATGGATAAATGTTTTTGCTTACTTGTTTAGTATTGATTGAAATAAAATAGATATACACGGCACGGAAGTTTAAATATGACAGCACGAAAATCAGTCATTTTTAGTTGAACGTTTTCTGCACCAGGAAGCGTTGGGTGGTAATATTCGCGGGACATTTAATAGTATATTATTATACGAGTTGTATAAGACGGTCTATTGTAGCACGAGTTGTTTGGGACACGACGAGAGAAGCGAGGAGTGTTCCAAAGGAACGAGTGCTACAATACGTCTTATAAAACAAGTATAATATACTATTTTTTGTACTTTGCGCCATTAATTTTATAGAAATTGTAAATTCAAGTTATTAAAAGCATTGCATTACAATCTAGTGATTTTTGCGTTTAACATGTGGTAACACTATAAAATGACTTTTCGCGTTTTGTGAGGTTAGAATGTGTCAAGATTAAATGTGTTTATCACGACCTTCTAGATTTCACGAGACGAAGTCTCTTATCCGGCCTGGGCACTTTTACGATTTCCCATATAAACTTTGTTTCTGAGAAAACGCAAAATTTCGCCGTTTTGGCGCTAGCTGACACGCTGATGTTTATTTGTCACTTGAAGATATATAGGTTAGATAACCCTTACAAATGTCAAGCGTTGCATGTTTACGTAAATATTTTGCGAATTAATTAAATAAATTTATGTAATTAAACTAATTATGTTATTAAAATTAATTTACAAGTTCAATAACATTATTGAAATTACAATTTTATAACTTCCCGTGAGCTGGATTTAGGATATAGAGATAGTGAGCAGTAAGTACATTATCGGTTCACGTTTTTGCAATGTTTCTGTTTGCCAAACAAGGTTTTAGCAATTTTTAAAGAATTATATTACTAAGTTCCTGCTTGTGGTCGTGGCAAACCAAAAACTGTGAAAAAGCAATTGGAGTTAGAAATACCTAGTGATGTTAGAATATTAGACGGATTACATTCTCCAGGTAAATGTTCTACAATACTATGTATTACAAGTTCGATTATTTGGTTGATTAAAAGTGTAAATCTTCTAGTGGAGTATTTTAAGGCACCTCTGTTTTGAAGATTTACAAATCCTATCAGTGAATTTGAACACGAGGCAGCTAACAAAGAATCTAATAGGCTATTGACATTCAATCCTTTCTTCAGTTTTTTGCAATGTATCCTGCCGGAAGGGCTACAGATGCTGAAAGAATTCGCAATCGAGATGCATAGATAAGGTTTGGAATTCTTTTATTAATTCTGTTATATTTTTAGGAAGTTCGATGTAGAAATTGACTCTTTCAGGTATCTGTAATTGTTGATCTGTCGAAATAAAGAAGTATATATAACTTTGCTGTTGAGTGTTGGTGTCCATAACCCCAACGTAAGATTTGAAACCATTTTTCTCGTAAGGTAGGTATAATTTGAAGGAAATTCATGAAATGATATTGTAGGATCAGTACTATTTATTACACATTGCATTGCGGCAGTTATACTTTTTTCTGCTAGTGTTTGCCATTACTAAAGTGAACGAAAAAACAGCAAATTTAAACAAATAAGGAAATAACGTAATTATCTTAAAAAATAAAGAAAACTGCCTTAAAAGATTAGGAAAATATAATTTATTGACGATACGCGCAAAACCGACAAAAAGTATAAGATCGCGCGAAGTTAACGTAGTTTGAAATTGGCGTTTACGTGTTATATATCCGTTTCCGCATTTTCGTGTTTGGTGGCGCCAGCGGAGAAACACTTGAACTAATGGAGTGCGCAGGCCGGATAAGAGACTTCGTCTCGTGAAATCTAGAAGGTCGTGGTGTTTATATGTAATATAAAACAAATGTTACCAATCTTACAAAACAAATAGTCTCCAAAAACGATGTTATAATAGCCTCTATTATGAAATCGTTTTCGGTGTCACAATGAGCCCATTGTGAACGCAAAGTACAAAAAAGTAATTTAACTTTCCTAATCTTTTAACTATTATTATTTAATAAATTCCCGAAGTAAATGTTGTTTTTCTTTACTTAACAGCATGTGACGGTTAATTTTTGAATAAACTATTTCACTCTGAATTAGTCCTGATTAATTTCTTAAAACGAATCTATATTTTCAATATTTTAATATAGTAATACTTTTCTTTTTCTTAAAACCAGCAAGTACAACTGATATTTTTAAAGATATTTAGCAGTTTTATATTCCCCTTTTTGATTTCAACTACCTACCTTAAATTATTCCTTGGCAATTAAAAATTAAAAATTTCAGTTAAACTTAAAATATTTTGAAAGTGCACGCATGTCTGTCAACACTGTTAGCAGAGAACTGCGATGCGATCAAATATTTCTATTTACATTTTCAAATTTTAGTTTTAAAGAAATTAATTCCGTTTTGCGAACCGTAGCGCCATCTTTAGGTGTTTATAGTTACTGATGCTTCCTATTATTAACACTGGCGGCGATAAAGGGCCCTTAAAGGAATTTCGCTCAGACGGTGTCTGTTTTATGCAGTAAGCGCCTTGTCTATCTTTCGACCTAAATAGAATCTAGGAGATCTCAACAAGTCCTGACGTAAATTTTATATAATTATGTACTTTACAAATTTCTTTTGCTAATAATTTTACGTAATAACAGTAGCGGCTCGTGTCTTCTTAGGAAGGTGAGGCTCGAAAAAACTCCTGCTGCAAAACCCAATTTAATCTGTGGGCGGTGCAATGTGTAAATAATGCTAAAGGTGTCTGGTCTGTCTGGTGTCATGTCTGGCAACACTGTGAGCAGAGAACTGCGATGCGATCAAATAATGTTTCTATTTACATTCTCAAATTTTAGTTTTAAAGAAATTAATTATGTTTTGTGGACTGTATCGACATCTTTAGGTGTTTATAGTTTCTGAATCTTTCTATTCTTAACACTGGCGGCGATAACGCGCCCTTAAATAAGGAAGAGAAAATACTTGAAGCACTGTGAAGATGTTGTACAACTAATATTTTCTTAGGATTAGAGCCTAAATATAAATTTGTAAATTACTAAACTGCTTACGAATGGAGCTCATACTAAATTGCACTGGACACACAAACTGTTTATTAAAATATTTATTTTGTTTTTTAAGTGCTATGTATGAAAATTAACACTAGATTTAAGACTATTATGTACTTGCAGTTTAGGTCGTTTATAAGAGTAATTTGTATTTTAATATTTCTTATGTTTTATTGAAATATATATAAACATGGTTTTATTGTTAGCCTAGAAGGATCAACCATTACTGCATTAATTAATACTCGATCACAGAGTATCCACAATTCACAATGAAAACTACTTTTTATATATGGGAGTCTCAAACTGCACTGCATAAATTCCTTACTTAACTAGCAAGTGAACCTAGTACACTGATTCGTCTAATTATACATAAATTAGACTGTATTGATAAAGATTTGACATAGATTGTTAATCTACGAGCCCCGTCCCAGTAAAGTACGCACACTTCTATTTCTGTTAATCGGCGCCTCGCAACTTTCACCCTGGGTTTTTTTGGTTTTTCAAAGTAGCTATTTCTTGTTGCTAGATTAAAGTACTGACCCTCCTATATTATAAGTCATGTTGTTTTTATTGTTAGATTTCGTTGTGTATTTATCTTTTATATTTTAAAACAAAGTGCACCCACAATTTTTTCCCAAAATTTCCTATGGTCTTCAAAGTAACTGTTTCTTATTGTTAAAATAAAATATTGCTTCTGCACCTACTCAATGTCACGTTTTTTTAATTTAAAATTTTACTAAGGCAGGGATCCCTCTAACCGCCTCTTGCATCAGCAGACTGTTCGGAATTCAAGGGGCTGTGTGAGGAAACCATTTGATAGAATTTCATGAAACTTAACATGGAAGAAGTGCAAAGACAGTACTTCACTCTAACAACAAAAAATAGCTACTATGTATATCAGAAAAGAAATGCGGGGCATGCTTTAAATAACAAAAATAGAAGTGTGCGAACTTCACTGGGACACGGTTCGTATGTTATATGTAGAATTTAAACAAAAAAACAATTAACTTAAAGTGAAATAACGATGTAACCAATTTTGTCATCGAGCATTGATCATGCATACTACACATATTACATTCTACTAACAAAAGTCTTGTACTATTGTATGCTACTTGAATAACTTATTTTGCATCTGTTTAACATTACAATTATCATTAACTCATTATTGCCAGTTTGGTTAATTTAATTACCAAATACAGTTTTCTTGTCAACTTGTTACTGTTCTTCAATCAACTGGTATTGTTAAATCGCAATTACTAACATCAACTGGAATTGACAGAATGTCAATCAGCTTTTGACCGAAATTTCTAACCTAATTTTTAATTAATCAAAACATTAACCATAGTTACCCATTTGATGTCATACAATGAAACATTATGTGTGGCCAGACAATAACTTAATGAATTGAGGGACTCTTATCGGGGACCACTTATCAAATAATCTCCTTTATTAGATGTTGATTAAAATTGTTGAGTTTTTCTACCCTATAATAGAGAGATTTTTGATCGCATCAGAAGTGTTTTACTGGCGTCTGCAAAATCATACTACTCTTTTATGTCAACCCTGTATTTAAACAGATGCTAAACACACATTAAACAACGTACGTTAATAAAAATGTTTGGATATGGTAATGAAATAAGCAAGGATTTATAATCGTAATAGCAATCTTGTTCTATTCGGTGTCTATAATAAAGCTGTTAAAGAGCCCAAAACAGTGCGTTTATACCTCATTTAAGTGCTTTAATAGTCCAACTTTTTCAAAGTTCGTAACATTGAAAAAATTCAAAGCAATACATCTTGCTTTATGAAGCTCGTTCTTTAAAATATTATTTGTTTCGTTTAGAAATATATCATGACTGGATTGCACTATGTATGCGATTAGTTTTGACAATGAAGTAAGGTGCCAAAATGGTAAACAATTATATTTCAGATTTTGACAAAAATAAAACTGTGTGATTGTATTCTGATCATTGCAGAATTTAAGACTTTCATTTGAAAGACCATAATGAAAGAGTGAAACCTACTTGACAATTTAATGCTTTTATTAGAATTATTACATTATTATTACAAAATTACTTAATTATAAAATCTACAAAATTTTAAAATATGCAAATAATGACTTACAGAGGTACTTGCAAGATTATCAAGTCAGTTGCATGCTTATTATAAAGTAACCCCTGTAAAGAACCCCTGCATTATGCGTTCCTTTTTACATAGCATTTGTCTTTAGACTGATAGTCACAATATCCACAACTCGAATGTTTTTCATCAGAGTAAATTCTTCTTATGACAGATCATGTGTTTTCGTACATCCCCTTTTCATACTGATTTATAATCACATTTGTCACATTGGAATGGCTTCACTCCAACATGAATAAGCATAATATGCTCCCGTAAATGATCTTTCTGGTAAGATTTATAGTCACACTGATCACACAACGAACGTTTCTTGTCGGTATGTGTATTCATGTTGCTTGAGATTTCTTTTTTGATCCTAAACATTTACGTATTTCACATTTAATTGATTTCTCACAATTATGATTAAGCATATGTCGTTGGTTGAATATTTATAATCACATATGTTGCAATCAAATTGTTTTCCTCGTGCACTACCATGTGTTGTTACAATACAAATCGTATTTCATTGAAGATTTATTATGATTGTTTATTGTTGGTGCACTCTTATCATTGTAATGGATAAGCAGATGTACCAAATTATCTTTCGATTCACAATAAACGTATCTCCATGGCTTTCCTTCAGTATGAGTGAGTATGTGTTCTTGCAACTTACTGTTAGTTCTGAAGTTACAATCACATTTCAACAGTTTCACTTGATTATGAATAGTCGTGTGTTTTTTTATTTCCAATGTTTCCTTTTTGTCTTATTTTAAGCACATAAATCACATTTGAATGGTTTTTCTTCTCTGTGGCCAAGTAAATGTACCCTAATCTAGTATTTGATTTTACATTTATAGTCACAATTGCTACAGCTAAATTATTTTCATCAGAATGTACTTGTTCCATGTGGCGCTGCAAATTTGTCTGCTGTTTATATTTATAGTTACATATGATACACTTGAATGGTTTATCTTCAGTATGAGTGTGTGTATATGGCCTCGCAAAGTACTTTTAAATGTAGATTTCTGACCACATAAGTTACATTTGAACAGCTTGTCAATACTATGATGGACCATGTGTGTTTGCAGATCCCCTTTTCGTGTAGATTTATTGTCACATTGGAATGGCTTCTTTCCAATGTGACTAAGCATGTGCTTGTTCAAATTAGTTTTCCAGTAAGTTTTATAATCAGACTGATCACAGCAGAAAGGTTTCTGGCCAGAATATGTATGCTTATGCTGTATGAGACACAAATTTACATGTTTGCGCATCCAATTTTTTCACAATTACGATTATGAAAAAGCATATGTTGTTGTAGTCATTTTTTTGTATACATTTATCATATGTTGCGTTTGAATGGTTTTTCTCCAGTATGGACAAATATATGTAGCCGCAAATTTCTTTTAGTTTTAAATTTATTACCACATATATTACATTTGAAGAGCCTGTCATTACTATGAGTAACCATGTGTTTTTGTAGATCCCCTTTGCGTGTTGATTTATAATCACATTTGTCACATTGGAATGGCTTCATGCCGATGTGAATAAACATATGCTCCTTCAAATTATCTTTCCGGTAAGCTTTATAGTCACACTGATAACAGAAGAAAAGTTTCTTACTAGAATGTGAATGCATGTTATGTTGTCTGAGAGTTCCTTTCGACACAAATTTACATTTACATATTTTACATTCAACTGATTTATTATGTAGACGCATATGTTTTTGTACTGTATTTTTTTTTGAACATTTATAATCACATATGTTGCATTTGAATGGCATTTCTCCGGTATGGATACATATATGTAGCTGCAAATTTATTTTAGTTGTCAATTTCTTACCACATATATTACATTTGAAGAGTCTGTCATTACTATGATGAAGCATGTGTTTTTGTAGATCCCCTTTTCGTGTTGATTTATAATCACATTTATCACATTGGAATGGCTTCATTCCAATGTGAATAAACATATGCTGCTTCAAATTATCTTTCCGGTAAGCTTTATAGTCACACTGATCACAGGAGAGAAATTTCTTACCAGAATGTAATTGCATGTTATGTTGTCTGAGAGTTTCTTTCGACACAAAGTTACATTTACATATTTCACATTCAACTGATTTATTATGTAGACGTATATGTTGTTGTAGTCTACTTTTTATTGGACATTTATAATCACATATGTTGCATTTGAATGGCTTTTCTCCAGTATGAATGAATAGATGTTGCTGCAAATTTCTTTTAGATTTCAATTTTTGGCCACATACATTACATTTGAAGAGCCTGTCATTACTATGACGAACCATGTGTCTTTGTAGAGCCCATTTTTGTGCTGATGCATAATCACATTTGTCACATTTGAATGGCTTCACTCCAACATGAATAAGCATAATATGCTCCCGCAAACTATCTTTCTGGCAAGCTGTGTAGTCACATTGATAACAGGAGAAGGGTTTCTCCCGGGTATGTGTATGCATATGTTGTCCGAGATTCTCTTCAGTATGAGTAAGCATGTGTTCTTGCAGATCATACTCTTCCGATGTTTTACAATTACATATTTTACACTGATATAGTTTTTCACTATTATTGATTTGAGAAGGGCTCTTGTTATGAGTAAGCTGATGTTGTGACAACTCATTGCTGGATGCACATTTAAACTGGCATAAAACACATAAGAATGGTTTTTCACCATTATGAGTGAGCACATATTCCTGCATACTACTGCCATCGAAAATTCTGTACCCGGATACATCAAATTTAAAAGGCTTTTCTTCAGTGTTTGAAAGTATGAGTTTGTGTAAGTCATTTTCCTCTAGTTTACACTGAAGAGTTTTTTCACTACCGTCAATGTCTTTATTACTATCTAATGGTACTTCATCACTGTTAATACAGATATGATCCTTCAGGGCATCTAACATTGGAAATCTGTGATTGTATTTTTCACATTCACACTTCTTTGCAATAGATACTTCCTCATATGTTGGTAATTCATTTATGAGCAAACATTTATTATTATCCTCGTTCTCGTTATCACTAAAATAGGTGGAAGTGTTGGGTAATGGATCAGTTTTCATAGGAATATATTCTGGTGTGTGCATTTCTATTTTTATATCCACTTCATCCTTAACAGTAACCACACTGGTATTGGAAATATCTTTGATGTATGCCATCATAGAGGACAATATAAGAATGATAAACAGATTAGCCCGTTTTCTTTGTAACGTATTAGCCTGTTTGCTGATATTCGGATCTGAAATTGGCAAAAAATCCCACTTCTAATGTTGTTGCAGGGTTGCCATACGTCCCGATTTTCTTAAAAACATCACACGTCCCGTGAACGTTTTGGTAAAATTGATTCTTCTGAAGTTACCTTATTAGTCATGCTATTTACTGAGCCAAAGTCAGTTTCGCATTTTCATATTTTTAATTTTGTTAAAATTGTATCTATTGCAATAACCACTACTAATAGTTACTGATACTATTTAACTTCGATCGAAATAAATAAATTGCGCGACCGATCATAATGTCCGATCGTTATTACCGAAAATTAATGATTTTAAGGATTTGATTACAACGTTCGATGTACTGGCCTTATCAGAGACGTGGTTATCAGAAGACATAAATTCAAGAGCACTTAATATTCAAAATTATAAATTAATACATAAGGACAGATATGGAAGGGGAAGCGGGGTGGCTTTTTATATAAAACAAAAGCTTTTTAGCCACGTTATTGATACGAATGAATTAATAGAACAACTGTGGTTACAAATTAAGGTAAATAGTCAAAGTATTGTATTAGGAGTATTTTATAGTCCTCCAACCTTCAACTATAAAACTTTTGTAGATGAAGTTGAAACCTCAATTATGTTGTACACACCATATTCTGATAACATTGTATGCATGGGTGATGGTAATGTTGATTTTATTATGGTGGATAACCCTGCAACAGTATATTTCAATAATATGTTAGAAAGTTTAAATTGCACTCAAATTATCAAAGAACCCACTAGATTAAATTCGTTGTTAGATATTATAATTATTTATAAAGCTTCATTTATAAAAAAAATCGAATGTCGAGAATTTTCATTTGTCAGATCATGACTTAGTAAGTTGTGGACTAACGTGTCAAAAAATACCGCGCATTCCGACTACTTATACTTATCGTGATTATAAAAATTCCAACCCTGAAATTTTCTATACCGAGTTAGAAACACTTATTCGTTGTTAGATATTATAATTATTTCTAAAGCTTCATTTATAAAAAAACTGAATGTCGAGAATTTTCATTTGTCAGATCATAGCTTAGTAAGTTGTGGACTAACATGTCAAAAAATACCGCGCATTCCGACTATTTATACTTATCGTGATTATAAAAATTTCAACCCTGAAATTTTCTATACCGAGTTAGAAACACTTTCTTTAAGTGATATATTCTATGAAAATGATATTAATAGGAAGGTAAATATTTTAGTTAGCCTTATAGGAAATCTGTTTGATAAGCATGCACCGTGGAGAACCATTACAGATACAAAGAACCTGCACCTTGGCTAATCGATAATGTTAAATTACTTATGAAACTAAGAGACACAGCAAAAACTAAATTTAAAACATCTAAAACCGCAGCTGCATGTGAATACTACAGGATGTTGCGCAATTACACAAACATCGCTATAAAAAATGAAAAAGTAGCTTACTTACAGTTTAAGCTTGCTAGCAGTAACTCTAATATGATGTGGAAAGAATTCAAGCGTCTAGATATTGTACATTACAAAAATAATGCTAATAGTTTTTTTGATGGTAACATTCATGAAATAAACAAGTTTTTTGTCGATAGCATTCCTTCTATAACTGTCGATCAGAACACTTTAGATTTTTACATAAATAATACGTTTGATAATATATATTGTTTTTAACGTTAAGCTTATAGATTCCGAGATTGTTTTCAAAATAATTAATTCTTTAAAAAGTAGTTCTACGGGATTAGATGGATTAAACATCAAAATGATTAAGTTATGTTGCCCTTTTATTGTACATTTTTTAGTACACATAATTTTGAATTTGAATAAAAATTTGACATTCACAGCTTTCAAGTATTCCCATAATAGTTTTAAGGCATTAATATTTAGAGACCATCCTTTAACACATTTAAACGAATTTTTAACATCTTTATTGTTTTTATTAATTATTTTTATAGATTCCAACAATTCAAACATATCATTCAGAAATTGTATTTCAAAATCTGCTCCATTATATGGTAAATTATGTTGTTTTACCTTATGTTTCAAAGAATTAAACATGCCAAAAAGTCTATCAAATTTTTCAATAAATTCAGCTGTTCCAATAGCTTCAGCTGGTAACGCATTCAATGCAACACAAGTTGAAATAGCCACAGCCACACTTTCACTTAAAACTTATACTGCTATAGATACATGCATTCTCTCCCAATTATTAGGTTTCATATGTTAATCTGTAAGGTTCTTTGCAACACGTAATAATTATTTTTGTCAGAGTTATAGAATTCTTCAATAAATTTCCAGGATGCCCTTTTCTGGCCTTGATATTCAATATAATTACAATTAAGAAGAGTATTTCGTACAGATTTAATTAAATGTGGAGGATCACACATAACACAAATTTTCTTTGGGCCATCTTGGCTTGGAGATTCAAAATAAGGTTTATGAATTGTTACACCTAACGAGTTCATTGTTTCTAAAAAAATTTGAACTTTGGTCGCTAATAATTGATTTAACATTTAAAGAGATTTTAAAAAGGTCGGTTAAACAATCATTTGAAACTTGTTTTGTGTTAGCACAAGATGATTTACAAAAAAAATGACAATGGTTGTTTCCAATTAAGATAATAAACCAATAACCATTAAAACAAGGACTTTGTGTGCAGAGCTGTCACGACAAATCATGATTTAAATCTTTATTTAAATCATTATTTGAATTAAATCTTTTAATTTTAAATCTTTTGTCAAGTAATGATCTTTGATTTATGATTTAAAATCCTTTAGGAAGTATCTTTGATTTTGTTTCAAAAAGTTCATTTCTAAGGATTTAAATCTTTTCAGAACATTTAAATACTTAAAAATGATTTTAAATAATTTTTAAAAATTTTCTTTTCTGAATATTTAAATATTTAAAAACGATACCTAAACGAAATATCTTTGCGCGTCTCATGAATCATGTAGTATATCGCCTCCTTTGGACTGCTGGATACTTAGCAGTAGCACTTAGTATGTTTCTGCTATTACAATAAATTCCAATTAATAAAATAATTCAACATAATGTAAAAATAAGTCAACACACAAAATTAATGGCGCAATCTTAAAATTTACTTGCCGATAGATTCCAGAAAATACCTACTTTAAATACCCTGTAAAAAAATCTGTTTTATGGATATAAATTAATAAATGCTTATAGAATAAGTATATTGTACAACTAGTTATGAAAGTCATACTTTTTTCACGTGTTTATTTTTATTTAATTTTTAATTTTATTTATTTACGGTTTCCCATTACAAAGCATAACAAATAATATGTATATTTTAAAACTATTCTTACTATTTCTTAATATTATTTTTATATGTAGCAAATGAACTATTAAAAAAATCGATGTTACAATCATTCCCATATCTTAACATTCTCAGCAACGCCGAGTAAAAAGTGTAGTTACTAAAATTATCATTACTTAATCTAAATAACGTCTGCGTTCTAGTAAACCTTCTGGGAACAGAGAAGTTTATTAACTGCAGAAGTTCAGAACAGTCAATGTAGCCATTAATTATTTTAAGTAAAGTGCATAAATCAAAATAAACTCTTCAACATTCTAATGTTTGTAAATTAGTTAATTGTAATATGTAATTGGAACCAACCTCAATGTATGATAAATTACATTTAAACGCAACATATCCAAGAAATCTTTTTTGGTCTTTTTCTAAAGTCAATATATGTGAACGATAATGTGGACTCCAAATAGGTGTACAATATTCCAATTTGCTCCGAACAATGGCACAATAGAGACATTTAATAGTAGTTATGTTAGTAAAATCTTTAGAGTTACGTATAACGAAACCAATAAGACTTTGCAAAGCTTTATTTTTAATGTTGTTAATGAGAGGTTCAAAATTTAATTTAGAATCAAAGAGAACACCCAAATCATGAATACTGCTTACTTCCATCAAAATCGTGTCATACAATTTATCAAGCAAATGAGTGAAAAAAAAACTTTCTAACGTGTTGCACACTTTTTTTGCACATATGGTAAGTTGAGAAGTTTGTCCTAAAAGCATTTATGCAAAATGTTAAAGAAATCAGAAAAAACGTAGTATCCTTTGACAATAACCTCTGAGGGGATTGAAATTTGTTTTTTACAAACATAATTAAAAAAAGTGCTTAAGAAAAGTCAACTTTCATTATTATCAATATGCAAAAACTCAGATTTATCATCCCTTTTCTGATCAAGGGCAAAAATATATTTAAGAAAACAGGATAGGTAATATTAAGTATAAATACATATATAAACTGCATAATTCAAAGAATATTTTTAAACATTATTTATTATGGTATCTATTTTAATAACATAATAGTTGTTACAAGTTTAAATATAAGGTCCCGTAAGGTTAAATATATAGGTCCCGGTCACGTCACGTTCTGAACATAGCACGTTCGTGCTAAGGGTGGTACCCACCGGGCGCGTCTCCAGGTGGCGGATAGGAGGAAGCCCGGGGTTTTTGATCAGCTAGTCTGGTTAATAGCAACGGGTAGGGCGGCTATTAAGCCTATCACTGCGATGAACTAGTAACTTGAGCGGCGTAAAAACCGCAATATAGAGGTGAGCGAGTGAGGCGCCTGAGCGGAATAACCCCCGCAACATGGCCTAGGTGAAAACCTCCCCGCAGGCCACCCCCTTGCCCAGCTGTCGTGTCGTGGCAAAAGGCCTGCACTGGGGTTAACGGCGCCGGCTATTGCCTAACTTAGTTGGGCCTAGCCGATAGACCTGCACCATTTTCCTGTTGACTGTGGTCATGTCTCGCGGACAGGTTTGGTGTGGGGGAGTCTTGGCTTAACCGCCCGGACCGTGTGGATGGGGCCACCATAAAAAGGGGGGCCACCCCCCCCAATCTCAGTGGTATCGTGCGCGCCGAAGAGATGTTATGGCTGAGGTGCAATCAGTTCTTAGCGACAGTTTTTTCACTCCTAAAATGTTTATACTCGTGGGCCCAAAAATGGATACTCAAAAAAACTTAAAAACAACACAACTAAAGAAAGATGGAGACTCTCAGCAGAATCCACCTGTCTCACCAAAAGCGGGAACCTCCGAGAGGAGGGAGCCTGCTTTAGGCGAGACAAAAAAAACACTATCTGGCGCTGCAAGGCGCAAACTAAAAAAAGCAAGGGCGGTAGGGGCCACTGGTCCTAACGTTATCATTGCTTCAAATAAACCTGAGGATGCTAGCCAAAAGACAGGGGCTCAGAAGAGGAACCGATCTGATGGCAGCACTCCTAAAGACATCAGGACATCAAAAAAAAGTAGGGAGGTAGATACCTCTGTCTCCCTATAAAAGCGCCTTAACTGACATCAGGCTGGCCATCCTAACCGAGACCTTTTCTGAGACGGTAATAAGCGAAGATCAGGCGAACCTTATTAGGGCCGCTCTAATCACAAAAATGGACGAAATTGAAGGAGGACCTGCACCAAGGTTCTCAGAACTAAGACACAAGGGGGGACTGATCCAAGTATCTTGCTTTGATCAACCCACTGTGGACTGGCTGAGACAAGCCATACAGAGCAGTACCCTCTGGGAGGGAGCGAAACTTAGTGTCATCGACGCTAAGGACGTTCCCAAACCAGTAAGGGTAATGACGTGGATTCCGGGTCCAATTGAGGAACCGGAAAAAATTATTAAAAGGCTTCGGGTCCAAAACCCAGGGCTCCGTACAGGAACCTGGCGTGTAGTTGACCAAAAACCAGATCCAAAAGGTCAACAACGAATTATACTTTTGGACGAAAAATCCTGGGCAAAAATCTCAGAGCTGGACAGACAACCATTCTTAAACTTTTCCAGAGTCACTTTTAAGCTGCTCGGGCAAAAGGGAGAGGATGGTGAACAACCAAAATCTGAAACATGTGTGAAGGAGGGACGTATACCGACACCACTGCCTCTACCATCGACTTCAGAAACCCAGACCATTTAGATGGAGACAGAAAAAGTACCAGAGGGGCCCTTAGTGGAACCTCTTTAAAGGCATAATGGACAAAAACCAAGGACTACCACTATAAAAGTCCTTCAGGTAAACTTATATCACAGTAAGGCAGCTTCTGCTGCTTTACAAAATCATATTAGGTATAATAATATTGATTTGACACTAATACAAGAACCTTGGATTTACAGGGGACGGATACGAGGACTTGGATTGCCTGCTGACTGGGAACTATTGTGCCCGGTTGACGAGCATCCTAGGACTTGCATCATTGCAAAAAAAACCTACATCTAATACCACTATGGGGCCTCATCACCAGAGACCTAGTAGTGGCAAAAATGGAAACAGCCATGGAAGGAATTGCAAGAGACCTAATTGTAGGCTCAGCCTACCTTCCATATGATCAACCAGGACTACCTCCAACAGAGGAATTCAGAGCCCTGGTCAGGAATTACACTAGCAATAAAGTCCACTTGTTAGTAGGATGTGATGCCAACGCACACCATGAGGTATGGCGCAGCACAGAAAACAACGCTAGAGGTGAGTCACTTTTAGAATTTATTGCTTGCAATAATCTAGATGTTGCTAACGAAGGTAATAAACCAACCTTTGTGACTTCTTCAAGAAAGGAAGTCTTAGACATTACAATAGGTACACCACAGATCTGTAGGGTGATTAAAAGTTGGCACGTTGTCAACGAGCCGTCACTCTCAGATCACAGATATATCAGGTTCGACCTATACTCGAATAGGGCTGAACCTAGTACTTACAGAGATCCTAGATCTTGTGACTGGGGAATGTTCAAGCAGAACCTAGCACTAGGACTAGAAGGTTGTCTACAGCAACCTGAAACAGCAGATGCTATCGAAGCGATGAACAATTATGTCACATCAGCTATCACAATAGCATATGAAAACAGCTGCGCGCTAAGAGTAAAAAGAGAGAAAAATGGGAACTCTTGGTGGAACCATGAACTCTCTAAGATTAGGGCAACAGTGCGTAAACTGTTTAACAAAGCAAAAAGAACGGGGGACTGGGCAGAGTACAAAACCACTAACCTGAAATACGGATATGCGGTCCGGAAGGCAAAAGAGGCTTCATGGAGGAAGTACTGTGGGGAAATTGAATGTACGCCCACTTGTGCAAAACTGCAAAAAGTCCTATTGAAAGTAAACCAGGGGAAATTGGGCTCATTACAGAAGCCTAATGGAGAGTACACGGAAACTGGGGAGGAAACTCTTAAGCTCTTGCTAGAGACTCACTTCCCAGGCAGTGTTACTGACACTGGAACAAATCCTGACGATGATATGTCAGGAATACCAATCACTCGGGCAAGAAGAGAAAATTGCGGATTGGCCGAAAGGCTAATCAACATAACAAGACGTAAATGGGCAATCAATACGTTTAGACCATTTAAGTCTCCAGGAATAGATGGCATCTTTCCTGCATTACTACAGCATGGTTTGGAGGAACTTGCTTCACCACTATGTGCCCTATATAGGGCAAGTCTGGCTCTTGGGTACATACCAAGTGGCTGGAAACAGGTCAGGGTCATTGAACGGGCAATTGAAAACCAGGAGATTGCCCTAGGAGTATTCTTGGATGTAGAGGGTGCCTTTGATAATACCTCCTTTGACTCAATTGCCAGAGCAATGGTTGAGCGTGGCGTAGACCAATCTATAATAGGCTGGGTTACTGCGGCACTAAAAGACAGGAAAATCGTAGTAGTCCTTGGAAATTATACCAAGGAGGCTATCGTAACAAAAGGGTGTCCTCAAGGAGGAGTTCTCTCCCCTCTTCTTTGGAGCCTGGTAATTGATGATCTTCTCGCTGAACTAAATGCGAAAGGAATATATGCACAAGGATATGCAGATGATATAACCATACTCATAAACGGGAAATTCGGGGGAGTAATATCAAATTTGATGCAGCAGGTCCTGAAAACCGTGGAGAGATGGTGTTTGAAAGAAGGACTCTCGATTAATCCGGTTAAGACTTCGGTCATACCATTCACACGTAAAAGAAACCTTCAAGATTTGAAGGAGGTACGAATAGGGGACCAACAGTTACCTATGGGGAAAGAGGCAAAATATTTGGGCGTCATTTCAGACACCAAAATAACCTTTAATCCCCATCTGGAGAAGATACTTAACAAAGCCACAAGGGCCCTATGGGCTTGCAAGAGAACAATAGGCAAAACCTGGGGCTTGAAACCAAGCATGACCTTGTGGGTATACACAAGAGTGGTTGTACCAACAATCACATATGCCTCTATTATCTGGTGGCACAAAACCAGAAACAGAGTGGTAATAAATAAATTAAATAAACTACAAAGACTTGCATGTGTAGGTATTACTGGGGCAATGTCTTCTACGCCCACAGCTTCAATGGAAACAATGCTAAGTCTACCTCCACTTCACCTAGTAGTGGAATCAGAAGCACTGGCAGCTGCATATAGGCTGAAAATAAGCGATCATGGGATAGGGAGACGAAGCTTCGGACCCAATTCTGATATCTTTAATATACTGGAAAAAACAGTATCCTCAATATGCAATCTGATAAAATCAACACCGTTTGGGACTTCAGAAAACCTTTTAGGGTTGAAATACCTGAGAAGGGTGATGAAGAACGAAAACGAGAGTTGATTCAAAGACAAGGATCTGTATGGTATACAGATGGTTCCAAAACAGAAAACAGCTCTGGAGCAGGAGTGTTTGAGCAAAGTACAGGGAATGAAATATGTGTTAACCTGGGGAAGCTCACTTCCGTGTTCCAAGCTGAGATAACAGCCATAATGTTATGTGCACAAAGCATGATAGAGAGGGGCTTTGAAAATAGGCAAATCTCCATCTTAACGGATAGCCAGGCGGCACTAAAAGCCTTAGGAAGTACTGAAATTCACTCAAGGGTCGTGCTTAATTGCACAGAAGCACTGGTGATACTGGCCACATGCAGCAATGTTTGTGTAGAGTGGGTTCCAGAACATCAGGGTTATGAAGGAAATGAAAAAGCTGATCATCTTGCAAAACAAGGTTCCGAACAGAGATTAATAGGTCCTGAACCTACATGCGGGGTCCCTTATTTAACCGCAAGAGGGATTATGAAAGACTTATTGAAAGATAAACATAAAACCTACTGGGAGAAATTACAGGGGCACAGGCAGTCAAAAATGCTAATGATGTCCCCTTCCAGTAAGAGAACAAAGGAACTGCTGAGACTGAGCAGGAAACAACTAAGGCATTTAACAGGACTATTAACAGGACACTGTAGCCTTAATAAACATCTCAACAGAATGAATATTGTCGATGATGCAACCTGTAGGCTATGTGAAGAGGAAGAAGAGACAACCCTACACGTCCTATGTGAATGTTCAGCCCTCGGGGCTAAAAGATTTAAACATTTCGGGGCTCAGTACGTTGAACCGAGCGAAATTGCATCAGTACCAATCAACTGTATTCTCAACTTCTTTGGCGATACAGGTCTGATTGAGTAAATTACTTCTTGGGGCAAAATAAGCCTAGAGCTTCAGTGCAGTGGGTGAAGAGTGAAGACCACGCCCAGAATGAATGAATGAATGAAACAGGATAGGTAATATTAAGTATAAATACAGGGTGTTCCATAAATATACCGACAAACTTTTAGGGGTGGTAGAGGACATTAAAACAAACATTTTTTGCTTTATAAACATATGTCCGAAAACGCTTCGTTTTCGAGAAATAAACGTTGAACCATAGAATAAATAGTTATGTAGTAGGTAAGTTTCTGCTTAAAATCCAGTTACCATTAATAACAATTATAGATGGACATGTCATTGTGATAAATTAATTTGTCATTGTGAGTAGTCCTGTCAAGTAGTTTATTGTAATAAAACTTGTGTCAATTGTTAATTTAAAAGTTTTATTTAAAATGGATTTTTTTGTACAAATCTTAACACCCTGTATCTCGAAAACAAAGCGTTTTCGGACATATGTTTATAAGGCAATAAATGTTTGTTTTGATGTCCCCTACCACCCCTAAAAGTTTGTCGGTATATTTATGGAACACACTGTATAGTGAAAATACATATATAAACTGCATAATTCAAAGAATATTTTTAAACATTATTTATTATGGTATCTATTTTAATAACATAATAGTTGTTACAAGTTTAAATATAAAACCATATTATTTTCTCATAAGATTCCATGTTAAAAATTTGATTTTTAATCGTTGATAACTTTCTCAAATCATCGATGAAGGGTTTTAAATTTTTGAGGGAAGATAATTACGTGATTAAACTTGCCAAATCTCAAAAATAAAACTTTTTATCTAATATCAAGTCTCACGCATTAACGTCCTTAACTTCAAGTCAAGACAGTCGTGTCGGTGTGATGTCACACAGTAAACTCTTCATACTTTAGTAGCCGATATCTACGAAACTACTATCACTATAGGTACTCTAACAAACAAATGAAGGATCTAGCTCGCCGCGTGATCACCACCTGATAAACACATAAAGTCTAACGTCAGATTTTAAGCAGCACTGATATTATATAAGCTGTTAAAACTGCCAGTGACGTACGTAGCCCGCGTGATTCGCGATACGGTATGCAAGTTAGCCCTCGTGATTTCGGCAACCTAGATCCTTCATTTGTTTGTTAGAGTAAAGACAAGTGCGGTTTTCATTTTTATTCTTAGAATTTTTATTTTCATATGATGATTAAAAAAAGTTTTTTGCGCTACACCCCCTTTAAGATTAAATATACAAGGTAAGTCACCATGGATCTATAGTACAGGGTGAGTATACAAAAATGTATACTGAACTAAGATGTTATTTATTTGAAATCTTAAGTGTGTTTACTACTTTTGAAGGAGATCATGTTAACTATAATGATACAATTTTAGATATAGAAAGAACTTTAGATTATTTGAATTTTTTAATAAATTGCTATAAATGATGTTTAATTGTTTTACTTCAGTTTTATAATTGATGGTATTAGTTTCAGCTATAATGAATGGCATTTCTAAGAATAGTCTTTCTATATCTTATTAGTCATTCTCTAAATACAGAACATCAATTCAATTACAACAGCACAAAAATATTGTGTATTGAACCTAAATAGATATGGCACACTAGCTTTTTCACAACTTGCAATCACTCTTATGTTGTGTTATGGAAAGAGTAATTATACTTAAGGAGGATACAGCGAAATGTAAAAATGTAGAGAATGACGTGAAATTTAAACCTCGAGTTCTTTGACACTTATTCTATTCAGTAACTTTTTTTATAATTTTCTTGTGTGCCATTACCGAGAAAAATGGAAAATAAAATCCAGAATTTAACATGGGCTCTTATGGAGATCATCTAACCTTTAGCAGTTTTAACGAAAAATTCTGATGAAGAAATGTAGGGAATCTGATAAAAAACTAAAATGACATACTCTCATATTCGAAGAACAATGCTGCCCAATATTTTTGAAATCTTGTGTCTAGTTAATGCACAATAATAATTTAAAGTAAACAAAACAAGAATTTTTCACGACATATGTGGAAAGACAGCAGAGATGTGACAACACCTCATAGCGCGCGAATTCAAATTACAGAACAGAATGATGACATATAATGACTGTTATAATAATCTATATTTTATTGTATTAACTAATAATCATATATTTTATTAATCAAATTATGTTGAACAATTCAGTCTTCTGCGTTAATAATATTAGAATACAAATGTTAATTCGACGGAAATATTGCAAAATGTAAAATTACCTTTTGCAATGTGATGAATACAATTTATCATCACAAGCAGAATATCCACGAAATCAGTAATACAAACACACTAATTTTAAAAATATATGTATTAAACCTCAACAACTTTTTATATATTTCTTGTGTCTGCTTAGCAGATTGTAATCTTTAGACTATACAAAAGTTAAAAAATAGAATATTCCCATCTGTAATTGCATACAAAATTACAAAACATTCAACATGTTTCCACTTATATTTTGGGATTGACATTTGGAGGTTAGGATGTCAACTCAATCGAAAGCTGAAACCTAACACTGCTACCAACAAAATCGATTGATTTCTTTGAGGTGTTGCCACGATTCTTAACCTATTTACATTTATATTTACACTTTCAACAATTAAACAAATGCACTCCAATCGACTTAAATTATTTTAATATATACAAATAATTAATAAATGCATTATAGGCATTCATAATAAAATGATTTTGTTCAGTTTTAAGAATGTTAATTTATTTTTTTTATCGATTGGTATTTCTTGTTAGAGCCTATGTAAAAGCATAGGAGATATCCCCTTGCCCTTCACCCCGCAAAGATCCGCTGTAACCTCCTTAAGAACTCACCTTGCGTTTTCATAGGGTCTTGTAAAGTCGTAAGTGACAAATCATTTATCCTAAAATACATAAAAGCCAATTATGATTGTTTAACAAATAAACCAAGATCAAAACATACTTGAACAGCTTCAGGTATCCACAGAATTCGTAGGTTAGGAAGACCAAGTGACAAGTTAGACATTTTTAGTTTTTGTCAACAAAGAACTCACATTTAACCAAATTGTTATTAAACCAAAAGTATCAAATTTTTCTTTAATGAACAAATACTTTTCAATAAAGAAACCAATTGAAAATTCATTGAACACTCAGTCTCATAAAAGAATATAATCATTAATAAAACGCCTGAGAGATATATTTATATACCCAATAAATACAGAGTAAAACAAAGTAAATAAGATTGCAGTAGACAACTATAATCATTACAATATCTACAACACGTTTATCGATATATTTAATATTTAAATAATAGTATGTTGTGTTACAACTGCGGAAAAGTGCCAGTTTCTCACGAGTGTGGAATAGGCGTTTTTGCACGTGTTACACACTATACTTTATCTACGACCACAAAAAAGTAATAAAAACCAAAAGCTTAATTTGAAAACAAGTAAATATTAAATTTTTAAAGATAATTTAATTTCAGTCAATCTAGTAAAGTTAAAAATCATACGTATGTACTAGTTTTCGAAAGTAATAACAATCACAATTCAATTGTCAATATTATTTTTCAAAGCAAACTTTTAAAATTATAATTTTAAAATATAAAACAAAATAGGACAAAACAGTATAACCAATATAATATGTAGTTAAACAAGACGTGTCATTTTTTCTGTCACCTACATCTGCATAGCGCTATCTTTTATCTAACCATTTTTCTACGAAATGTAAATTGCATTGCAGGTGTTGTGAGTGACAAGGAAGAGAGCTTTAAGTGTACCCATCGCGCTTGCACTTGTGAATTATATGAATGAAATGTTACAAATTATAAAAGTTCTCATTGTTTTTATTGTAATTTAACAATAATAAATATTATTAACAATAACATAAATATTATATGTTAAAAATTAATGAATTTTACGTTAAATCAACAATTTTATAACTTTATATTGTAATAATAGACAAAATATGATCAGAAGCTTCCATAGGTTAGTGATACAGACTTCGCTTAGCAAGCGACCGCCCCAGTGCATGATACTCTGCCAGGTGGTGTTTTTGTATATTTAATGTAAAACAATAATATTAAACAAATGTTGTTTGGGTAACTACACATATTAAATAGAAATAGCTAATCACCACTATGAGTGAGCATGTGCCTTTGCAAACTTTCTTTTTGTGAGCATTTATAACTACAAATATTACAATCAAATGGTTTCTCACCACTATGGGTAAGCATGTGCCCCTGCAAATGTGTTTTTTGTGAGCATCTATAACTACAGATATTACACTCAAATGGTTTCTCACAACTATGAATGAGCATGTGCCTCTGCATATTTGTGTTTTGTGAGCATTTGTAACTACAAATATTACACTCAAATGGTTTCTCACCACTATGAGTGAGCATGTGCCTTTGCAAACTTGATTTTAGTGAGCATTTATAACTACAAATATTACACACAAATGGATTCTCACCACTGTGGGTGAGCATGTGCCCTTGCAAACATGCTTTTCGTGAGCATATATAACTACATTTAATACAAGCAAATGGTTTCTCACCACTATGGGTGAGCATGTGCCCTTGTAAATGTGTTTTTTGTGAGCATTTGTAACTACAAATATTACACTCAAATGGTTTCTCACCGCTATGAGTGAGCATGTGCCTCTGCAAATGTGTTTTTCGTGGGCATTTATAATTACAAATATTACACTCAAATGGTTTCTCACCACTATGAGTAAACATGTGCCGTTTCAAACTTCCTTTTCGTGAGCATTTATAACTACAAATATTACACTCAAATGGTTTCTCGCCACTATGAGTGAGCATGTGCCTCTGCAAATTTGTTTTTCGTGAGCATTTATAATTACAAATATTACACTCAAATGGTTTCTCACCACTATGAATGAGCATGTGCATTTGCAAACTTCCTGTTTGTGAACATTTGTAACTACAAGCACTACACTTAAATGGTTTCTCACCATTATGAGTGAGCATGTGTCTTTGCAAACTTCTTTTTAGTGAGCCTTTATAATTACATAAATTACATACAAATGGTTTGGACATACTTCTTTTGATTCAGCGGTTACAGTCACATATATTACATAAGATTGTTTAGTAGCAGGAACATACAATAATTTTGAAATTTGGTTTTTCAAAGAACATTTACAAGTACATGTTATACTTTTAATTTTTGAGATGATTTCGAGTTACTAATCTTTGTTGCGATCAACAGCTTTGCTATCAACTGCAAACAAACAATTAAAATCTTGCATGCAGTTTTTATATTAATCATGTTTTATGTTTTCATCCTCCTACTTCAATGGAAGTATTTTTTAAAATATATACTATTACAGGAATAATATGCAAGTTCTGGCATACCCTACATATAGTATAAGATTAGCGTAACAAAACTACTGTTTTACCATATATGACGGCCTTATCCGCCGTGTTTATGCAGTTTAATAAGAGCTATGCATTTTTATTTAGTGCAACTAATTTGCAATTAATTAGCAATTAATTCTCACTAAATGAAAAATTATGTATTTCCTTTTATTTTCGATTGAGCCACCATATGGTTTTTGCCAGCTCAGCCATGATTTTTTTTTAAAATAATAGCTATACATTTTTATTTAGCGCAATTAATTTGCAATTAATTAGCAATTAATTCTCACTAAATCAAAAAATATGTATTTCCTTTTTTTTCCGATTGAGCCAGCACATGGTTTTTGCCAGCTCAGCCATGGTTTCTTTAAAAAAAAACAGAGCAATAAATTTTTATTTAGCGCAATTAAATAGCAATTAATTAGCACTAAATCATTATATATTTCTTTTTGTGTTGTGCTATTTTGGCTGAGCCAGCTTAAGAGACCTATAAAACTTTATCGAACTATTATTATGGGCTGGTGTTGGTTGACATTATAGGTAGAATTTGTTCATGAAATGGTTTTTGACAGATGAGTCCAAAAAAATGACAGATGTGTACAAAAATAGCAAAATCTGACAGATGAGTACAAAAAACGAAAACTTTATGGCGTCAAAGTGGGCCATAGAATCATCCTTTTTATAATCATCGCCTAAAAATAATTTTTAGGGATTGGCAAAGAAACTGAGCCAACTAAAAAAACTCTTTTTGGTTTGTAAAACTCATAACCACATGTACAAATGTAATCATCATATAACAATATTTTATTTACAGAAACTCCTTACATTGATGATTCGGAATCAAATCATACAGTAGTTATGAAAAAGTAAAAAATATAACTGTAAATAAAAATAAACTTTGTAAGAAAATTCAGGTTATAACACACGTTTCAGTAAATAATAAACAGTTTCTTATAGGTGGAAGAAAACGATGGGAACCGAAGCAAAAAACTACCATGAAGAAATATTTCAAAAAAAAAATATAATTAATAATACAACATTAAAGAAAAAGGAGTGTGAAAATTTTCTTCAAGAATTCAAGGAGCAATTTGAATCTGTAAACTGGATTCGCATCAAAACTTTTATTTTTAATGGAGCCTGTGCCTATAGTTATAAATAAATAATATTATTGTCATTCACAAGTGCATTATACTTACTCTGTAAACTAAATTTTAATAATTTGTTAAAATCTTAAAATTATTGAAAATAAAAAATTGATATTTTTGACAGACAAATTAGTTCAAACTAATGCTATAAAATAGTTTGAGCATATAGATCTTAATTATAAAAGATGTACCAAAAACTTGGCAACATCACATGGCTTACATCATCCTATAGACCCCCATAGATAAATCTAAATCACATAAATTTATATTGTGCAAATTTAGAAAAGCAAGATATAGATTTTTGCAGGCGACATAAATATTAATTTTCAGTAATGCTGCTAACTCTAACACAGGTAAAGAAATTGAAAAATTTAACATAGTAAATCAAGACAATGATGGACCCTTAGTTAATGATCAAGCTAAAACTAACTATTTTAATACTTTAATACTACATGGTAAAGAACATTAGTAAACCGAAGAAACTAGGTTCGTACCTTGACCAAATTCTCACCAATCACAGAAAGTGAATTAATCATCCATACTTCTAGTTTAAAAAACAACTCCGCTCCAGGGCCCGACTGCATAACTGCCAAAACGATTAAAGTAATCCATTTACATATTCTTAAACCCCTACTTCATGTCTTAAATCTAATAATATCAACAGCATATATCCCCAAGGCTTTCAAGAGCTCTACCATTATTCCAATTTTCAAATCTGGAGACAAGTTGTTTATAACCAACTATCGACCCATTTCATTGATTGATTGATTGAAATAATGGAAAAATATGTAAAAGACAGGCAAGAGAAGTTTTTAGATAAACAAAATTCTTTTTCTCGGAAGCAATTTGGATTTAGGAAAAATTTAAGCACCGAAGATGTCGTTATAGAATTGATAAAAATGATCACGAGCAACTTGAACAAATGCCTTGTGATTTTCCTCGACTTAGCAAAGGCATTTGATATAGTCGATCGCGAATTACTTTTGCAGCGACTACAAAAACTTGGAATAAGAGTTTTAAGAGCTAAGAAACGCTTTAAGGTTTTTTGTGAATTATTTAGCTGATAGATACCAAAAAGTAAAAATGAATGATTGTTTTAGTTCTACTGAAAAAGTTACTAGAGGCGTACCGCAAGCTACTGTTTTAGGTCTTGTTTTATTTTTAATTTACATAATTTTTTTTATATGACATAAATGAAATAAAAGAAAACTTAATTTGATACGCTGACGACACTACAGCGGTATTTAGTGGTCACCACTGGGACGAAGTATATAACAAAGCACAATCTGGTCTATCTACTATTAAACATTGGCTGGATTGTTGCCTTCTTAGTTTTAATACTGCTAAAACAAAATTTGTTTCATTTAATTTAAACTCGGCTGCTCAGTCAAGTAGAGAAACCTTATACATCCATCTAAATGATTGCAGAGGCGCCATTTATAACTATCGTTCCATTAACAAAGTTGATTCGATAAGATATCTTGGAGTTGTGGTCTATCAAAACCTAAAACGGAGTTTTAAAAGTTCCTCCGCTTTCGGGAGCCCTCTATGTTTGGGGGCCCAGGGGCGCTGCCCCGGTGGTAGGTACGGCCCTGCAAAGTGGTCCTGTTGGCAATGTGACACATTTAAAAAATTAGGCGAAGTGGACTCGACGTTGGACAATATGGTACTAAAGGACGGGTTGGCGAAGTGTCCGGGTTTCAGAATAAATAGTATTTGTTATATTGTGGTGCGAGGCCTCCTTGGGGAGCGAGGCCGTGGGTTAAAGCTGAGAAGACTGCTTCCAACATTTTATACCCTAAGAAACATACTAGAAGCAAAAGATTTATTGTTCACTTACGATGCCTTGGCTGAGTCTATACTACAATATTGTAATGTCGTTTGGGGTAGTGCATTGGACACCACTCTTAGAAGTCTTGAAGTTGCACAAAATTTAATTCTGAAAGTAATATTTTTCAAAAAATGGACCATATTCTACTGATCAACTTTTAGTGACAGTAATGTACTATCATTTAAAAAGATTGATGATCATATGTTACGATTCGATAATTATGTATAAAAGTTAGAGGATAAACCTAGATGAAATTGTATATTTCTACGGTTTTTTAATAAAGATTATTATTATCTTTATGCATAGTTTTAATGGCCAAATTTTTATTATCAATGTTATAAGTAAAATTTGTTAAATTGTGCGATTTACTGTAACGCATTACAACACATTTACTGATAATTAGAGTAAGAGATATTTACACAAAATGGTTTCTCACCGCTATGAGTAAGCATGTGTCTCTGCAAGCTTGTTTTCCCTGAGCATTTATAAATACAAATATTACACTCAAATGGTTTCTCACCACTATGAGTTCGCATGTGCCTCTGCAAATTTCCTTTGTTTGAGCATTTATAACTACAAATATTACACTCAAATGGTTTCTCACCACTATGAGTGAGCGTGTGCTTTTGCAGATGTGTTTTCTGTGAGCATTTATAAATACAAATATTACACTCAAATGGTTTTTCACCATTATGAGTTCGCATGTGCCTCTGCAAACTTCCTTTGTGTGAGCATTTATAACTACAAATATTACACTCAAATGGTTTCTCACCAGTATGAGCGAGCATGTGTTTTTTCAAACTTCCTTTTACCGAGCATTTATAACCGCAAATATTACACTCAAATGGTTTCTCACCACTATGGGTGAGCATGTGCCCTTGCAAACATGCTTTTCGTGAGCATATATAACTACATTTAATACAAGCAAATGGTTTCTCACCACTATGGGTGAGCATGTGCCCTTGTAAATGTGTTTTTTGTGAGCATTTGTAACTACAAATATTACACTTAAATGGTTTCTCACCGCTATGAGTGAGCATGTGCCTCTGCAAATGTGTTTTTCGTGGGCATTTATAATTACAAATATTACACTCAAATGGTTTCTCACCACTATGAGTAAACATGTGCCGTTTCAAACTTCCTTTTCGTGAGCATTTATAACTACAAATATTACACTCAAATGGTTTCTCGCCACTATGAGTGAGCATGTGCATCTGCAAATTTGTTTTTTGTGAGCATTTATAATTACAAATATTACACTCAAATGGTTTCTCACCACTATGAATGAGCATGTGTATTTGCAAACTTCCTGTTTGTGAACATTTGTAACTACAAGCACTACACTTAAATGGTTTCTCACCATTATGAGTGAGCATGTGTCTTTGCAAACTTCTTTTTAGTGAGCCTTTGTAATTACATAAATTACATACAAATGGTTTGGACATACTTCTTTTGATTCAGCGGTTACAGTCACATATATTGCATAAGATTGTTTAGTAGCAGGAACATACAATAATTTTGAAATTTGGTTTTTCAAAGAACATTTACAAGTACATGTTATACTTTTAATTTTTGAGATGATTTCGAGTTACTAATCTTTGTTGGGATCAACAGCTTTGCTATCAACTGCAAACAAACAATTAAAATCTTGCATGCAGTTTTTATATTAATCATGTTTTATGTTTTCATCCTCCTACTTCAATGGAAGTATTTTTTAAAATATATACTATTACAGGAATAATATGCAAGTTCTGGCATACCCTACATATAGTATAAGATTAGCGTAACAAAACTACTGTGTAGACAGTGGTGTGCTAACGTACCGTTGAATGATACTGACAGTTGAAAACACAAGCACTTTCTTAAAAAACTACAGTGAAATAATCTGGGCTTATAGATTCACAGCTTGCTGCAATACAGTGTTTCCATCTGAAATTTGACGTTGAGGCACCTCCATAGGTTTAATAAGTGTTGCAGCAGTTTAGACTAGTAAGAACTCTGAGCTAAAACATTTTGTAACATTCAAAACTTAATTCCTTGAGATGAAAAAGTAAAACAACTAAATGTTTCTAACCTTTCCATAAAAACGCACAAATGCTGCTGATGCAGTTGTAATGTACTTAATTACTGCTAGTGTATGTTATATGGAAGAAAACTATATACAGGCGACCAAACTGCAGAAATGGGGGAAACACAAAATCCGACGTAAGCAGTACCAGAGAAAGCCAGTGACCAATAATAGTATATTACATCACGAGTCATGAAAGTGATACTTTGAAGACGAGGAGGCTTGAAGAATACGAAGATGCGAAGCGTCCGAGTACTTCTTCAAGCCTCCGAGTCATGCAGAGACACTTTCATGACGAGTAATGTATTATTTTTTTTTAAATCGGGATTTGTAGAAGCTTTACATCATAGAGAAAATTAGGTTTGCATAAATCATCACAGCTCTGCCAAACGTTGTCAATGAATAGAATAGAAAGTAAAAAAGACTAGTCATGAAAATTTTACTTTCATGCCTAGTCAGTAAAAGTTTAACTTTCAAGACGCAAATTAGTCCGGCAAGAAAGACTTTCATGCCGATTTTCAAAAAAAACTATTTTATAGATGATTATTTTTAATGGACTCTATTGTCTCCATAGTTACTATCCGATATCTTAGTAGGTGGTCCACGCGGGTAGATGGCGTTGTTTTCAGAAATTTCTTTTAGGTAAACGATCTAAGCGGCAATAGTAAAATTGAGTAATGTAAAAAAAATAAAAGATAATCCGACTTGTTTCCATGGTATTGTAAAAATAATTTGTCACCATCTTTGGCAAAAAATTTGAAAATGAATTATTATTGTAGAAAGTATTTAGTCACTTTTAATATTTGAATTGAAATGTACGAAAATGAAAACTTAAAGAAAAAATTGTCATACACTACATGGAAAAGTTATCGAATACGTCATATACATGATGTGCAAGAAGACGTTTAATAGTCTGTTAAGAAAAGAAGCCATTGTAATACTTTCCCTTCCCAATAAAAATATGAAACGATATCCAAGATAGGAGCACTTGAATATAGCAGCTGTTGGCACGTTGATTAGTTCTAACACATCTCACTAGGGGCTAGAACAGCGCTAGTGCAGTTTGTTATGATCATGATCACGTGGTTTCCGTTTCCGCTGCGTGCATAGGTTAGCTTTATCTTGACAGCATGGTTATTTTGAATCTATTTATCTGTGTTATTTATCGGTGTTATCACTTCTGCGTTCGTGTTTTGTGCATTTATTGATTTTTCTTGGACTGCTTTTGTAAATTATTTAAATAAGGGGTCTATTCTGTAACTAACCGTCCACGAATGGCGCCGTTCGTGAACGGCGATCGTTAGCGACTTCCTCAGCGGCAGCTTCAACGAGAATCGATAGATAGGTTATTCTGCAACACCAACCGTTGAGCTATGCGCACTCTCAACGACTGTCTAACCTTTTCTAAAAAGGTAATACATCTTTGCCGTTAATATAGATACAGTTTCACCTTTTTAAGTATATATTGCGCATGTCATATTTATTATTTCTGGAGAACGCGCAAATTTTGTAAAAATGTCGCAGTTTTGAATTGATTTTAAAAGAGTTGAGAAGGCAACAATAAGTCGTTCTTGGAGGAATTGCGAGTAAACGTACATTTTAGGTGTAAGAGAACACCTAAAAGAAACCCTCCCGCTGAAGAGAACATAGTACTATTTGTATAGTTATTATTAATAATGTTAAAAGTATGAGTTAGTCCTTTGTTTGAATTGGTTTTTATGAAATAAATTAATTACAACTAATATTTATTTATTAATCATTTATTCAATGTGTTGTTTCACTTTTGGGTATGCAATTAAAGTTAGTTTAGTTTAAACGTATATTTCAATCCGTTTTGGATCTTCGTTAGGAGTTTATTTGCATTAATATAAGAATCTTAATACATTACTTGACAACTTAAAGTGGTTGTATGTTAAAGTTGATCTAACCCTGACGAAGATTGAAATATAGGTTTTAACTAAACTTACCAATTTTAATTGCATACCCATAAGTAAAAAAATACAAAAGAAACACAAATTAATTACATATAATATAAGTTTATTACGATATCTTCGGCAAGTTTAATAGGTAGTGTAAATACTTTTTACTAATTCTCAATTACTTCAAGAATTTAAAAATACGAGTACTTATAATTATTTTATGTTTTTAGAACCCTATTCAAATGTAGTAAGAAAATTTTACAAATAAATTTCTGAAAATGTTTAAAATACCTCAACAATAGTAAAATTATCAACCTGCAATAGTACCTAAATCTTCTCCCATTTCATTGAGAAATATTCTATCACTATTATTATACCTTCTTAAGAGATTATTTTTAATAATAAGAATCCTTTTGTAATTTGTATTACAGATGGTATTTCACCTGATTAATAAGACCACCTCTGGTGAGGTAGGTACTACCTGAAATAACAATTTATTCAATGTATATAATTGCTACTATTGCTCAAGGTCCATTCATGTGTATGTATACCTAGTACACATACATAGGTCATCGCATCAAAGTTGAGACGGCCATATTTGAGCCCAAGTTCGATCTGTCAGTTTCTGACATAAGTAAAACGCCGAAGTCTATTCCCCAAAAAATGACTGGTTATATAATAGAATTCAGCTAAGAATAAAGCGAAGGAAAGTATAAGGCAAGCTTGAACTTCGCGTTGATTGGCTAAAATACGAGACACATTCACACAACTTAAGAAAGTAAGTTTGTGCATAAATTATGTGAAAAGCGCCGTTTCAGTTGTACAATAAACGTTACGGCTTACGTTCGCTCAACTACGAAAATATAACTTATTGTGTGTGTCAAAAGAAACTATAATCAATATAAATTCATAATTAAGGGACAAAATGCTCATTAATTAATCTTTAAAAGTTTTAAATGAATGGGAAAATCAGAAATTCATACTTAAAATCCGACAACGTTGCATTTATGTCTAAGTTATTAATGCTGACAATTTTTGAGGTTATGGTTTAGTTCGAGTTTTTCTCAAGTCAATAATTTTCATTCCTTTTATTACAACAACAGTCCTTTTAGAACTTACCGGCTCTATTCTTATTACTGTGCAGGTATGATGATTTATGTAACAATCTTAACGTAGTTTAAATAAACGTAATAATATTTTGGGGTCTATTCTGTAACTAACCGTTCACGAATGGTGCCGTTCGTGAACGGCGATCGTTAGCGACTTCCTCAGCGGCAGCTTCAACGAGAATCGATAGATAGGTTATTCTGTAACACCAACCGTTGAGCTATGCGCACTCTCAACGATTGTCTAACGTTTTCTAAAAAGGTAATACATCTTTGCCGTTAATATAGATACAGTTTCGCCTTTTTAAGTATATATTGCGCATGCCATATTTATTATTTCTGGAGGACGCGCCAATTCTGTAAAAATGTCGTATAGTTATGTATTTGTATAGTTATTATTAATAATATTAAAAGTATGAGTTAGTCCTTTGTTTGAATTGGTTTTTATGAAGTAAATTAATTACAACTAATATTTATTTATTAATTATTTATTTAATGTGTTGTTTCACTTTTGGGTATGCAATTAAAGTTAGTTTAGTTTAATTTAGTATATTACATTACTAGTGTGGAAAGTGAAACTTTTCGTACGCACGAGTGTGAATTGACGCACGAGGCGTAAGCCGAGTGCGGAAATCACACGGGTGCAGAAAAGTTACTTTCCAACGTGTAATGTACAATATTTTTCCTACGATCCCCCAAATTTCAAATGTTTAAAAAATTTTGATTTTTTTAAATTTTCAAGAATATAATTTTTGAAGATTTTAAAGCAAAATTTTTATGGTTAGGTTTAACAGAGAAAATCACACTTAGGGCCGATTGTACAAACCGAAGTTCAGCTGAAGCTTACCTGAGCTAAGGTTCAGCTGAACTCGAGGTTAACTTTTGGATCCGTTGTACAAAGCGTATCGAGACCGAGTTTAGCTAAACTGTAGAGTGCAACGTTTTCATATGGTTAGTAGCCATCCGCGCATGCGTATGTTATACTTTTACCCTTTTACGGTGAGTACGGTGACAGTTGACAGTCACACAAAAAAATAAAACGCACTCCATCTTTTGAAAAACGAAATCTTCTCATAAACTCTACATCATTCCATTTTAGAAATTGATTTTCACGAGGACGAAATTCTTTGCGGGCTCGCTGTCTTTCTATAACATCTACCAGTTCCAACATCTCTTCATCATCTGTATCCATAAATCCTTCCATAATTATTCTTTTTTTGCAACAGCACTTATTTGAAAATAAAACGAGACATCATCACAAAAATATTCACACATACCATAAAATGGGTACGCACATCAAAAAAGTAAGGTTAGGTACGTCAGACCCAGGGACCTTGGTTGCAGGCTTGGTTGAACCCAAGCTTAAACCGCCAAGTTTGACGGTTCAAGTTAAGCTCCCGCTCAACACTAAAACCTCCATTGTACAATCCTAGTTTGTGAAAAGCTCAAGCTTATCTTCGGTTTAAGCTAAAGCCAGGCTTAAGCACACATTGTACAATCGGCCCTTAAAGCTAATTTTCTTAAGCCATTTATTTTTAGGATATAAAGTTTAATTTTTTAAACAATTTAGTTTCACAATATGAATAATTATAACGAAATTTCTATCAAAACATTTCCAGAAAAATAAAATTAAGTTATCTTGACAACTTAATTTTATTTTTCTGGAGCTGAATTATGACAATTGTTAAAGTGAATGGGTGTCTGTTAACATTTTATTTAATAGATTCTTTTACTAAATATAAATTTCAATTTTAAAAACTCATATATTTATAACTTATTTAAACATAGTATAAAATTAAACCTTGGGTTTAGTAGAAAAATTAATTAAATGAATTACTATTGCAATTTATAATATAATAATTTCAGAGGCACATAATTTATTTTCCTAATTTGCTGTGTTAACAAAGCTATTTCCGCATCCATTTTGGGTGTGGAAATGAACCATTCCCAAACCCGAAATCTAGGGACTTTTTTCGGTTGGTAACATACTGGCATAAATTGTACAGGATGTCAGATGTCAGTATGAGTTTGTGGTTACAGGTTATGGCTGCAAGCCAGACAACAGAGAAATCGTTGGAATCATTGAATTTAAGTTTTAATTACTATTTGCAAAAGTACAATTATTATAAACATTTATGTTGACAGTAGAACTATCAGTGGAGTTGATAATTATACCGTGAGTTGAGGAAACATTCTCTTCATGGGTATTATTCCCCCCAACAGTGACTTGGCCGTTTTGTGCTGGAGTGCTCTCTGTTCTCTGTAATACTGTTTCAGAGTCATTTGAATTAGTGATCGTGGAACAGCCAGGGAGTTCAACGTTTGTTTCCTGGACAAACATTTTTGAAACTTCAATTTTGTTGCTTAAAGATGAATCAACATAACCCTCAGCAACTGCTGAGCTTTTCCATCCTCCAAAGCGTTTAATCGTCAAAAGATCACCGCCACTGTTTGCTACATGCGCAGCACTCGATCTCCGAAAGCAATGGCCTGTGAATAGGTGAGGATCTGGGAGCTGAAGAAAGGTAGCAATTTCTTTCGGAATCTTTCCCATGGTATTAATACCAATGGGACTATTAATACATAAACTGTTGCGGTAGGTTAAAAAGAAGCGGTCATGTTTAACAGTCTTAGGACGGAGACTGTTATACTTTTTAATCAATTTGATCCAGTTTTTGTCTGTTATGGCAAACATCCTAGGAACATAGTTTTTTGTTTTAGGTATATTTACGAGAATGGAATCTGATTTAAAATCTAGATCATTCAGGGACATATTTGTAAGTTCATCTCGCCTACAGGCGCCGTTGTACCCCATTATAAGGATAACCTACAATGTAAACCTATAGTGACACTTGAAAAGCAAAATTTGAAACCTACCTTCATAGCCAGGTATTTTCTATTATCGGCTTCCGCTATGAATCTTTTTATATCACTCTCCTCAAGAATTTTTGATTTTTTAGGGACATATCCCTGTGAAGAGCGTTTTAATAGGGCTTGAAGTTTTTTATAAGTGGAAATATCCACATTTTTATGGACATTCAGGCATGTTCGCAGCATTGAATACCTGCTCCATAACGTAGATGGTTTATATTTGTCTCGTTGCATATTGAAGTATGCTAACAGAACATTTTCTGATATCCCATTTATCCCATTCTCGGCACACCATTTTTGAAAATGTTGAAATTGTTTTTTATATTTGCCATGAGATTTCACGGGCAATAAATTTAGCATACTATTTTCTGCAATTTGCCGTATTTCTGGTGGGGTGCAATAAATTTCTGAATTCATCTTCTAACTAATTTTGCACTTCAACGAATTTAACTTGCAAAAAATGACATTTATAGTGAGTCTACTTGATTCAAATTTAAAATTTTGTTTTAAATGGAGGCTTTGAAATAAAAGTGTCACCAACCGTTGCAAAATTCCCTAAATTAGCAAAATTGATTTTATTTGTATTAAAAAGCTATTTTATTTGCAAATTAGGAAAAATAACATGAAAAATTCGTTTTGTAAAACTTCCGAGCACTCGTCCTTTACAGGCACTCCTGCCTACGGCAGTCGTGCTGCAAACTGGACTCGTGTCGAAATAAGAGTTTTACAAAACTCGTGTTTCAATATACTATTTTTATTTATATTTAATAATATTTCCAAAATTAACAAATATAACTTCAACTAATAACACAATGCCAGGTGTGAAGAGAGGTTGCCTAACTAAATTATTTGACATTACTCTTATTTTTCTCCCATTTGGCATCGCTGATTTTAATCTTGGCAAAGTTGCTTCAATAATTTTCATGTATTATAGTGAGGTTACGTTAGGTGTAATCTATTAGATATTTCTTTTTGATAGCTAAAATAACTAATTAAACATTAATTAAAGTTATATTTATAAGAAAAGAATAGATACATAATGGTTAAAATGCTTCTCAAAATTGGATTAAACATTAATGTCATCATTTTAATGTAAACAAAATTCATGGATTTCTAGATATTGCTTAGCGTGACGTATTTTCATAACACACACGTGTGTTATGTTCCTAACATACGCGTGTTATATGACTCACTTTCTTAATATCGGTAGCGTTTGCTATTGTTCACTTTCGTATGGGGTCGTAGGAAAACGTATATTTCGATCCGTTTTGGATTTTCGTTAGGAGTTTATTAGTATTAATATAATAATCTTAATACATTAATTGACAACTTAAAGTGGTTGTATGTTAAAGTTGATCTAACCCTGACGAAGATTGAAATATAGGTTTTAACTAAACTTACCAACTTTAATTGCATAAATTAATAAGTTTATTACGATATCTTCGGCAAGTTTAATAGGTAGTGTAAATACTGTTTACTAATTCTCAATTACTTCAAGAATTTAAAAATATGAGTACCTATAATTATTTTTATTTTTTTAGAACCCTATTCAAATGTAGTAAGAAAATTTTACAAATAAATTCCTGAAAATGTTTAAACTACCCCAACAATAGTAAAATTATCAACCTGCAATAATAAATCTTTCTTCTCCCATTTCATTGAGAAATATTCTATCACTATTATTATACCTTCTTAAGAGATTTTTTTTAATAATAAGAATCCTTTTGTAATTTTTATTACAGGTGGTTTTTCACCTGATCTAAGACCACCTCTGGTGAGGTAGGTACTACCTGAAATAACAATTTATTCAAAGTATATAATTGCTACTATCTCCTTAAAGCGGCTATTAATAATTCTTGATTCATCTCTACCAAGTTTTTGAGGTTATATTAATTAGCATCATATATTTATTCTTTCAGATTCATTTACAATTAGATTAAATAAATTACTTTCCATTTTAACATACTCTGATAAAATTAATACAATAATTTCACATATAAAATTTCTTTTATAATTATAAAAATAAACACGAACGTTGGCTAACGTCGACTAATCTGCAACCGTTCGTGAAAGGTTGGATCTCGAAGGGTGCGCTGTTCACTAACGAGTGCATAACGGTGGTTGTTTGCTTACAGAATAGCTTTAGAGCGAAAAACCTTTCAAACAATGATAACCGCTCGTGAACGGTTCGCTCAATGCTTACAGAATAGACCCCTTTAGTAGCTAATTTTAACTATGGCTGAACGACAATCCTTCAAAAATACAAAAGGAAAAGTAATTCATAGTGGTCCAAATCAATGAAATGGTGAAAAGTAGTGGAAGAAACCATATTAGGATTGCCTCCTTATATTTGTAATTTAAATCCAATCGAGTTGATATGAGCAAAAGTGAAACATGTATTACTACATAGATGCTAATAATGCATGCTACAACCTGTTCACTTGCTGACGTGAAAAAGCTTCCTATTCAAGGAATTTCTACCGTTACTACAAAACGATGGAAAGATTGCATATACCACATAATTAATGAAGAAAATCGAAGGTAGGATTTAGACGAAATGGTAGAGGATATTGTGAAAAAAACTATAAGTTTAGGATTGGAAAGTTCCAACCAAACGAATCAGACGAACATAGAGATATTGATATTGTGCCAATATAAAATCATTTTTAAGATTTTTCGAATGATAGTGTCATTACTGTGTTATGATAGTGTGCATTATTCATTAGTTCTATTCTTGGTTCTATTAAATAAATTGTTCATAAGATACACTGACATCTTGTATAAAAGTACAGAAATAAACTGTATATATTCTTTGGTAAATATTTTGAACACTGAACAATATTAATTTGCAAATTTCCCACAGTTTTAATTTTAGGTGTGTAAATGTAACTTGGATCGAAGCGCCGTCTACTTTATTCTTATTTGATTTTTACTATAGTGCACCAAACTGTTCTAGCAATTCCCGGAATGGTGCACGTTTGTTTCTTTTTCCAAAAGATAGGAAAATAAGACTAATAAGATAAGAATTTCGACAAGGGAACTAAATTACTATTAAAGGTGTACAATAAGATATGGAGAGAAGAGAAAATCCCTAGGGATTGGGAAGTAGGGCAAATAGTTCCAATCTATAAAAAAGGTGATAAAAAGCAGTGTAGTAACTATAGAGGCATAGCCCTATTAAGTGTGCCACTAAAAATATATGAACAACTGTTGGAAAGAAAACTGCGAACTATAATAGAACCAACATTGTTAGAAGCACAGAGTGGTTTTCGTAAAGGAAGAAGCGTGCAAGACCATATCTTCACGGTAAAGCAAATAAGTACAAAAACACTCCGTACAATAAACAGGTGTTTCTGGCCTTTATAGATCTGGAAAAGGCATTCGACAAAGTACCACGAGAGAAGGTTTGGGATAGCTTAAGTAGTAGAGAAGTTAGTCGAAAGTTGGGAGCAGTAATAAAAAGTCTATACAAAACTACAAGAAATTATGTAATTAGTAATAATAGATCGTCAGACGAATTCACAACAAAAGAAGGATTGAGACAGGGAGGAGTTATGAGCCCTGTATTGTTCACAGTATACATGGATGATCTTATGCGAAAATGCCACCCAAGACTAAAGAAATTGCATATAGGATTCAGAAATATATAACCGCTTTATATATCTGAGTGTGCATTTGCCGATGACATTATTATTATGGCTAGAACTGAAAATGACCTGCAAAGAAATTTATCAATTTGGAACGACGTACTAACAGAACACGGAATGAAAATGAATATAGATAAAACTAAAGTAATAGTAATAGCGAAAGAACCACAACGCGTAAATATACACATAGATGGAAAACCAATAGAACAAGTGGAAAAGTTTAATTACTTAGGAGTAACAATTGATGCCGCAGGAAAACAAGAGATGGACATAACGGAAAGAATAGAAAAAAGTAACAAATTATACTATTCGATAAATAAGACGTTCATAAATAAAAGAGAGGCCACACAAAAAACAAAGATGAGTGTATATAAAGCCATCTTCAGACCAATACTTACACATGGATGTGAGACTTGGGTATTGACAAAAAGAATGAAAGCAAGACTGGAGGCAGCTTAAATGAAATATCTGAGAAGGGTTAAAGGAATTACATTAAGGGATCGAGTACGAAGTAGCCAAATAATAGAAGAACTGGAAATGAAACCATTAACAAATTCTATTGAAAAACGTCAGTTGAGTTGGTGGGGACACCTACAAAGAATGGACACAGATAGAGCAGCAAAACAAGTGTGGGAAGCCAAAGTAACAGGGAAGCGAAAAAGAGGAAGGCCGCTAGAGACCTGGGACAACGTTCTAGGGAAAATACTAACAAAGAAAGGAAAAACATGGAAAGAAGCAAAGACAATGGCAAAGAATAAGAAAGTGTGGAGTAAATTTGTGCACAGTGAATAGTTAGTTTTATTTTTATTTTATTTTATTTTATTTTATTTTATTTTATTTTATTTTATTTTATTTTATTTTATTTTATTTTATTTTATTTTATTTTATTTTATTTTATTTTATTTTATTTTATTTTATTTTATTTTATTTTATTTTATTTTATTTTATTTTATTTTATTTTGTAGCCCCTACACCATATTGGTAAATGGGGAATGGATTATATATATATAAGATAAGAATTTGTTATAGATATACGTAGAAGTCAGAATTGGGAATTACTGAATACTCAAGATTATGTAAAGTAAGCAAGTTTGAGTCTTAATAAAATTACATGTAGAAATAATATAAATTATTTAAGCATAGAGAAAGGATAGTCTTTAGATTACACACTCTTTTATTACCGTTTTACATTTCCCCTAGTTCCATTTTGAAGAAACGCAATTTGAAACAAGAAGAAAAGATGAATGGTAAATATTGAAATGAAACGCAATTCCTACGTTATTTAACGTTTCTAATGTATCGAGTGTTTTTTTAAATTTGACGTCAACGTAGGCTGTGAATAGTCGATTGTGAATTATTTGAACGTGAGTAATTTGAACGTTTTGACAATGACATTTATTAATACGATCAAGATCCGTTCACAATCAACTACCCATAGCCGCCTTCGACGTCAAATTTAAAAAAACACTCGATAGTTAGTTAATAAGAAACGTAAAAGATTAAATGAAGAGATAAATGTAGTTGCAATTAATAAAAAAATTAAAACTTTTAAAGGCAATAAAGGAAACATCTAATTGTCAAACACAATCATCAAATAATACTGGATATGTTAGCCTAAAATAATTGAAGAGTAAGGAAGGATTGAAAGAGACAGCCTCGATATACTTTAAAAGAAAATACTACAGCACATTCTTATGTAGATACTAAAAGGAACAGAGACACTATTCACTTCAGGTTTTAAAAATACCGATGTGGCCGCTGGAAATTTTGAAAATGGCAGTACAAATACGATTTGCAGGATAATTTCCAATTACCTACTTAATATATTCTTAATTTTTAGCTGGTTGGAAAGGTTGCAAAAGCTTAAAAAATAGTTGCAGCATCCACTTGCATCATACTCCATTCTGTACAGACATTTACAGAAGTTAGATTTCCGTCCACGGCTTTTATATGGCTTTCTGCCATATTTGGATAACAAAAAAGAGAAACTCAAATACTGTTTGAGGGGGATACCATTAATAAATTAGTTGTATCACAGTTAAAATATTCGCTGTAGTTGTTATTGTTGTTTTGTTCATATAACTAATAAATCTTCGCCATTTTAGACCATCATTTTTTTAATGTGTTAATGTTTTCGTGGTTTTATTCAGTAGTAGTAGTTAATATTACTCAATAACAGAAGATAATTCGAATGCCTAAAAATATTATTTGTTAATAAGTTAATACACAGTATTATTGATTTGTTTTAATTAAAATATTCGCAACCTTTTCTGTATGTTATGTAAATATTTGATTTGACAAATTCATGACAAATTAAAATTGCCGCCAAAAAGGCGCCATTTTTGAGCCCATTTCAAAAGCCAATAGTGAAAATGGGTGAGATAACCTTTACTTTGGATAATTATGCATGCATCACAAATTCATTTACAGTTGGATTAAGTAAATTACTTTCCATTTTAACATACTCTGATAAAATTAATACAACAATTTCACATATAAAATTTATTTTATAATTGTAAAAATTATAAACCACCAAAATTCGAACAAGTTCGAAATTTCAAACTGGTGGTCACCGTTTGATGGTAGTAGGTGGTTAACAGTGATTTAGTGGGACCAGCGGCATTGATTAATGCATGTTTAAATTTTAGTTGATGGCAATGGGTGATTGATAGTAGCTCAGTGAGACTGCGGCCTAAGGAGATGACGGAAGAGCAGCTTATGCTGAATCATCTCCTTGTGATTCTGATAATTAAATAAAAATAAATAATTAAATTAGAGAAAATTAAGTATCTTATGTATCTTATTTATTGTGTATCTTGTGTATGTTGTTTATTGGTTATTGTCAGAATAAATATTATTATTATTATTATCATTCTTACCATACACTGCAATTGTCGTTCAATTTTCTAGTTCTCCGTAACGCTGTTCTGTTCCCTGAAATTTAAATTGCAAATATAAGCTCGAATATCTAAGCTACAACTTTTACATCCTTCACTTATTTTAATAAACTGCATAGTTTTTCAAAATAAAACGAGTTAAATGAATTTATGGTGCAATTTATGAAATCAAGACAAACTGTTCTTTCGCTGGCAGCATTAAATCGTTTAACTGGTTATACTTCCAAAAGTAGGCATTATGCTTTTCCCACCACTGTGACTGTGAGCACACTGACGTTATATTTAAGTGATTATTGGTCGGCGACGTCATATGACGAATAAATGATGTCTGTAAGACGTCATATTATATGGGACGTACTTAAGCGTTTTTTATACGTTCGATAAGGTCGCTTTTAGACTTCTAATATTATTAATTACAATAAACACACTAGTTTTGTATTGTCAGGTCCCTGATGTACAAGAGACAATTCTGGTAACACGGTTTCACTTTGTTTTTTTACTGAACAGCACGTGACTACATGCTGCAATACAAACAGCAACAACATCTTTTGTGTATTTGTTTTGTTCTTTAATTAGTAACGTTCCTACTTATTATTAAAGTTGTTGACTTTATAGTGTCTGTGTGTAACTAATGCATATGATAATAGTGTGGCTTGTCACAAACGGTGAGTATAATAATTACTTGTTCCGTGACACAGCAAGTACTACATAACCTATATAATTTTTCCCGTTCGGCGATTTTGTGAGATTAGTATTATTGTTAATAAATATTATAATTTATGGTTGTTTATAGTACTAACTAATATTATTTATTTTAATATCATCAATTATTTTGAATACTATTTTAGCAGATTTTGAGTTAGTAAATACTTAACTTTTGTTTAATAATTAGGAAATGTTAAGTTAGTACAAGAGATACGAGGGGGGACCCAAAAAAAACCGGAATTATGTTCTGGAAGGTGGGCCCCTTGTAGTACAGGCTTTCCCCACTAGATGAGTATTCTAGGCACCCATCTGCATCAGTGTGCCAGCTGGCGTTGTTGTGAGAGGCTGCGTTCGGCTCCAGTGAATTTTTTTTGAAGACTTACAACGCATTTGCCCTATTTCGTGATGAAAATGAAAAAAAATGAAAAGAATATAAATGAAAAAGAAAATGTGGCAAGAATTCGTCAAGCCATCTTGGAAGACCGCCGGGAAATCAGGGTCAGCCTCCAACTGCTCTTTCAAAGCACAGCACGCAGCCAAGCGATTGTCTCTTTGTTCAGGTGTGAGCAAGCTAGGCACGAATTTTGCTGCAACTCGTTTCATGCCCAAATCTTTCGATAAAATCCGCTGACAGGAACTCCACGACACCCCAGGTCCGACGGCGGTCTTCCAAAATGGCTTGACGAATTCTTACCACATTTTCTTCAGTTCGGCTGGTCGAAGGACGCCCGGAACGAGGTTGATCGTCAATCGACATGTCGCCTCGTTTAAAACTGGAAAACCATTCGTACACTTGTGTTTTACTCAGAGCAGCTTCCTTTTAAGCTGTCTATAGCATAACAACAGTTTCCGCCGCATTTTTCCCCAACAGAAAACAAAACTTCACTGCCGCACGTTGTTCTTGTAAATCAGTCATCACGAAATAGGCAAATGCGTTGAAAGAGTCTTCAAAAAAATTCACTGGAGCCGAACGCAGCCGCTCACAACAACGTCAGCTGGCACACTGATGCAGATGGGTCCCTAGAATACTCACCTAGTGGGGAAAGCCTGTACTACAAGGGGCCCACTTTCCAGAACATAATTCCGGTTATTTTTGGGTCCCCCTCGTATATATTTTCTGTTACTGAATGTTTACTTTTTTTAATAATAAATAGTATATAATAAATGTTATTTCCAATATTGAACTGTTTCTAATTCCTGTCCGTCTTATATTGACGTCCTTGGCTGTGACATATTGCTGCCAGTTTTACGACAATTTCACATCATTTTAGACGTCGTAACTGCCGAAAAACAGTGAAATTAAGACGTCAGTGTGGCTGGGTTACATTTATGACGCTCTTTGAATTTTGATAAATAATACTGTTGTTAACTTCCTTAAAGACATACCGTCCTCCCTGCGATACTTCTGAGAAGAAAATAGATTCATTAACTACAATAAACAGTACGAGTAGGGAGCCCGCCCGACAGTGAGACATGGCCAACAGTGAGACAAATCAATTTTTATGTACTTCTATTATTTTAAATTTCGCGCGTCTGTGAGGTAGGTATCCACCTTCCTTCAACCGCAGTTAACTTCATGCTATGCGCTTGGCGTTTGTGGAAGGCCTGTTGTTTTTATGGGTGTTTTAAGAAAATTTGATTAGAAAACTTATTATTGGCGAAGTTGGATTTTTTTGTGGTAAGTTTGTTATTCGAATTTCGCGTCTAGCTGTTTTAACCCTTTGTTTGATCATATTTAGTGATTGTTTTCCCGATTAAATAGTATTGACAAAACTTAAGGTTATGTTGAAAATTAATTATTTGTTGAAACATGCAGATGTCCAACAGTGAGACAAAATCAAACTTCCAACAGTGAGACATGTCTCACTGTTGGCCGTCATTGATGTGGATTTCAATTTTTATTTTTTGCTAAGAATGTCTTTAATTTTTCATGAAAATAATTCATTATACGTAAAAGGGTTTATTATGAGTATTTTTATGTAAAATGTACAGAGTAATCATATATTATTTTATCGTTCAAGGCGAGTAAAAGTACCGAAATGAAAGTTAAGAAGAAATTAACAAAAAATGACGCTGTGGCAATGAGAGAAGCAGTAGCTTTGGTGATGCAAGGAACACCCTTAAGAGAAGCCGGAAACATTAAGAACATACCGTTTCAAACCTTACATAGGTACGTCAAAAAACAAAAACTTTCTGATTTACCAATCAGAATGAAACCTAATTATGAGGTGAATAAAACATTTACGACTGAACAGGAAGATAGTTTGGCGCAACATATAACATGCTCAAAAATGTTTTATGGACTGCCTCTCATAGAATGTAGACGACTGGCGTATGAGATGGCAATACATAATAATATTACCATTCCGGAAAACTGGAAAACTAAAGAGATGGCTGGTGAAAAATGGATGCGTCTTTTCATGAAAAGACAGCACTCTAAATTATCTCTAAGAACACCTGAAGGGTGTAGTTTAGCTCGTGCAACAGCCTTTAGCAAATCTAATGTCGAAAAGTTTTTCAATAAGCTAGAGGAATGTTACACTCGTAGTCCTCAGTTTGCACATGGCACACGGTTATTTAATTTGGATGAAACTGCGACTATGACCAACCAGAAACTTCATTCGAAAGTGGTCGCCGAGAGAGGAACGAAACAAGTGAGCAATGTGACCAGTAGAGAAAGAGGAACTTTAGTTACTAGCTGTATGATAGTGCAGCAGCAAACTGGATACCACCTGCAATGGTTTTTCCAAGAGTGAATTTCCTGAACAGAATGGTGCATGGCGCTCCTCCGGGAACATTGGGATTGGCAAGTAAGAGTGGGTAGATGAACTGTAATCTATTTCTAAACGTGATGGAGCACTTCATAAAGCATAGTGGATCTTCTAAAGACAACCTATCGCTACTCCTTTACGACAACCATGAAAGTCACGTTTCTATCGAAGTCGTGAATCTAGCCAAAGAAAATGGCGTAACAATATTGACATTTCCGCCTCATTCAACACGCAAGCTACAGCCGCTTGATGTTGGTGTCTTTGGACCTTTTCAAAAGTATTATGATTCATTTGTTGATAGTTGGATGATGCACCATCCAGGTGAAAGATCTTCTATTTACGAAGTGGCCGAATGTGTCGGAAAAGCGCATGAGAAGGCAATGATACCAGAAACAATTACAAATGCATTTAATTAGAGCTACGGGCATAAGGCCGTTTGATAAACACATCTTTAAGGAAACGACTTTATATGCAGTTCAGTGACTGATAAAGCAGCACCCGAAGAAATTGAGATGCCCAATGAAGTTGAAGCAATTGATCTTTCAGCTCAACCTGGAACGTCTGATAATTTCAACGAAAGTTTTAATCAATCAAATGGAACGCGAATTCCATCACCAACAAATACTAAACAGTCAGAACTGATAAACTCAACAGTTGTTTCGCCTATCGAATTTAGAGGATATCCAAAATCCAAGCCGCGAACGGGAATAAGAAAACCAAGAAAAAAAGGAAAATGTATGATAGCGACTGACACTCCTGAAAAAAATGAGTTACAAAAAGAATTTGAAGAAAGGCAATTAAAGTTAAAAGCAAAGACCGCAGTTAAAAGAAAAATAGGCAAAGGGGCCAAGAAACGACCTATTATAAAAAAGAAACCCATAGTATTGGAAGAAAGTTCAGAGAGTTCAGAGAGCGATTCTTTGCCTGACCTCGGTTCAGAATCAGAAATTTTAGATGAAACCGTTGATGATACTTTAATACAAAATTTTGAAGAGTTGCAGAGAAATCCCATAGAAGGAGAATACGTTCTTGTTCAGTTTAAAGCAAGAGGTACAAATTTTTTTTATGTTGGAAGAGTTATTAACGAAATTAATGAGAATAATGAAATTGAAGTTTTCTACGTAAATCTTCGAAACTCGAAGGAAACTTTGTAACGCCAAATGTTGCGGACATATCTTTTATACCAGTAGAAGATGTCAAACTTATATTGTCTAAGCCTACAAACTTCGGGCAGACAAAGAGACAGAATTCTTATTTATCGTTTGGAATAAAGTTTGGACGATTAGATGTGCGCTAATTATTTCAGATATGATACTAATCAGTGTTAATTACATCAGTCTCACTGTTGGACAATGGTTGTCTCACTGTTGCTCCGACCTGTCCAACAGTGAGACACATTTTCATGTTATAAAATTTATTTTTTGTTTGTTTTGTGTTAATAATCATGTTCTTAGGATTTGTTTGTACTTACCTTATAATATTTTGAATCGTTCTAAGTGAGAACCAATACTGTATTATTTTTTGAATAAATAATAAAAAATCATAAAACTTTTCTGTCTCACTGTCGGGCGGGCTCCCCTATTACCTGTGTTACATAACATAATATGCGCTACTACTTTTCCCAGTGGTGCCAATATTCTTTCCTTAAGAGCGTAACTAGTTTATTAAAAAATCCCCTCTTGAGACTACAGTTCAACCAAAAATACAAGAAATGAGTCATCACAAACACGTGGTCAAAAATGTAAAATGCATCTAGAATTACGCGAAGGCCACGCTGTAATCTAAATAATAAAATAAACAATAAATGAGTTAGAAAGATTCAGCAGCGGAACAAAACCCTTTTTTAATTAAAAATAAATGTAAATGAAGCAATGAAAATCTGTTGGTTCTAGAGTACGTCACTGAATTCTTGGCAACGTGAAATTTGCACTCTTATCTCACCTCGGGTGGTATTTCTTTAGTCCAGATTACGAAAATGACTCATTTCTTGTATTCTTGGTTGAAGTATAGCGGCGTGAAATATTTAGAAGTCTTTACTGATATGGTGTCTCACGCAGCTGTGTTTGCGGGTCGTGGGTTTAGGGATTCAATAACAAGCGTTACCTGCAGGATGCAAACGCCTCCAATAGAATGCTTATGTTTTAATTTCACTTAAGAATCCTATAGAATTTAAAATCTATTTATTTTTGATCGTATCGTGGTACTGCAGCGGTAGTACCAGAATTTCTTAAAGGGAGTGACTAAGATTTATCAAATGCACAAATCTGCACTACGAACGTCATTTATACATTTGTTAGTGTAAGTTTGCAACAAATTTAGCCCCTCTTTGAATCCGCCACTGCGCGATAGTGAAACATTTTTGATTTAAGTCATATGACCAATTCGGCTGTAATCTCGCCAAACTTGGGAGAATTCCGCTCTTGCAGTAAAGATTAATAACGTGCCAAACATGACATTGGCACAAGATCTATGATTTTACATTTTTCTCTCAGATAAAAGCACGTGTTACTTAAGTTTAACTATGTTTAGTAATGAAGGTGATTTTTTTGTTAAAGCTTTTTCCTAAGGTTCTAAGGAAACAAAAGCCCTTTCTAGATCCACTTACTGCTTTTCTGAAAGCCATACTTCAGCGTTTTATTTTCAGCCTCTACCTCCCGCTCTTTACTAGAGGTCAAGGCTATACTTCAAATTCAAGGTTGAGGTTAAAGGCATAAACAACTGAAAATTGTTTTGCTTCGTTTCGTTTAATACATCACGAAAACCTCGACTGAAGACGTCGTCCTCTTCCAAAAATAATAACAAATCAGAATGCTTGCCACTGATTGCGACAGTATCGTGATTTTTTTGCGCCTGCATAGCATGGGTCAGCAACTTCAGCAGGATACAAGAATGTATGGAAGACAGCAGGATTAGCAGGGATCTTCCTCTGCAATGAAAAGGATAATGGTGTCTAGATATAAATATATGCAATCAGCAATCGATACCAGATAATCTTCCTCCAACTGCAAAACTCCGTTAGTCACTGTTCGTGAATGCTGTTCAAGTGCTTGTGTCCTTGTAATATGCCCATAGTAAAGATTATTCGGTACGAAGTGCTCCTCGAGTACTGACGACACAGAATCGGACCAGAGACCATTTGCTGAGTTACAGAAAATAGATGTGCTAAGAATTCTTGGGTATATGGATGACGTATCATTATTAATAACATTGCAAGGGTATTTCTCGGGGGATCTTCGACTAGTCGATCGGAATTGCGCTCAACAATGTTATGAAGTTTTTCAAAAACATCTTTCTCTATTCCCAAAAGCATTTATATTGTACTACCGCGTACCAAATAATCCCGTCACCGTAGAAGATCACGGAAATTCTGGGGTTATGTCTTCTTAATTAATTTTCAGAGACATCAACTAAACTGTCAAAAACAAGCCTACTATAGAATTACGGAACCATTTGATCACACGATATTTTACTTTTGGAGTGACAATTTACTTTTATTCACAATCATATTGCAATATGTACATTTCATAATATATGTTGTAAAAACCTTGGAAAGTAAGCTATTGCTATAGCAACACCTAGTGGTTAACAATTTCCTTTATTTCCATTTTCTATGTAAATGACACTTTACAGACATTTATGGTAACTAAGTAAATGAGTAGTTACAACTACAGCCCTGTAAAGCTTTACGGGCTCCTAAAAGAGACCGGTAAAATTTTACAATGCTCATCAACAAAAAACTATGGAAACTAGTTTGTTGCTTAACCACAACACCATGACAATGCCTAGCTATAAATTGTGCTATCGCCTTTGATTACAAAATGTCTTTTTATAAAAAAATATACAATTTATTAAAAAAAACGCTGGTGAAGGTGGAAATAAAACTGTACGCGACACGCTTTGCAATTAATCTTTACTGGGCTCACTGGGTTATAAAAGCTCACTCCTTCGTCGCTCGCCCCATAAACATTCCAGCTCACCCGTAAGGATTAATTTATAAAGCTTGGCACGTAAATAACTATTACATGTCTGTAAACTGACATGTAAAGTATTAGCCAATTTTTTTTGTGAATAATTTAAAACAGGACATTTTATCCGATTTAAATTTAGGTTTTTATAAATATATTTAACGCTAAAAACATCTTTTTTATTTAATATTAGTTTTATTTTTTTACGATCGAATTAATTAATTTCTAATTTTAAAATACTGAGCGCTTACATTGCCATCTAGAGGCGAAGAATGAAACCTTAAAATTTTAAAATTTCTTTTCATCGATAGATGGCGCTTATTGGAATTATGACCACGGCCTACTATATTCATATAAGCTAGCGAAGCTTATATGAGCTTATATGAATCTAGTAGGCCATGTTATGACAGTATACAGAAAATTTATTTTAAAATTTAAAATTACTTTTTATTTTGATTATTTAAGTCTAATGATTGTGGATAAACTAGTATACATGTTTCGTTGGTAGAGTTTCCAAGCTTCGCGATATTGTTTGGCCTCAACGTACCATCTCGCTCAAACAATTATCGCTTGGCTTGTAAAGATAACCTTTACCAACTCAACATGTAATATACTATTTCCTACGACCCCATACGAAACTGAACAATAGCAGACGCTACTGACAATTGACATTAAGAAAGTAGGTCATATAACACGCGTGTGTTAGGAGTATATAGCAGGCTAAGCATTATCTAGAAATCCATGAATCTTGTTTAGTTTAAAATAATGACATTAATGTTTAATCCAATTCCAATTTGAGAAGCATTTTAACCATTATGTATCTATTCTTTTCTTATAAATATAACTTTAATTAATGTTTAATTCGTTATTTTAGCTATCAAAAAGAAATTTTTATACTTTGCGTTCACAATGGGCTCATTGTGATGCCGAAAACGATTTCATAATAGAGGAGATTATAACATCGTTTTTGGGGACTATTTGTTTTGTAAGATTGGTAACATTTGTTTTATATTACATATAAACACATTTAAGTTTGACACATTCTAACCTCACAAAACGTGAAAAGTCATTTTATAGTGTTACCACATGTTAAACGCAAAAAATCACTAGATTGTAATACTGTTTTTAATAGCTTGAAATTACCAATTTCCTTAGAATATAAAACTGTAGGAAGGAATATAATCGTCTAGAACATGCGACCAGGATGAAGGTCTCAATATGGCGGAGTAGGTGTTTCCGGTTTTGTAATGACATATTTCTGTTGGCGGTTTTCGCAGTCTCGAAATACGTACATAAACTACATAACCTCACTTTTAACATAATATTTTGAAATTAATCTTAGAATATAAAATTTATATTTAATATTCTAAATCAACGAATACTTGTGACATGTAATTCTCTTTTTCGTATTTGTCGGAGTTTGAGAGAAAAGCAGATTTAGATGGTGTCTAACGACAGCCAATGTGACGTCATGTCCGTCGCTTTTACAGCTCATTGCGCCGAGTAGTTACGCTCTTTTCTACATTTTTATATTCTAAGCAAATTTCTGTAAAATTAATGACGCACATTATAAAAAATAGTATATTATACTTGTTTTATAAGACGTATTGTAGCACTCGTTTTTTTGGAACACTCGTTGTTTCTCTCGTCGTGTCCCAAACAACTCGTGCTACAATAGACTGTCTTATATAACTCGTATAATAATATACTATTCTGTACATTATACCTAACGTAACTTCACTATAATAAATAAAAATTTTGATGCAAGTTTGCTAAGGTTAAAATCAGCGATGTCAACTGAGAGGAAAATAAAATAAAAGTAATATCAAATAATTTAGTTAGGCAACCTCTTTCACTGTTGGGCAAACTCTCATTGTTGAGTTTTCTGCCCTATAATAAAACAAAAACATTGAACGTGTCAGGAATGTTTTACTGGCGTCTCTGCAAAATCATACCCTCTTTTATGTAAAGCCTGTATTTAAACGGATGCTAAACACGCATTAAACAACGTACGTTAATAAAAATGTTTGGGCATAGTAATGAAATAGGTAACGACTTATAATCGTAATTACAATCTTTTTCTATTTTGCGTCTTATAATAAAGCTGTTAAAGCACCCAAACGAGTGAGTTTATAGGTCATTTGAGTGCTTTATTAGCCCGATTTTTTCAAAGTTGATAACATTGAAAAAACTGAAAGCAATAAATCTTGCTTTATGAAACTAGTTCTTTAATATATTATTGGTTTCGTTTAGAAATATCTTCTGTCTGGATCACACTATGTATGCGACTGGTTTTGACAATGAAATAAAGTGCTAAAATGGTAAACAATTATATTTCAGATTTTGACAGAATCAAAATGTGTGACTGTATTCTGATCATTACAGAATTTAAGAGTTTCATTTGAAAGACTACAATGAAAGAGTGAAACCTACTTGACAATTTGATGCTTTTATTAGAATTATTACATTATTATTACAAAATTACTTAATTACAAAATCTAAATACCAGCAAACACAGCAACATATTATTTACGTAACTGAGAGTAATAATGCCTACATTATTATGTAGCAGCTAAGTAAAATTCAAGTCATCTGGAGAGCGTTATGTCCGCCTCATTATGCATCTGTTATTTACGTAAATTCTATATCACTGTTAATACATATGAGATATGTAAAATACAATCTGTATTACAAATATATACAAAGCGCCGTATATTTTTCGTTTATTTAATTATGAGCATGTTCTATCATATATAAAATCGATACATTGCAGTTCCTCGAAAATTCTTAGGCGGCGATCCACTTCCTACCTGTAATCCTGAACTTACCTGTAATCTCTTTGCAACAGGATTTTTAAGTTAAAGCAACAATTTTCAAATTTTCCACTTTGTATAGGATAACTTATTTCTTTAAAATAGTAATAGATTTCTGTAATAGTAAAATTAGAAGAAACAGAAAACTCAAAACATTTTTATTTATTTTGTTTATTAAAAAAGGAAAAGATATAGTTATTAATTAATAACTTATTATAGAAAAAAAATCAGTATTATATTATTACATAACATGCAATATAACAAAGTAGGAAAAAATCAAAAGCTATGTATAAACAACATCATTAATCAAAATGCCAACTGATTTAACGTTATTCCTGGTTTTTTAACAAATTATGCCATACGGTTTTATTCAATTTCTCGATTCCTATTAAATGATATGACATGTTAACATGTACATTGCTGAATCTAACTTTTTATGGTATTAATTTACAGTGGCCTAATATATTTTGCCTTGAAACGTTTTAATAAACAATAAATGCGTTTAATCAGTTATCGCCATTTTAAAAATACGTTTCACTTCATAATAAAATATTAATTCACTGGAAATTAAATTTGTTGCGGCTGTATATTCCACTTCCGAAATGTTTCCGTCACAGAAATAAAACTGGTTATTGTATTTTAATATTGATAACATTGAAAAAAATTGAAAGCAATAAATCTTGCTTTATGAAACTCGTTCTTTAATATATTACTGATCATTACAGAATTTAATAGTTTCATTTGAAAGACCACAATTAAATAGTGAAACCTACTTAACAATTTAATGCTTTTATTAGAATTATTAGATTATTATTACAAAATTGCTTAATTGCAAATTCAAAATACATCACATCCAAACAGTTTCACTTGATTATGAATAGCCAAGTGTTTTTTCAGTGAACGTTTCCTTTTTGTCTTATAGGCACATAAATCAGATTTGAATGATTTTTCTTCTTTGTGACGAAGTAAGTGTGCTCTAAGGTCGTATCTGATTTTACATTAATAGTCACAATAGCTACAGCTAAATTGTTTTTGATTAGAATGTACCCGTTGCATGTGGTATTGCAAATTCGTCTGCTGTTTATATTTATAGTTACATATGATACACTGGAATGGCTTTTCTTCACAGCCACATAAGTTACATTTGAACAGCTTGTCAATACTACGACGGACGTTGTGTGTTCGCAGATCCCCTTTTTGTATAGATTTATAATCACAATTGTCACATTGGAATGGTTTCATTCATTGACTTTCACAATTACGATTATGAAAAAGCATATGTTGTTGTAGTCTATTTTTTTATGTACATTTTTATCATCATATGTTGCGTTTGAATGGTTTCTCTCCAGTATGGATAAATATATGCAACTGCAAATTTCGTTTAGTTTTCAATTTCTTACCACATACATTACATTTGTAGAGCCTGTCATTACTGTGACGAACCATGTGTTTTTGTAGATCCCCTTTTCGTGTTGATGTATAATCACATTTGTCACATTGGAATGGCTTCATGCCGATGTGAATAAACATATGCTCCTTCAAATTATCTTTCCGGTAAGCTTTATAGTCACACTGATCACAAGAGAAAAGTTTCTTACTAGAATGTGAATGCATGTTATGTTGTCTGAGAATTTCTCTAGACACAAATTTACATTTACATATTTCACACTCAATTGATTTCTCATAATTATGATGACGCATATGTTTTTGTAGTGTATCTTTTGCTGAACATTTATAATCACATTTGTCACATTTGAATGACTTGACTCCAATATGAATACGTGTAATATGCTGCTTTAAATTATCTTTCCGGTCAGTCTTATAGTCACACTGATCACAGGAGAAAGGTTTCTCACCAGAATGTGAATGCATCTTATGTTGTCTGAGAGTTCCTTTTGACACAAATTTACATTTACATATTTCACACTCAATTGATTTCTCATAATTATGATGACGCATATGTTTTTGTAGTGTATCTTTTACTGAACATTTATAATCACATTTGTCACATTTGAATGACTTGACTCCAATATGAATACGTATAATATGCAGCTTTAAATTATCTTTCCGGTCAGCCTTATAGTCACACTGATCACAGGAGAAAGGTTTCTCACCAGAATGTGAATGCATGTTATGTTGTCTGAGAGTTCCTTTTGACACAAATTTACATTTACATATTTTACATTCAATTGATTTATTATGTAGACGCATATGTTTTTTTAGTGTACTTTTTCTTGAACATTTATAATCACATTTATCACATTTGAATGGCTTCACTCCAATATGAATTCGCCTAATATGCTGCAGCAAATCATTTTCCCGGTAAGCTTTATAGTCACACTGATCACAGGAGAAAGGTTTCTCACCAGAATGCATACGCATATGTCGTCTGAGATATCCTTTCGACCCAAATTTACATTTACATATTTCACATTCAATAGATTTCTCACAATTACGATTATGAAGACGCATATGTTGTTCTAGTCCAGTTTTTTGTGTACATTTATAATCACATATATTGCATTTGATTGGTTTTTCTCCAGTATGAATAAATATATGTTGCTGTAAGGTTCTTTTAGTTTTCAATTTCTTACCACATATATTACATTTACAGAGTCTGTCATCACTATGCCAAACCATGTGTTTTCGTAGACCAGCTTTTCGTACTGATTTATAATCACATTTGTCACATTGAAATGGCTTCACTCCAATATGAACAAGCATAATATGCTCCCGCAAACTATCTTTCCGGCAAGCTGTATAGTCACACTGATAACAGGAGAAAGGTTTCTCGACGGAATGTGTATGCATATGTTGTCCGAGATTTCTTTTCGTCATAAATTTACGTTTACATATTTCACAATGGAATGGTTTTTCACTATTATTGATTTGAGAAGGGCTCTTGTTATGAGTAAGCTGATGTTGTGACAACTCATCGCTGGATGCACATTTAAATTGACAGAAAACACATAAGAATGGTTTCTCATCATTATGAGTGAGCACGTTTTCCTGTACACTACTTCCATCGAAAATTTTGTACCCGGATAGATCATATTTAAAAGGCTTTTCTTCAGTGTTTGAAAGTATGAGTTTATGTAGGTCATTTTTCTCTAGTTTACTCTGAAGAGTTTTCTCACTATCATCAATGTCTTTATTACTATCTAATGGTCCTCCATCACTGTTAATACAGATATGATCCTTCAAGGCATCTATCGTTGGAAATCTGTGATTGCACTTTTCACATTCATTCTTCGCGATAGGCACTTCCTGATATGTTGGTAATTCATTTATGAGCAAACATTTATTATCCTCGTTATCACTAAAATAGGTGGAAGTATTGTTGGGTAATGGATCAGTTTTTATAGTAAAATATTCTAGTGCGTGCGGTTCTATTTTTATATGCACTTCATCCTTAACAGTAACCACATGGATATTAGAAATATCTTTGATGTGTGCCATCATAGAGGACAATATAATAATGATAAACAGATATGCCCTTTTTCTTTGTAACGTATTAGCCTGTTAGCCGATATTCGGAACTGAAACTGGCGAAAAATCCCACTTCTAATGTTGTTATCGTTCTGGTTGCAGGGTTGCCATACGTCCCGATTTTCTTAAAAACATCACACGTCCCGTAAATGTTTTGATAAAAATTGATTCTTTCGAAGTTACCTTAGTCACACTTTTTATTTAGCCATAGTCAGGTTCATAATTTTATATTTGTAATTTTGTTAAGATTGTATCTATTGTAATAACCAGTGTTATTACAATATATGTATCTATTGGTCGTCTCACGTTGAGACTACAGTATGTGTTCTTATGGACAACGGAGTTGCTAAGCATCTTGCAAGCAACTTTTAAAAACACATTCTAAAGTCCTCGAACACGTCGATTTTTTTTCAATTTTAGACCTCTAAAATAATACAAAGTTTCAGTAAATAGTTTATATAAAAAATTACATGATGAAAAAAATTAAATTAAAAACGTAAAATTTTCATAGCTTTTGAAAAATGCGGTATCGCATACGTCATAGCTGCTTCTCCGCAGTATCAAAATGTTAAGACATACGCCATTAAATCTTTCAGGTAATTGGCATTGAGCTAGTATAAGATGGTTGCTAAAAACGTAATGTATGGTTTGATGCGTTCTTTGTTTGCGGCGTTTCCACATGTGATTCGAAACACAACTTAACCTTACAAATAAAAAAAATTAATTTTAATAAATTTAATTTTAAAAATCTCTTAAAGCAGTGATAAGTAGTTTTGATTTTGAAATAAGTGTTGACAATAAATATATACTAGTTTATTTATAAAACTCATTTTAGCCATTACTGTGAACAGGTTTTTCAAATGCAAAGTTGATCTGGTTATTTTTAAAGAAAAGTACAAATAATTTCGTGCCCAAGCCTTGAAGAGATGTATCTGTGTTAGTAAGGTTCGAAGATAATTAATAAACTACGAATTCAAATAACAAATCAACAACAATCCGATTTATTATTCTACACACAGCAATAATCTATTGTATTCATAACAAACAATTAACTCTTTAACGTTTCTCCTCTCTTGTGCGGCGCTCGCAAAATATCGGCTGCTCTTAGCTCCGAGTGTTCCGCGTCTCTTGTATTGAGTCACCTCATGGCTTATCGAGATACCGCTAAAATGTGTATTACAAAATTTACAAAAACAAGATTCCAAATTCTTCAGCAATTTACTATTAAAAAATATTATTAAAATCACCTGAATTATTTACACAAAAATTACAAAAAACAAAAACAATGAAAATATAACCTAACAAACACGTGTGTAGACAAACAAATCAATGATAACGTAAACAACAATGCCACAACGCAGGTCGCATCTGGCAAATGCGCATTTTCAGCTAATCGCGTACAAGCTAGCAGTTATGACGTATACAGAGCGGGAAGATTACTCATTTAAATTTAAAGCAATTTTTATTTTTTTTATGCCTAAAACATAGCCAGGGAAAATTATTTGCTGATATTCTGCTTTACTAGTAGGTGTTAACTGCAATAAAATTTAAAAAAAAGTAATTCCTGTAGCCTATTTAAACAATTAACTTAAAATGAAGTAGCGATGTTAACAATTTTGTCATTAAGCATTAATCATGCATACTACATATAGAACATTCTATTAACAAAAGCCTTGTACTGTTTTATGCTACTTGAATAACTGATTTTGCATCTGCTCAAGTCTTACAATTATGCATTCACTTATTGTTGCCGGTTTCGTTAATTTCATTACTAAATACTACTACTATTTAACTCGAAGAGCTTGGTTTCCATAGTATCCATTATTGCAAAAAATAATTGTAACTGTGACAATAGAGCTTTTGGAGCAAAAAGAGTTTAATGCCGAACTTACTCGAAGACACATAATATGTAGCCAGACCGTAACTTAATGTACTGAGTGAGTCTAATAGGGGGCAGGTAATCTCCTTTATTCGACGTTAATTAAAATTGTTGAATTTTCTGCCCTATAATAAAACAAAAATTTTGAATGTGTCAGGATTGTTTTATTGGCGTCTCTGCAAAATCATACCCTCTTTTAAGTAAAGCCTGTATTTAAACGGATGCTAAACACGCATTAAACAACATACGTTAATAAAAATGTTTGGGCATAGTAATGAAATAGGTAAGGACTTATAATCGTAATTACAATCTTTTTCTATTTTGCGTCTATAATACAGCTGTTAAAGCACCCAAAACAGTGCGTTTATAGCTCATTTGTGTGCTTTAATAACCCAACTTTTTCAAAGTTGATAACATTGAAGAACAATTGAAAACAATAAATCTTGCTTTATGAAACTTGTTCTTTAATATATATTTGTTTCATTCAGAAATATATCATGCCTAGATCACACTATGCATTAGGGTGGCCGTTATTTTGCAAAAGTTAAAGTTTTTTATGTCCCCCCCCTCTAGATCTCTTTAAAATGTGAAAAACGTGAGCTGTGCAAAATATTGTCAGCTGTGTCAATATTAAGCCGTGCCACCGAGAGGTTAAAGTTTTAGATGGGATTTAACATGGGTTTGGTGCACTGCTAGAAACTTTGTGGCATAACTTGTTTATCTTTGTTTTCACGTGAAATTTTGTATACTTATGTTGTTGAAGTTGCTTAACACGAATCTGAAGCCAAAGAATCTTTGGCAGTTTCGCGAAAATGCTAATTTTAGTGAAGTTGACTTCTTTCTTGACAGCTGTAAACTGTCAAAAGTTTTTCTGACAGTTTGAATTGTATTATATTAGGTGCTTTCCATTGGGTTAATCTACTGATCCAGTTCTATATGATCAGGTCATCTTAAGATCAGTTCATAATAATTTGCCAATGGAACAACTTTAGATCACAATCTTGACAGATTATAAAACCTAACCTATAGCAACAAAACAAGTGATAAGAGTGAAACTTCGTTGCAGTTATGAATAACGTAAATAAATGAGGGAAAAAATACATTAGACACTGTTATATTAAAGGTTTCTTACAGGAAAATATGTTTCTAACATCAGCACTGGCTTCAGATGATAGCAGCAGCAGGAACAAATGTAGCGACAGTGATTTGGAAAATAATTTAATGCAAAAAACCCCAACCTATCCCAAAAGTTGAAGGATATATTGTGCTAGTTGTTAAGGAGTATAGCGATATAACTTTTCAGTCATTTTAGAATTACAAGGACTACGGCTGAAATATTAATTGGTTAGTATTACAGCATCTGTAGAATGGTAAATGTTAACCATTTTCATTATTATTCAGGTCGTTTAGCATCAAGTAGTTTCATACCTACTGGTGAGCATGGAGGAAAAGATTTCCGCTGAAGAATCATTGCTTCTCACTATGGTATTTGGTCAATAATGAAACATTCAGGCAAATTTCTGATGATTTAACGTTTCCTTAAGTTCAGCTCACAGAGTACTGTTAAGGGTTTTAAATTTTATTTTACCTTAAAGACAATATATTCGATGGCCAACTAATGAACGAGTTGCAACCACTGTTAGTGCATTCTAGAAACGGAAAGCCATAAACAATGTTCTGGGAGTAATTGATGGATGTCATCTTCAAATTGAAAGACCAAATGTTTATAACAATTTTTTATTTGAAATATATATATTCTAAAAACAATATTTTTTAACTTCATCCATTCATGCAATGTTATCAAATAAAGAATAATTGTAATCACCATTAAAAAAATATATATCAGATATAGAATTTATTTATTAAAAACAGGTTAAGTAACAAGTTATTAAAACAGATAAGTAAAAAAATGTTTAACTCATAGTAGTGTAATACTACAGTACTTTCAGTACTACAATGCCCAACCAGAGAGAGATGATCATTATATAAACCACTTCTTAGACTGGTTCAAACGTCCTCTAGTTAAATACTACTTATTTAATGCTAAATACTAATAGAGAAATCTAGTGCTTCTTTAGGAATTCTTGATGATCACCAATGGTCTATAAAAAGAAAACAAAATGATTTATTTTGATAATGAAAGCATCTTATCTATATTACCTTAAAGCGTTTTTCTGCGTCTTAAACTCCTAAGTCGAAACTTCTAACATGTTGAGAATTTTTTTGACAAATTAAAGTTGAAAAAATACTGCAATCTCACATCTGAAAATTAAAATAACATTGGTTTAATTTAACTAGTTTAAAGCAGAAAACTTGTATAATTTATCAACCTACTGCACAACTGGATGTACTTAATAGTAAATTGGTTTTGTATAAGGAAACACACAGAGAAGTAACTCCGATAATAAAACTCATTACTAAAAATTTTCGTAACGGATATTGCATTCTTTTACACGATATTAAATATCTGAATGTTATTTTAATTAACACTTACCATTCTGAGCTCTGTTGAAATCTTCCTCATTTACAAGAAGCCGATAATGGCAATTAGTTTCTGGTGCAAACAAATCTAACGAGAAACTCATCCTGGTATTGCAATTGGGAACAGCAATCTTTAATTACAACAGTTCTAAATAATACAAAAAAACAATCTGAATTAATATAATTTCTTTGTTGAGTTTATTACCTAAGTACCTACCAACCATAATAATATGTTTTTTTCACTACTAGCTTTAAAACATACTATTATCTAGTCTGTTGTCACCTTGTGAAGTTAGTCTTCTTGCCTAGTGGTAAATAATTTTTTATTATTGACTACTAGTCAATAATCCAGATTTTAGTGTAACACGGGGCAAAAATTCATCCCATTATACACTGGCATCCGGGAAAAAATCCGTGATCGTGATAGTACGTTTTTTATGTGAGAAGAATAAAAGGAATAAAAGTACTAGTAGTGAAAAAAATAATATATACACCACGGTTGTGAAGTGTTTTCTAGAGCCTCTCATCTTATATCCCTCGATGCTGCGCATCTCGGGATCTAATAATGCTCGGCTCTAGAAAAAACTCTTCACAACCTTGGTATATAATATACTATTAAATGAAAATGAGAAATCTTTCAGATTGTTAGAGGTTATTATTTCAAAAACCACAATCAGCTGATATTATTTCCCTCCACAGATCACTATACATACTTCAAAAACTGCGTGCTTGAAGGGCAAGGGGGGAGGTAATACAGATCAGCTTGGATCATCATGAACCAGGGCCAATGGAACAACAAATAAGTGAACAAGATGACTCTAGGGTAACACCAGATCAGTAAATCAGCCCAATGGAAAGCACCTATTCGTGTTCAGCAGTTTCAACAACATAAGTATATAAATTTCCAAGTTAAAACATAGAAAGATAAAAAGTTACGCCACAAAGTCTGTAAAAATGCACCAAATCCATGTTAAATCCCATTTAAACTTTAACCTCTCGGTGGCACGGGTTAATATTGACCTAATCGGCTGAAATTTTGCACAGCTCATTTTCTTGACATTTTAAATAGATCTAGGAGGGGGGAGCTAAGAAATTTTAACTTTTGCAAAATAACGGCCACCCTACTATGCATACGATTGGTTTTGACAGTGAAATAAGGTGTCAAAATGGTAAACAATTATATTTCAGATTTTGACAGAATCAAAATGTATGAGTGCATCCTGATCATCACATAATTTAAGAATTTCATTTGAAAGACCACAATGAAAGAGTGAAACCCACTTAACAATTTAATGCTTTTATTAGAATTATTACATTATTATTACAAAATTATTTAAGTATCAAATCTAAATACATCAACAGTTTCACTTGATTAAATGAATAGTCATGTGTTTTTCAGTGAACATTTCCTTTTTGTCTTATAAGCACATAAATCACATTTGAATGGTTTTTCTTCTCTGTGATGAAGTAAATGTACCCTATAAGGTTCCATTTACAGTCACAATAGCTACAGCTAAATTGTTTTTCATCAGAAGGTACTCGATGCATGTGCTGCTGCAAATTAGTCTGCCGTTTATATTTATAGTTACATATGATACACTGGAATGGTTTTTCTGTGTTGTGTTCGCACATCCCCTTTTCGTATAGATTTATAATTACAATTGTCACATTGGAATGGTTTCATTCCAATGTGACTAAGCATATGCTTGTTCAAATTAGTTTTCCGGTAAGCTTTATAATCACACTGATCACAGCAGAAAGGTTCTTCGCCAGAATGTGTATGCGTATGTTGTCTGAAAGTTCTTTTCGACACAAATTACATTTACATATTTCACATTCAATTGATTTTTTACAATTACGATTATGACAAAGCATTTGTTGATGTTTTACATTTGAAGAGCCTGTCATTACTATGACGAACCATGTGTCTTTGTAGATCCCCTTTTCAAGCTGATGTATAATCACATTTGTCACATTGAAATGGCTTTATTCCGATGTGAATAAACATATGGTCCCGTAAATGATCTTTCCGATAAGCTTTATAGTCGCACTGATCACAAGAGAAAAGTTTCTTATCAGAATGTGTACCCATATGTTGTCTGAGAGTTCCTTTAGATGCAAATTTACATTTACATATTTCACATTTAATTGATTTTTTATAATTATGATTATGAAGACGCATATGTTTTTGTAGTGTATCTTTTGTTGAACATTTATAATCGCATTTGTCACATTTGAATGACTTCACTCTAATGTGAATACGCACAATATGCTGCTGCAAATTATTTTCTCGGTAAGTTTTATAGTCACACTGATCACAGGAGAAATGTTTCTCACCATGTATACGCATATGTTGTCTGAGAGTATCTTTTGACGCAAATTTACATTTACATATTTCACATTCTTTTGATTCCTCATAATTATGATTCTGAAGACGCCTATGTCTTAGTAGTGTCGTTTTTGTTGAACATTTATAATCACATTTGTCACATTTGAATGACTTCACTTGAATATGAATACGCCTAATGTGCTCCTGCAAATTATTTTCCTGGCAACCTTTATAGTCACACTGATCACAGGAGAAAGGTTTCTCACCAGAATGTATATGCATATATTGCATATGTTGTCTGAGATATCCTTTCGACACAAATTTGCATTTACATATTTCGCATTCAATTGATTTCTCACTATTACGATTATGAAGACGCATATGTTGCTGTAGTCCATTTCTTTGTGTACATTTATAATCACATATATTGCATTTGATTGGTTTTTCTCCAGTATGAATGAATATATGTAGCTTCAAAACTGTTTTAGTTTTAAATTTCTTACCACATACATTACATTTGAATGGTCTTTCTCCAGTATGCGTGCGCATATGCTCCTGAAAACTTTTAATTCTAACTTTCCGATCACATACATTACATTTGAAGAGCCTGTCATTACTATGACGGTCATTACTATGAAGAATCATGTGTTTTCGTAGATTAGTTTTTCGTCCTGATTTATAATCACATTTGTCACACTGGAATGGCTTCACTCCAACATGAATAAGCGTAATATGCTCCCGCAAACTATCTTTCCGGCAAGCTGTATAATCACACTGATAACAGGAGAAAGGTTTCTCGCCGGAATGTGTATACATATGTTGTCCGAGATTTCTTTTCGTCATAAATTTACGTTGACATATTTCACACTGGAATGGTTTTTCACTATTATTGATTTGAGAAGGACTCTTGTTATGAGTAAGCTCATGTTGTGACAACTCATCGCTGGATGCACATTTAAATTGACAGAAAACACAGAAGAATGGTTTCTCATCATTATGAGTGAGCACATGTTTCTGTAAACTACTTCCATTGAAAATTTTGTACCCAGATATATCAAATTTAAAAAGCTTTTCTTCAATGTTTGGAAGTATTTGTTTATGTAGGTCATCTTCCTCTATTTTACACTGAAGAGTTTTCTCACTGCCATCAATGCCTTTATTACTTTCTAATGGTCCTCCATGACTGTTAATACAGATATGATCCTTCAGGGCATCTATCGTAAGAAATCTGTGATTGCATTTTTCACATTCACACTTCTTTGCAATAGGTACTTCCTCATATTTTGGTGATTCATTTATGAGCAAACATTTATTATCCTCGTTCTCGTTAGCACTAAAATAGGTGGAAGTGTTGTTGGGTAATGGATCAGTTTCCACATATTCTGGTATGTGTAATTCTATTTTTATATCCATGTCATCCTTAACAGCAACCACATTGGTATTAGAAATATCTTTGATGTCTGTCATCATAAAGAACAATATAATAATGATAAATAATATGCCCTTTTTCTTTGTAACCTATTAGCCTGTTATCTGATATTCGGAACTGAAACTGTCAAAAAATTCCACCTCATATGTTGTTATCCGTCTGGTTGCAGGGTTGCCATACGTCCCGATTTTCTTAAAAATATCACACATCTGGAAAACGTTTCGAAGTTACCTTAGTCATACTTTTTATTTAGCCATAGTCAGGTTCACATTTGTATATTTGCAAGTTTGTTAAAATTGTATTTATTGTAATAACGTATACTATTTAACTTCGATCGAAATAAATAAAAATTCCTGTAAGATTCTTACAGAAAGTACCCCCACGGTCAGTACATAACTGACACAACTTCACAGAATCTATGACCGACGTTGGTTTGTTCAATTTCTTAAAACACCAAAAGTGTCAACCTTGTGTGATTATCGAGAAGAAGTTGTTCAGAATGATATCACTAAAGTAAAGTGTATGGATTATTCCACGCAGCAACCTGAGTGTCTTTAAGATCGAATTGCGCGACTATCATTCTTGGCGTACACTGCAATTGTTGTTCAATTTTCTAGCTCGCCGCAAAATACGACCGGGAAGGCCAGTTGCATGCGATTCGAGTTTCTTGTTTTGATGCGATTTTAGGTTTAAATCCTAATTATTATAAAAGTAATGAGCCAGTTTTATGAAACCAGTTGCATTACTCGTATACAACCAGTTTCATGAAACCAGTCGCGCTAGTGAGAAAGCTGCCTAATAAGAGTTAACTGACTTAAGTCTACAATATTTAAATCCGAAGCACACTTTTAAAGAAAATGTAGTAAATAAAGCTCGTCTCTTAAAGCAATTTATTGCTACTACGGAATACAAAGACCCATTGAACTCAGCACTTCAGCAGATGGGTTAGCAAGCCACCAGCAGAGTACTTGTACAAAACATGAGCACTTATTACGAAACAAATATGGCTGCCATATTTCAATCAAAAGGAATAAAAATAAAATAACAGTGGTTTTGATATACTAATACTTAGTTGTGATAACACAAAAAAAATTTTTTTTCGAAATGATCGAGCGACCAGTACTGCAGCACTTCATATGGATTGATCCCAATTACTGTGAAGGGGGATGACAAAGAAATGGCTATTAGTTTAATCCGGCAACCTCTACAATATCAAAGCTTAGGTATTTGTAGACTTATATTAACAATCAGAATGAGTCCAACGGTTTTTTTATACGGAAAGCCTCTGTGCTTCCGGTCTGACGGAAAATCGAAAATTTGTAGAATTGTCGTTTTTTCGACCGTCGATTTCGACCATACCTCTGGATCGAATTTAAAGTGGTGGATACTCATCCGACGCAGAATTTAATGCTCTTTAATTCTTGTAATAGTGAAGTTTTCGTTGGAAAGCACCGCTTTGGTGTTATAAGCGGAAAACTAAAAAAGGTTCGAAGACTTCGTGGCTCTTTTGATGCCCTCAGGTAAGCTCGCGTCGAGGGACCGTGCAGACCTAGGATACTTATATTTGACGTCAAATGAAGCGATCGAAACGATCTCCGGCTTTTCAACATTTATTTCCACCAACGGATTCTATTTTACTGGCCTATAAGACATTGGTATGTATTTTTATTACCAGTAGTAATAATTTACAGCCTTTTATTATAGTTTTTCAAAAACTGTTATGAAATTTTGATATTTTCATTCTATTTCCTAGGTGTCAAAATGACACTTTAGTTAACTGGAACGAAAAAATTTTTTTTATTCTATAACAAAATTTAGTACATTACATACCGAGGCCGAAAGTACTCCATTCCTGTCGAGAGGACAATATAGTTTACCGAGAGGCGATAGCCTCGAGGTGAACTAGTTCTCGAGACACAGGAATGGTACTTTTGCCGAGGTTTGTATACTATTTTATTCGCAATCGTCCTTTAAATACCGAATTATCTAAAATTCTGGACAGATGCAAAATGTCATCGGTTGGGATTGGCATAACGTATGTCGCCACTTACATCATCAAATTCGATCGCATAATATTTCGAGGATTTTATTGAATAGGAGTATTTATAAATTAATAATAATACCTGGGTACTCGTTCTTTAGCAGCCAAGGTCCGCAACATTACCAAACATGATTTATACAGCCATTTATACACCGCATTTGGCGATGTAATTTTCTGCGCGCCACCTAGTAGCTGAATTTAAAGACACGTAGAGGTGCGAAAATAGGTCGTTTCGGACCATGAGAATGTCAAAGTTACAAACAATGATGCATTTTCGGACTCTAAATGGTCAGGAATGGACTCATTACCAATACGATTGCGAATAATAGTATATTACATGTTGAGTTGGTAAAGGCATGACCAACAACTACTTCTAAATGTAAACATTATGGCCTTCTCAAGCGGTAAGCTATTTGAGCTTACGGCAGAATATTCTTTGCGTCAAATTTTGCGATGCGGAATCGTCAAATAATCTTTTTCTGTAAATGCAGCTAAAGATTTTAGTTTCGTAAGTCCCACCCCTAATAGCATCTCCTACTGATAAAGAGCAGTTTTTAATATCATCTGAACTAAGAGTTAAAATTCAGAAGCTTGAAACAATTCATATATGAGTAGCTGGCATTTACTCTGTATCTGTAGCATGGATGCCAGGATACATTGTCAGCAAAGTGCAAGACAGAATTGCATGTAACGACTGTATTTTCCATTTCCATTGGTATCTACTACAATACCAGGATCTTTGATGAGGTTAATTAGCCAGCAAGATCGTGGAGGTTTCATATATCCAAGTCAAACTTTCGTAGCAGTTGTAGTGAGTGTTACATCTGTGACACAAGCACCTCTGTCTTTCCTCAGACTTGACAATGTATGTAACCAAATGATAGCGTTTATCGAACCTTCTTTGAGCCAAAATAGTTACTCTCCTGCAAAATGCATAACAGAGAATTATGCAATTTTATAATAAAAACAGTTATTAAACCAGTAGTAGATAATATCTGTTTAGAATAAACGGATTTTCTAAAAAGGAAGCGTGAGATACATAAATCCCCTAGCAAAAAAAATTTAAAACGTTACTCTGCCTTATGGTACTATTCCCTTTGGAGTTTAATATAGTTACATATATTTAATAAAAGTTGTTAAACTTCGCTAATAGTTCCTTCATTGCTCTTATTCGCTTTTTTCTTATGTAAATTGATTTATTAGGACTGACAGCTCTAAATTTCTTAATATATGTCAAACCAAAGATTATGAACTAAGATAAACAGTTTAGAGGGCACCACAGTCCGGACCGCTTGAGATGACCATAAGGTTTACATTTAATAGTAGTTGGTCATGGTAAAGAATATCCTTGCAAGTCAAACAATATCACTAAGCTTGAAAGCTATACCAACCAACTAAACATGTATACTGTTTTATTCACAATAATTAGACTTATTTAAATAATCAAAATAAAAAGTAATTTTAAAATAAATTTTCTATAAACTGTCATAACACGGCCTACTAGATTAATATAAGCTACGCTTATATACGGCCGTCTCATTTCCAGTTTTTTCATTGTTGAAAATTATTACAGATTCGTACGTTAAATGGCGTCCACTGGCGGTAATTTTACAACAAAGAAATTTGAAGTCAGAGCTCAGTCGTTAATTTTTAGGTTATACTTTGTCAATTGTGTCAAACTGCCTCCGATTAAAGAATGGTTACTCGAATATTAACAGTAATTACTAATAAGAAATGTATTAACAACGATCAAATATTAATAGATTATGCATTAAAAAACAATAGGTACGAGGGTCGTTTTTTTTTCAACCTCCGATTGGCTATAAATAAAAGACAAATGTATACAGGGTTATGATAATGTAATGCACAAAATTCATAAAACGTACAACGATCACTTTGGAACAAAATGCAAAAACACGTCAAATGTTTTTTTTTATTCCGCATCTTTTGACATAAGTTACAAAAATAACACGTCAAATTTGTCAAAGTTATGACGTCATTAACATATTTTTTTAATGGGAAGCTAAGATTTTTATTACATTATTGGAGAAAGCTTGTTTTGTTACACTAGGGAACAATAGTTGCAGTAGGGCTCACATAAGAAAAAAAAACGAGAAAATGAATAAAAAACGAAATAAACGTAAGTTTCATAATAATCGTTGTACGTTTTATGAATTTTGTGCATTACATTATCATAACCCTGTATAAAAAAATCATTTTATTACTAAAAGTTCTGTATACTTATGGTTACTTTTTGACATACTCACCATAAAGATTGAGGCATTTGTCGTATCTGTGGACAAGCTTTTCAATACCGTCTTCATAAAATTTGCCGCCAACGCATTTAAATGAGTCTTGACGTTGTCTTGAAGATCCTCGGTAGTTTGTAAGCACTGTTCTCCTAGCCACGTCTTCAGTTAAAAAAGATGAAGGGAAAAGATGAAAGTCACTCGGTGCTAGGTCGGGACTGTATGTCGGGTAATCGAAAATGTTCCATTGAAATTGCTCAAGGAGCCGTTGTGTTGCAACAGCACTGTGTGGACGGGCTTGTCATGGATCAGGACAAATTCCAGAAGTCAGCATTCCTCTTCTCTTGTTTTGAACGTCTCTCCGCAAAGTTTCGTCGTAAAGTTTCACAATAAACTACCGAGAATCTTCAAGACAACGTCAAGACTCATTTAAATGCGTTGGCGGCAACATTGTATGAAGACGGTATTGAAAAGCTTGTCCACAGATACGACAAATGCCTCAATCTTTATGGTGAGTATGTCAAAAAGTAACCATAAGTATACAGAACTTTTAGTAATAAAATGATTTTTTTATATACATTTGTCTTTTATTTATAGCCAATCGGAGGTTGAAAAAAAAACGACCCTCGTACATTATATTACATTACAAAACGTTTCATTAAAATTTTATTTAATATTTTAATTTATTATTCTTTCGACGTCTTTATTTTTATAAAAAAAGGCTGCCAGTCCCCAAATAAAATTGATAAACTATTAAAAAAAAGTTACATTAAAACTAAAAAACATACTTTAACAACCATTTTACAAATACACCTATTTTTATGGTATTTTTTCCGGTATGCTGTCAGTCTTTTCTCTATAGTCAATTCTCTATAGCTGGAGCAGCCTAAGTCTTCTTTTATTTGGAGTATAAATTGCAGTCTAGGTCTAGCTAGAGTGTTCTTTCCTTCGATGATGCTTTCTATTGTTATTTTTAGATAATATACCCGAAGGTCTTAAAGAATGTCTTATTAATCTATCTCTGCTTCTCATGGTCTTCTTCATTAAAACCACCGTATAACCAGGTTTTGGCGTTTCCATTTTGTTTTTGGCTGCGATTGTATATACAATAAACAAAAATTAAATTCCATTTTATATAAAAATAACGAATAAATAAACAAAGTTGCAACTCTCTCATAATTGTTTATACAGTGTTAGTAAAATGTTGTTTTGGGTTTGGCTTTCTTGTACTTTTTCTAGTGGCAATTGGCAAATTGGCTAAATGGCAATTTTAAGGTTAATCCCCCTCTTAGGGGAACTAAGGCTTTATTAAACACTTTTTATTATTCTGTAAGTTACATAACCTAAGAAATAGAAATGTAATAATTACACTGTGCTACAAATAAAAAATACAAGACCTCCTACCTATATAAACGGTTTGATATTGAAGAATAAAGACTTCATACTTGCAGAATTTTCCCATCTCTTCGAGTTTTTTTTCCAGCTTGCTGAATGTCACCTCATCCAGTTTTGATGCCTTCAGCCTTGCACTATTCTAATGACCAAAACTTAGCCATTTTTTGTCACATTTTGGAAATCTTTCTAATGGGAAGATAAGAAGTGTAGCTTTACAAAAGTTTAAAAATAATGAAAATCAGTGAAGAAATGACTGAGTTATACCCGAAAAAAGTCACGAAAAAAGTTTTTCTTCGGAAATGTTTAAGTTTCAGCGGTTCAAAATGATATTTACTCAACAAATAAAATTTCTTTCTTTTCATTTATTGAAGATATATTTTGTTTCATTTCTAGGAATTTTTTTGTTTTTTTAAATTGATGAATAAATGACGAAGTTATGGCCGATAATATTCAAAATAACAACTTCTTTTCATTATTTTAATCTGTCATTATAGTCCAGTGTCCAGGTAACCTGTACATTTTACCTTGCAAAAAGTCAAGTAGTTTTGGTTTTTGAATATATTTTGTATGTTGGGACCCAAAAAGCACTCATCTTCCTGAATGGTATGTTTGAGAAGAAAATACCACAAATGTGGTTATTAAAAGTTTCAACAAAAATAAGTATAGCACTAATTCGATCAGTATTATCCAAAACCCAATCTTCTAAATTTTATAACTTTTAATAAATTTTCAGTTAGATGGTTCCAGAAAATATGAACTAAATTTACACAATTTCTAACATGGAATTCTCAAAGCAATGGCTGCAGGAAGCATGACTTTTTTACAGAGAAAAGATAATGCAAAAATTTGAAGTTTTGGGTAATTTTCGAAAAGGAACCAAATTTGAAGGATAAAGATATGCATTAAGAAAATGACATATAGGCATGCAACCCAACATGCATAATAATAATAACAATGAAACTGAATCAAATTATACCAAAATCTACTTTTAATATAAGTTAGTAATTAAGTTTTAGTATAAATTAATTCATAGTAATTTTAACCATAACATTGGGCTGACAATTACTTTTACAGTCATCACTGATAAAGTTAGATTTAAACATCGTATAAAACTATTGGTAGTTGAATGCATTTAATGTTTTTGAAGAACAATAATTGTAACAGTAAGCAGATTAGATTGCCCATGTTTAATTAAGAAATAAGGAAGAAAAGATAGGTACTTGAAGCATAGTACTGTAAAGATGTTGTACAACTAATATTTTCTTAGGGTTAGAGCCTAAATATGATTTTGTAACTGGACTGCTTACAAATTGAGTTCATACTAATAACTTGCACTTGGCAGACAAAATGTTTATTCATATATTTTATTTTATATTTTAAGTGCTGCGTATGAAAATTAACACTAGATTTAAGACTACTAGCATTAATCATGCATACTACACATAGAACATTCTATTAATAAGTCTTGTACTGTTTGATGCTACTTGAATAACTGATTTTGCATCTGCTCAAGGTTTACAATTATCTATTCACTTATTGTTGCCGGTTTTGTTAATTTCATTACTAAATACAGTTTTCTTGTCAACTTGTTACTGTTCTTCAATCAAATGATGTTAAATCGCAACTACTAACATCAACTGAAATAGACAGAATGTCAAATCAGTTTTTGGCAGAAATTCCTAACATAATTCTTAATTAATTAATACATTAACCATTAATTGCCCATTTGATGTCATACAATGGGTAAGTTCGGCATTCAGATCTATTTAACTTAAAGAGCTCGGTTTCCATAGTATCCATTATTGCAAATAATTGTAACTATCACAATAGAGCTTTTGGAGCAAAAAGAATTACAATTTCGAACTTACCCAAAGACACATAATGTGTGGCCAGACCGTAACTTAATGTACTGAGTGAATCTAATAGGGGGCAACTTATCAGGTAATCTTCTTTGTTTGACGTTGATTAAAATTGTTGAGTTTTCTGCCCTACAATAAAACAAAAATTCTGAACGTGTCAGGATTGTTTTACTTGCGTCTCTGCATAATCATACCCTCTTTTATGTATGCCTGTCTATAATAGTTTAATAAACTATTATTATTATTTTTCCTACGACCCCATACGAAAGTGAACAATAGCAAACGCTACCGACATTAAGAAAGTGAGTCATATAACACGCGTATGTTAGGAACATAACACACGTGTGTGTTATGAAAATACGTCACGCTAAGCAATACCTAGAAATCCATGAATTTTGTTTACATTAAAATGACGACATTAATGTTTAATCCAATTTTGAGAAGCATTTTAACCATTATTATGTATCTATTCTTTTCTCATAAATATAACTTTAATTATTGTTTAATTAGTTATTTTAGCTATCAAAAAGAAATATCTATAGATTACACCTAACGAACCTCACTATAATACAAGAAATCTATTGAAGCAAGTTTGCCAAGATTAAAATCAGCGATGCCAAATGGGAGAAAAATAAAAGTAATAATTTAGTTAGGCAACCTCTTTCACACCTGTCATTATGTTATTAGTTGAAGTTATATTTGTTAATTATGAAGATATTATTAAATATAAATAAAAACTAATTATGTGCCTCTCAAATTATTATATTATAAATTGTAATAGTAATTCATTTAATTAACTTTGCTGCTAAACCCAAGGTTTAATTTTATACTATGTTTAAATAAGTTATGAAGATATGATTTTTTTAAATTGAAATTTATATTTAGTAAAAGAATCTATTAAATAAACTGTTAACAAACATCCATTCACTTTAACAATTGTCATAACAATACTTTTACATTTAACTTCTATTCAGCTCCAGAAAAATAAAATTAAGTTATCAAGATAACTTAATTTTATTTTTCTGGAAATGTTTTGATAGAAATTTCGTTAAATATTGTTTAAAAAATTAAACTTTATATCGTAAAAATAAATGGCTTAAGAAAATTAGCTTTAAGTGTGATTTTCTTTGTTAAACCTAACCATAAAAATTTTGCTTTAAAATCTTCAAAAATTATATTCTTGAAAATTTAAAAATCTAAATTTTTTAAACATTTGAAATTTGGGGGGGTCGTAGGAAAAATATTGTACAATACACGTTGGAAAGTGACTTTTCTGCACTCGTGTGATTTCCGCACTCGGCTTGCGCCTCGTGCGTCAATTCACACTCGTGCGTGCGAAAAGTTTCACTTTCCACACTAGTAATGTAATATACTATAAACGGATGCTAAACACACATTAAATAATGTACGTTAATAAAAATGTTTGGGTGTAGTAACAAAATGGACTTACAATTGTAATTACAATCTTTTTCTATTTTGCGTCTATAATAAAGCTGTTAAAGCACCCAAAACAGTGAGTTTATAAGCTCATTTGTGTGCTTCAATATCCCAACTTTTTCAAAGTTGATAACATTAACGAAAAATCTAAAGCAATCAGTCTTGCTTTATGAAACTCGTTCTTTGATATATTGTTTTGTTTAGAAATATACCATAAGGTATATATAATACCAAATAAGGTACCTAAATGGTAAACAATTATATTTTAGATTTTGGCAGAATCAAAATGTGTTATATCATTTGAAAGACCACAATGAAAGAGTGAAACCTACTTAACAATTTAATGCTTTTATTAGAATTGTTACATTATTATTATAAAATTACTTAATTACAAAATCTAAATACATCACATCCAAACAGTTTCACTTGATTATGAATAGTCATGTTTTTGTCTTATAAGCACATATCTCACATTTCAATGGTTTTTCTTCTCTGTGACAAAGTAAATGTGCCCTGAGGAAATATTTGATTTTCCATTTACAGTTACAATAGCTACAGCTAAATTATTTTTCATCAGAATGTATTCGATGCATGTGGTGCTGCAAATTCGTTTGCTGTTTATATTTATAGTTAGATATGATACACTGGAATGGTTTTTCTTCACCGCCACATAAGTTACATTTGAACAGCTTGTCAATACTATGACGGACCATGTGTGTTCGAAGATCCCCTGTTCGTGCAGATTTAAAATCATAATTGTTACATTGGAATGGTTTCATTCCAATGTGACTAAGCATGTGCTCGTTCAAATTAGTTTTCCGGTAATATAATCACACTGATCACAGCAGAAAGGTTTTTCGCCAGAATGTGTATGCATATGTTGTCTGAGAGTTCTTTTAAACACAATTTTACATTTACATATTTCACATTCAATTTTTTTTTTCAATTATGATTATGACAAAGCATATGTTGTTGTAGTCTATTTTTTTTGTACATTTATCAATATATGTTGCGTTTGAATGGTTTTTCTCCAGTATGGATAAATATATGCAACCGTAAATTTCTTTTAGTTTTCAATTTCTTACCGCAGACATTACATTTGAAGAGCCTGTCATTACTATGACTCACTATGTGTCTTTGTAGATCACCTTTTCGTGTTGATGTATAATCACATTTATCACATTGGAATGGCTTTATTCCGATGTGAATAAACATATGGTCCCGTAAATAATCTTTCCGATAAGCTTTATAGTCACACTGATCACAGGAGAAAGGTTTCTCACCAGAATGTATACGCGCATGTTGTCTGAGAGCATCTTTCGATGCAAATTTACGTTTACATACTTCACATTCTTTTGATTCCTCATAATTATGATTCAGAAGACGCCTATGTTTTTGTAGTGTATTTTTTGTTGAACATTTATAATCACATTTGAATGGCTTATGAATACGCCTAATATGCTCCCGCAATTTATTTTCCTGGGAACATTTATAGTCACACTGATCACAGGAGAAAGGGTTCTCACCAGAATGTATATGCATATATTGCATATGTTGTCTGAGATATCCTTTCGACACAAATTTACATTTACATATTTCACATTCAAATGATTTTTCACTATTACGATTATGAAGACGCATATGTTGTTGTAGTCCATTTTTTTGTGTACATTTCTTATCAGAATGTGAATGTATGTTATGTTGTCTGAGAGTTTCTTTTGACACAAATTTACATTTACATATGTTACATTCAATTAATTTCTCAGTTAATTTATAATTATGATTGTGAAGACGCATATGTTTTTGTAGTGTATCTTTTGTTGAACATTTATAATCACATTTGTCACATTTGAATGACTTCACTCCAATGTGAATACGCATAATATGCTGCTGCAAATTACTTTCCCGGTAAGTTTTATAGCCACACTGATCACACGAGAAAGGTTTCTCACCAGAATGTATAGGCATATGTTGTCTGAGAGTTTCTTTCGACACAAATTTATATTTACATATTTCACATTCAGTTGATTCCTCATAATTATGATTCTGAAAACACCTATGGTTTAGTAGTCTATTTTCTGTTGAACATTTATAATCACATTTGTCACATTTGAATGGCTTCACTCCAATATGAATACGCCTAATATGCCCCTGCAAATTACTTTCCTGGTAACCTTTATAGTCACACTGATCACAGGAAAAAAGTTTCTCACCAGAATGTATATGCGTATGTTGTCTGAGAGCTCCTTTCGACACAAATTTACATTTACATATTTCACATTCAACTGATTTCTCACTATTACGATTATGAAGACGCATATGTACCTGTAGTCCGCTTTTTTGTGTACATTTATAATCACATATATTGCATTTGATTGGTTTTTCTCCAGTATGAGTGAATATATGTAGCTTCAAAGTTGTTTTAGTTGTAAATTTCTTACCACATACATTACATTTGAATGGTCTTTCTCCAGTATGCGTGTGTATATGCTTCCTCAAAGTACTTTTACTTTTATATTTCCGACCACATACATTACATTTGAAGAGCCTGTCATTACTATGACAAACCATGTGGTCTCGTAGATTATTTTTTCGTACTGATTTATAATCACATTTGTCACATTGGAATAGCTTCCCTCCAATATGAATATGCATAATATGCTGCCGCAAACAACCTTTCAGGTAAGCTTTATAGTCACACTGATAACAGGAAAAAGGTTTTTTGCCGGAATGTGTATACATATGTTGTTTGAGATTTCTTTTTGTCATAAGTTTTCGTTTACATATTTCACACTGGAATGGTTTTTCACTATTGCTGATTTGAGAAGGGCTCTTGTTATGAGTAAGCTCATGTTGTGACAACTCATCGCTGGATGCACATTTAAATTGACAGAAAACACAGAAGAATGGTTTCTCATCATTATGAGTGAGCACATGTTCCTGTATATTACTTCCATTGAAAACTTTGTACCCGGATACATCAAATTTAAAAAGCTTTTCTTCAATGTTTGAAAGTATTTGTTTATGTAGGTCATCTTCCTCTATTTTACACTGAAGAGTTTTCTCACTACCATCAATGCCTTTATTACTTTCTAATGGTCCTCCATCATGGTTAATACACATATGATCCTTCAGGGCATCTATCGTTGGAAATCTGTGATTGCATTTTTCACATTCACACTTCTTTGCAATAGGTGCTTCCTCATATGTTGGTGATTCATTTATGAGCAAACATTTATTATCCTCGTTCTCGTTAGCACTAAAATAGGTGGAAGTGTTGTTGGGTAATGGATCAGTTTCCACATATTCTGGTATGTGTAATTCTATTTTTATATCCATGTCATCCTTAACAGCAACCACATTGGTATTAAAAATATCTTTGATGTCTGCCATCATAGAGGACTATATAATAATGATAAACAATAGTTCTATTCTTTTTACCACAGATCGTCTTAGTACTAATCTAAGACAAAGTGAGATTAACTAAGGTCATTGAAAGTAAAAAGAACATAAAAACATGTTTATGAAAATAAGCAGAAACCAACGAGGTAATAATAGAACAGGAGAGAGCCTAAGGTAGTGGGGGAAATGCAGCTTCTCTAGACGGAAGTTACCACTTTGCGGTAGGTTAGTTACTGCAAGATGGTTGTTGGTTGACATCCGGCAGTTTGAAGTTGTGCCGTGTATTTTGTGTTTTATGGTGTTATAAACGAGATTAGAACGATTTATATATTTAATTTGAAACTGTATTTACAGAAACTATTAAAAGATAACATTTAAAAGACATTACTAGTTTTAAGGTTAGTGTATGTACGTATCATTAAAAGTGTTGCGGACAATGGTGAATTGCGTGGTTTGTGGACGTTCTAAAACGCCAAAAATAAAAGAACTGAAGTTCTCTCTTCATCGGTAAGATAACAATTTACTTCTACTTCTAATATAAAAAATTAATAATGCACTAAAAGTTAGATTTATTTTGTTTGTCAAGCGTGCATGTCCAGTGGCGTAACAAGCGTAATTTCCATCTTGTTAAATACTGCTTTTAATTAATTCTTTTTCTTATGCAGGTTTCCTGTAAATCGTGAAATAAGGAAGGCGTGGATTAAGTTTGTTGGCAAATCTGACTGGGAACCTACCAAAAATTCATTTATATGCTCACAACATTTTGAAGAAAGTTGTTTTGACAAGTCTTCAATAAACAAAATACAACTTAAAAAGAACTCCATCCCTACTATACACATAACAAGATTGTTTATTCGGAATCATATGGTAATATGTGCATTCCTAACCGCCTCAGAGGGTGGGAAATTAACCATTCCTAACTTACTTTTAATTCCCTCTCTTGGTCAGGAATGTAATCATTCCCTACCTGTTATCCCTCTCTTGGTCAGGAATGTGATCATTCCCGACCTGTTGTAAGTTCGTAGTTTGCTCGGTAGAGGGCGGGTGCATTATTAGGTCAAGTTTGTCACTTCAGTTGTCAGTTGTAAATAATTATTGTCTGAATCTTTTTTATTTATTTGAACAAAGCAAGAAAAACACAAAAACATTTTAAGTTTAGTAAAAACACATCATCGTTAACAACTCGTACATATTTATTCATTATGGAGACGAGTTGTTTTTATCTTCTACAGGTAAGTTGTTAAAATTGATAGTTATCCTGGAGTTATCGTAGCTATTAATTCCAATACACAGTCCGTGTTTCAACTGTTCAGTTGAAAAATTGAACTGTTGTTTCATTCTCGAATCAGGATTTGAAATTAAAGCAGCACTACTAATATCTGTTTGCATCGTAGTGGAAGTTGAGGGACCAGGGAAATTGTACTCTTGTTGTACAAAAGTGGAAGGACCAGGAAGTGAGGAGGATGGATGTTTTTTAACCTCTGCGGACAGCAGTCTTGAAATTTTCAGTTGACCATCCAGAGAGTGATCAACATAGCTCTCTGCTATACCACTCGACTTCCACCCTCCCAGTCTTTTTAATTGGAGAACATCTCCTCCATTGTTGGCGAGTAAAGTAGCCGCTGTACGTCGAAAGCAATGCCCAGTGAATGCAGTGACATTATTTAGCTTCAGATACGATGCTATTTTTTGTGGGAAGTTAGAAATTGAGTTGTGTCCATAGGGCTGCCTGGTCATTTTTTTAAATCGAACTTGCATGAATAATCTGTCTTGCAGACCATCGATTGACTTGCGGAGATTTACATACTCTTGAATAATTGCAATCCACGTAGGATTAGTTATCACAAATGTTCTAGGTTGGTATGTTTTAGTATTGGGAATTACAATCACTACTTTATTTTCTAGAAATTCCACATCTGAAAACTTCATCTTAAATAATTCATCTGATCGACAGGCCCCAGAAACGCCAATTATTAAAGCAACCTGGAATACATGAAATATTGTAGAAAATGGTACAATTGTTTATAAAATTACATACCTTCTGAGGAAGAAATTCTTCTGGTGCTTCTTGCAGGAATTTATCTATATTTTCTTTGCTGAAGACGCTTGCTTTTTTGGGTTTGTACCCCACGTTTTGTTTTTTTAAATAAGCAATTAATTTGGAAAATTTCGAAATGTCAACGTTCTCACGGATCTTCAGCGTTGCTCGTAGCATTGAGTATCTTGCCCACAAAGTTGAGGCTTTTAGGCTTTCGCTAAGCTCGCTAAAGTAGGCCATAAGAATGTTTTCAGAATTTACATTTTGAACACTTTTCTTGAGACACCAATCCTTGAAAACCTTGTACGTAAGCTCATAGCGCGATTTGCTTTTCTGAGGCAGCAAATCTTCACCCGCTTTTTCTGCTGCCTTTTTTAATTCAGGTGGCGTACATTCAATGGCTGTACATTCCATCTCACTGTCGGACATTACGCAAAAAATGTTTGACATAAATATATTGACATTTGTTTCCAACGCTTACTCAGTGGACGTCGATAAACGGTAGAAATGAAACTGCATCACATTAATTGTTGTTTATTTGTTAAAAAATATGATGATTCCGAATAAAATAGTATACAAACCTCGGCGGGACGTTTCCTCCTGTCTCGAGCATTAGCTCACCTCGGGCCTGGGCCCTCGGTGAGCTATCTTAGCTCTCGACAGGAATGAAACACTTCCCGCCTCGGTATGTAATCTACTATTTTTATATTATGATTTATGAACATTCACTCCTAAATAGTATTATTTTCGAGTTTTTCTTTCTCACAAAATTGTGAATTCTAAAGCTAATGAAGAAAGGCTGGATTTAAATAAATTTATATATTTTTTGACTAGATATTCTGAGATTTTTGAATTTTCTATGCAGTTTAGGTTACATTTTTCTTTGCTCATATTTACTTCTGAATACATTAAATATACATATTTGTATTTTTGCAAACACTAAGTTTCTGTTGGGTACATATTTACTTTTCCCAAAGGGATAACAGTAAATGTAATAACTTCCAGATGTATACAATATACCAAGCTAGGAAACCATAAATAACAAAAGAATAGAGCAACAAAAGTAGGTACATCTTTCTGGGCAACAATAGTTATTTACGATACGAGTGCGGGAACACAATGTTCCCGCGTGAACGCAGTTTTGAAGCACGAGCGACCGAAGGGAGCGAGGGCCTTCATATGCGTGAACGCGGGAACATTGTTCACGCAAGAGAATTGTACAATACTTTTTGAAACGAACGTAGTCATTGTTATAAATGTCAAATAAAATTTTTATCTGATTTCACAACTTTTATTTAAAAAAATAAACCAAAGCAAGTCATGACTGCAATTGACAAATGTGACAGATTGTTTTTCGGCAGAAATTTTGCAGTAAAAAAGGTATTTAAATTTTGCAAGGGTTGGCAGTTGGCACCACTGAGTGTTTCCCGGTTTACTTAACCGGGAAACAAGTGTTCCCGGTTGACTAGACAGTGCGTCGAACACTGCTTTCTAGATAGTGAGTTCAAAAAAGATAAAACCTGTTTATTTTCAATTTAAAAGAAGTTTTGAAATCCCTCACTGAAATACATTTATGTACAGGTAAAATATGTTTAAGATATTTGGAATTTCTGAAGACTTGTTATGAAGGCACTTCTTTGTAGATATTTTTATAAACTCCTATGATAAGATTTAAATAAAAAATGGTTATATAAAATAAATTAAAAAGTAATTATAATTAAAAATTATAATTATAATTCAAGTTATTCCTTTACTCCTGGAATTTGTCTTTTTTTTTTATCTTTAGCCATATCATATGATACTGTAATTTATACATAGAAAGATGTACTGGTCAAATGGACGTGGTTTCCAAAGCCAAGAAACAACAAAAAAAACTTATTCCATTGTAAAAAAAATAAAGCTGCTATGTTTATGCTTAAGGTGGAAACTAAAATGAAATCCCCTACTGTAGTGATATGTCGACCTATACCTATAAGTTTTTTAATACATAAAATCTGACTTTTTCTAATGAAGTTGTATACCTATTTATACTATTAAACTTGACGTTAATTAATAATTGAGATGACTGAAATAAAAAGCAATCTACATCTATATTCTGTTTTTATAGGATAGAGCTTTAGTGCCTACTACTGGACTTCCTAAGGATGAATCTCAGCCTGGACCTTCTGCATCTTTTGACACTGGGATTCAGGAATTTCCAGCATTTACTGCTTTATCAACTCCAGATACTATACGTTTACAGACCCCTCCACCTGGTACTTCAGCTGAAGTAGATACTCCAAGAAAAGTTGCGCTTAAACGCAAAATTAAAGAATTGCAGCGTAAGGACTGCATTCGTGCAAAACGAATACGAGTATTACAAAAGCGATGTTGGTATCAAAAGAAAAGAATATTTCAACTGAGTAGTGTAGTAAAGGAGTTACAAAAGAAGCAATTCCTTACTGAAGACCATGTTAGTGTAATAATGGATAACTTTGGTAAACATCAAGAACTACTTAATCACATGTTTTGTAGAGCAAAAGCAATGAAAGTAAGTAAGAAATATGGAGAAGAGATAAGAAAGTTTGCAGTTACCTTACATTTCTTTTCACCAAGAGCATACCAATATGTTCGTCAAACATTTCAAAATTGTTTACCACACATTAAAACTTTATCTAAATGGTATTCTGCTATTGATGCTGGCCCTGGTTTTACCAAAGAAGTATTAGATCTATTAACAGTTAAAGCTAAGTCACAGGAGCAGAAATTAATATGTTCTTTAGTAATGGACGAAATGGCCGTACGCCAACATACTGAATGGGATGGACATCATCTACATGGCTATGTTGATTTTGGATCGACTATTGATTGTCAGCAACTTGATGTTGCCAAAGAGGTACTAGTGTTTATGTTGGTGGCAATTAATGATACTTGGAAAGTACCGGTTGGCTATTTTTTTATCAATGGCCTAAATAGTGCCCAAAAAGCATCGTTAGTATCAAGATGCATTGATGTTGTCACATCATGCCATGTTGACATATCAAATCTAACATTTGATGGTTTACCGTCAAATTTTACAATGGCAAATATTTTAGGATGTAAGTTAGAACTAGAATCTCTAGTTACTTATTTTATGCATGATAATAATAGTTATTTATTGTATAAGTGTTTCAGAGAGCATTTTATCCACGCAAGAATGTTTAAACGCGAGAGCTTGCTCGAGCGTTTAATTTTCTTAAGTGGATAAAATGCGAGTGAAACACGAATTGCAATACAACATTTTATCCACAATTACAGCGATTTAAAATCAGAACCGCCAAAATTTCATCTCATGTCATCAAAAAATGATTTGACATTACACTCTGACAGCGGATGTCACCTCAAAAATCATTGAAATTAACTAAAAAACATGGGAGGTGTTGAATCGTCGCTATTTATTTTCGATTGTTTATCGACTCCATTTGTACAAAACGCTGTGCAAGTTGGTGAAAATGGAAGAAAGTGATACTATTCCTGAGACAATTAGCGACTCGCCAGTTATTGCCTGCGAAGTCCAGGGAACATTATGAAAAGGTATTTTCAGAATTTAATGAATGGAAGGAAGAACGGGGGGTAATGACAATAAGTGAGGAAGTTCTGCTATCGTATTTCTTAAATTTGAAGAAAAGGTATGCAATTTCATCCATGTGGTCGAAGTACTCGATGCTGAAGGCCGCTATAAAGGTCTATAAAAACATAGACATTGGAAAATATAGTAAGCTCATGGCCTATCTGAAGAATCAGTCAAAAGGATACAGGCCGAAGAAAGCTGCAGTATTGGAAAGAACACACGTGGAAGAGTTTTTGACAAGAGCTTGCGATAAAGAATATTTGATGATCAAGGTAATCTCTGTCATTACATAGACATTGTAGATAATAAATTTTGGAATATTTTAGGTTGCATTAATAATGGGGGTGTCTGGTGCCTGTCGATGCTGTGAGCTGACAAATTTGAAAATCAGTGAAGTAGAAGACAGAGGCGCATACCTGATTGTTTCGATACCAGATACCAAGACGGGCGTTTCACGAAAATTCACAATTCTAGAAGAAAGATTCTCTATCAACACTGTGGAGAAGTGTAGGAAATACATGTCCTTACGTCCGAAGAAGTTATCCATTGAGAGATTCTTTTTACGATACGCTAATCAAAAATGTACATCGCAACCTGTTGGAATTAACACTTTATCGAAAGTTCCTTCAATAGTTGCTTCGTTTTTGAATCTGGCGAACGCAGAAGCTTATACCGGCCATTGCATGAGACGCACTTCAACAACTTTACTGGCCAATCGAGGTGCTAATCTTACAACAATTAAACGACATGGTGGGTGGAGGAGCTCCGCCATAGCAGAAACTTATATCGAAGATTCTGTATCTAATAAGCTTGATATCTCAAGAAAAATCCAAGGTTCTCCTGGTACTAGTCGTTCCTTACTAGAGGAGACGTCCATTGTTCCTACAACTACTATTCGTTCTGGAACCGATAACAACTACAAGCTTCTTATTAATGGAAACGAAGTGAAATATGATAAAACAAAAAACGAAATGTCTATTAATGTAAATGTTAATGTCAATATTAATAATAAATAGAATGCGATTGATTTAAGATTGTATTTTTTCATTATTCCACTAGTGGAATAAAGTGATTTCATTATTCCACTAGTGGATAAAGTGTTACTTTATACGGTTCGTAAGTGTGGATAAAACTTCAATTATAAGGTAATTGTGGATAAAAAAATATATATATTGCCTGATCCATTCCATATGTTAAAATTAATTAGAAATACGTTTGGAGAGATAAAAGTATTATTTAATGGGAGTAGAACAATTAACTTTAGTTATGTAGAAAAGTTAAATCAACTACAAGAAGACGAAGGCTTGCATTTAGCTAATAAATTGCGACGGTCTCATATCAATTTTTTTAAACAAAAAATGAAACTGGCAACGCAATTATTAAGCAATTCTGTGGCCGAAGCACTTTTATATTGTAAAAATATTTTGAAATTAGAAGCTTTTCAAAATTGTACCGAAACTGCTAAATTCATAAAAATTGTAAATGATGCATTTGATATATTGAATTCTCACAAGATTACAGAGTTTGAATTCAAACAGGCATTAAATCAGCATAATATTGCAAAAATCATAGAATTTAGCAATGAACTAACTGATATATTAGGTTTAAAGCTTTCTACTGGAGAGCTACTAATTAACTCTAATAGAAAGACTGGTTTTTTAGGTTTACTTGTGTGTTTTACCTCCATTATAGGGATGTTTCAGGAGTATGTTGCAGGAGATAATAATGTTTTAAAATATATACCGGTATATAAGTGTAGCCAAGACCATTTAGAATTATTTTTTGGTTCAATTAGAGCATGTGGCGGTAGTAACAATAACCCAACAACTCGTCAATTTACTGCTGCTTATAAAAAACTAATTGTACGTGCAGAAGTTCGAGATGGGGGGTTGGGTAACTGTGTGCCACTGCAGCAAATCAATATTTTAAATAATATTACCACATGTACAAAATCTTCACCTGAAGATGAGATAAACGAAAATGTTTCTTTGAACATTTCTCAGGAAAGTTCATCAAATATTGAAGACCATTTGAACTTTTCTGAGCAAAGCCAACTGGAGCATGATTATTTTTTCACTACTAGTGCTTTGTCTACATATGTAGAAAATGTAGTTATTTATATAAGTGGATTTGTAGTACGTAGCATTACAAAGAAGATCCAATGTGAAAAATGTATTTCGGTATTGTATGGTAACAAATCCGAATTATTACAAAGTTTTATTAGTTTTAAAGATAAGGGAGGTCTTATATATCCTAGCCATGATGTAATAAAATTATGTCTGATGTCGGAAAAACTTATGAGGAAAAGCATTATAAGTAGAATAAATACAGCATGCATAATCAATGCTGTTTTAAATGAAGCTTGCGACAAGAATATTTTTGCAAGCCTAAAAGACCATATGTATGATACAAATCCTATTCAAAATCATTTATTATTGTTAATAAAAAGTATAATTAATTGTTATGTTAATATAAGGTTGCATTATGCAGCAAAAAATGTTTCTCAAGCTGAAAAAATTAGAAGTTTCTATACCAAACTGATTCTTTTTAAGGGTCAATAAAATATTTAAATTTAAATATGTTATTTTATTACTAAATATATTCAGAAAATCTAAAACTGAAAATGTTTGTGTACAATTATTTTTATAAGATAAAAAATTTACTTGTAGACTCCTAAACAAAATTGCTTTTAAAATTAATTCAGCTCTTTCAATTTATTGTATAAAATTTTACTTCTGAGCCCCATCTGTCAAATATAAAACATTAATAAAAATGTCATGAGTAAATAAATAATCTTTAAAAATGTTTAAGTGTATTATTTAAATTTGTAAGTACCCCATGCAAAATATGTCCGCACGCCAATGGCACATGGCGGCCATACTTAGTTACCACTTTGTACTAGAAGGAATCATTAGTATGGCTCTCTCCTGTTCTATTATTACCTCGTTGGCAGAAACACACAACATAACCACAAATTTGTAATCGTTTGTGTTTTTCACAAGGACACGGAAAATATTATTTTATATTACATTCCTGCAATACAATACATAAACCATGTATTTATATATACTTTTTATGATCAAACATTTGTTTACATATGACATAATAACCTCAAAAAAACTCTGTTTCACTTCATACTTTGAAGTAAGCTAAATGACAAGCACTGGCTCAGTTGGGGCAAGGGGGGAACAAAATATCTCAGTACCAACTCACTTGTGACAAGTAAATAGAACACAACAATTTACTAAGATAATGAGAATAAGTAAGAATCTCACTTAAAAATGGTAAAACGAATACAACTAATATGCCCTTTTTCTTTGTAACCAATTAGCTGATATTCGGAACTGAAACTGTCAAAAAATTCCACCTCAAATGTTGTTATCCGTCTGGTTGCAGGGTTGCCATACGTCCCGATTACATATACATATCAACTTATAAACAAAAAATGCTTCTGTATACTTTATACTCATTTTTTGAAGTCTCTTTTTCTGGGTTTTTCAGGTATCACAATGGGCACCCCAAAGTCGACGGACACCAGGGCATTGCCCCGAACTGCCACATGATAGTTACGCCACTATGTTCAACACACGGGCCAGTGCTAATCCAGCACTGTCTGGAAAAAATATAAGGAATATTTAAAATAGTCGCGCATGGAAGAGGGGATCATTGTTCAAGGAGTTATTAGTAGTATTAAATAAATATCTTTATAATATAAATTGTAGTGAAATAAATATCTAACATTTAAGTTTGTTAATAGTTAATAATTTTGTTTTGTAATTAGTTAATATTAAATTATAGTGTTTGTAATTAGTGTATGTAAATAATATTTCTCTTGTTAATAGACGATTAAACAGCATTTTTGTTATTAATTTAAAAAGAACGTTACAATACAAATCTTTACTAAAACGCCCTATATAGTCACCAAATAATGCAGCTGATTAGTTGCATAACATTAATGGCGGCGATTATAAAATCAGTATTATGTAAATCTTGGAACATATTAAAACACAGAAGAGTTCGTTTTAAATAAAAATATTTTCTTACCCGTAGTTGGTGTTTTCATCGTAATAAGGCAACTGGCAAATTGGATAATTGGCAATTTTAAGGTTAGTTCCCTCTTAGGGGGAGAGAATTGTCGTGACAACTATTGATACAAGTGTCAAACAAAAGTATCGTAAGTTAGATAATTGTTCTCAAAATAAAACTTGCGTAAACGTAAATTGTAACAATTTGAACATGGATCTGCAAACAAGAATTGGTTTAGTACAATGTTATTATGAATGCGGTAAAAATTACACTGCTGGATTACGAAGATTTTGTACGAAAATGGGTTTGAGAGCAGGGCCGTGCCAAATGAAGGCTTCCCATAATTTGATTAGCAAATTTGAAAAAAAGGGTCTGTAACTGACCTTCCGAGATCAGGAAGACCAAGGATTAGTGATGTTCAAGTTGCAGAAGCTCTTCAGGAAAATCAAAACGTAGCCAATACTAATTCGCTAGCAATCAGTAGTGTGAATGCGATATCAAAACGATTACAAATGCCATTCACCACGGTTTGGAAAATTTTACGAATAATCCTAAAAATGTAACCCTATAAACTGCAACTGCTGTTTGAATTAAAAGATGCAGATTTTGCTCTCAGGTACGATTTTTCATTACAAATATTGGCTCAGATAGAAATTGAACCCGAATGGTTATCCCGTATTTTATGGACAGATGAGGCCCATTTCTCTCTTAACGGTGGAGTTAAGGCTGATTTACCCGATTCTGAAGATAGGGAAACGCAATGTAAACTTTACTCGGTTTTTATTCAATAACCGCTCAATATTTTTTGATTTTTTTACCAAAAATTTACCTACAATGTAGTGTATGATGTAATGTTTTTAAAAAATAATTTTTAACGTTTGAAACCATAAAAAACTTAATTTGCAATAGGATCGCTTACTATGCTTTTATTCATTTATTTATCAACGTATATTTTTTTAAACATTTTTCCCGTAATCTGTGCGTCAAATGCTATGATGTAATGTAAAGATTTTTTTTAGAAACGAAAATTTCAACTTTAAATTAAGTTTTTTATGGTTTCAAACGTTAAAAATTATTTTTTAAAAACATTACATCATACACTACATTGTAGGTAAATTTTTGGTAAAAACCCGATCAAAAAATATTGAGCGGTTATTGAATAAAAACCGAGTAAAGTTTACATTGCGTTTCCCTATCTTCAGAATCGGGTAAATCAGCCTTAATACTCAAAACTGTCATGTAATGAATATGGTCAACAGAAAATCCACATGAAATCGTTCAGTAAGGTCTTCATGTCAAAAAAGTCACCGTTTGGTGCGGTTTCACAGCTAATTTCATCATTGGTCCATACTTTTTCGAGGAAATACAGAATGGGGAGACCGTATCTGCAACTGTTACTGGTGAACCATACCTGCAAATGTTAAGGGATTATGCAATTCCACAGTTGCAAAACGAGTACGAAGGAATTGAAAACATGATTTCTATGCAGGATGGAGTACCTCTGCACATTTACCGACCAGTTAAAGAATTGTTAACTGCGGTTTTTCAAGATCGTGCTATAAGCAGACATTTTACAAATTCATGGCCACCAAGATCGCCTGATCTTAACCCAGCGGATTACTGGCTGCGGGGTTATTTAAAAAAATTGGTGTTTAGACCACGTCCAACAACGCAGGAGGAATTAAAGTACAGTATCAAGGAGCAAATTCGTGCAATTAAACCAGAAATGTTGAATAGTGCTGTATACAATTTGGAGGAACGGTTGGTAATTTTACAACAACAAAATGGAGGTCATATCGAGCAATTGTGGTAACCACTGTTTGACATCAGAAATCCCATTATGTAAGCAACTAGATTCCATTTACTTTTTGTTATTAATTTGATTTGTTAAAAATATATAATAAGTTAAAATATATCCCTTACTTTATGATAACCTCGTACATGTTATATTTGTAATATCTGCACAGATAATCTCAAAACTTGAGTCAAAGTCATTGACTGCATTATTAATTTGTTTTTATCAGAACAACAAACGTAATACTGGTACCAGCTTTAGGCAAGGTCGTCACTTTTTCACTATTCTAGAAGCGTATTGATTTATATTCTAGAGAGATTTCTTTATTTTTTAGTGTTTACATAGTAATATTATTATATGTTTAGCAATAAAAAAGTAAACTTGAATGAAATCTCTGATTCGAAGAATTGTTTTTTCGTCATTTTTTCACTTCTTAAGTTTGGACTAAATGGTCGAAAGTTAATCTCGGCCGTAACAACATACGTGTTCTCTATATCTTATGTCAGAATTTCGAAATGTTTGCTCAATATAATAATAATAATAATAATAAATGACTTTATTGCTCTTATGTATGTACATCAGTAATGAGAAACAAAAATTAATTAAATATTTAATCATAAGGTCAATCCCAAGGCGAGGTTCAGTTTAGTTACTGTTCTTCCACCTAAACCTTGATCTGATAAGAAAAAAAACATGACAATGTTAATGCCTAAACAACAAACTTAAACCTAAATTCGGTGATGATATGGTTACCATACTACTTTTCTATTTGTAACAGCTAATTGAGAATAAAACATAATTAAGAATAAAACACAATTAGATGCACAACTACTGCCTTTGCTGATTCCATAAATAATTACGTAAATTTGACTTAAACTTTCTAATAGTATAAGTCTTCAAATTATCTGACAATTTATTGTACTCATGATAAATTTGATATAAAAAGCTTCTCTGAAATAAAGCAGTTTTATAGAGAGGGGGAGATATACGACCACGGTATCTCGTAGTGATATTATGCACATCTGATCTATAAGTAATTAAGTTGCAAAGGTATGGTGGACTTTGATTAACAACAATACTATGGAACAGACACAGCATTTGTAATTTTCTTCGATTACTCATATTTAACCAACCAATTTCCAGCATCTTATAACTTATATGTTCAAATTTACGTATTCCATAAATGTAACGTAAGCAAGCGTTTTGTACTTTTTGTATTCTTTCAGAAGTTACATTATCAATAGCTGGATGATAAACAGGTGCGCAATAATTGAAGAAAGAACAAGCACTTCGCATAACCTCTTCTTGGTATCCTGTGATAAAGAATGTCTATGAGGATAAATATATATACCCAATATGTATTTATTTCATGATTATGGAGTTCCACAAAGTAAGGCTAGAAACAATAAACAAGATTAACTAATCTGTTTTCACATGCATTCTGATAAAGCTAGTATCTATATACTTGATGCAAAATTATGTAATTATTATTTAAATTTGTCAAAATAGTGCAGTTCCGTAACTTTTGACTCAGACTATAGCCACAACTTCCTTAAGAGAAGAGCTTTATTTACTACATTTTCTTTAAAAGTGTAGTTTGGACTTACCTATTGTAGAGTTAATTGCAAATTCGACTAACGAGGTTTGTAAATTCATTTGGTTCGACTATTAACGGTGCATTCAACTGGTTAGGGCGCTCGCTGGCAGTTCACATTAGTTTGCACCATGAGCTTTGACGGTGCAACAGAGAAACGTCAAAAGCGTGTTTTGTCTTGCATCTTTTTAATTAGAGTCTGTCCATTGAGTTGCCATGGTGCCCACCATTCTTTAATAATAATACTAATAATAATAATAATAGTTTATTAAACTCAACAGGATAACTAGCCCATTTACAGAGTTAATAATAAAATTAATAACACTTAATTTAACTATTGAACAAATAAACAAAAACAAGTAAGTAATATTAAAAACTAACAATACAAATAATAATGAATGGACTTAGAACTATTAAATTATATACTGACTACTATACTAAATAAAGAGATATAAACAAGGTGAGACACACGGTTGCCTGCCATGTAATCGAGCAGACAATTCCATACAGTCTTGGTAAAAATTACTGGAGCTTTATACAAGCGACTGTACGGAATTGGGTGCTCAGCCACACCACACCACAACCGAATGCCCGACCTTAGTTAACACTAACAAACAATTGAATGAAACCTACTTAACAATTTAATGCTTTTATTAGAATTATTACATTATTATTATAAAAATACTTAATTACAAAATCTAAATACATCACATCCAAACAGTTTCACTTGATTATGAATAGTCATGTTTTTTCAGTAAACATTTCCTTTTTGTCTTATAAGCACATAAACTACATTTCAATGGTTTTTCTTCTCTGTGACGAAGTAAATGTTCCCTAAGGTATTATTTGATTTTACATTTACAGTTACAATAGCTACAGCTAAATTGTTTTTCATCAGAATGTACTCCATGCATGTGGTGTTGGAAATTCCTCTGCTGTTTATATTTATAGTTACATATGATACACTGGAATGGTTTTTCTTCAGTATGAGTGTGTGTATATTACCCTTGCAAAGTCCTTTTAAATGTAAATTTCAGCCACATAAGTTACATTTGAACAACTTGTCAATACTATGACGGACCATGTGTGTTCGCAGATCCCCTGTTCATGTAGATTTATAATCACAATTGTCACATTGGAATGGTTTTATTCCATTGTGACTGAGCGTATGCTCATTCAAAGTAGTTTTCCGGTAAGCTTTTAAATCACACTGATCACAGCAGAAACGTTTTTCGCCAGAATGTGTATGCATATGTTGTCTGAGAGATCTTTTAAACACAAATTTACATTTACATATTTCATATTCAACTGATTTTTTCAATTACGATTATGACAAAGCATATGTTGTTGTAGTCTATTTTTTGTGTACACTTATCATCATATGTTGCGTTTGAATGGTTTTTCTCCAGTATGGGTAAATATATGCAACTGCAAATTTCTTTTAGTTTTCAATTTCTTACCGCATACATTACATTTGAAGTGCCTGTCATTACTATGACGAACCATGTGGGTTTGTAGATCGCCTTTTCGTGTTGATGTATAATCACATTTGTCACATTGGAATGGCTTTATTCCGATGTGAATAAACATATGGTCCCGTAAATAATCTTTCCGATAAGCTTTATAGTCACACTGATCACAGGAGAAAGGTTTCTCACCAGAATGTATACGCGCATGTTGTCTGAGAGCATCTTTCGATGCAAATTTACGTTTACATACTTCACATTCTTTTGATTCCTCATAATTATGATTCTGAAGACGCCTATGTTTTTGTAGTGTATTTTTTGTTGAACATTTATAATCACATTTGAATGGCTTATGAATACGCCTAATATGCTCTCGCAATTTATTTTCCTGGGAACATTTATAGTCACACTGATCACAGGAGAAAGGGTTCTCACCAGAATGTATATGCATATATTGCATATGTTGTCTGAGATATCCTTTCGACACAAATTTACATTTACATATTTCACATTCAAATGATTTTTCACTATTACGATTATGAAGACGCATATGTTGTTGTAGTCCATTTTTTTGTGTACATTTATAATCACATATATCGCATTTGATTGGTTTTTCTCCAGTATGAATGAATATATGTTGCTTCAAATTTGGTTTAGTTGTAAATTTCTTACCACATACATTACATTTGAATGGTCTTTCTCCAGTATGCGTGCGTATATGCTCCTGCAAAGTACTTTTACATTTACATTTCCGACCACATACATTACAATTGAAGCGCCTATTACTATGACGGTCATTACTATGACGAAGCATGTGTACTCGTAGACTATTTTTGCGTAGTGATTTATAATCACATTTGTCACATTGGAATGGCTTCACTCCAATATGAATAAGCATAATATGCTCCCGCAAACTATCTTTCCGGCAAGCTGTATAGTCACACTGATAACAGGAGAAAGGTTTCTTGATGGAATGTGTATGCATATGTTGTTTGAGATTTATTTTCCTCATAAATTTACGATTGCATATTTCACACTGGAATGGTTTTTCACTATTATTGATTTGAGAAGGGCTCTTATTATGAGTAAGCTCATGTTGTGACAACTCATCGCTGGATGCACATTTAAATTGACAGAAAACACATAAGAATAGTTTCTCATCATTATGAGTGAGCACATGTTCCTGTATATTACTTCCATTGAAAATTTTGTATCCTGATACATCAAATTTAAAAAGCTTTTCTTCAATGTTTGGAAGTATTTGTTTATGTAGGTCATCTTCCTCTATTTTACACTGAAGAGTTTTCTCACTACCATCTATGTCTTTATTACTTTCTAATGGTCCTCCATCACTGTTAATACACATATGATCCTTCAGGGCATCTATCGTTGGAAATCTGTGATTGCATTTTTCACATTCACACTTCTTTGCAATAGGTACTTCCTCATATGTTGGTGATTCATTTATGAGCAAACATTTATTATCCTCGTTCTCGTTAGCACTAAAATAGGTGGAAGTGTTGTTGGGTAATGGATCAGTTTCCACATATTCTGGTATGTGTAATTCTATTTTTATATCCATGTCATCCTTAACAGCAACCACATTGGTATTAGAAATATCTTTCATGTCTGCCATCATAGAGAACAATATAATAATGATAAACAATAAGCCCTTTTTCTTTGTAACCTGTTAGATGATATTCGGAACTGAAACTGTCAAAACATCCCACCTCAAAACTTGTTATCCGTCTGGTTACAGGGTTGCCATATTTCCCGATTTTCTTAGAAATATCACACGTGCGGTAAACGTTTTGGTAAAATTGATTCTTTCGAAATTACCTTAGTCATACTTTTTATTTAGCCATACCCCCTTATTCTGTAAATTTCGATATATATCGAACGTTATATATCGAATTTCGATAAGAAGTGTACTTCCAAACGAAATAAGTTATTTTGTTATTCTGTAACCTGCTTTGTTGCGGTTCACTGGAGTATAACGAATGATTCATGTCTTTGGCTCCTGTAGTACGTTTGTCGGTTTGTGACTATGATCATGTTATTTATTATAGGTTATGTTCCTGTTTACTACACGTTGTTTGCGCGCCAGTTTTCAAATTTACGTTGGCTTTCGTTCTTGTATTTGTGTAGTTTATTCAATTTATATTGTTTTTTAATTGTTGTTATTGTTATTAATATTGTGATTGTTATTATTGTTCTCTAATAAAAATATATTTATAACTCTTTTTTTTAACATTTAGCTAGGTAGTAGGTACGTTTCAAGTTTTTACAAAAAGGTCAGAAGTAATAATTTATGTTTAATCCCTTAATCCTTACTTTATCGGATTTTAAAAACGCTTACGGTAAAACCTAAATACAATAGAAACCCGTACGCTTAAAGGTACCTAATCACCAATTAAAGTTATAAGAATCTGTCGGTGTTATTGCGAAAGAACTGCAAAAAGTAAACAGAAAAGTTATTTTAAATTATATTTGTTAAACTTTGCACAAAAAACAGAAGTTGCAAGTGCAAGCAAGACCGTAATTTGTAAATCATTCCTTTTCAAATTTCAATTGTCATTTTTTTCTTTGTCAGTAGAAAGTCAGTAGCTATTTTAAAAACGTTTAAAAAAATATATAAAATAAAAATATTCTAGCAAATAAAAAACTACTTTACAAGAAATTACTAACTATACATTACAAAATTACAAGAATTTTTGTTTTCTGAAAAAACTGCATAATGGGTTTTACACATAAACCGATTAAAGTTTTATTTATACATAAACTAGTCATTTTTCTGAAATTTAATTTAAAATCTGATTTCTAATTGAACGGTGTTTGAATTCATACAAATTATACCATTCAGTTCCCGCGTAACGATACCTCAGAAGCTTTCGTTAAAATATCGATTGCATGATAACTATTTGGGAAGCGTCCTGGGGCCGGCTCTTTACGTTTTGTACACGGCAGACTTGCCTACTAGCCACAACGCAACCACTGCAACTTATGCCGATGATACGGCAATCCTCATTACCCATCATGATCCCCAGACTGCCGCCCGAACTCTACAACAGAACCTAAACAACATCTGCAGTTGGTTCAAAAAGTGGCGCTTTAAAATAAACAGCCAAAAATCGGTGCAAATCACCTTCACTAAACGAAGAGGTATCGTTCCTGAGGTTACTATAAACGATGATGCGCTGCAACAGACAGACTGCGTGAAGTATTTGGCCATGCACCTTGACAAAACCCTAACTTGGAGAACTCATATCTGGACTAAGAGCTGGACTAACACCTCAACTTAAAACAATAAAAAAAAACATAAGCCCCGCATGTACGGCTTACAACCAAACTTGCATACATGTTCATGTCTGTCTGTCGTTTCGTTGTATTTTTGTTATGATGATAAAAAGTGATTTTATATATATATATATTGTAATGATGTTCGTCGACTTAACCAAAAAAAAATCGACCAATTCTATAAAAACTAAAAGTTGGGCGCCAGCTCACTCAGATTGAGCATGATAAACATATTACAAATTTCAAAAAGTTAATTGAAATTGTTGATCTCAGGTAGTGTCATGAAAAGTTCTCAAATTCCTTCTTTCCTAAGAAAAATTAATAAATTACTTTTATTATTCAAATAACGATCAGACTTTACATTCTGTCTAATGATAAAAAAAATAACTATTACGAGTATCATAAAACTGAGAATCTAGATTGTTGTCTTGTAGCTGAAAATTCTCTTGCACACACAAAACCAAAAAAAAATGTTTCACCACACAATATTTTCCTACCTGGAGAAGCTCGCCGGAACATCAGCAGCTGAAGAGCTCATAGTTGATGCAGGACGCATGATTGCCAGGAAGCTGCCATCCAGGATGCCTTGGAGTAATATGGAACATGGATTCAGCTTACCGTTCTTGAAGATTTGTTGATTTATTTCTTTTATTTTATAGAGTAAGTCCTGTTTTGTTGTTTTGTTTATTAATCTTTTATTGCAGTATTGTATACGCAATTTATATCTAATGCTTTTTTATTTTTAATAAAATAAAAACACAATAACACTTTAGTATTTTTATTTCCCGCTATCCCAAACAAAAATATTATTTCCACATAAACAAATTACAAACATTAGGCTACAACTGTGATGAACGTTCTTTTTACATTAATCTTTATTATTATTAATTTATTATATTTTTTTGTGAACTTTGCTGTTTACACTTTTGTTTTAAATATTTAAAATTACTATTGCGGTGAACTTTATTGTTTACACCTTTTATTCAAATATCTAGTAATACCACGGTGAACTTAACTGTTTACACCTCAAGCATCTCTAATCAAGTCCCCTACATTTCAATTCTCTCCCAAAACCTGACACATAAAGTGCCCTCTTGTAGAATTTTCAAAATTCTTCAAAATATTCACAATTCTTAATATACAGTCTAATGCAATATTTTTGATTTACAAAATTAAATATAAAATAACGTATTAAATTAATAATGACACAATTTATAAATGTTTAATTAGTCTGATTGTTTCCAAAATAGTAATTTGAAACTAACAATTTCAAAATAATAAAAATTTGCGTACAATAAATCACAAAACCATTAGCGTCTCATAAAATTGGGCTTAATCACAAAAAGAAAATTCATATTTCGTTCTTTCATAACGGAAACTCATTAATGATCACCTGACATCACGAAAATTGACCTTAGCCTAAAAAAAATATTTTCCTTTTAAATAAATATTGTAAAAGGCAAAATCCACTACAATATATATATATATATATATATATATATATATATATATATATATATATATATATATATATATATATATATATATATATATATATATATATATATATATATATATATATATATATATATATATATATATATATATATATATATATATATATATATATATATATATATACATACAGGGTGTTCCATAAATATACCGACAAACTTTTTTAGGGGTGGTATGGGACATTAAAACAAACATTTATTGCTTTATAAACATATGTCCGAAAACGCTTTGTTTTCGAGATACAGGGTGTTGAGATTTGTACAAAAAAATCCATTTTAAATAAAACTTTTAAATTAACAATTGACACAAGTTTTATCACAATAAACTACTTGACAGGACTACTCACCATGACAAATTAATTTATCACAATGACATGTCCATCGATAATTGTTATTAATGGTAACTGGATTTTAAGCATAAACTTACCTACTACATAACTATTTATTCTATGGTTCAACGATTATTTCTCGAAAACGAAGCGTTTTCGGACATATGTTTATAAAGCAAAAAATGTTTTTTTTAATGTCCTCTACCACCCCTAAAAGTTTGTCGGTATATTTATGGAACACCCTGTATTATATATATATATATATATATATATATATATATATATATATATATATATATATATATATATATATATATAATATATATATATATATATATATATATATATATATATATATATATATATATAATATATAAGTCAATTTTTTGATAATTATTTGAGATATCGAAAAGCTGAGTTGATATTCGTGATCAGCGTTAAAAACTACATAAAATTCATATATCACTTGCTTTGTATCACTTCTGGATTCTGCAACGGACTGTAACGGACTACAGAAATATAGATCTTAGTAACCAAACTTTCAAGTTTGGTTGAAAATTATTACTGGCTACTAGGTCGACACTCGAAATTATCGCTGTCTAATAAACTCCTAATTTACAAAACTGTTATAAAACCAATATGGAGCTACGGGATCCAGCTTTGGGGCACTGCGTCGCACTCCAACATTGAAATTCTTGAACGCTTTCAATCGAAGATACTTCGTATAATCACTAACGCTCCCTATTATATCCCAGATAAAGAACTACGAGAAGACCTGAATGTGACAACAGTTAAAGAAGAAATAGTGAAGTGCAGTGAGAAATATCTTCAGCGATTGGAAATACCGTAGACAGGTGTTACTTTGCCAGCAGGTGGTCACTTTGCCAAAAAGTGACATTTGAATTTAAAAAATTTATTTTTTCAATGTTGGTATAGGTATCCTAGTGGCGATTTCAGGAACTAGCGTGGAATTGTCAAATATAACCGACATTCACAAACAAAGAGCGGGTAATGTGCGGCAAATTGTGGATTTGCTCATCAATTGAGGTAAGTTTAATCTGACAATTTTCAGTGAATTTGTTAAAAGGTGAATGCTAAGGTGTCTACAAAAAAAATGTGTCATTGTCAAGCAATATCACTTGTGTCAGTTGAAAGTGTGGAGTTTTAAGGTTATGTCCAAATTTTTTTAAAAATTTTAAAGATCGCCTTCATTTTTTTTCAAAAAATTTAATATATGAACGACATTTGGGGGGTTATTTTGCCTAGTCAAGATTAGTTAACAATAACAGCCCGCTTGTATTTGCTACGTATAACAAAGCAGTAAGTTATGTTTGAATTCCCTTTGCAGTGCAATGGGCCGTATTTACAAAAGAAAAATTGGTTCGCGCAAGTACAAAGATTACACAGAAGCCCAATTAAATGAAGCAGTGAGGGCTGTTACAACAAACACTTTGAGTTACAAAGAAGCAGCAACTCGATACAACATCCCAAGAAGAACAGTATGGAACAAGGTCCACAAACGACATCAGGGATATCCAGGTGGTCCTACTATTCTAACAGAAGTCGAAGAACGAACTGTCTTAGATGTCATTATCGCTGCAGCTGAGTTTGGCAGTCCACTAACAGCCACTGATATCAGAATGGTGGTTAAGAGATACTTGGATAAAGCAGGAAGAATAGTCAACAAATTCCCTGACAACTTACCTGGAAAAGATTGGTGTCTGAATTTTTTGACACGAAATAAAGGAAAGTTAAGCCAAAGAAGCTGCCAAAATATAAAAGGCGTACGAAGCGCGAAAACCGAAGTAGAAATCAATGAATATTTTGACAATCTTCAAAAATGCTTAGAAGGTATTCCACCTGAAAATGTTTTAAACTATGACGAGACTAACCTAACGGATGATCCAGGCTCTCGTAAGTGTATATTCAGAAGGGGCACAAAGTATCCAGAGAGAATTATGAACGCCACTAAATCAGCTGTTTCTTTAATGTTCGCCATAACAGGCAACGGTGAAATTTTGCCACCGTATGTAGTATACAAAGCAGAACGAATGTATGATGGTTGGACAGTAGGAGGACCTCCACATTGCAGATACAATCGTTCAAAATCAGGATGGTTTGATGGGGCCATTTTTGAAGACTGGTTCAACACAATCGTAATTCCTTGGGCTAAGACGAAACAGGGGAAAACAGTAATCATAGGAGACAATTTATCAAGTCATTTAAATGTTGATGTGATTAGGTCATGCCAAAGAAACAACATAACATTCACATTCGTACCACCCAATAGCACCCACATCTGCCAGCCGTTAGATGTAGGATACTATGCACCTATGAAAAAACATTGGCGAAAAATAATCACTGAGTATAAAATACAAAATCCTAGAGAAAATGTTGTAAATAAGGTGACATTTCCTCACCTGCTTAAAAAGCTTATGAACCAGTTAAGTATAAATGATGAACATAATATACGAAGTGCTTTTAGAGCAACTATTACTAGAGGAATTATACCTTTGAACCGAGAACAAGTTCTTAAGAAGCTCTCTAATCAAAGACTGAGTGACACTGTGAAAGAAAATGTTAGTGAATCTTTACTGACTTTCTTGCAAGACATAAAACCGTCAACTTCGATAGAAAGAAAAAGAAAAAAAATGATCACAGTAAAACCTGGAAAAAGTGTTGCTTTTGAAAACTTTTCAGGCAGTGATCATAACTCTGACAATGAATCAATTGCCAGTGGTAACACCAGTATTGAAGATGATAATATTATCGACGTGGACCATGAAGAACCTGAAGGTTCATATGAGAAAGAAGAAGAGTTAAATTTGACAAAGACTAATGCTGAAACTCAAGAGACTGAATCTGAAACTGAAGACATTGTAAGGAGACCAAAGACTGAAGATTTTGTAATAGTAAAGTTCGTTACAAAGAAAACCATTAAACATTTTATTGGGATTGTATTAGAAATAGATTTTGATGAATATGTCATCAAATTCATGAGAAAGAAGTCAAACAAACATTTTTCCCCAAATAGACGATATTTCATCCACTATGGAGAGAGACATTGTCAAAGTATTGGACCCGTCTTCCATTAATAGGGGACACTATACCTTCGACTGCAGCTTAAAAGAATTTAATTTTTGATTATTTATGCCGTTTTTTTTGTAAAAGTAGAATAGTTACGTGTAATTGTTTCAAAGAGTTTAATATTGTTTGAGTTTTATATGAAAAATATATTTTTTTACGTTTTTAATTTAGTCTTCTCTTATTCAATAATTAAATCCTACAAAAAAATTTTTTTTTGGCTTGATGTGAAGGCAAAAGTGTGCTCTTTGCAATGACACACATTTAAAAGGGTATCTTTGCATCTATCATCATTTTAAAGGCATTGGCAAAGTAACACCGATTGTGGGGTAACTTTGCCAAATTTTTAAAAATTAAAAAAAAAATGAAGGTAGTTAGAGAGGGTTTTGCAACCTTCACAATTCTATGATAAAAAGGTTAAAATTTGACATATCAAAATACCGAAGTGGCAGAGTGAAAACTTTCAAAGTTATATTAGAAAATATAATAAAATCGATGCAAAGTAACACTGCTCTACGGTACATCCCAATCCTCTTGCATTACCTCTCCTTGACAATAGTGACCAAGTGCCTAGACTGAAACGCTTCAAACCTTTGGACCTTCCTCACCGATTTTAAAACCGCGCTAGTGCACAATATATACAAGTAAGTAATTGTAAGAAAACTCATAATAGAGAAACGGCAATAGGCGTTTACAAGTAAATTATCACTTATAATATACCAAGTGCATTGATTATTGCCGGAAATTTTTTGAGTGACATTTCTGCAACGTCTTAATTGCACGACACGGAGTGGAGTGCAATTACGTTGCAGAAATGCACGAAATCAAAATTTCCAGGCAGAATCAATGCACGAGGCTATATTCGGTAAGAGTATCGCACGACGCACAGAAAAAATGCATTATGATTAATTGGTTTTATGTAGCTATATATGTTACAAGTATAATTTCCAAAAAATTACTCCTTGGTAGCATATATATATATATATATATATATATATATATATATATGTATATATATATATATATATATATATATATATATATATATATATATATATATATATATATATATATACATATATATATATATATACATATATATATATACATATATATATATATACATATATATATATATATATATATATATATATATATATATATATATATATATATATATATATATATATATATGTATATATGTATATATGTATATATGTATATATGTATATATATATATATATATATATATATATATATATATATGTATATATGTATATATATATATATATATATATATATATATATAACTTGAAAGTTTGGTTACTAAGATCTATATTTCTGTAGTCCGTTACAGTCCGTTGCAGAATCCAGAAGTGATACAAAGCAAGTGATATATGAATTTTATGTAGTTTTTAACGCTGATCACGAATATCAACTCAGCTTTTCGATATCTCAAATAATTATCAAAAAATTGACTTATATATTATATATATATATATATATATATATATATATATATATATATATTATATATATATATATATATATATATATATATATATATATAATACAGGGTGTTCCATAAATATACCGACAAACTTTTAGGGGTGGTAGAGGACATTAAAAAAAACATTTTTTGCTTTATAAACATATGTCCGAAAACGCATCGTTTTCGAGAAATAATCGTTGAACCATAGAATAAATAGTTATGTAGTAGGTAAGTTTATGCTTAAAATCCAGTTACCATTAATAACAATTATCGATGGACATGTCATTGTGATAAATTAATTTGTCATGGTGAGTAGTCCTGTCAAGTAGTTTATTGTGATAAAACTTGTGTCAATTGTTAATTTAAAAGTTTTATTTAAAATGGATTTTTTTGTACAAATCTCAACACCCTGTATCTCGAAAACAAAGCGTTTTCGGACATATGTTTATAAAGCAATAAATGTTTGTTTTAATGTCCCATACCACCCCTAAAAAAGTTTGTCGGTATATTTATGGAACACCCTGTATGTATATATATATATATATATAAATTTTTAGATAGAGTTAATTTTTATCAAGTTGGATAATGATTTTACATTAAATAATATTTTGAATGCAAATTCATATAGAAAAATTTATCGACTCTGCTGGGATTCGAACCCAGGACCCTCCACTGTCTAGGTGGTATCTCTACCAACTGAGCTACAGAGAACGACTACCAGCATAGCGAGAAATTTTCCATATGAATTAGATATCAAGCAAACATGCAAGTAACTAGATATTTTTTTGAATACTATTAATGAAGATCAGCAAGTCGCATGACAACAACATCAATATTCAAAGTATCTAGATTATAATGAATCTATATATATATATATATATATATATATATATATATATATATATATATATATATATATATATATATATATATATATATATATATATATATATATATATATATATATTATATATATATATTTTATTTTAGATATTTTAACGTTCGTTATCTCGTCAACGAAGTCTTACAGAATAAGGGAGAAAGTCAGTTTCACATTTTTATATTTGTTAAGTTTGTGAAAATTGTATTGTAACGAATAGTAAACCCACATATGACGTCATCAAACATTCTAGGTGTATGAGTAATCAACTTTATGACTCATCAATAACACCTGGATGTATGACTCATCAATCAACACCTGCAAGTATGACTCATCGACGTGACGTATCAACACCTGCAAGTATGACTCCTCGACGTGACGTATCAACAGCAGCAAGTATGACTCATCAACACGTCATCGAACATTCTGGATGTATGAGTCATCGTATGAAAGATATAAATTGAGATCGCGAGTAGAAGGGGGCAGTTAATGTTTAACCGACGTTGTGTTGAAATGTACTCTGAATAATTAGTTAATTGTTGTAATACATAAATAATTATCATATAAATAGTCCTCAGATAAATTTGTAAATACCCTAGAATTTAGATGATAGTTCGTTAAATAGTTTATAGTTATAGTATTTTTAATTAAGTGCATTGTAAATAATCGTTTCTTTATTAATAGACGATTTAAATAGCATTTTTGTTATTATTTTAAAAAGAACGTTACAGTGGTGTTACAGGTGTGGAGTTTTAAAATAAATAAAATCACATAATAAATAAAGTACTGTGAGAATAAATTTTTAGTGTTAAAAACAATTACAACAAATAATCAAAATGGCAATGAAATTGTTAAAAGATCTCAAAGTAATAGATTTAAAACGCGAACTGGAAGAACGAGATTTGGAAACAACGGACCTTAAAAGCGTGTTAATAGATCGGCTAAGAGGATGGCTTTTAGAACAGAAGGAAGACCCTGAAAATTACCTCTTCGAAATACCTGGACCCGCAATTGATACTAATTTGTTGTTAAGTAAAATGGAAGAAAGTTCTAGAAAAGCCGAAGAGAATTCTATAAAGTCCGAAGAAAATGTTAGACTACTGAAAAAGTCCGAAGATAATTCTAGGAAGCTAATGGAAAATACTAAAGAACTGGAAAAAAAAGTTTTGAAAAATTCTAGAAAGTCCGAAGAAAATGTTAGAATGCTTAAAGAAGAATTATTGGAAAAGCACGAAGAGAATTCTAGAAGGTTTGCAGAAATTACCTCTTCGAAATACCTGGACCCGCAATTGATACTAATTTGTTGTTAAGTAAAATGGAAGAAAGTTCTAGAAAAGCCGAAGAGAATTCTATAAAGTCCGAAGAAAATGTTAGACTACTGAAAAAGTCCGAAGATAATTCTAGGAAGCTAATGGAAAATACTAAAGAACTGGAAAAAAAAGTTTTGGAAAATTCTAGAAAGTCCGAAGAAAATGTTAGAATGCTTAAAGAAGAATTATTGGAAAAGCACGAAGAGAATTCTAGAAGGTTTGCAGAATTATTAGAAAAGTCCGAAGAAAGTTACAGAAGGTTTAAAGAAGAATTGCAGGACAATGTCAAAGCGTTAGAAGATAAAGTTTTCGAAGAATTGTTGGAAAACTCCAGCGCGTTAGGACTATTAGAAATTAAATTGGAGAAACAGGATAGAGTAAAAAAGATGGTAGAAGAGAAAATAGCCCAAATGTATTTACCACCAACAACTGAGAAAGATAGCGTAACTAAAATGTTGGAAGATAGAATGAGTCAACTACGGTTTCCCTCAACTTCTGAGTGGCCGTTTAATGAAGTAAAGAAACAGTTTAAAGAAGAAAAGGGTCCTGCCGTAGGGATACAAGTAAAACCACGCACGTTCGATGGAAAGATACCTTGGTCCACCTACTACAAACAATTTGAAGCGGCCGCTGGCACTAACGGATGGACAGGCAAGGAAAAGGCCGTTTCTTTAACTGTGGCTTTGCGTGGAGACGCGTTGAACGTCCTGCAAACAATCCCATCAGGACAGGAAACTGACTACCAGTTGTTAGTGTCTAGATTGGAGATGAGATATGGAGACGCTCATCTTCAACAAGTGTATCACGCGCAAGTGAAGAATCGTGTCCAGAAGAATGGAGAAAGCCTTCAGGAGTTTGAAGCCGATGTTGCGCGGCTTGTCCGATTGGCATACCCTACGGCACCCGATTCATTTCTGGAACAACTCGCTGTGCAGATCTTCATTGACGGACTAAGAGACGGGGAAACACAGCAGTCATTAAGGCTGGCACGACCAAGAACAACTGATAATGCGCTTGCTCACGCTTTAGAATTTGAAGCCGCAAAGCAAGCGTCCCGAGGCCACGGGCCAGTTCGAACCGTTGCGGAATAAAGATCGCCTAGAAAAGTTATTAATGAGAGTTCTTCAGAAGGAAGAGAACCGTAAAAAGAATCCTCAAGAAGCTCGAGGACCCCGTTGCTGGAACTGCGGCGAACAAGGGCACATACGACGCCGTTGCCCTAAACCCAAACAAGTTCAGCCGTCGGAAAACTAAAGGGGGTCGACGAGAGGGGGCGAACGTTGACCTTGAGTGGAGATGCCCCGGAGATCACCATCCATGCCGTAACATCAAAGAATAGTACCAGCAGTTTGTTCGTAGATGGGAAGATTGTTAATCGAACTGTCCCCCTACTCATTGATACGGGGGCGACAAAATCAATTATACGCCCTGACGTTCTACGAACAAGTATGAAGCTGTTACAGACAACTACTCAACTCCGTACAGCGACGGGTGAAGTAATACCAACACGCGGAGTGGTGAAGATGAAGATTGGCATTGGAAGTGAAGAACGTGATCATGAGGTGCTGGTAGCCGACATCATTGGCGAATTCATCTTGGGAATGGACCTCCTGAGAAAATTTGGTTTTACATTGGACTTGAACGAGGTTGTTTTGAAGGTTGGTAACGAAGAACTTCCGTTGCATCCACGAGAAGATCCTGTCGTAAGGGTTTTGCTGACAGAAGATGTGATATTGCCGGGTCAAAGCGAGATGGTTGTCGAGGCAGGTTTGGATGGAGATCTTCGGGTAGGATGTGTGCGAATGATGGAGACTGTTTGTGATAAGAAGATCCATAGTGGCATGCTGGTGGGAAAAGCGCTGGTCAAGGTTGGAAAGACAGTACCGGTGTGAGGCTTATGAACGTTAATGTGGATCCGGTGACATTGAAGAAGAGTACTATAGCGATTTATCACTGTGGTTGGTGTGTTAGGGCTATATTTATTAATTCTTGTAGAAGGAAATAAAACGCAGATTTACTTCTATAAATTATTTATTTGACTCTCAAAGTTTTTATTGCTACGCGTTGCCTAGTACCATTTCGTATCTATGTAAAAATATACGAGTTGTGAGTCGTTCACAACATTACCCCGCCCGGTTTAAAACGTGGGTATTAAATACATGAAAAAGAAAAAATACGGAATGGTATTTTGGAGAAAAAAATGGAGTATTTTAAGGGAACTTGAATAAAGTTGTAAAATTCTCCAGCTACAAAAACTCCACTAGGTAGTATAGGTAGGTTTAATAAAAAACTTAAGCTAAATAACACTACGGAACTTGCGAGGGCAACTCTTGGAACCTGTAAACAGAAAGAAAAAAAAACAGAAAAGTGTTCAAATTTTTAAAGTCAACAGGTAAAAGGTTTTCAAAAGATGCCCTCGCGTAGCATTTGAAATCAGTTTATTGTTGTCTTAACATTATAAAGTAACTAATCTAAAAAATATGCAGGCTTTAGCCTATCTAAAGAGATAGGGCCAGTGTGATTTTCTAAAGTGGCGTATTTAACTGTCCGTTCTAACACTTTATAGGGACCTAAATAACTGTCTTTCATGTCCAGAGTGTGCGTGTCATTACGAACGTATACGTGTGTGCAGTTGGTCAAGTCGCTGGGGACGAAGGACTGACTGGAATACGTTTTTGTAAAAAAATACTTCTGCTTCCTCATACGACGTTTGAGATTGGCTATGAAATTAGGGAGGTTCACCAGGTAGTCGTAAAGGTGTAGCATACAAGATTTCTGCAAGAGAAACATTAACTTGTGATTTCAGGGTTGCACGTAAGCTCAAGAGAATCCAAGGGAGATTCGTTAACCAGGAGGAAGTTCCTGTGGTTTGAATGGATTGCTTGAGTGTCCGATTAAAACGTTCGATAACGCCTTGACTAATCGGATGGAAGGCCGTGCATTTGACGTGTTTAATTCCTAACATGGCCATGAAGTTGATCCATGCATGCGAAAGGAAAATTCTTGCATTGTCCGTGGTGAGGTACTTGGGAATTCCAAAGCGGGACACCCACGTGTCGACAAATGCAGTGATTACTGACTCCACGGAAGAATCCTTCAGAGGAATGGCTTCCGGCCACCGACTGTAGCGGTCAATAATGGTAACGAGGAATTTATAACCTCCCGAAGAAGGAAGGTGTACTAGGTCGAGATGGACCTTAGTAAAACGTTCATCTGGTTCTACAATAGATTGTAGAGGGGTTTTCGTATGACGCCGAACTTTATGTTTCTGACATTCAGCACAAGATATGACCCACTTCTGAATATCGTGGTGCATAGATGGCCACAGATATCTCTGAGTAATCAATCTCTTAGTAGCACGGATGCCAGGATGTGCGATGTTGTGTAATTGTTGGAATAAGGAATACCTGAATTTGATCGGGATATAGGGTCGTGGTTGCCCTGTACTAACATCCACCCAGAGGTTTGATTTGTTGGCAGTTTGAAGGGAAATGAATTGAAAATTACTACGAGATCGGAGCTAGTTTAACTCGGGATCTTGTTCTTGAGATAGAGCGACTTCGTCGTAATTGAGATCAGATCCAGGGACGTTAATAAGATTAACTCTTGTCAGAGCGTCCGCCGGAATATTCTCTTGACCTTTGATATATTGGAGGTCAGTCGTGAATTGAGAAATAAACTCTAGTTGTCTAAACTCACGTGGTAAATATTGATCACCATTATTTTTGATCGCTGTACACAAAGGTTTGTGATCCGTAAAGATTTGAAAGTCTCTGCACTCAACGTAGTAACGAAACTTCTTTAAAGCACAGTATATTGCCAGGAGTTCTCGAGAAAAAATAATGTACTTTTGCTCTGTGGTGGTTAACTTCCGGGAACAGAAAGCTAGTGGTTTCCACATGCCATCTTCAAACTGTTGTAATACTCCAGCTATAGTGGAAGACAAACTGTCTGCAGCTATACTGATAGGGTTATTAATTCGCGGATGTACCAATAAAGTAGCGGTAATCAAAGCATTCTTCGCGTGCCTAAAGGCTTCTATTTGTTCATGATTTAACTGGACTGGCTTTAGCGAAGCTTTACCAGGAATAACAATAGAGTTTAACGGTGCCAGAATTTTCGCACAGTTTGGTACAAATTTATGGTAGTACGAAATTAAACCAATGAAATTGCGGAGTGCTTTCTGACTTGAAGGCAATGGGTAATCAATTATAGCTTGGACTTTGGAAGCCATTGGTCTGATACCGCGTGTATTAACGTGATGTCCTAAAAAATCGAGCTCATTGACTCCAAAGAGACACTTTGGTAGGTTATTAATTAGGCCATTGTCTTTTAATCGGGAAAACACTTGGTGTAAATGTTCAATATGTTGCTGCGAATCAGCACTAAAGACTAGTATATCATCTAGATAAGAAAAACAAAATGGGAGCCCTGATAACACAGTGTCCATGAAACGACTCCAAGTGCTGGCTGCATTTCGTAGTCCGTCGGGGTCACCATATATAGCGATTTATCACTGTGGTTGGTGTGTTAGGGCTATATTTATTAATTCTTGTAGAAGGAAATACAACGCAGATTTACTTCTATAAATTATTTATATGACTCTCAAAGTTTTTATTGCTACGCGTTGCCTAGTACCATTTCGTATCTATGTAAAAATATATGAGTTGTGAGTCGTTCACAACAGTACCCTTGTGGGACAGTGTGTGCCAGTATTCCGAGTAGCCAGGTGTATGGCTGATGTTCCAAAACCAGTGCCCAAAGACCATGGTGAGAAATTAGTAGGTATGGTTGTTAGTTCGTGCGAAGACCTAAATAGAACGGAAGTGAAAGAGGTACAGGGTTTGGTTCACCGATACCAAGATATCTTCTCTCTTGACGATAGCCAGAAGGGACGAACAGATATAGTAAAACATAAAATCAATACAGGTAACTCTATGCTTGTCCGTCAGTAGCCGAGGCGTCTACCTCTAGCAAGGCGAGCAGAAGCCGAGAAGATTATAACCGATATGGAAGAACAAGGGGTCATCGAGCCATCCAGCAGTCCATGGGCATCACCGGTGGTCCTGGTCAGTAAGAAGGACGGGTCAACGAGATTTTGTGTGGACTATCGGCAGCTCAATAACGTGAGCAAGAAAGACAGCTATCCCTTACCACGCATCGACGACACGTTAGATACCCTGTCTGGTTCACGATGGTTTTCAACTTTGGACTTGAAGAGTGGTTATTGGCAAGTTGAAATTGAACCTGAAGACCGGGAGAAGACCGCGTTCACTATTGGTTCCGGACTATGGCAGTTTACAGTTATGCCTTTCGGTCTATGTAACGCTCCGGCCACCTTTGAGCGTCTAATGGAGACCATCCTGAGGGGGCTGTCGTGGAAGACTTGCCTGGTCTATCTGGATGACGTGATCGTAGTTGGAAGATCATTCAGTGAACATCTGAAAAATCTGGAGGAAGTGTTCCGAAGACTGCGTACAGCCAACCTGAAATTGAGTCCGAAAAAGTGCCACATATTCCGAAGGGAGGTGAAATATTTCGGGCATGTCGTATCGCAAAATAGAGTGGCAGCCGACCCCGATAAAATTCGTGCAGTTCAAGAGTGGCCAACACCGAAAGATAAACACCAAGTTCGTAGTTTTCTTGGGTTATATACCTATTACAGGCGTTTCGTTCCTGGATTTGCCAATATAGCGAAGCCGTTAACAAGGCTAACTGAAGATGGGCGCGAGTATGTTTGGAGCGGAGAGTGCGAAACAGCTTTCCAACAGTTGAAGCGTGCCTTGACAACAGCGCCAATATTGAGCTACCCACGGACAGAAGGGAAATTCATACTTGACACAGATGCAAGTAACCTGGCCATTGGGGGTGTACTTTCTCAGATACAGGATGGATAAGAAAAGGTCATAGGCTATTTTAGTAAGGTTTTGTCGAAAGCCGAAAGGAATTATTGTGTGACCAGAAAAGAATTATTGGCTGTCGTGAAGTCCGTTGAGCAGTTCTACAAATACTTGTACAGACGGAAGTTTTTATTGAGGACGGACCATGCAGCGTTGAAATGGCTTCTACAATTCCGTAATCCTGAAGGCCAGGTCGCAAGGTGGATTGAACGATTACAAGGATACGACTTTGACACGGAACATCGAGCGGGCACTAGTCATCGAAATGCCGATGCTCTTTCAAGAAGACCCTGTCCGACGGACTGCCGTCATTGCTCTCGTCTGGAAGAGAAGGTTTGCCAAGTATTAAGAACTACTATCGTCAACGACAACTGGTTGCCGGAAGAATTGCAACGACGGCAGGGAGGCTGATCCCGAATTAAAAATGGTACTGGAATGGAAGCGCGTGGGAGAAAGGCCTGCCTGGGAAGCTGTCAGCCCTTTCAACAGAACCCTCAAAGCATATTGAGCCCAATGGGAGTCTTTGAAGGTGGAAGACGATCTCCTGATGCGAGTACTGGAGAGTGAAGATGGCAACACCAATAGGTCTCAGTTTGTGGTTCCAAGGAGCCGAGTGGCTACAGTATTGCAACATCTCCATGACGGTGCCTCAGGAGGACACTTCAGTGTGAAGAAGACTTTGAAAAAAGTTAGGGAGCGATTTTATTGGGTCAATTGTAAAGAAGACGTGAAAGAGTGGTGCCGAAAATGCGAACTTTGTGCCACTGGTAACGGACCCTTGGGGAAACGAAGAGCACCTATGAGGCAGTACAATGTGGGTAGTCCTCTGGAAAGAGTAGCTACAGATATTGCCGGATCATTTCCCGAGACCGACGATGGGAATAAATACATCTTAGTGCCCATTTTGGGACGAAAAAAGCCCAAAATTGTTAAATATTATTATCCCCATTGAATCTAATTAAATTCACATTTAGTTTAAGGTTTTCTACATATTTTTCATTCTGACAGCCCGAACTTGTAATATACCAGATACCTACGTAAGGTGCGATTTTAATTTACGAATAACTAGATTTCAGACTTACTTTGCCCCAATATGGCGTCGATCGCGGTACTCTGATACGCCAACTTGGCCTGGCTGACTAGATGAAGTTACTCTAATGGTTTAACGAGATGACTACTATCTAGTAGATTTCAAAACAATTCCATAAAAAATTAGTTTTATTATGTTCGGTGGCTTATTTCAAATTTAAAACTCCACACATCATTTACGAAGGCAAGGTGAAAAGTTCTCGGCCTGACACAGAGATGGTACTGCAATCGGCAAACAATTATATTTCCTGCTTGGGTGCATGTGTCATTAGTTCGTATGACTAGTTTCAACTTGTTCGCTCAAGTAGTTTGTTTACACGAATTTTTTCAGTCAACATCTTGCGTGTTTTTTGTTAAAATGAATAAACTTGAATATCGTGCGGTTATAAAAATCTTCGTTTTGGATGGATTAACCCCTAAGGAAGTTCATCCGAAGGTGACAAAAGTTTACGGGGACTCTGCTCCTTCCATATCAACTGTTAAAAAGTGGGCAGCTGAATTTAAACGTGGTCGCACATCCCTCGAAGATGACCCACGTGAAGGACGGCCAAAATCCGCAACCACACCGGAAACCATCGAAAAGTGCATGATATCGTGTTGGACGATAGGCGAGTGAAGGTGAGTGAGATAGCTGAAGCTGTGGGGCTATCGGAAGAAAGGGTGCGAAACATCTTGCACGAAGAATTAGGGATGTGAAAGCTCTATGCAAGATGGGTGCAACATTTGCTGAATTCCGATCAAAAGCAAATGTGCAAACGATGTTCGCAGCAATCTTTGGACCGATTCAACAGGAATCCGACCGATTTTGTGCGGCGATTTGTCACCATGGATGAGACATGGTTCCACCACTACACGCCAGAAACAAAACAGCAGTCCAAGCAGTGGGTGGAAGCCTGTGGTTCAGCGCGAAAGAAAGCGAAGTCGATCACATCTGCCGGAAAGGTCATGGCCAGCGTGTTTTAGGATGCGAAAGGGATGTTGTTAATTGATTATCTTTCAAAAGGCAGAACAATTACAGGCGAATATTACTCCAATCTTCTTGACCAGCTGGATGCCAAAATTCGTGGGAAGAGGCCTGGCTTGAAGAAGAAAAAAACATCTTTCAACAGGACAACGCACCTGCACACAAGAGTGCGTTGGCGATGGGAAAACTGCGGGATTTGGGGTATGATTTGCTCGGCCATCCCCCCTATTCTCCTGATTTGGCACCCTCAGACTTCCATCTGCTCCCAAACTTAAAGAAATTTGTTTCTGGGAAGCGCTTCGCATCCAATGCAGAAGTTGAGAGGGCCGTAAATGAATATTTTCACAACCTTTCAGACTCACTTCCGGGCAGGAATACTGATGTTGGAGAGGCGCTGGATCAAGTGTATTGAAGTCAAGGGAGATTATGTAGAAAAATAAAATCATTTTTTAACTGAAAGTCGCAGTCTTTCATTGTCAGGCCGAGAACTTTTCACCTTGCCCTCGTATAGTTTTTATATTTTTTGTATTATAATAAAATTATAAAAATATTAAAATAGTATCTGCACAATTTAGATACACAGATACTACAGAAAATGTACCTAAATCCAAATACAGTTAAAAAATTTTAAAAGTATCTAGATACCATAAAAGTATCTAGATACTGTATTTAGATATAAGTATCTAGATACATTACAACACTGCCCCACGGTCAGTACATAACTGACGCACATCTTCACAGAATCTATGACCGACGTTGGTCAGGCTTGTTCAATTTCTTAAAGCACCAAAGTGTCAACCCTGTGTGATTATCGAGAAGAAGTTGTTCAGAATGATACCATCGAAGTGTATGCATTATTCCACGCAGCAGCCGAAGTGTCTTTAAGATCAAATTGCGCGGCTATCATTTTTGCCGTTTCTTGTTTTGATTTGATTTTAGGTATAAATCCGCCTAATTATTATAAAAGCAATAAATCAGTTTCATGAAACCAGTTATATTACTCATATACAACCAGTTTCATGAAACCAGTCGCGCTAGCGAGAAAGCTGCCTATAAGAGTTAACCGACTCAAGTCTACAATATTTAAATCCGAAGCACACTTTTAAAGAAAATGTAGTAAATAAAGCTCGTCTCTTAAAGCAATTTATTGCTACTACTATAATACAAAGATCCATTGAACTCAGCAGATGGGTTAGCAAGCCACAAGCAGAGCACTTGTACAAAACATGAACACTTATTACATTTTATTCTAACGTCCACCGTAGCGCGACGAATTAGTCCTATCCGAAAGTGTGTCTTTTGTACTCTTAACTCGCACGGCCAAGAAGGGTGGACTATGATGATGACGGCTCGACGGATGGAAAGCTGACCATCAAGATAGTCTGTGCAAAATATAAAAAATTGTATATTTTCCTAACTCCCGTGGTAGCGCGTCGGATTAGTCTTATCAGTCTTATCTAAAGCATGTCTTTTGCACTCTTCAACTCCCAATTCTCATAAACACTCAAAATGTAACCTCTTGTTTCTAATGCAAACATTAAAATTTAGTGTTGTGATTAATTATTTGAGAAAACACAAAATAAAGAATATAACCTCAAAAACATCACACATTGATTTGCATTTTTCTCGACTTTAGAAACGTTTGCGAGTCGGATTGGCCAGTGGGAATACCGGGAAAATTCCCGGTGGGCCGGTCGGGTCAGCGGGCCAGTCGGCTGCCTTTACAAAAAAATATATATATAAACATTTAAAATTATAGAATTTCGTAAAACGGAAGTTCCTTAAAAAGAAGTTCCACTGCAAAGCAAAAATAAAAGATTTTTTGCACGTCCTATTTATAAGGCTCTACCTTAAGCTAGGTTCATACTATAGGTCTTGTAACGGTCAGGTCACAGTACGATCACGGTCAGGTTTTTTGATGGACCATTCACACTACCGCGGTCGAGCATCCAGTCTCGATCAGTCTCATTTTATTATAAGCAACGAGCGGAGGAATATTAAAATATTTAATTAATTAATTAATAATTATATTGCAATTATTATGTTTTCCAAGTTTTCCACAAAGGACTTAGCCATAATGGCTTGCATTTTGGACGAGGAAGATGAGGAAAATAATAAAACTCAGCGAAGAAAACGGCGTAGGAACTATTGGGTTCATCCCTTAAATGTGCACCGAAAAAGAGATGGAGAGTTTTTCACCTTATGCAAAGGACTTCTGGACTACGAAACAAAATTTTTTCAATACTTTCGAATGTCCAAGGAAAACTTCCAAACTATATTAAATAAGATTAAACGTGACATTACAAAAAGGAATACAACTTTCCGTGAAGCGATTTCCCCTGTCGAGAAGTTAACCGTGTGTTTAAGGTAAGCAATACACACACATACATCATACACATAATTTATGAAACATAGGTAGGCATATTTTTAATTTTAAATTACTCAGTATTACATTGTTACAAAACTACAATAATAATAACTCATTGCTATTATTGTAAGCCTGAAGTACTTCAACGGTCCCCTGCTGTTGCCGCTCATCATACTGTGGTGAAAATGCTTGTAAATAGGATGCACAGGACGAACTGGTAGCTGACTGTGAAGAAGAAGGGCCTGTAGTGAAAACCGAAGCGTGATGACGTGGCTGAGGTGCAAAACTGGGATAGTGCTGAATGCTGTGAGGGTTGTTTGGAATATTCAAATATTTGCCCTCGATTTCAGATACAATCTCGAAAATCTTCTTCTTAGCCAGATGTTGATCCTGAGGAGAAAAAGTCTTTACCGATTCTCTGATGCCATCAAAAAAAAAAGTCCAATGCATTTTTTTGTTGAAGCTGCTCCGTAGGCTTCTGCTCTAATATATATCTCATCAAGGTTGAGCTTGCTGTTTCGGGAACCGAGACTGTCTTCTTTTTTCCTGAGGCTCCTCCTTGTTTTGGTTGGTTTCTTTTGAGCGAAGATTTTGGAGTAGGAATAGCTTCCTGCGAAGGACGCGAAGGGGTTTCTTCTGAACTCTCCAATTCGGAAGCTTGATTATTTTCAGCAGCCCCAACTTCGGCTGTACTTTCTCGGGACTCATCACTTGATAAGTCCATTGAAGTCAGTCGTGGTTTATCTTTCATGTAGAGCAATAAAAAGGACAACTCATCCTCAAACTTCCATTTTTTACTATTTTGTGCTGCCTGGCCTGTTTTGGTTTTTCGGAAGCGGCAAATTTTGCGGAACTGAGAGCGCAAAGATTCCCACCTTTTCTTGCAAAAGCCGGGATCTGCAAAAATTTTGGGTGGTATTTATTACACCTAAGAATATAAAAAAAAAACATTGAAAATACGTATATATTTTTTTATTACAGGTTTCTAGCCACTGGAGATTCCTTCAGAACAATAGCATTTAGTTATCGGCTGGGTCATTCGACAGTGCAACAAATAGTTGGAGAAGTGTGTTCAGCGATTATAAAAAATATGTTGTCAGAATGCATACCAACGCCAGCAGAAGCAGAATGGCAAAAAAGTGCAACAGGATTCTGGAATTTATGGGATTTTCCTAACTGCATTGGCGCTTTAGACGGCAAACACGTTGAAATCGTAGCACCTAACAACAGCGGGTCTAATTATTTCAACTACAAAAAAACATTTTCTGTTGTCTTATTGGCCTTGGTAGATGCAAATTATAAATTCATCGCAGTAGACATTGGATCTTACGGTAAGAATAGTGATGGAGGTATTTTCGCCAATTCTAAGTTAGGAAGAGGTCTAGAAAATGGAAAGCTAGACATTCCGGCAGATAAAGCACTACCTGGCACAGACTCGCTTGCGCCACATGTGATTATCGGCGATTCAGCATTCCCACTAAAACCATATCTAATGAGGCCATATCCCGATCCTCAAGCAAGTTGTGACGTTGAAAAAAATATTTTCAACTATCGCCTCTGTCGTGCTCGGCGAATTGTGGAAAATGCGTTTGGAATATTGACCCAAAAGTTCCGCTTATACTTCAGACAATTGAACTCCCAACCAGGCAATGTTGAAAATATAATTTTAACTACCTGCATTCTCCATAATTTTCTGCGAGACAACAGCATATCATGGGAACTAGAAGAAGATCCACCTGGAGAATGCATTTTAAGACCCTTGCCCCGGCAAGGAGGAAACGCCCTACAAGCCGCATTTGACGTGAGAGAAGTGTTTAAAGCCTACTTTAATTCTGAGGCTGGAGCAGTTTCATGGCAAAGGGATAGGATTTGAACATAATTGATTTTACTTTTTCTAGTACCTATGTATTAAAAACTATTTTCAATATAAGTATAAATTTTTGCTGCTTGCCTTTCTTTAATATTTCAGCAAATTGCTTCCATAGCTTGTTTTTGTGCACGTTGTCCGAATATCTTTTGTCTGCAAAATTATACAGCTCCTCGTGCTGTCGCACCAATTCTATTAATTCTTCATCCATTTTTTTGCGGGCGAAACAAATGCAACAACCTCACTGTACACCAGTATGAGTGATTTGATTTGACTATGATCGTTACTTGTTCAGACTTGCGGTCTTTGCTCAGACGACACGGTCTCGGTTCGCTCAAATATTCCTCGCCAGAAAGACCGCGGTCATTTGACGAGAGCATGACTTGACCGTGCCTCATAATATGAATACTTCAATACAAAATGCATGTTCTAATATTTGACCTGACCGTGATCGGACCGCGATCTCACCGTGACCGGACCTATAGTATGAATCGGCCTTTAGTCCCCCAAAAGAGGGAGTAAAGTAGCACTTTTACCACGGCCTACTAGATTAATATAAGCTTCGCTTATATACGACCGTCTCATTTAAAGTTTTTTCATTGTTGAAAATTATTACAGATTCGTACGTTAAATGGCGCCCACTGGTGGTAATTTTACAACAAAGATATTTAAAGTCAGAGCTCAGTCGTTAATTTTTAGGTTATACTTTATGTCAATTGTGTCAAACTGCCTCCGATTGAAGAGATCACACTTAAAGGAAGTACTTCACTTTCAGAATACATGTATTTACTCAGACATTAACAGTAGGTAATAACAAGAAATCTCTTAACAACGATCAGATGTTGTTAAATTATGCATTAAGAACAACACTTATGGCTACATTAAAACTAAAAAACATAGGTACTTCAACAACCACTTCACAGGTACACGTATTTTTTATACTATTGACTTGATTTAACAACGATTGTCATGTTATTATTATCAATAGGTAGTTAGTTCAGAAAAGTTCCCGACTCCATCTTCTTTCTGGAACACTTTCTCAGCTTTACTACAAAACCTGTTAAGACATGATAACAAAATCGTTTTTTACTTATCGTTACCTATCCTATATTCCTACTTATTACCTACACTTCAAAATTTTAAAATTCTTTCTCTGTCATCGCTTTTGGTTTATGATATGCGATATCAAAAATTCTATATAAAGCTAATGTCTTAGGAGACAAATCTTGTCAGTCTCTTTTAACTGAAACGAGTGGTCTTAGATTCAAGTAGATTTCATCAGCTCTTATGTCTAAAAATATTTATTTTCAGTAATGTCTTTCACCGTGAGATTTCTTTATTCCATGGTTATACTTCTAGTCGTAGCTTCAGTTCATAGGTCGTGCATTAACATTAGGTGTCTACATCATCTGCTGTGGTCATTCAAGTGCTACAAATCCCAAAAGAGTATTCGTAATTTGTGACATATTACACTGTACTTATATTATGGCTATTATGTAGTTATTAAGGTGTTTCTAGTCTAAAAAAAATCAGTCAATTAGTAATGTTATATAAAATCTAGTAAAACTTACTAAAAAAAGTAAAATTTTCTTATATGTAGGATATTTTGCTTTCCAAATGCCTACTGCAACATATTTTTGTCTTATTTATGTACATTATATTTAAATAGTATGTACAAATGTCAATAAATTAATATTGCACAATAGCAAATGACAATTATTGGTATGAACTATAACCTTAAAATTAACGACTGCAGTCTGAATACAAACCAACTTCGTTGCAAAATTATCGGCAGTGGGCGCCACTTAACGTACCGATCTGTAATTTTTGGATTCTAATGAAACAACAACAATGACAACAACAACAATGAAACAATGGACAACAATGAAAAAACTGGAAATGAGACGGCCGTATATAAGCGAAGCTTATATGAATCTAGTAGGCCGTGCTTTTACTCTCTGAAGGAGTAAAGTGTCTCCATGACAACACAACAAGTACTGAAACTATGTGATTTTGGCGTTTGCAGAGTTCAATTGTCCGAATGACATGTAACGAAATTTTCGGAAAAAATTTCTGTTTAGGTTCAGGGATACTATTATATGTAAAACTTTGATTCTGAAGATGAAATAACTTAAAAACTACATGGTACAAAATTAAAAGAAAGCGGTTGTCATTCCCATGGGGACCTATCTTTAATTTAGAGAAGTATAAGAATTTAATCTTTATTTTTATAAATGCAAGTACCTCCTTAAAACTATTTAACGTATTGATATGATATATATTACAGGGTGTATGAAAAATCCCAAATAAATCGATAATGATTGAAAATTGATAAATTGTTAAAATTGATTACTTGGTTAGGTTAGGTAAAAGCACACTGAAGATCTATGCAAAATATAAACCACCTACCTTTACCATAAAAAAATAGACCGGCTATGATAAATTGTTGTGAAAGTAAGTTCTCTTCACATATGAGACTCTGCAGGCAGTCGCTTTAATAGGGCAATAATAAACATGGATCTAAGAACAAAATTAAACCACACACACAAAACAAAATAATAAACCAGGAGTTACGTTAAAAATATTTAAATGAAAAAATTTGTTATCAAAACACAAGAAATAAACAAACAAAATTAAAATTTAAATACTGAAAATTAATAAAACAAAAAGAAATTTGGAAATCTTGAATAAATGAAAAATCAATTCTGGGATAGTCTGATTCTTTTTGTCTTCAGAAGTAATATCTCTATTATTCGTATTACTAACTTAAAATTTAAATAAATACCTTAAATTATTTACAAATAATCGAGATTTTGGCGCCTTTTAAGTTAGCTACCGAACTAGGCTACTGAAAAACGAATAGTAACAAACTGCAAAATCTCTGCTTCCATGTGGTTTTATATCAGCATGGTGGAAATGCAATAACAATTCACCTCTTTTCATAAATAATTCTGTATTACTGGACATAATTGAAATTATAAAAAGCAGCAGAACTTCAGACATAAAGTAAATCCATTTAACTAATACAATGATAAATCTCCATATTCCATCCGAATTCTAATAAAAATTATCAATCTGATAAACCAGAAAACATTTTCTTCACAAAAAAAATTAAATCACTATTAATTCACAACAATATATTTACTTAAATTAAATTGTTTATTATTAAAATCATTAACGAAGTTCAAAAAGTTTAATAAATAATAAACACTTTGACATTTCCTCAACATAACCTAAAAACTTTGACGTTTGGTTAATGTTGACATTTTGAACTCACTACATAACCTTTGAATTTTTAGTTATGCTCTGGGCACAAACGCATGGCTTGGAACAACTAAATATACAGAGACAGAGTGTCACTAAACTGCTTCCTGTACCTTTATGTTTTGAAAAACAAAAGAAAAAATTGGTTATTTTTCTAGTGGTAAACAAATGCAAAAAAGTTACTAAATGTACATAACCATATTATTGTTTATAATAACTGTTAATTGTTTAAACAAAAATCCTCTTTCTAATGGTATGTAATACTTCTACTAAAATACAAAAATAAACTGGGGAGAGAATGTCAATCAAATCAATTTTATAATGCATCTAATTTTAATTAAAAGTCGAATTAATTAATTAAAATCCTTATGTTCCCTCTTTTTATGATTACAAAAACTATTCTTACATCCCTTTGAACAATACTTACACAATTATTGATATCAAACCAACAAAATAAAAACTAAATTACATAATTCCAGAATACTATGGTTAAATACAGAAATATGTGTGTTTTAAACCCGTAGATATTCTATAAGAAATAATTCCCACATTTGCATTTATGTCTCAGTTGTACCCAACAAAATACTTATCAACATCATAACAAAATATCTAATCCCACAGACTCTTTAATCCAGGGTGAACGGACAAGCAGTCGTTGGAGATGTCGGACTTCCCTAGTATGTGAGACTAGCCCGAAGATAGAGGGAGGGGAGTCGTTAGAGGTGTCGGGAAGCACTAGGATTCGAGACTAGCTTGTGGGCAGACCACACGGCGTCCACCCTTAGAACTGGTCGTTGTCTACTCAATCCCAGACTTGTCTGGGCAACGGATGACGCGATCAGAATTAAATGTGTGGTAGAGTTATGCCGAGGTGTTTCGTTTACGTTTCACCGAAGTGTTTCTCGACGATGACTCCAAAACGTTGCGGAGGGAGCTCTGCTAACAAGAGGGTCCGGTGTGGGTGGATTGAATCTTACCTGACGTCAGGATCTCTTATGGAGCTAAGTATCCCGTTGCCTGACCTAGACGAATGGAGGAGATTCAAGTAAGGTTTATCTCGGTTAGGGAGTTCGCCCGCTAACCCATGAGAAACTGCATGCCACCAGGTAACGTTTCGGAGGTGACAGTACGGGCGTCTGGCATATGCCGTCAGTTCCAGCGTCAGATTCCCAGAAATCGTCTAGAGACCTACACTTAAAGGGCGTTGATGCGAAGATACATAGCCTCTCACGTTCAACTTCACCTTAACGGGTACACACCGGGATGCTATTTTGATGGGCCCTTAAAGTAGCCTCGAAACGAAGCTCTGTCGAGGGCACACCAGGCCTATAACTGGGAGATCGTGGTGGCGAACCCATTTAAAAACCAAGTCCCGCCACATTTGAGGTTGGATTCGATCGGGCAGTGGCCCCAACTAAGGATTGGTGAAGGAACCTATGGTTCTGATGTACCTAACCTAGGTTAGGGACTAGTCCTAATGCTGGACAAGGTACTTAGCCCCGTATGAAAGAGGACGGGAGGGTGCCGGCGGGAGAGCACGTGTTAAGTCAATCGCTCCGGTACTAACCTGGTTAGCTAGTAGAGGGTGGATAGGCATCCTCGCTTCGACCAGTGAGTAACTGGCAGCAATTGCTGTGCAATTGCGCGTTGATTGAGCGTATCTCAATTACTTCCTCCTTTGGAAGGAACGTGGGGGTATGTTATCACGGGAACCCCACGTAAAACACTCATGTAAATCAAGACTCTTTAATCTTGGCAAAAAACAAAATTATAATGAAACTACCCAAATCGTTAACTCTCAAAACATTTTTAAATTTTTTTTTATAAATTAAACCTGCAGGTAAGGCAATAAATATCTGCATACATCCTCACAATCATGCCCTTTGTCTGTTTTAGGCCAAAACAATCCTTGAAAAATGGCTTCGATACTTATTTATATACAATAATTTATGTAACAACCGTAAATCGTCAGCTGACCAAGAAAAATCAACTTTAAAATTTATCCTTTTTCTACTTAGTGTGTGAGTTAACATTTAATCATTATTCAAGCCAAGTGTGACCTAATTAAATGTATGCGAGATAAACGCCTTGCAGCGGAGCGCCCACGAAGCAGGTGCAGTATCACACCCACGGCCACGTGTGTGCATAGCAAGCAGCTGCAATACTCAGAACTGTATCTAATGCATTTTCTATGAATTCCTAGAGGAAGTAGAATGCTATCGTCACGTAGGCACAGCCCACGGCCACGTGTGGTCACTTGGAGGACTTCACACCCCCAGAAAGGGTATATAAAGACCAGCACTTGATGGGACAGTTCAGACTGAGTTACAACGAAGCTTGGAAGATCGAAACTGTCTATCTGGATAGATGTTTACCTTCTTTCAAGCAATACTCCCAGCTTTAGTTAAAATTGTATAATAGTATTTAAGTGATTATGCAAGTGCATATTGTATAAATTCACTACGAATAAATATCCTATTGTACTTAACAATAAACTGTGTTTATTTTGTAACTTGGGCTCCATCTTTTGCGTTTTTAAAATAAAGTACCATTTTTAAAAACGCCCTTCAACGACAAGAAACGTTAATTTGTGTTGAACAAAATGACACATTTTTTTATTTTAAATCATACTTAAATGCAAATTATTATTTCCCCTGGAAGTTATGCAACCCATTTAACATGTTTGTACTTATGGATGCCTACATTTCTAATTGTGTATATAAACCATGACAGTATATAACTTTGTTATATACTGTCCTATATAACTACTGTCTTATATGTATAAATTACCAGTAGCTAAGACAGAAAGATTTACATAGCTTAATAGAAAACATATATTTTAGTGGCAGTTTAATCATATTACATACACTATACTTTACATACAGTACAGATTTCGCACAGTGAGATCAGAGTCAAAAAAGTGACCAATAAAAACACATTAGCATCACTAGGATAAATTTTGGGATACAAAAACATGATATTTAAATAAAACAACTGCAGAATAAATCTCAAATTTATTTTATTCAGTGTATAGTCAATATAAAATTATTCGAATTATTTAATATGGGGATTTCAAAATCATCTGCTGCCAATCTATGCATTGCTAGACTACATTTCTAATCCTTCATGTAAACAAAATTAGTAGATTTATTGGGTTTTAATTTGGCTTTGTGAAAACCAATCACAGCAGCGCTTTTTTACGAGAATAATTCGAATTACTATTCCTAATTTTGTATAGTATAGACTTCTGGGTTCAACTCCAGAGTTCTAAGTTAGTTCACCAACAATATTAAATCTTTAACCTGCACGTATTCTTAAATCAATAATTCCTATAGCAAGTTATTTTACAATTTTATATCATATCGTTACGTTATATTATTTCACTTAGGTATAATTTAGTAGATACACAGAGTACATTTATATAATTTATCACTGATACAAGTGGTCACAGAAACCTGCACAGAAACCTTTTGAATATACATATGCACTCATACACATTATACCTTAATCATGAACACAAACAAATGAAATATGAAAACAAATATGATATCAATTATTATTATTATTTAATTACTTTAATTTTTAAATTTTTATCTATTAACTTCTCGAAATTATGAAATAACTTACAGAATAATAAGATTTGATGACTGTTGAAGACCTAAACGATCTGTTCGACATATATATTCATTTTTGGTTATACAAAAAGTAATTGTAACGGCCTGAACATGCATGGGCTATGGCTATTCTGAATCATTTCTGTGTTATGTGTCTATTATATGTTTTTCTTCGGTAAAAGCATCTGTAAGTTCTTGCAATTCCTGTTTTTCTTGGCACTTAATATCATTAAAGTCACTGTTGGAAGATTTCTCTTTAGTATGAGTTGCTATGTGACGTTTCAAGTTGTTCTTATATAAACACCTGAAATCACATATGGCACAATGGAATGGTTTTTCTAAACTATGAATATTTCTCATATGTTGTCGCACATTGTTTCTCGATTTAAATGCAGATTTACATATAGTACATTCAAACAATCTTTCATTACTATGAGTAATCATGTGTGATTTTAAATTACGTTTCCGTGTCGTCTTATGTCCACACTTGTCACATTGGAATGGCTTCACTCCAATATGATTAAGGGTATGTTCCTGTGAATTAGTTTTTCGGTTTGTTTTATAGTCGCATAGATTACATGAAAATAGTTTCTCATTATTATCCCATTTAAACGATTCTCTATTGTCAGTAACTTCACCATTATGAGTGTTTATTGTTGGGTTGATATTAATATTGTTATGGGTAAGCAAATGCTGTGCCAAATTATCTTTTGATGATCCTTTGTACTCACAATAGACACATCTGAATGGTTTTCCTTCAGTATGAGCGAGTATGTGTTCTTGCAATTTACTGTTTGTTTTGAAGTTACAATCACATACATCACATCCAAATAGTCTCACACGATTATGACTAATCATGTGTTTTTTAAGACCACCTTTCCATTTTGTTTTGTAAGCGCATAAATCACATTTGAACGGTTTCTCTCCTGTGTGACATCGTAAGTGGTCCTTCAAATAGTATTTGTTTTTACATTGATAGTCGCAATAGTCACAACTAAAATATTTTTCATCAGAGTGTCGTCGTATGTGGCACACTAAATTCCTCTTATGATACATCATGTGTTTTCGTACATCCCCTTTTCGTATTGATTTATAATCACATTTGTCACATTGGAATGGCTTCACTCCAATATGAATAAGCATAATATGCTCCCGTAAATTATCTTTCCGGTAAGTCTTATAGTCACACTGATCACACGACAAATGTTTCTTGCCAGTATGTATATGCATATGTTGTTTGAGACTTGTTTTTGATGCAAATACACATTTACATATTCCACATTTAATTGATTTCTCACAATTACGATTATGAATGAGCATATGTTGTTTCAGTCTAGATTTGGTTGAACATTTATAATCACATATGTTACATTTTAATGGTTTATCTTGAGTATGAGTACTCATATGTTTTTGTAGCAAATACATTTGTCTATCTTTATAATCGCATAGATCACATTCAAATTGTTTTTCCTCAAGCACTACCTTGTGTTGTTGCAGATTGTATTTCAGTGAAGATTTATTAAGATTGTTTATTGCTGGTACGCTATTATCATTGTAATGTATGAGTGAGTGAGTTTCTTCAGTATGAGTGAGTATGTGTTCTTGCAATTTACTGTTTGTTCTAAAGTTACAATCACATACATCACATCCAAACAGTCTTACACAATTATGACTAATCATGTATTTTCTAAGCAAACCTTTCCAATTTGTCTTATAAGCGCATAAATCACATTTGAATGGTTTTTCACCTGTGTGGCTACGTAAATGTATTGCTAGGTAGTGTTTGGTTTTACATTTATAGTCACAATAGCCACAACTAAACTGTTTTTCATCAGAATGTACTTGTTGCATATGGCGCTTCAAATTAATCTGCTGTATACATTTATAGTCACATATTATACACTGAAATGGTTTTTCTCCAGTATGAATGAGTATGTGTTTCTGCAAAGTACTTTTAGTTTTAAAGTTCTTACCACATACATTACATTTGAAGAACCTGTCGTTGCTATGAAGAATTACATGTTTTTGTAAATCACCTTTCCGTGCTGTCTTATATTCACAATTGTCACATTGGAATGGCCTCACTCCACTATGAATAAGCATATGCGTCTGCAAACTAGCTTTCCGGTAAGCTTTATAGTCACACTGATCACAGGAGAAAGGTTTCTCACTAGAATGTGTACGCATATGTTGTCTGAGAGTTCCTTTCGACACAAATTTACATTTACATATTTCACATTCAATTGATTTCGCACAAGGATTATTATGATTATGAATAAGCATATGTTGATGTAGTCTACTTTTTATTGAACATTTATAATCACATATATTACATTTGAATGGTTTTTCTCCAGTGTGAATTAGTATATGTTGCTGCAAAGTTCTTTTAATTTTGAATTTCTGATCACATACATTACATTTAAAAAGCCTATCATTACTATGACGAACCATGTGTTCTCTTAAACTAGTTTTTCGTACTGATTTATAATCACATTTGTCACATTGAAATGGCTTCTCTCCAATATGAATAAGCATATGCTCCTGCAAATTATCTTTCCGGTAGGCTTTATATTCACACTGATGACAGGAGAAAGGTTTCAGCCCAGAATGTTTACGCATATGTTGTCCGAGATTTCCTTTTGACAAAAATTTACATTTACAGATTTCACATTCGATTGATCTCTCACAATTATGATTATGAAGACGCATATGTTGTTGTAGTCTACTGTTTGTTATACATTTATAATCACATATATTGCATTTGAATGGCTTTTCTCCAGTATGAATGAATATATGTTGCTGGACAGTTTTTTTAGTTTTAAATTTCTTACCGCATACATCACATTTGTAGAGCCTGTCGTTACAATGACGAGCCATGTGTTCTCTTAAATTAGATTTTCGTACTGATTTGTAATTACATTTGTCACATTGAAATGGCTTTACTCCAATATGAATAAGCATTATATGCTCCTGCAAATTACCTTTCCGGCAAGCTGCATAGTCACACTGATCACAGGAGAAAAGTTTCTTGCCAGAATGTGTACGCATATGTTGTCTGAGTGTTAGTTTCGACACAAATTTGCGTTTACATATTTCACATTCATTCTGTTCAGTGTGAGTAAGCATGTGTTCTTGCAAATCGTGCTCTTCTAATGTTTTACAATTACATATTTTACACTGGAATGGTTTCTCACTACTATTGATTTGAGAAGGGCTCTTGTTATGTGTAAGCTGGTGTTGTGACAACTCATCTCTGGATGCACATTTAAATTGGCATAAAACACATAAGAATGGTTTCTCACCATTATGAGTGAGCATGTGTTCTTGTATGCTACTTCCATCGAAAATTTTGTACCCACATAAATCACATTTAAAAGGCTTTTCTTCAGTGTGACAAAGTGTGTGTTCATGTAGGTCATCTTCCTCTAATGTATTATAATTACAAATTTTACACTGAAGAGTCTTCTTACTACCATCAATGCCTTTATTACTTTCTAGTGGTTCTCCATGACTGTTAATACACATATGATCCTTCAGGGCATCTATCGTTGGAAATCTATAATTGCACCTTTCACATTTCTTTGCAATAGGTACTTCCTGATATATTGGTAATTCATTTATGAGCAAACATTTATCCTCGGTCTCGTTAACACTAAAATAGGTGGAAGTGTTGTTGAGTAATGGATCAGTTTTCATCGTAACATATTCTGGTAACGATTCTATTTTTATATCCACTTCATCCTTAACAGTAACCGCATTGATATTAGAAATATTTGTGATATGTGCCATCCTAGAGGACAATATAATAACCATAAACAGATATGCCTTTTTTCTTTTGTAAGGTATTAGCTGATATAAGCACAGTATATTATACTATGATATAAGGAACTGGAACTGACAAAAAATGTATGTGGTTGCAGGGTTGCCATAGGTCCCGGTTTATACGCTATTATTTGTGTTCCATATCTTAAAATCCGATTAGTAGCAACCCTCGTGTAGTTATCAAAAGGAGTTGTTCATGATACCACCAAAGTATATGAATTGTTCCACGCAGTAGCGGCTTGGAAGTGTCCGCAGAGAAGGACGGAGTGCATATATGACGCCCGAAAGTGGGGGGGGCAAGAGAGGCGTTTGCCCCCCTGGAAGTTGAATAATTTGAATTTTATTGAAAATTTTGTATAATATGCCGTTATTTCTTGTCTTGCCCCCTCCCAGCATGTCGTTTATTCTAGGCTTGCCCCCTCTAGCATACCGTTCATTCTAGGCTTCCCCCCCTTGTACAAATCTCTTCGGGCGCATATTCGTCGTCCAATTTTCCAGTTCTCCGTAACGAATGCCTCAAACATCCCTGAATCGCAAATTGCAATATAAGCCTGAAAATCTAGGCTATAAATTTTACATGCTTCACCTTTTTTTTTACTTTTTCAAACAATTGCATTTAACCTCCTTAAAGGCATTCCGCCGTCCCTGCGGACACTTTCAAGCCACTTACGTGTAATAAGTGAGACTATGGAAAACAATCAGTAGATACTTCTGAAAAGAATAGTATATTATACACCAAGGTGGTGAAGACTGTTAATATTGACCGAGCACCAAGATTATTTCGCGAGGGGCTTTGCCCCGAGCGGAATAAGGTTTGAGGCCTATTAATGTCTTCACCACTGTGGTGTATATACTATTTTTTCCACTACTAACCAAATTTAAGGCAAAAATTAAAAATTAAAATTTTTCTTGTAAAAATCAAGTAGCACAGGAATGCAAATTCGCCTTTCCACTAATAAAACTTATTTTCAAACAACGAAAACATTTGAATTTATCCATTATTAACCTAGGTTAATAATAGAAAAAATTATTAACCACTACTAAAGAAATTCAACTTCTCAGAGTGCTAGGAGACGCAATAATTGTCAACTTCATAGCTAGTAGTGGAAAAAATAAATTAACCACTATTACGTGTGTTACAGAACATAATATGCGCTACTACTTTTGCCAATATTCTTTCCCTAACGTAAGATTCTAACTATTTTATTAAAGTCTCCGTGAAAGGGAGTATTAGTGCGTCAAATAGACCTCTTGGTGGTGGTTGTGGTGGTTCATACAGTTGTGCTTGCAGGTGGTGGATTCAAAGATTCAATAAACAGCCTTTCCTGCGCATCCTGCAGGATGCAAACACTTGTAAGATGTTTATGTTTTAACTTCACACAATTATAATTGACTCAGTAGACGTACAATAAGGTCGTTTTTTAGATTTCTAATATTATTAATTATAATAAATACATTATTTTTGTATTGTCAAGTCCACTGATATGCTAGAGACAAATCTGGCAACACTGTTTTATTTAATTTTTACTGAACAGCACGTGACCACATGCCGCAATCCAAACAGCAACAATATTTTTCATGTATTTGTTTAATTCTTTAAATAATTAGTAACGTTCGTACTTATTATAAAAGTGGTTGACGTACATTTATAAGGCATGCGTGCAACTACTGCATATAATAATTGTGTGGCTTGTCACAATGGGTGAGTATAATAATTACTTGTTTTGTCACAATACTACATAATCTATACAAATTGACCCGTTAGGCGATTTTCAGAGATTAGTATTGTTAATTTTAATACTAATGTAAAGGTTGCTTATAGTACTTAATAATATTTTTTTTTATTTTAGTATCAACAATTATTATTTTGATATTATGTTTTAGCAGCTTTTTACTTAATAAGTGTTTGCTTTTGTTTAATAATTATGTATGAAACAGTATATAATAAATGTTATTTCCAATATTCAACTGTGTATTTATAATTTCTGTCCTAGTCCTGTATATAGGATGTTTTAATGGCATCATTGAACTACGTTTATTGACGTCCTTGGGCTGTGCCTAATGCATTTTAATATTTCATGTGACGTCGTTACTAAACGGCGACATTATGACGTCAGTGTGTTGGCTAGGGTATGACCAATTCAACTGTGATCTCCCCAATCTTGGAAAAATTCCGCTGTTGCAGTAGAGATTTATAACGTGCCAAATATATTCTAACACAGGATCTATGATTTTACTCCTTTCTCTAAGATGGAAGCATGTGTTACTTAAGTTTAACTATGTTTAGCAATAAAAATGATTTTTTTCATGGTCTTTTTCCTAAGGTTCTAAGAAAGAAACGAAAGCCGTTTCTATAGGTCTACCTACTACTACTTTTCTGAATGCCATGCTTTAAAGGTTATACTTTCTGTTTCCACCTCCCGCTACTTTACTAAGGGTCAAGGTTATGCTTCAAGTTCAAGGATGAGGTTAATGTAAAGGCTACGCTACAAGGTTACGTTTTAAGATCATGCTTACAAAGTCATTGCGAGTGGAGGTTTGACTATCCGATGACACAAGTCATCAACAACGTACTATAATTTACATACACATTGTCGGGTAGCACATTGACTTGTGGTGCAGAATTTGTCACATTTGACAAATTCTGTGAAATTGTCTGGCACTGCTGCTTGTCTCATTTTTACTGGTGTCAGTCTTCCGTGACGCAATTCTGAAACTCAACTGTGCAAATCTAGTACTGAGTACTCATTCACTGTTGAACCTTGTGATACACCTTTAAACAATGAAATGTGCATGCGTCTTCTGTGAAAGACAATACTTCAGGTTTCATTTGAACTGTACGTTTTGTCACCTTTATTGTGTCACACATTCACAGAGCACACTATATACTCCCTAATCTGTAGCTAAGAACTTGTCTCATGTGTGCTATTTTGAAAGAACCGAGACTTGGGCAGTTGGATATTGTTCAAATAAAACCGTGTAGGTTTATTTATTTAAAAAATTTTAAAATAAAGGGAAGAATAATAAAATAGCGTCAATTCGGTTTTTGTGTATGCTTAAAGTTTGCATCATTTTTTATATATTCAAATTTTTATTTAATGTTTTCCTCTAAGATAATGGCAATATTGTTAATCAATTTTTTGCATAAACAAAATTGATTAATAAATTATTTAAAAACAATGATAAGGATATAATTTGCTGATAAAGAATTATTTTTGAGGATATGCATGGCAGCGCCACCTAGTGTGTGATAGACATAGCTGAGTATATTGTTGGGTTTTATAAAATGATCTCTTTAGATATACATATAGGTAATGTAGATGGTGCTTTACCTCTCGAGATTGATGTTAATTCCGGCTACATATATAAGGTAATTGGCGACTCTCAAGGTTTGTCATCACGTAGGGTTAATTACTTAACCACTATATTGATAACATATGATGAGTTGAAGATATGATTTTTATGATTATCCTTCACGCATGGTGTAGTTTGTGTCGCAACGGCTACATCATTGCAAAACCTGATGTTATGGAAGATGACAATTTTTAATTTAATAAAACAAAATTTATCCCAATATCACCTATTAATTGTCGTACCTCCTGACGATGCGGTGACGTGACCTTGATAAAATTAATAAAACACTACATAAAAATTAAAGAATGTTTTAAGACATAGGTTAGCAGTTAGGCTGGTACACGCCTAATCTAACGAACGAACCTTAACGCATACAAAGTGAACACGAACGAGCGTACGCACGCGTAAAAGCTGAAACGAACAATAAAGCTAAATAAATAAGATCACGCACGGCTACTTTTGCTGCAGTGCAACATAAAAAACAGCGCAGCAGACTGAATCCCAGTGTGAACTCCCCTGGAACCTTAAAAGTTGCGCATGCAAGTCGGTTGCATGCAGTATTTATTTGCTGCTCGCAGTCTAGAATTTTTAAGAGTTGCGATGGCTGCAAAAAAGATTTGTTTGGTTGAAACTTTTGCAGCGGCTGCGCCTGCAGTATCAATCTATCCCAAACAAACAAACGAAGAATCTAGGTCACCGAAATCACGAGGGTGAAAATGCATTGCGAATTACGCGATGATCACGAGGCAAGACGAGGTTATTACATGTTCGACTCGAGTAATTTAACTGACAAGAGCAACAGCAGGCGAGTTGGAATGATTCAGTAGCGTCACAAAATTTATAACGGGTTATAACTAAAATTTTTGCAATTACTTTTCTTTACATGTCTTCATTACCCTATGACATTTAAAACGTAATGCAATTTTTAATTATTAACTCGTTGTTTTAGGGTGTATGCACTATGCAGTCAACGATGGATGACAAACGAAATGTTGAAAAGAACAACCCCAATGCACGCTACTTACTTTATTTAACAGCCGAGAGAAACACAAGATGCTGCTTACTTTCTTATATCAACTTAATGTATTTCGCAGCTGTTGATCACGCGTTGACCTAGACTCTTCATTTTCCTGTTTGGGTCTAGCTCTGATGTGGAGAGTGTTTCTTTTTTAATTAAAGGTGTCGCTTTCTCCAATAAATACTCGAAATTTATCGCTGCCATTCTAAAAAGTTTTTGTAAGATACATCATCCCTTTCACGCAATATTTATGGCTCCACGTTCTTTTTTTTATCCAGTCTTTTACCCAAAGTCTTTGTTTTGTTGGGCGTCGTCGGCGTCATCTCCGGTTTATTAGGAGGAAACCTCCCTGATGACAGAAACCGTATACGCGCTATACAAAAATTACTTTGTTATGCGTTTTTCTAAACGTAATTATTACGTAAAGTAGAATTTTTTGAAGTTATAATTTGGTTGGTGTAATGGATAAATGTTATCCTTTTTGCATGTGGGCCTTGAAATCTTATTTTTATAATGATATAACGGTCATTCCACAGCAATTCACCGAAAATTAATAAAAAATAAAAAGTGGTGACACTCATGTCACAGAATTTGCGGCCAATTATTTTCTTGAAAGAAGTATGAACAATAAGTGATAAAAAATATTGAGAAGATAAGTGACTTCGTACCCCCCTAAACTGGCTACTTTCAAGTAGTAGGCATATTGTGTTACAAGTGCAGAAAAGTGCCAATTTCGCGAGTGTGAAAGTGGCGTTTTTGCATGCGATACACACTATACTTTATCTACGACCACAAAAAAGTAATAAAACTCCAAAAGCTAAGAAAAATATTTAATCTAGAATTTACACTTGCATACATATTTTTTTACGTGAAATCTCAGGTAATAAATTAAGAGATGTAATGTGAGTAGCTTCCACGATATTTGGAGGTGTACAAGTGTACACCTCCATTTTCCCATCATCGGATTCATTCATGATAAATCTAGAATTTCGAAAACGACAAAAGTAAATATTAAATTTTTAAAGGTAATAGTAATAAAACACTTACAATCTGTATAATTTCATTTAATCTAGTAAATAAAATAACATATTATGTTATGTTATTTCTCAAAGCAAACTTTTACAATTATGGTCTTTAATAAGGTTCAAATTAGCGACTATTACCATTCTTATCGTACACTGCAATCGTCGTCCAATTTTCCAGTTCTCCGTAACGAATGCTTGAAATGTCCCTGAAATGCAAATTGCAATATAAGCCTGAAAATCTAGGCTATAAATTTTACATCCTTCACTTATTTTTCTTACTTTTTCAAAATAAAACGAGTCAAATTAATTTATAAAATCAAGACGAATTGTTCTTTCGCTGACAGCATTTATTTATTTCCAAAAGTAAGAATTACGCTTTTACATTTCTGGTAGTCTTTGAATTTTGATAAACAATGCAATTGTTACGAAGAAAAACGGAAAACAATTGCATTTAACCACCTTAAAGGCATTCCGCCCTCCCTGCGGAGACTTTCAAGCCACTTAAGTGTTATAAGTGGGACTATGGAAAACAATTAGTAGATACTTCTGAAAAGAAAATAAATTTACCACTACTACGTGTGTTACAGAACATAATATGTGCTACTACTTTTGCCAATATTCTTTCCCTAACGTAGGATCCTAACTATTTTATTAAAAGAAAGTCTCCGCGAAGGAGAGTATTAGTGCGTCAAATAGACGTCTTGACTGATGTGGTGGTTCACACAATTGTGCATGCGGGTTGCGGATTCAATGATTCAATAGACAGCATTACCTGCACGTCCTTCAGGATGCAAAGTCCTATAGAATGCTTATGTGTTAACTTCACACAAGAATCGTATAGCATTTAAAATCTGATTATCTTCGATGGAATCGTGGCAGTGAAACATTTTTGTTTTATTCGGCTCAGCCAGCACACTGACGTTATTTTTATGTTATTTTACTTAAGACGTCTTTAAAGCGATGTCTGTTAGACGTACAATAAGGTCGTTTTTTAGACTTCTAATATTATTAATGAAAATACACTATTTCTGTATTGTCATATCCACTGATGTGCGAGAGATAAATCTGGTCACACTGTTTTACTTTATTTTTTTACTGAACAGCACGTGACCACATGCCGTAATCATCATCATCACTGTTATTTCGCACCCCCGAAAGGGCTGCAGGCTATTCTAGGCTCTTGGCTCTTCAGCCTTGTGGAGTTGGTTGCAGTATTGGGGTTGAGTTCACTTTTGTCGTCCTTCTTGCTTGCGTGCAGAAAATTTTCCCATCAACAACATGCATTATATCGTGATTTCGGTGACCTAGATTTTTCATTTGTTTGTTAGGGTAGAATGTAAAGGTTGCTTATAGTATTTACTACCTAATATTATTTTTTATTTTAATATCAACAATTATTTTGATATTATGTTTTTCTTCTTCTTTTCTGAATGCCATGCTTCAAGGTTATACTTTCTGCCTCCACCTCCCGCTACTTTACTAAAGGTCAAGGCTATGCTTCAAGTCCAAGGATGAGGTTAATGTAAAGGCTACGCTACAAGGTTATGTTGTCATGCTTGATAGGTCATTGCGAGTAGAGGTATGACCATCCGATGACAGAAGCCATCAAAAATATACCATATAAAATATTATAAAATATAATTTACATACACATTGTCGGATAGCACGTTGACTTGTGGTGCAATCACATTTGACAAATTCTGTGAAATTGTCTGGCACTGCTTGACTGATTTTCACTGGTGTCAGTCTTCCCTGACGCAATTCTGAAACTCAACTGCGCAAATCTAGTTGAATGCACATTCACTGTTGAATCTTGTGAGACACTTTTCAACAATGAAATATGCATTCGAATAAGATAACACTTCAGGTTTCATTTGAACTGTACATTTTGTCACCTTTATTGTGTCATGTATTCACAAAGCTCACTAATCCCTAATCTGTACAGTAAAGCTTGTCTCACACAATGTGCTATGCTGAAGGAACCTAGACTTGGGGCTTTAAATATTGTTATTGGTTGTTATTGTTAATAAAACCGCGTAGATTTATTTATTTAAAACATTTTAAAATAAAGGAAAGAATAATAAAATAAGGTCAATCCGGTTTTTGTGTGTGCTTAAAATTCGCATCATTTTTTTTTTATTTTGAAATTGTTTTCCTCTCTTTGAGATAATGATAATTTTGTTAATCAATTTTTTTGCATAAACAAAATTTATTAATAAATTATTTAGAAACAATGATAAGAATATAATTTGCTGATAAAAAATTATTTTTTATGATATGAATGGTAGCGCCACCTAGTGTGTGATAGGCATAGCTTAGTATATTGTTGGGTTTTATAAAATGATCTCTTTAGATATACATATAGGTAATGTAGATGGTGCTTTACCTCTCGAGATTGATGTTAATTCCGGCTACATATATAAGGGAATTGGCGGCTCACAAAATTTGTCATCACGTAGGGTTAATTACTTAACCACTATATTGATAACATATGATGAGTTGAGGATATGATTTTTATGATTATCCTTCACGCATGGTGTAGTTTGTGTCGCAACGGCTACATCATCGCAAAACCTGATGTTATCAAAGATGACGATTTTTAATTTAATAAAACAAAATTTATTCCATTAACGCTTATTAATTGTGATATTTTCTGATAATGCGATGCCGTGACTTTGACTCGCTGGTTCTAAATAATAAAAATATTGGTGGAGTCGAAACAGAAACGAGTGTGTACGCACGCGTAAAAACAGAAACGAACAATAAAGCGAAGATCACACCGCCTACTTTTGTTGCAGTATTGTGTTGCAGTTGTGCAGCATTAAAAGTAGTGCATGCAGTATTTGTTTGCTGCGCGCAGTCTAAAAAGTAGCCGCGTGTGAACGGAATTTTTAAGAGTTGCGATGGCTGCAAAAAATATTTGTTTGGTTTTGGTTAAATCGTTGGCAGCGGCTGCCCCTGCAGTATCAATCTAGCTCTGATTTGGAGAATGCTTTGTTTTTTATTAAAGGTGTTACTCTCTAATAAATACTCAAAATCCGTCGCTCCCATTCTAAAAAGTCTAAAAATCCCTTTCACGCAATATTTATAGTTTAGTTTAGTTCAGAGTGACTGATGATAGGGGAAGAGATCCCCAATACCGCTGCCTTCGGCTTATTAATTCTACTTCACATCAAATCACTTATTCAGTGAAGAGTGTCGTGGTTCTTATTAAGTTTAAGAGCCTCTTCAGCAGATCTCTTATGAGTGTATCTCGAGAGAAGGCTCCTCCAAGGAGAGTGCCTCCATCGCGAGAGGGCTTAACATTCGAATATGACGTGGGAGGCTGTTTCCTCCTCCTCATTGCAAAGTCTGCATATGGGTTCTTTATTTATAATCCCCATTCTATGCAAGTGTTTTTTATGCTACAGTGACCAGTTATTAGACCTGTTACTGGGCCAATTTGTTGTCTGCTTAGTCGCAGGATATCATCAGTTAGTTTATTAGATGGATTTCGTAGCATGAGTTTACTATGTCTTTGTCCCTCAACACTATGCCAGTGGTTTTGATGCTGTTCTTGGTCCAGCCTTTTAACCAGCTGCGGACGTTGGTGTTGGTGATTCCAAAAACAGGTCCAGGGCCCATAAATTGTGCCTCTGCTCAGTGGCGGATTTAACACTTGAGGGGCCTGAAGCGCTACAAATTTTTGGGGCCCCCAAGGATCAACATAAATTAAGGTCTATAAAACAAAAAATAATAAACTATAAAAAAATAAACAATTTACCAAAATCGAAAACTTTTTATTAACATTATAATAAATTATACTTATATGGATACTGTATTGTACAAATCAATCGGTAAGTGCAGAAAGGAAACATTATGTCCATAATATCAATGTCAAATCAAATATTAATGCAAAAATATATAAAGTACTAACAAAATAATTCAAAATATCTGAACGCAACAAAAACACACGAGCAAAATATAAACAAGCAGAGAAGTGAGGTTGATTAAAATACTACTAAAACAATGGTGGATTCACGCATGCTTATATAAATTTGGATTGGCGGGACCAGGCGAGCTTCGCATCTGTAAAGTTTAATCTGTGGTCAAATTCGGCAAATAATTATCTGCCTAGTCATTTACTAAGTGACGGGACAGACAGTAAAACGAGAATAAATCTATACGATTTTGCTTCATGCCTAGGCATGAAGAGGGTTCATTGAATGAAGGCTACTAAATGTCGTTGTTTAGAACAGGCAGTTAGTAAATGACTTCATGTGCTGTGGGCAAATGAGGTAATAACATCCACATTTTTTTGCAGAACATTCGTTAGGCAAGGGTAAAGATTTTCCAAGTGTTCATCTAAAAAAATGTTCTACGAAGAAATGTGCATGTTATTACCTAATTTGCCGACAGCACATTAAGCCATTTACTAACTGCCTCTTCTAATTTAGTAAATTTAGTTTAATTTAGTAAATACCTAGGCATATAACAAAATCGTATAGATTTATGTTCGGTTTACTATCTGCCCCGTCACTTAGTAAATGACTAGGTAGATAGTTAGTTTTCCGAATTTGACTATCTTCCTGCGACATATGTACTGTTCTGGCAGGAAAATCTCGCACGATTTTTATCAAGTAGGCTGATTTTTCTTAAATTTTAGAGGAGTAACAAAGACTTTTCATGGCATGACACAATATCATAGGCGCGTCAAAAATAACTATTTCAATAGAAATAAAATAATATTGGCTGATTTTATTATTAATATAAAAAAGAATTTATATCAAGATACATCATTTTGATTTAGAAACTACGTATTTTATTAAATTGTACTTTATGACATATGTCATTAAAAGAAAAATAACAATTTGACATAAGTAAAACTTGCCACTGGATGTAAGACCGTTTACAAAATGAAGAAAATCGAGTGAAATTTTTCTGCCGGCATAGTACTTAATCGTATAATTTTAGGTTTTTGGTATAACTGATTTATTATTCGTTAATTAACATTATACGCACTAATAAATATTAAATAATAGCTATTTATGTAACAAGTACATAATGTAGAACTTTATAGATGAGTTCAGTTTATGGCCGAGCGAGCGAAGCGAGCGAGGCCTATAAAAAGGGCGAGTCTATAAAGTTCGATTATGTAAGAGTTGCATACAAAGCTTTATGTCAGACTCCTAAAATTGGCTAATTATAAAAAAAATCAGTTTATAAATTTGACATCTATTCTTGACAGAAGAAAATTTGACATGTAATATACAGTTGCCATTGGAAAACTGAATATACTACACTTTATTTTACAACTACCACTTTATTTTACGAGTACAATAATAAGCCAGTTTACTGCCGCAAAACAATACAATAAACAGTACTTTATAATGCAATAGGACATAATAGCTATTTATGTAACAAGTACATAATGTAGGACTTTATAGACAAGCCTCGTTTATGGCCGAGCGAGCGAAGCGAGCAAGGCCTATAAAAAGGGCGCGTCTATAAGGTCCGATTATGTAAGAGTTGCATACAAAGCTTTATGTTCGATTCCTAAAATTGGATAATTATCAAAAAAAATCAGTTTATAAATTTGACATCTATTCTTGACAGAAGAAAATTTGACATGTAATATACAGTTGTCATACTTTATTTTACTACTATATACTTTATTTTACTACTACCACTTTATTTTACTACTACCACTTTATTTTACGAGTACAATAATAAGCCAGTTTACTGGCGCAATACAATACAATAAACAGTACTTTATAATGCAATCGGACATAAATACATTTATTTTACAATCAGTTATTTTACAATGGAACTTTTCTACTTTTACTATACCAAAAACAATTGACAAAAGTCATTCAGGAATTTTACCCGTTGAAAAGCGTTGTAAAATTCCCCTTCACCGAACGTCTTATCAGAAACCATTAATTCAAGAAATTATAGTCATCATAGTAGTCTGATGACCGCGCTGATGCTGATTGTGCGAGAAAGCAAGTGTTCGGAGCGACAGAGATAATACATACCTCGCAAGTCTGTTGTGAAACAGTATACTTCGTTACAATATTTTACTTATGCTTGCCTTTTCGTAGAAAACTATAATGTGTCAACCGATATGAATGAAATCCGTTTTTGTTTCACTTTTCGCGAGAAAGTGAATTCCACGCCAATAATTGTTATTTATCGCGTGTCCAGTGCGGTCCTTGGCAGGAGGCCCCGGCGGAGCCCCCTGACTTGCGGGGCCTGAAGCGGCCGCTTCAAGCGCTTGTGCCTAAATCCGCCACTGCCTCTGCTCCTTTCTTTACTAAGGAGTCGGCCCTTTCGTTGCCTGCGATCCCCTTGTGCCACGGAACCCACACCAGGGTTACCCTATTGTGAGTTGACAGGGTTATAAGGTTTTGCAGACACTCCCATACTAATTTTGAATTAAATCGGTGACTAGCTAGGGGTTTTATTGCAGCCTGGCTATCTGAAAGGATAAGGACTTCTTTACCTTGATAATTCCTTTTTAAGTTTTCTTGCATATAGATGTCTATGGCATGAATTTCAGCTTGGAAAACAGTGGCAAGCCTCCCCAGTGATGCATAAGCACTGAACTGAAGGGATTCCCCATATATCCCCGCGCCTAGTTTTAGAGCCATCCGTATACCAGATTAGGTTATTCACCTGACATCGTAGTAAGGGCTCTTCCTTCCATTCAAGCTGAATGGTGAAGGGTTTATTATAGTTTTGCCTTACAGTCACGGTATCGCTCCTCATGTCTGGTAGTGGGTTGTTTATGATGGTAATGATTCTGGTATTCCCAGTGGAGGAACTGGGTTTCCAGTTACCATTGCAGTTCAGTCTGAATGCCACCATCCTAGCTTCCACCTTAATAATTATATTTAGCGGTGGAAGATTTAGAAGGGTTTCTAGAGCTGCAGTTGGAGAGCTTCTCATTGTCCCCGATAGTTTTGATAGCTCCCAGGCCAATATACTATAGCGATCCATAGGTAATCCTAGGTCTGACCACTGCTGTATACAACCAGTGTACCAGGCGTGGTTGTAGTCCCCAGGTTTTACCCAGTGCTCGCTTAGTTGCTATAAGGGTCATTTTACCTTTTTTCGACACCATTCTTGATTTGTGAGTTCCAGGTTAGCTTCTAGTCTAGGATGATGCCTAGATATTTTGCTTCCTGGCTCACTTGAAGTTGTTTGTTGAAGAAATTGGGCAGTATAATCCTCCTTAGGTTCCTTCTTCTAATAAATGGTATTAGTGCCGTTATCTGAGGATTTACACTAAGTTTCTCCTTGGCACACCATTTTCCAACAATGCTTAGGGTACTTTGCATGAGCTCTGAGATTGTATTTTCAAAATTCCCCGAGATAAGTATAACCAAATCATCAGCATAGCCCTGGGTGTAATAGCCTTTCCTATTCAGGAAGATGAGGAGCTCGTCCACTACTATGTTCCACAACAAGGGTGATAAGTCTCCCCCTTGCGGGCAACCTTTGGCAGCTATACTGCCGTGCTTAGCTAGAAAGCAGTATCTCTACAGTAGCAATTTAAGAAATGTACCATGTTTTTTATTAGCATTCATTAGTATACCACGCAGTATATTTCTACACAGCAGTTCTGGCAGATACTGCTTTCTTGATAAGCACGGCAGTATAATCTCCATCGTTTCGCCTGATAGGGTTCCACCTGCAAATGGTGTCTTCTATGCCATGCTGCAGCTATCATTGACTCAAAGGCGATTGAAGGCTCCCTCGATACCAAGGAAAGCTGCCAGCGCAATTTCTTGTTGATTGATTGCCTTCTCGATCTTCATCGCCAAGTGATGAAGAGCGGACCCGCATGGTTTTCCTGTTTGGTAGACATGCTGATGGGGATGAAATAAGCTGCCTGCAGGTAAACTCTCTCTGATATATTTGTCGATCAGTTTTTCCATTATCTTCAACATGAAAGATGATAGATTAATAGGTCTGTAGGCCTTTGCCTGAGAGGGATCTCTTCCAGGTTTAGGAATAAAGACCATTTTGGAATATTTCCAGGCAGAGGGAATATAACCCGTAGCCAGGCTTGCTCTTAGTAGTCTACATAAGCACAGCACCAGGATAGCCTTCCCTTGCTATAATAGCACTTTGTATGGATCGAAAGAGTATATTGCTCATTCAATGCTCTTGTAGGTATGATTCTATTCAAAATCTGGCAATCTCGTTTTTCCGCACTATAGGGAGGGAAGGGGAGATTGCATTGTTCCCCATTTTCGTGAAGAACTAGAGAGCCAGGAAGGTCTGCTTGGAGAAGTGTCTCCAAGGTTTTCTTGCTGGTTTCAGTGTATTTACGCAATATTAAACCTAAGATTTATTGTAAGACACAATGTCAAATCTGTTAACATTTAATGTCGCCAACATCGTTCTGGCACTTTTGCTTCAGTCGCGAGCGTCAATCGTTGTCGCTACTATTTGAAAATAAAGGGGCAATAGACTGGTTAAAAAACAAGACACCTCATCTTTTTCTGTCACCTACATCTGTATCTTTTAGCTAACCCCTTTTCCGCAAAATGTAAATATATTCTGGCATGCATTGCAGGTGTTGTGGGTGACAAGGAAAGACAGCTTTAAGTGTACCCATTGCGCTTGCACTTGTGAATTGTATGAATGAAATGTTGCAAATTATAAAAGTTCTCGTCGTTTTTATTGTAATTTAACAATAATGAGTATTATTATATTATGAAAAAGTCTTCGAAAGTTAAATATTCCGGAGTTAAAATAGTCCAACAATCGGATCTCCGGGCGGGGACAACCAACGAGGATAGAAAAACGATAAAGGTGAGAAGAGTGGGGACATGGAACGTAAGAACCCTACTGAAATGCGGAAAACTAGAGAATATAAAACACGAAATGACAGAATACAGACTGGATATACTGGGACTGAACGAAATAAGATGGCCGCAAAAAGGAGATATATGGAGTGGCGAATACAGAATAATAAATACAGCAGCAAAAAATGGAAACGCAGGAGTCGGAATAATTATGAGAAAAGAGATAGGTCAGAGAGTGAAAGGATATGTGCTATATAACGAGAGAATCATAATTTATTTATTTATTGTGGCCAACAGAAATACATTTCCATTTACAGGTCACAAGACTAAATTACTTTAAAGAAACGCAGATATAACACAAAATAATAATAAAAATTAAGTACTAATATAAATAAATATTAAATAAATTAAGTATTAAGTAATAAAGAAAGAATATAATAATGTTAATAATAACAAAACTAAAGCAATTATCCTAGAAACATACTATGATATACAACATATCAATATTAATTAAGTAACATAGAAAGAATGTAATAATAATAATAATAGTAATAATAACAAAAATAAAGCAGTTATCCTAGGAACATACTATAATAGCCAACAACGAAATGGTACAGTAAACTTAAACTCATAAAGTAAGTAAACTTAAAAACATGTTTAAAATGAGTGAGAAAAACAAGAGTGTTTGACAATTAAGTCATTGAGGTGATTGAGGTAATTCCTCGTAACGAAACAATTGGCATCTAAGATATTTTTTAAATTTATTAATGCAGGTAGCAAAGATGTCACAATCGGTCATTTGGTTTATCAAACTACACATTCGATTTAATGGAGAATTTATCCTGTAGTTAGCTCTGTAGTGGCCTATGTAAAATACCTCAGAAGTTCAAGAATTATATTGGGGAACTTTGAAACTTAAGTTCTGTAGTATGTGTGGCGCATCTACCAGACCTTTAATCACTTTAAAGATAAATATTGCATCAGAGAACTTTCGTCTATTCTCTTATGAGACTACATTAAATTCTTGGCGCAATACAGAAGATGGTATATCATATGAGTATTGTCCATATCGTTTAAAGTATAAAAATCGCAAGAATTTCTTTTGGACCATTTCTATTGAGTTCTTATGGACACAGTATAAAGGCGACCACACACCTGTAGCATATTCAAGATGACATCGTACAAAAGCGTTATAAAGTGATGTAAATGAAGTAATGTTTGAAAATGATTTTGAATTTCTAAAAATAAATCCCAGGATTTGATTAGCTTTATTTATTCTCTGTGTTATATGGTTGGTAAATGTTAGTCTAGAATCGAATATCACACCTAAGTCTTTTGCATGTTCCTGTCTTTTAAGAATAGAATTGTTTAAGCTATAATTATTAATTTGTACTGTAACCTTCCTATGAAATGTCACAACAAAACATTTGCTAATGTTAAAGGCAAGATTATTATTTATAGACCAATGGTGTACTTCGTTTAAATCGTTCTGGAGATCGCTACAATCTGACAATGATTTGATTGTCTTATATATTTTAAAATCATCTGCAAAAATTTGCCAATTGGAAAACGAAATTTTTGTAGGAAGATCATTTATCATTATTAGAGATAGTAGCGGGCCTAGGTTGGAACCTTGAGGTACGCCAGATAAGGCTTTAAATTTGGGAGACGCTGTACTATTAAAAACTACATATTGCCTTCGTTCTTGTAAATAAGAGATCATTAGTTCCAACAATGAATCCGAAAAACCGTAAGTATGCAATTTTTTAACAGAATGTCATGATCAACGCGATCGAAAGCATTTGCAAAGTCGGTATATATGACGTCTACTTGATTGCCGTTATCAATTGATTCGATCAGTTCTTGTGTGAATTGAATTAAGTTAGTGGACACTGAACGTAGTGGCATGAATCCATGTTGATTAGAGGTTATTTGTGTTTTTATATGATTAAAATAGTGTTTGTGAAGAACTGTTTCCAAAATCAGACTTCGACATTGTCAGACAAAAAGCCGAAATTTTGCAAAAAAGCGTTAAACTTCGGACGTTTAATTTGCGCCCATAAGGAAGCATCTTACGAAATTTATATTTAGAACAAATGTAGCTCGAAATGTGACGAATTCAATGGTTTTTACCGCGACTTTCTACGACCAACTGTTCTTGAGATATCAAGATCTTCGTTTACATAGGAAAGTGCAAGAAACGTCGTGCACCACGAAACAAATATGGCTGCCGTATTTAAACCAAATGGAATAAAAATAAATTAATAGTGGCTTCGAACTACCAATGCATAGATGTGATAACACACCAAAAATTATCCTGTTATTCGGGTTTCATCACATTTCCCTTTCTGAGCGTCAATTTCTACTTTGTAAAGGTTTTAGTATTCTATATTTACAAGACTTAAAAAAAAATTATTCAAATCGAAGTAGTTTGGACCGGTTCCGAGATAACGCTCTTTTTTTGCTTAGCGTTACTCCACTATTAAAAGTGTTTTTTTTCTCACTTTTAATTCTGAGAATTTTTTTACATCAATTTCTTCAGCTAGCTCATGTTCAATGGCTAATGTTGTCAAGCCATTTAGATCGATCCTCGGTAGTTGTAGAGCGTAAAAAATTTTTAATTAACTTTAATTTGGAGAAACTTCTTTCTCCACTTGCAACACTTATTGGGAGAGTAAGCAAGATTCTTAAAACTATGCCGAGATTTGGAGCAAAATCCAGCTTTGAAATGAATTTTAAAATCTCGATTGGAGTTTCTTTTTTATTTAGTAAGGCCAAAACCGATACTATCTCGTCTGCCAGGTCCAGCGCGTTTATATCTGATGAACTTCCATCAGTTAACACTATTTCTAGATCTTTACAATATTTTAATAAGTCGTTTTGAGGGGTATCTTTTAAATCATAAATATTGTATAAAAACTGGAAATAGTTGCTGTGGGTACTGATCAAATCTAACCTGGATTCAAGTGCATTGCCAGGTTGGTCTAATGTGAAAAAATAAAACTCTGCCTTATATTTCAAAGTAGGATCTTCTATCGGATCATCTCGTGCCTCAAAGTCAAAATTAACATTCCTTCTTCGAACTCTATGACGTGGCTGGGTAAGCTCAAAATTAGCCGGTATGTCAATTTCGTCGGCGAGTTCTCGAGCATCGCAAAGCATTTCATTAAAGGCCGTGTCCGATCTAAGATCCTTGAAAAATCTTTACAATTTTTCAAGAGTTCCGTAGCAGATGGTAAGTCATAGTCTTTTGTCTGCAAGAGCTTACTTATTGGATTGATACAATTTAAGATTTTGTACCAAATTACAATGGAGCATAAGAACTTAAATTGTTTAACACAACGTAATAGTTCAGAAGCCTCAACTCTTATAGAGTTGTCAATCTCCGAAATTACAAACAGCAAATAAAGCATCGTATATCCCTCCTAATTGATACCTCAGTGGTTTTAATGCATCTATTCAGCTTTGCCAACGAGTATCACTTAGGCCACTTAGGGGTTTCAAAGTTAGTCCCTGAACATATTTTATTAATATGGTCCATCGAAAAGTTGATGAGGAAAATATAGATATATTTTTTGGACCATATTAAAAAAACTGGCGGCTTCGAAGGATGCCTTTGCCATGTCATTAACGACCAAGTTTAATGAGTGGCTACTACATGGGAAGTGAACTGCTCGTGGATTTAACGCTTTTATTCTAGATTGTACTCCCAATTTATCACCTCTCCATGTTGGCCCCATTATCGTAAGCCTGTCCCCTCATATCCTGCAAATTCAATCCCAATGTTTCAAGTCTTTTAAGTATTAGAGTTGAGAGTTCAGAGCCCGTCAATCTTTCAACCGGAAGAAAGCCTAAAAAGCTTTCATTAATTTTAATGGAAACCTCATTGGGATTAGATTTGTCAATGGATACATACCTTGCTAAGACTGTGATTTGCTCGATCTTGCTGACATCAGGAGTACAATCTAGAATAATTGAATAATATTTAGCTTTTTTAATCTCGCTAATAATGTGAGATGTTATATTTTCACTTAAAAGAATAATTATTTCATTTTGAATATCTTTTCCGAGATAGTGGACTTTAACTTCCTCTTTTTTGAGCACTCTGCGGATATGCTCTTCCATTACTGGATCAAACTGAGCAAGTAATTGAAGAATTTGTAAAAAATTACTATTACCGAAATCGTAAAGTTTGTCACTTGTACCTCAGAGGGCTAAACAATTTTGAGCAAGCATTGTTGAAACAATTCGTAGAAGCACCTCGTACCAGTAATTTATCTCTGCGGTAATGAGTCTTTGTGAGTGACTGTCAATCGTTTTAGAGTACTGTATTCTTTGACTAAATTCAATCCAAGATTTTTGACTTTAGATATGGTTTTTAGAGGTTTCATGTTGTTTTAAAGTCTCAGCGAGGTGCTTCCAATCTTTAAAATCTTCAGTAGAAAGAGAACTTAAAATAGAACCAAAAACTTTGCAGCAAAAGCAATAAACACAGTTTTTTGCAACTGAATAGACTAACTAGTTACGCATGACTTTTTCACCATTTTTCATGTTTCTCAAATAATGAACTGCGATGAATTTTCGACCGATATCATTATACGGAAAACCGTATTCCTTTAATGGTTGAGGTGTTCCTTCTTTTACCAAAAAATATATTTCGGCTTCTAATAAGCTAGTTGGTGAGGAACCCGGATCTGAATTTATTATCGTAGCAAATGTCTCTTCTTTGGATTTCCCTGAATTAGGTTCAGTGGACGTCCCTGGAATAGGTTCTTTGGATGTCCCAGTGGAGTGGAGTAGGCTCCACTTGAGCAATACCGGTAGCTTGATTGGTAATGGATTCATAATTAGGATTTGAATCAGCTTCTAATATCTCTGTGTTGTCGTCGTTCCTTTTCGTGCCTTGTAGGTAACTTAACAGACTTCCAGCCTGTTTTTGAATTTGAACTTGCTTTTCGACCCTTTTTCTTTTGTACTGAGCACCCGATAATCTTTTACGTTCATCAGACATTCTAAAAACAATTAAGAAAATGTTTCAATAAAAAATAATTGTGTTTTTTTTTAACGAAACAGACGCGGTTTCGAATATTTTTCGAATGTTTCAAGGCGATATTTATTCAGAGATTCAAGGTTTGATTAAAACCAAAACGTCAGCCATGGAATAGAAAGTGTTTTTTTTAACAATTTACCCAAAACAAAGCCAACAAAATTTCGCCTTGAAATAAGTAACTAAGGGTACGAAAAAGCAAAAGATTTTTCGAATGTTTTTGGAAAGATGCTCCCCTACGAGGGTTAATTTTTACCCCTGAAATTTATTTATAGCGAGTTCTTATGTTCTTTATTATTCTTCTTATGTATTACATATATATGTATTACGGTTTTTTTAAATCGTTTAATTAGATTTAGAATATTTATTGTCAAACTTACCATAAACCGAAAAAATATTTTTCTGAACTACTTTTTGCTTGGACCCATCGATTTATTTTTAAAAAAAGCACTTTTGCTTATTTCTTTTAGGTAACATGCTCAAAGAAATAATTTTTATTTCGCTCATATTATTTTCGAAAAAATACGTCGTTGTAAGAAGAATTATAAACCTTTCAAAACGAGGTGCCACTTGACTCACTTTCTTTATCCAAATAATAGGGGTCAAAATTACCCTTCATATGGGTTGATAAATATAAAAAAAAAACAAAATAAAAAAGCCAGTCTCGGTGGATTAGTGGTTTGCATGTTTGCTTCATAATCCAAAGATCGCAGGTTCGATCCCCGGCCGAGCTGGTAATTTTTCATAGCGGAGAAAAATTTAAAACATGCCTTCTTTTCGGATAGGAAGTAAAACTGTAGGTCCCGTGTCAACGCGATGTTTGGCACGATAAAGATCCCTATTGGGGGTGGAATTCCCCCAGATTCGGCTAAATTCTAGTAGGGTCGGCCAAAGGATCATAGCAATCGGTGCCATGAGGTACGAAGGATGCTCCGCCATCCCGATTCCTCACCCAAAAACAAACAAACAAACAAACAAACAAAATAAAAAGAAAAGTGACTTCCTTCAAAACAAAATCGACGTGTCCGACTTAAAGACAAAATTTAAAGATAACAAGCTTAAAAAATAATTTTTAAATGGCTCATGGCAAATTTAAAATTAAATATATATTAAAAACTATTCAAACAATTTATAAAAAAATCGACCGTAGTAAGAAGAATTAAGAGCCCTTAAAAACAAGGTGCCACTAGGCCCATATGCCCTATCTAAATAAGAGGGGTAGAAATTACCCCTCATAGGTGGTGTATTCTACTGCATGAAACACCACAGTGGCCAAACAATTGACGGATTTGAACGTTTTTCCAAAAGCATCCTGTAGAAGCTATAAAAATATTTGTTTAGAAAAGCTGCCTATTTTTTAATTATTACCTACTCACCTTACTTTTACAACACACTTTATGACACAATTTTCAAAAACTCACGGCAAATAAAAATTGTATGTAACGCCTTCTACTTCACTAGTAACCAACCTGTAAGGCAAGGTAAAAATCGTGTCACAGCTTGTCATGACTGGTTTTTCGCGACCCCATAGACATACATGTTCCGACAAATTAAAACACACGGTAAAAAATTCTTTTACAGCACTTTGTATTTGTGTCCATTTATTTAAATTATAATAAAAAGGGTCATTTTTTATTTTGTACATTTTTAAGCGGGAGATTATTATGCTTGTGAGCGGTTTTCTTGAAATATTTAGATATTTTATCTATATTGTTCTGTATTTTTGGTTCGGTTTTGGATTTGGTCTTTAATACACGAAAACTCTACTCATCTTTCAAAACGTGTTTTTATTTAAAAACTATACATACCTCAAACTTCTTATGTCGTTCTCAAGCGTGAGGATTTTTGAAGTGAGTGGGTACCTATACTTAAAATTTCGTAAAACATATTAAAAGCAAATTTTATTAAAATTCCACCTTTTAATTTCTCATAAGTATTCAAATGAATCTTGGTTTAATCATTTTCTTCATAAACTAGTTAATTTTACAGCCCATTTGTCGCCCCCTAAGGTTGCCGCCACAGGCAGGGGCCCGGCTTGCCCGCCCCTAGCGCCGGCCCTGGCGATGTCATTTCCGTTCAGGGCCCGTATTCTTGAGTTTCACATAATAAGTCTCGCATAGGAGATGACGTAATTTTTACATCATAAGATGTAACTTAGCCAATAAAATGTTAGAAGGTAATAGAGAATTACGTCATCTCGTACGAGAAACTTGTATGCAAAACTCCAGAATGTGTAATTTTCTATAATGGTAGTAGAAAAATTATTTATGAATACTGCTGTTGGAGAAGCAAGATCAAACAATAATGCATTTGATAAAATACTTACAAGGCTCTTTAAAGCTAAAATTGGAATCTCCTGCTAGGTTATAGAACTGAAGAATTTAATACTGAAAATTATTTCAGATATAATAATATTAAAATGTGCATCTTTTAAGTGATCTGCTGCCTTCCTAATAGGTGCTTTCCATTGGGTTATTCTACTGATCCAGTTCTATATGATCAGGTCATCTTAAGATCAGTTCATAATAATTTGCCAATGGAACAACTTTAGATCACAATCTTGACAGATTATAAAACCTAACCTATAGCAACAAAACAAGTGATAAGAGTGAAACTTCGTTGAAGTTATAAGATAACGTAAATAAATGAGGGAAAAAATACATTAGACACTGTTATATTAAAGGTTTCTTACAGGAAACATCAGCACTGGCTTCAGATGATAGCAGCAGCAGGAACAAATCTAACGACAGTGATTTGGAAAATAATTTAATAAAAAAACCCCAATCTATCCCAAAAGTTGAAGGATATATTGTGCTAGTTGTTAAGGAGTATAGCGATATAACTTCAAAGCCATTTTAGAATTACAAGGACTACGGCTGAAATATTAATTGGTTAGTATTACAGCATCTGTAGAATGGTAAATGTTACCGTTTTCATTATTATTCAGGTCGTTTAGCATCAAGTAGTTTCATACCTACTGGTGAGCATGGAGGAAAAGATTTCCGCTGAAGAATCATTGCTTCTCACTATGGTATTTGGTCAATAATGAAACATTCAGGCAAATTTCTGATAGATTTAACTTTTCCTTAAGTTCAGCTCACAGAGTACTGTTAAGGGTTTTAAATTTTATTTTAGCTTAAAGACACAATATATTCGATGGCCAACTAATGAACGAGTTGCAACCACTGTTAGTGCATTCCAGAAACGGAAAGCCATAAACAATGTTCTGGGAGTAATTGATGGATGTCATCTTCGAATTGAAAGACCAAATGTTTATAACAATTTTTTATTTGAAATATATATTCTAAAAACAATATTTTTTAACTTCATCCATTCTGCAATGTTATCAATTAAAAAATAATTGTAATCACCAATAAAAAAAATATATATCAGATATAGAATTTATTTATTAAAAACAGGTTAAGTAACAAGTTATTAAAACAGATAAGTAAAAAAATGTTTAACTCATAGTAGTGTAGTACTACAGTACTTTCAGTACTACAATGCCCAACCAGAGAGAGATGATCATTATATCGAGTGTTTTTTTAAATTTGACGTCAATGTAGGCTGTGAATAGTCGATTGTGAATTATTTAAACACGTGAGTAATTTGAACGTTTTGACAATGACATTTATTAATACGATCAAGATCCGTTCACAATCAACTACCCATAGCCGCCTTCGACGTCAAATTTAAAAAAACGCTCGATATAAACCACTTCTTAGATTGGTTCAAACGTCCTCTAGTTAAATACTACTTATTTAATGCTAAATACTAATAGAGAAATCTAGTGCTTCTTTAGGAATTCTTGATGATCACCAATGGTCTATAAAAAGAAAACAAAATGATTTATTTTGATAATGAGAGCATCTTATCTATATTACCTTAAAGCGTTTTTCTGCGCTCTTAAACTCCTAAGTCGAAACTTCTAACATGTTGAGAATTTTTTTGACAAATTCAAGTTGAAAAAATACTGCAATCTCACATCTGAAAATTAAAATAACATTGGTTTAATTTAACTCGTTTAAAGCAGAAAACTTGTATAATTTATCAAGCTACTGCACAACTGGATGTGCTTAATAGTAAATTGGTTTTGTATAAGGAAACACACAGAGAAGTAACTCCGATAATAAAACTCATTACTAAAAATTTTCGTACGGATATTGCATTCTTTTACACGATATTAAATATCTGAATGTTATTTTAATTAATACTTACTATTCTGAGCTCTGTTGAAATCTTCCTCATTTACAAGAAGCCGATAATGGCGATTAGTTTCTGGTGCAAACAAATCTAACGAGAAACTCATCCTAGTATTGCAATTGGGAACAGCAATCTTTAATTACAACAGTTCTAAATAATACAAAAAAAACAATCTGAATTAATATAATTTTTTTGTTGAGTTTATTACCTAACTACCTACCAACCATAATAATATGTTTTAAATGAAAATGAGAAATCTTTCAGATTGTTAGAGGTTATTATTTCAAAAACCACAATCAGCTGATATTTCCCTCCACAGATCACTATACACACTTCAAAAACTGCGAGCTTGAAGGGCAAGGGGGGAGGTAATACAGATCAGCTTGGATCATGAACCAGGGCCAATGGAACAACAAATAAGTGAACAAGATGACTCTAGGGTAACACCAGATCAGTAAATCAGCCCAATGGAAAGCACCTTAAAATGTGCATCTTTTAAGTGATCTGCTGCCTTCCTAGAAGAGAGATGCAAGATGAGTTTGATATCATAAATAAACATTTTAAAAATCTCAACCTCTCTTTGCTTCCAACTGATACAATCAAAATACAACTCTTGGAAACCTTGAAAAATGTAAAAATATCGACAGATATTTTTCAGAATTTTTTTCGGCATGAAAATATAAAACATTTTTTTCACTACTAGCTTTAAAACATACTATTATCTAGTCTGTTGTCACCTTGTGAAGTTAGCCTTCTTGCCTAGTGGTAAATAATTTTTTATTATTGACTACTAGTCAATAATCCAGATTTTAGTGTAACACGGGGCAAAAATTCATCCCATTATACACTGGCATCCAGGAAAAAATCCGTGATCGCGATAGTACGTTTTTTATGTGAGAAGAATAAAAGGAATAAAAGTACTAGTAGTGAAAAAAATAATATATACACCACGGTTGTGAAGTGTTTTCTAGAGCCTCTCATCTTATATCCCTCGATGCTGCGCATCTCGGGATCTAATAATGCTCGGCTCTAGAAAAAACTCTTCACAACCTTGGTATATAATATACTATTATCTAGTCTGTTGTCACCTTGTGAAGTTAGCCTTCTTGCCTAGTGGTAAATAATTTTTTATTATTGACTACTAGTCAATAATCCAGATTTTAGTGTAACACGGGGCAAAAATTCATCCCATTATACACTGGCATCCAGGAAAAAATCCGTGATCGCGATAGTACGTTTTTTATGTGAGAAGAATAAAAGGAATAAAAGTACTAGTAGTGAAAAAAATAATATATACACCACGGTTGTGAAGTGTTTTCTAGAGCCTCTCATCTTATATCCCTCGATGCTGCGCATCTCGGGATCTAATAATGCTCGGCTCTAGAAAAAACTCTTCACAACCTTGGTATATAATATACTATTATCTAGTCTGTTGTCACCTTGTGAAGTTAGCCTTCTTGCCTAGTGGTAAATAATTTTTTATTATTGACTACTAGTCAATAATCCAGATTTTAGTGTAACACGGGGCAAAAATTCATCCCATTATACACTGGCATCCAGGAAAAAATCCGTGATCGCGATAGTACGTTTTTTATGTGAGAAGAATAAAAGTACTAGTAGTGAAAAAAATAATATATACACCACGGTTGTGAAGTGTTTTCTAGAGCCTCTCATCTTATATCCCTCGATGCTGCGCATCTCGGGATCTAATAATGCTCGGCTCTAGAAAAAACTCTTCACAACCTTGGTATATAATATACTATTAATTAAGTATATGACCAGCTGAAACTAGAGTTTTTGTACTTTCTTAAATAGTTTTCAAATTTGGGATAAATATTATAGGTTATTCACAATAATTTTACGAAATCCCTTTGGAATTTTCTTTTCCACGCTCAGTTCAATATTTCAGTAAAATAACTACTTCTAAAAATTATGACATAAAATCAATTATGATTCAAAAGTACTTTATCTCGGCTAAATTTTATTATTTAGATTTAGAGTCAAAGTAGCGGCACCGAACTATCAAGAAATACAGCGTGGAAATAAATGATTTTCATCAAGTTCCCTTTGGAATTTTTTTACATGTAAATTTTTCTGTACCGCTCTACTCTTTTTGATTTAGTACTAAATTAGTTCTGTCAATAAATGAAACCAATCTGTCAAACAATTCATAGAATTTATTGAATTAATAATATTACACAAATTATTTTGTTGTATATTTTGAGGCTATGGTACTGCCTTTCTCTATTTTCGTAGAGCGGCACGTCGCGTCGTGCTTTTACATGGGGAATGCAATGGTAACTTGATGAAAATCATTGATTTCCACCCTGTACCTGTATTAAGTAAGCTTATAATGGGATAAATTTTGTTTTAATAAATTAAAAATTGTCATCTTTGATAACATCAGGTATTGCAATGATGTAGCCGTTGCGACACAAACTACATCATGCGTGAAGGATAATCATAGAAATCATATCCTCAACTCATCATATGTTATCAATATAGTGGTTAAGTAATTAACCCTACGTGATGACAAACTTTGAGAGTCGCCAATTACCTTATATATGTAGCCGGAATTAACATCAATTTCGAGAGGTAAAGCACCATCTACATTACCTATATGCATATCTAAAGAGATCATTTTATAAAGCCCAACAATATACTCAGCTATGCCTATCACATACTAGATGGCGCTGCCATGCATATCCTCAAAAATAAGTTTTTATCAGCAAATTATATTCTTATCATTGTTTATAAATGATTTATTAATCAATTTTGTTTATGCAAAAAATTGATTAACCAAATTATCATTATCTCTCAGAGGAAAGCATTAAAATAAAAACGACGGGAATATTAAGCGTACACAAAAACCGGATTGACACAATTTTATTATTCTTTCCTTTTTCATTTATTCTGAATTGCTAATTAAGCAGAAACACCTACACTAAAAAAAAGTAGTATAATATTTTAAAAAAAATCTGGATGGCGCGCACGCGCTTTTTTAAATAAATAAACCTACGCGGTTTCATTTGAACAATATCCAAAGCCCCAAGTCTCGTTGGTTCTCTCAGAATAGCACACATGAAACAAGCTTTTAACTACAGATTAGGGATTAGTGTGCTCTGTGAATGTGTGTGTATGTGTGAGTGGTCATTACCGGATACCTTTATAAAAAATCAACTGTTTTGATCTTCGCTTCTTCATTCATTAAAAATCGCCGGTAAGTCCCATAATTTAAATTTAAAAAATTTAAGAGCCCTTGTTAGAGATAAAAAAAATAAGATCGAGATCGTTAAGATATTAACTTGTTTTAATTTTAAGGGCTAGAAAATTTAAGGGTCATTTAAATTAGAAAACAAAACAAAAGAAAATATAGAGCGTTATTCATTTTTTATTTTTAAGGGCTAACCTAAATTCTAGAAAATTTAAATAATAAGAGTATATTATTTGAATTGTGTACTTTAAATTCAAGTTTAAAAAAAGGGAAATAAATTAGAACGCTAGAATGCCTTCTAGGGGCTATAATAAAAGCGAAAGTAGTCAAGTTGGCTAAATAAAAAAAAATGTTACTTATGGACCTTATTTTTTCAAAACTTCTATTCTATTCTACATTAATTTTTTCGTATTAAATAAGTCAGTGATAAGAGTTAGAAAAGAAAGAAACGCGATTTAAGCTGATTAATAACGTAATAGCCACAAATAGCAAAATGGCAACACTATAATTTATTAATTTATTTGATTTTTCCCAGCCCACATTGTATATTATAAAACACTATTTGCTATTTTTTAAGTGCAATCATAACATTAATGAATGTTTGTTATACTTTTATGAATTTTACCTTGAAAAGAACAAACAATAAGACGTGTGTTGTTATGTAATTTATTGTAAATAAACTTAGATTTTCCAAAATTATTCTTGTAAACATAGCATAATTAATGTCATTGGAAAAAATAAAAACATTTTCTTCAAAAATAAATATCTTTTAAAATTTTATTAACGGCGATTACATCACCGATTTCAATATTCTACTTAATGAAATGCAAAAAACTTGTCGGTTTACTTAATTATGCCAGAAAATGCTACTTGGTTTATTAGAATTACTTATACTAAAAAAGAAATAATATTCAAAAGAATCAACAAACAGTTTCACACAAATTTATTTTTGTGTCTTCAATTGTTATGTCATAATTTACCAAAAGTGTTCATCATCCAAATCTATCACACCAAATTATTATAATAAAAAAAAAACAAGAATGGCACACATTAGACGTGGGCACTTCCAAAATAGGCCCGCACACAGGTAGTGTCTACATCGTTAACGAACTGATTAAGAACCGATATGTGGGATGCTGTTATAACAAATATGTAATAAAAAAACGAAATATTTAATGATGTCATATACACGTAAACGTGTTGTGAATTTTTCAGAAATTCCGTGCCGTTCTACTTCTTTTTACAGTAAAGATAATTCGTATGCATGTATTTTATGTGGGAGATCCACAAGTCCACGCACACGCTGGAATGTGTCACGCAAAATGATTTTCATTCATTGAAAAAGTTAAGCCGTCATCAAAATCGATCTATTGGCTAGTAATTAGTTGCCTTTTTGCAACCATTATAAAGAAAGATTCATAGATATGTATATGGGGCATCCATTCCATAGTGACGTCATGGCTTGCGAGATTTTATATTTATGGTTATAGTCACTGTTAAGCAAGCGATGACGTAAAAACCAATAGATCTATTAATCTTTCTTTTATTGCTTGTTTAATCGAACGAAATGTTTCTGATAAGGTTGAAAGTATTTCTTTTACCAACTGTTTTTATTGGTTAGCTCTTTAAGGACGCATCTCTTTAATTTATTACAATGATAATGGCATAAAATATACTGATGCAAGCGGTGCAAAGCACAATCTTAAATGCATCTTTATGGTTATGCTGTCCCAATGGCATAAGCTGATGATATCTTAAAATATTTCCGGTATTATGGTTAACGTGGGAGATTATATAAATGGCCCGAACTTTCAAATGTCACTACCTCTAACTTGTGTATATATCATCTTAAAAGAGCAAAAAAGAAAGGTTACTGGTTAAGAAAGGCTATCGGTTAGTTTAAATAAAAACTTTTTACCCGAAACACAAATTCGCAAAAAAAACAGTTACCACCCTGGACTGTTTGAAAAACGTCATGTAAATCGTCTCTTTACGTAGCCCCTTTAGTTTCGCCAGCGCGTTTGTTTTCACCTCGAGAAAAGTATTTCTTACAAAATATTATCATCGATATGATTGAAACATATTTACTTAGTATATAGTTTCCTATGGGTCAACCACTCCTTAAAAAACGTATAGTCATTTCCAATTTTTCGGAATACATTCAATAGACATCGAGTATTTCCAAGTATTCAAGTATTCCCAGGTACCTCCTAGTATTCGCAGGTATTTCCAAGTATCTTCAGGTATACTCAAGCATTCCCAGATATCTCCAAAGTGTTCCCAGCAAAAGGTACAGTTGATCTCGAAGTACCAAGCACTCCCCAAAAAACCTACAGTGATTTCCAGTTTTTGGGAATACTTAAAAAAATATATACGATATTTCCAAGTATCCCCAGGCATTTTCAAATGTTCCTAGGTAATTCCAAGTACTCCCAGGTATTTACAAAATATTCCAAACAAAGTGTACAGTGATTTCCAGCAGATTTCCTGTCTAAAAAAACGTGCAGTCATTTCCAGTTTTTGGGAATACTTTCAAAAACTGGGTATTTCCAAGTTTGCCCATGTATTTCTAGATATTTCCAAGTATTCCCAGGCGTTTCCAAGTATTTCCAAATATTTCCAAATATTCCCAAGTATGGAGCCAAGTAAGGGCCAACCACTCCCCAAAAAACCTAGAGTGATTTCCAGTTTTTTGAATACTTTCCAAAGACATCGAGTATTTCCAAGTATTCCCGGACATTTGCAAGTATTCCCAGGTACCTCCCAGTATTCGCATGTATTTCCAAGTATCTTCAGGTATTCTCAAGTATTTCCAGGTATCACCAAAGTGTTCCCAGCAAAAGATACAGTTGATCTCGAAGTGCCAAGCACTGCCCAAAAACCCTACAGTAATTTCCAGTTTTTGGGAATACTTAAAAAATATGTATACAATATTTCTAAGTATCTCCAGGCATTTCCAAAGGTTCCTAGGTATTTCCAAGTATTCCCAGTTATTTACAAAGTTTTCCAAAGTGTACAGTGATTTCCAACACATTTCCTCTCTAAAAAACGTGCAGTCATTTGCAGTCGTTTTTCGGAATACTTTCAAAAACATTGGGTATTTCCAAGTATTTCTAGGTATTTTCAAGTATTCCCAGGCGTTTCCAAGTAGTTCCAAACATTCCCAAGTATCCCCAGGTATCTCCTAGTATTCCCAGGTATTTCCAAGTATCTCCAGGTATTCTCAAGGATTCCCAGAAAAGTGTACAGTTGATTCCAAAGGGCAAACGCAAAACCTACAGTGATTTCCAGTTTTTGGGAATACTTAAGAAAAATACCAGATATTTCCAAGTATTCCCAGGCATTTCCAAATATTCATAGGTATTTCCAAGTATTCCCAGTTATTTCAAAGTATTCTCAACAAAGTGTACAGTGATTTCCAGCAGATTCCCTGTGCAGTGATTTCCTCCCTAAACAATGTAGTTATTTCCAGTTTTTGGGAATACTTTCAAAAAACGTTGGATATTTCCAAGTATGACCAAGTATTTTCAAGTATGCCCAGGCATTTCTAAGTATTTCCAGATATTCCCAAGTATTCCCAGATACCTCTAAGTATTCCCAGGTATTTCCAAGTATCTCCAGGTATTCTTAGGTATCTCCAAAGTATTACCAGCAAAGTGTACAGTTGATCCCGAAGGGCCAACCACCCCCAGTTTTTGAGAATACTTTAAAAATAAAAAATATAAGATATTTCCAAGTATCCGCAGATATTTCCAAATGTTCCTAGGTATTTCCAAGTATCTCCAGGTATTCTTAGGTATCTCCAAAGTATTACCAGCAAAGTGTACAGTTGATCTCGAAGGGCCAACCACCCCCACTTTTTGAGAATACTTTAAAAATAAAAAATATAAGATATTTCCAAGTATCCTCAGACATTTCCAAATGTTCCTAGGTATTTCCAAGTTTTACCAGTTATTTTCAAAGTATTCTCAACAAAGCGTACAGAGATTTCCAGCAGATTTTCTGTGTAGTGATTTCCTCTCTAAGAAACGTACGGTGATGTCCAGTTTTTGGGAATACTTACAAAAACATTGGGAATTTCCAAGTATGCGCAGGTATTTCCAAGTATTCCTGAGTATTTCCGAGTATTTCCAGGTATCTCCAAAGTATTCCCAGCAAAACACAGTGATCCCGAAGGGCCAACCGCCCCCCTCCCAAAAACCTATAGTGATTTCCAGTTTTTGGGAATACTTTAAAAAATATCAGATATTTCTAAGTATGTCTAGACACTTCTAAATGTTCCTAGGTATTTCCAAGTATTCCCAGTTATTTCCAAAGTATTCTCAAAAAAGTGTACAGAGATTTTCAGCAGATTTCCTGTGCAGTGATTTCTTCCCTAAAAACCGTACAGTCATTTCCAGTTTTTGGGAATACTTTAAAAAACTTGAAAATTTCCAAGTATGCTCAGGTATTTTCAAATATCCCCAGGTATCTCCAAGTATTCCCAGTTATTTCAAAGTATTCCCAGTTATTTACAAGTATTCCCAGGTATTTCCAAGTATTTCCATTCTCAAGTATTCCCAGCAAAATGTACAGTGATTACCCCAAAAAACCTACAGTGATTTTCAGTTTTTGGGAATTTAAAAAAAATATCAGATATTTCCAAATTTTCCCAGGCATTTCCAAATATTCCTAGGTATTTCCAAGTATTCCCAACAAAGTGGATAGTGATTTCCAGCAGTGATACCTCCTCAATAGTTTCCGTATACCTTAATCGTTCTAAATTGTGGCAAGATGCTTTAAAGCGATAAATAATAAAAATATCAACTTTATTGGCCAATAAGATGATGCAATATCGTTCTGATTCGGTCTGAAGCGTCTCAGAAGGTCATAATGCAATTAATTTGGAGAAATTTTACACGAAGCAATCTATCAACCGTTTTGTGTTTCAGTATACTGACTCAAAAGAGCAAAGTTGCTGTGCTTCTAAGAATTTTATTTCAACTGAACGACTTTTTGAACGGAATAATTGCCTTGAACCAAAACTGAAATCTAAAAACGTGCAACTGTTTCCAATATTGAAGAAGTTACTCCCCCCCCCCACCCAAGAAATGCTAAAACTAGAATTGAGGAATAGCAGAATTGATTAACAAATAAGTCATACTGACAGGAATATAAAATCTGTTCAAAGCAAGTTGAGATTGAATTGACCTTTAGATCAAACGAGCGCTACCATCGCCGCTCTACCATTTTGTTTTTAATATTGGTAGTAAATTTGGTGTTTTTCTTGTGGTTTTATTGGTCTTACTGTAACAACTATCTTGAAGGTAGTTGTTAATGTACTGCGCAGGCGCTAAAAACGTCAAAAGTAAATACCGTTATTATTTTTAGTGTTGATGTCACCAGATAAAAATTTAAATCTTATTTTAAAAGATATTTTAAAAGCCTAATATTATACTTTGTTCTTATTTGTTACTTTAGGGCTCACAAAACGTTCATCAATCAGAGGTTATCTTTATGTACTTTTTGTTTATGTATGACGTTTAATCATGTCAAGGTTGTTGCCATTATAAGTTACTAAACTAAAGTAACTAGATCAGTAATGTTAGCCAATATTCAGAAGTAAAAAAGGTAGGCCCGTTTTTAATTCTGAATTTCACCACTGGCGGGAAAAAAAGATCAATTGATCTCTTAAATTGATTAAAAGTTCTGGAAATGTATTCTACAAAGCAAATTAGTTTTTCTATGTATACACAACCATCCTCGTACAAAATTAGACAACGTCGATAAACATGTATCAAGTTCTTCTTTAAATACCTACTTAACAAGTACTTCTTGGGTTTTTGGAATTTGATCGGATATGTGCAAATGAATGGGATTAATACTGGGAGGTAAGATCATTAGAATTAATTTCGTAGTTTCTTTATGAGCGTTGTTTTTTTTGGAGATATCAAAACTGAAGCATACCGAAGACTGCGGGTAAGTCTAAAACGATAAGGCATATATAAATACTTTTTCCCTAGCAATTCTTCCAATAGAGTTCTCAGTGTATAAATATGATCTTAAGTTTGTCTTCGGATCGAGATACTGCCTGTTCTTTTTCCACTATACTTGTCTACAGAAAGGTGACTGTTAGGGGAGAGGGTAGTTCCAATCTTTGCCTGCTAAGAGAACTATACTAGAATGTTTTCTAGAGAAAGCTACTTAGTCGTTATTGGGTTTTAGGCCTTTTGCTGCGTGTATGTTGTGCCTGGGAATCCGATATATCAATTTCTACACACTGTCTACTGCACAAAGTTGGCCTTGAATTCTTGCATTTTTAGGGCAATTCCCGCCGTGATTTTTTTGTGACAATGACCTACTCAGAGAAACACATCAAAGCAATAAAGTTGTACATCTCAGAACTGAGAGTTTTTTAGATACAGAACACTCCAAATCCGAATCACGAAAGCTGCTCAGAATTTAGAATCAAAACTGGAAATCTAATAAGACCTTTAGTTATTTCAAGGTCAAACTCGAAGAATGTTAAATTTTGAAAAGTTAACTGAAATAACAGAGTCTACAACCTTGGAACTCAGATTCTTAATTGTTAGCAATCTGAGAATGAATTTTTGGGAATTTAGAAATCTAAAAGGATGTTCTTGTTTTTTAGTCTAAACCATTAGAAGACTTCAAATTGAAGCATAGAATCCAAAATCTGAGTTTTAAAAGGTCTGAATCAAATCATAAAATGCAGAAAGTCCACAGTTTTATTTAATTTATTCAGGAATTTATTATTCTTAACATACACAGGCATTTAATTAATCTTAAGTTTATTTAGCAAGTTCTGTTGCACTAGTAGAAAATGCAATTATTAAGGCATAAATCCTAATACATAAAGCATAATGAATAGCAATATCGATCTCTTTACAATTCAAACTAGCTAAAATAAGTTTCTAAAACCGTAAACAAGGACATTCAATACGTAACTATTTACATTTATTATAATATCCATTTATCTAGTTAGCCATGAATTTAAAACTCTGGAATCCTCTCATGTACTTTAAATTCCAGCTTTTATTGATTTTTTAAATCTCCAAAAAACATCCTAATCCAAATAATCCAATTTTAAAATAAAAATTCCAATCTCTGGAACCTTGCAGGAAACCGTCTGCCTGCAGTTTTCACAAGAAAAAGAGTGGGTGGCCTTCAAAGCGTTTCGCTGCTGCTATAACTGAGCAAGCAACACATCGCGGTTACTATATTTGGTGAGGTCACTCTTTTATTAAGTTCTCCGTGATGCATTTGCAACAACACGTAGGTTCTTGACCACATGGTGGCACTTGATTTTTTTCTGCGAAAATTTCTTTCGTTTGCACTTGATTGCTGTCAATTGCGGAATTCAATTGCAGCAAATTTTTGTCTTGGGCAAAAAAATCTGGCAAACCAGCGCTTATAATTTGTTTTTCACTTTAAGGTTATTTACTGGTGAGCGGCATATGGTGACGAAGAAAAAGCATTTTGGTATTTTATTTGTTTATCTACAAGCAAAAAGGTGTTATTATAGAATGTTCAAACTGTTCAATGTTTGGGCTAAATTTAAATTATTGTTTATTTGCCCGGATATCCCTCCCGTTTGCGTTTTGTTTCAAGTATATTTCACTATTCAAATTCATTTGAATTATTTGATTTAATCATTTGTTTCTTTTGTAATAAAAATTTTCATAAAGATAATGAAAAAGTACGCAAGGCTTACTAACCTACTAATTTTAAACGTCAAAACTAATTTTGGCCCGCTCGAGCTTGAGACATCATCATTATAAAAGAAAGCTTCATCTGATTCTGTGGGTATTTTTAGCTTTTTAAAAACCGCGCCCAACTCGATTTTGTTTTGTACAAAAAATTGTTCTGTAATTACTGCTTATATCTGCCTGCGGTACCTTGATCCTATAATTCAAAACAAATTCCTCATTATTATATTATGAAAGTTCTTAATAATAATTCGTTATCTTTTTGTATTTGTTTTCTTATTAAATAAATCTTTAATATAGGTTTTTAAAAAGAGAACGATCAATTACAAAATAATAATTATTTAATATACTTTTTCAGATATTTAATTCTGAATATGTTATTAAGTTACTTGCACTGTTATAAAAACCCTTAGATTAAAAACCTAAACGTCAAGTTGACAGTTACCTACTTGTTTTTTAATCTAACTCTTTTCTTTTCAACAAAAACAAATGATTATTTTTCTAAAGGAGTTAAAAATAAATGCCTTACTAATTAAAGAAGTAAATTACAACTAAATTGTCTCATTTGTTATGTTTTTGATAACCACGAACTATTTGCTAAATATATGCATAATGAAGCTGATAATATAAGTAATAAATAATGTCAACTTCGGTTATTCTAAGAACACTTGAAATAATTCCTTTTTTCTGGAACTTAACCAAATAATGATGATTTGATGACTTAATTGAATCAGTACGCACTATTAGATCATCAGTGAGACAATTCCTTTTAAAGTACTTTCTCTAAAATAATTCAATTAACGATAATGAATGAATGATACAGTATGCTTCATAATTAGCTTCAATAATAGTTTGGAAATTTGGGAAATTGTAATATTGCCACTGTGAACTTTTGTTGTTTTGCATTTTTTATTTTGGCAATATAACCTGTAATTTCGATAAGTATGGGTAATTAATGGATATTTCTATTTTATCAGAAGTTTCATTACATCAATATAATTTTCGTTGCCTAACATAAGATTATTTTGAACATTTAACTTTTTGAAAGGATCAATTTTGATGTAATGATTGATATCGAGGAAAACTCGAAAGGTAGCTGTACTCAGCCCACTAAGATTATTTTGATGAACTTTAAACACTGTATAGATTTAGGCAGGGCCGGTGCGAGGCGGGTTCAGCGCGTACCCCGGAACCTACCCCGCGCTTTAGGCGGCCATGCGCTTTCTAAGGCACCACGTTACAAGCTCTTCCTCTGCTGCTGTAGCCACATCGATGTTTCCGTGTCACTTATTAACCAATGGCAAAGCAAACTTCTACCATTCAACCTACGTAAATCTTGATGACGTAATTAAAAACCTTGGAATGAAAAGGGCCGAGAACTAACTTTTTAATTATTTCATAACTTTCAAAATGTCATTTTGTGAAGTAACAGTTAAACGCAAAGGTAGCGTTCGCGCACTCGTGCTTCAAAAAGATGCAAAAAGCACTGGCCCTTTTAGGCCCTCTAAAAATAATTTGACTTGTTTGACCGATAAAAATAAAATTTGGAACAATTAAAAACTTTCTTTGCCAAGCATTTTTTGATCAATTTTATGCAAAACGTCCCTAAGCCTTCATAACTGGTTTTTACCAATCTAATCTCCTCAAAAACGACACTACCTAACCAAAACGCTATACAAAAGCAAATTCGAGTTTTTTCAACCTAACCTATCCTAAAGTAAACCTAACCTATCCTGACTTAACCTAACTTAACCTAACCTAACCAAATTGTGTAATTTACAATTTGGCAATCATAGAAACTCAATATAATTATTATTCATTTCCATGGAGCTTCAGCATCTTTTTTACTTTTAATCCCCAAACTTGGGACCTTTTTTCCCGTTTGTCCGCGTTCGCCCCAAAAATAATTTTTTGGTGCACCCCTAATCCTCTTAAGATTGGTTGCTACCAACCTAACCCCCACAAAACCGCCACTACCTAAACAGAACGCTCTGCAAAAGAAAATTTTGCAATTTTTCTCAAACTAACCTAACCTAAATCTAACCTAACCTGATCTAAACATAACCTAACCTAAACCTAACCTAACTCAATTAAATGGTGTAATTGCAAATTACACAATTTGGCAATAATAGAAATTTAATATAATTATTATTCATTTCCATGGAGATTAAGCATTTTTTTACAATTGATCTCCATATTTGGAGTCTTTCTAATCTAGACCTAACCGAACCTAACCTAAACCTAACATAACCTAATCTAACTAAATTGTGTAATTATAAATTATACAATTTGGCAATCATAGAAACGTAATACAGTTACTATTCGTTTCTATAGAGATTAAGCATGTTTTTGGGTATTAGAAATCACAAAAGAAAGATTAGTAATCGATAATTCCACTGACAATTTAAGGTCCTTGCACTGACATAGGGTCACTGCATCTAGTCACTTAGGGCAGCTGGTCGATCAGAGTAACGCAAACCGCCGCCATATTGGGGCAGAGAAGGGTGATTTTTAATAATGGACAAATTAAAACCACGTTTTACGTGTTTGACATATTAGAGGTTTGATCTTTCAGAATAAGAAAAAACCTTTTAAAGTAAAAGTGATTTGATTAAATTCAATACAGAACAAATAATGAACAATTTCGTGGTTCGTTTGCTCCAATATGGCGGCGGTTTGCGGTACTCTGGCCGACCAGCTGGCCTAGGTAACTAGACGCAGTGACTCTACACTGACAAATATGCGAGCGCTATCGATTGGCAACAAGATAATGCTATTGCCTACTTGGTTTTATGGTTAAATATGTTTTTTTATTGTTAAAGTTCGTTTCAAAAAATTTTGCGCAAAAGTTGAAGCATGAAGTCATCTTCGACGTATTCGCGCAAATGAGTCATTCGCTCCGTCGTCGCTCGTGCTTCAAAAAAATGCTCTTATGCGCGCGGCTCCGCGTACTTTGTAATTAACTATAATAATAGTCTATGATCCTACGGTAATATGTAATAATGTGTTTATAATAAATGATTTATTTAGAAGTTGTTTTTAAGGCCAAGTGCATTTTTGAACTCGGCCCCGCAAAAGCTTACGCCGGCCCTGGATTTGTTAGATGATGTGTTAGAAGCAGAGTCGTACGGAAAAAAACTGCATCCGAGGAATTCTTATAATTTTTATTATTTGTAGGTACTTAGATATTTGTTAGGGTGACTTTTGGCTCCCCGGAGGCTGAAGCCTACATAAAGTCCGACGTGTATTTAATTGTTTGTTTTGAAAACTTCACTTTCATCGAGAATATAATAACGAGTAATATTAAAGCAACTGATTTCTAAGATTTCAGAGATTTCAAGGTTTAGAAATACAAAAGAGTGCCACAAATCTTGAAATTAAAAGTTTCTTTAGTTTTTAAATTTCAAAGATACAAGGTTTTAAAATCTGTACGTTGAGGATTCTTTAAATTATTGAAGTTTCAAGGTCAACTAAGTAACCAAGACTTCCAAATGAAGTGTGTAACGATAAACGATTTTTGGCTCGGTTATTCCATACATTACAATGCTTTTGTATGAGATTGCATCAGTAGGCAGTCTTCTTGGACGCTTAAATAGGCGTCCAAGGACGGGAAGATCACAAACTTGGCAATTGGTGAACATGAACCGACTTCTTGCGATGTTTGTGCATACAGAGGGTGGAATTCTCTAAGATGCGGCTAAATTCTAGTAGAGTGCTATGAAGAGAACCAGAGACGTTCCTTGCCACCCTGGTTATTCTCCAAAAACAAACGAAATAAATAAGCAATCAGTTTACACAAGACCAATCTGCGGCGAAAGTAGCAATTCTAGCATTAAATTTGACAATTAGAGAAGAGAATAACGAAAGGTAAGCCCACTTGCAATGTTTTTGTCGATATGAAAACGTCTTTGACAGAGTAAAAAGATTCACACTGTATGAGATTCAGATAAATCATTATGCAAGCAACATCTAGTCGACCGAGATCAAGTAACATTGAAGTACCTACGCTGTTGCCATTTTTACAAAAATCTAAAACTGCTTATAAAAAATGTTATTTAGGGCGAGTTGTATAAATGTGGTTTATCTTTAAACTTAAAAATTTTTTGAACGATTGTCATAACAATCGCTGTCTAGAATATTGATCCTAGTTTAAAGTTAATCTGTGTTTATACAACCCGCCCTTAGAGTTTATAACTCAGTTTTCGTTGTAGAATAACTTATTTTACCTATTGAATCATTACACCCTGTATAGTATAACATTTCTTGATGAAAACGTCATGAAACTATATTTCCGAAAACGTTTTGATCAGTTTTCAACCAAAACGGCCCTTAGACTAACTCTAGGTTCATCAGTAAATGGGGGCTTTGTTTGAACATCTGCACCTCTCACCTTGCGGTTTCTATTTATACAAACCTCGAAATAACATTAATAGCGAAAAACTCTATCTGATATTAACCGAGCCATGTGGTAGTCCAGGATCGTACTTGGACTTTATATATTTATATTTCCAACATTTTCAGTAGCTGAGATTTCTTCACTGTCTCATAAATAATTTCCTATTTTTCGCCAGCTGATACGCACACTCATTCCACTCGCATTCGCTCGGGAACAACTTCCGAGCAGGGCCGCATTTACACTTTTGAAATATCAAACACATGAAATTAAACATCTACATGCTTCAGTGCTGTGAAAGGCTAAAACCATGAAATTCTGATGTATTATGGTACGGCCGAAGTTCTTTTTTTTTTTTAAATATATCGTGTATTGTCAGATCAACATACAGATGTTATACATGACATTTATAATCTAGCTAGTAATTAACAGAATAATGACAAGACTATACTAATGTCTCAAGCAGGTCAAATTAAGTTTATAACTGTTTAAGTATAATTGTTAAGGATTAGGCTAGTCACTATCGTCTTCGGAAGCTATAAGATCTTGCGGCATTTTTCGTTTTAATCTAGTATGTATGCCTTTATGACAGAGGTTAAAAAACACTGCACCATCGCACGCGCTTGCATTAATAAAGAACTTTTTAGCACATTTTAGCATGAAGTCTTGGATTGTTGATACACGTAATTCGTAATGGAGTTGATCATTTCGGATGTACCATGGGGCGTTTGCTGCAATTCGAAGAACCTTGTTTTGAAAGCGTTGCAATTTCTGCATATTGGTTTTGGAAGTATTGAGCCAGACCGGGCTAGCATAGAGTATTAGTGGTCGTAGAAGTGACTTGTATAATAGCATAGCACATTCAGGTTTCAGCGACGACTTCCGATTTATTACAGGGTAAAGTTGCCTTAGTCTATTGTTACCTTGAGAAAGTTTTTGATTTATGTGGTAGCTCCAGGTGAGACGAGTATCTAAATGGACGCCAAGATATTTGATAGCTGCGTCTTTAGGATTCCATGGTATAAGAACTGTGCTTATTTCAATGTTTGGTGGGTTGATAATACGTTTCAGTGCAAATATTTTTGCTTGACATTTAGCGGGGTTGATCGAGATGTTCCAATTGTTATACCATTTAATAATATTGTTGACGGCATGTTGTAATTCAAGGACTGCGTCAGCTAAGTTAGGACTTTGTGTAATTATAGCTGTGTCGTCAGCAAATATGGCTAAGGATGCTGTTACTGGTGGTATATCCGAGGTATAGATGTTAAAGAGGAGGGGCCCCAGAATGCTTCCTTGGGGAACGCCTGCGTGAATTTCTTTAGTTTCGGATATGTATGAGTTGACTTTAACTGCGAATTGTCTGTGCTCGAGGAACGAGAAAACGATTGATTGTAAGTAAGTGGGTATATTCAAGTCCAAGATCTTTTTCTTCAGGCCTTCGACCCAGACCTTGTCAAAGGCCTGTGCAACATCGAGTAGGACCATTGTGGTGTAATTTTTGTTTTCAAAACCACTTGAGATAATTTCACTAACACGTTGAAGTTGGTGGCATGTGGAATGTCCTCTTCTAAAGCCAAATTGTGAGGGTGGCAGGATATGCAGTGTATCGATTTCTTTCAGTAATCGGATGTAGATAATTCTTTCTAGAACTTTGGATAAGGTGGTTAAAAGACTTATTGGTCTGTAGCTGTTAATATCATTTTTGTTTTTACCGGGTTTGATAAACATGAGTATGTGAGCTAATTTCCATTTTGAGGGGAAACAATATAATTAATTTGATTAAAGAGAAGAGCCAAATACGACGACAGTGGCAACGAACACGTAACCCGGTACTTAAGCAACTACTAAATAATCTTACGCACCGTATCAAAAAGCAGCTGGATGAATACAAAATAGAGTCATACAAAAAATACATCTCCGACATTGGCCCTGGCGATCCAGGGATGTGGAAAACCACCAAGCGAATATTAAGACAACATGATGAATTACCCACCCTTACCTCTGGTACAGACACACTTACAACGGATGCTGAAAAATCTGAAGGGTTTGCCTCTCATCTTGAAAAGGTATTTAGAGCACCAAACATTTGCAACCCAACGCAATCACTTAATGTGATTAACTACGTTGAGAGTCATCTTCCCATTCCGGGAAACATTGAACCAACATCTCCTAGGGAAATAGCCCAAATTATAACAGCTTTACCTAAACGGAAAACACCCGGATGTGATCTCATACCCAACATAGTACTTCAGGCCGAAGTTCTGAGCATTATCTTCATAAATTGACATTTTGAAACTACGAAAATTTAAAAATGAACAGTAAAAATCTAAATCTCTGAAATGTTGATATTAAAAACATGCGTGGTTGTGACTCTAATGTTTCGAAATTTGAATCCGAAATTAGAAAAGTTCAACTTCCTGAGCTTCTGTGATGCCGAGTGTCCTAAATTGCAAAACATCGAATTGTTGACATGAGTTGATTTTGAATTTTTTGAAAGCTTCGGAAAATTTTGAGATTTTTTAAGTGTAAAGAGAAAGAATGAAGAATAACAGAGTGACAAGTAGTTAGTAGTATTTAACGTCTAAAAACCACCTACAAGGACTGACTCTAAAGCTATGCCCAAGATATACTGCCACTGAATTTTATAACTATTAAATCCCCAAAATTGCTACAAATCTGTTTTATAACATTTGCAACATTCCCTTTTAGAGGGTTTGGTCTGGTTTGGGTCTAATTAATTGGCTTCCAGGTCGGGACCCTGATGGACAATTCCAGTTTTCGACCTTGAGGAAAGGCACAAGCCGCCATCTTGGAAGAAAGGTACAAAAAATGTTTTTTTTCAAATCCCGCGAATAGTTTGAAACAAGAAAAAGTAGCTGAGAACATTCTGTTGCTTCATGCGTTTAGTGACTGCGACACGACAGCGTTCCTCTACCCAATTGTTTAAGTTTCAAGGTTTCATAGATAGGGTTTTAATTTTCATAGTTATAATGATTCAAAGTTTCAGAATTTTCGGGATTAGGAGTTTCAGACGTCCTTCAGATTACTCTTTTAGTGTACTGGTAATATAAGCTTGCATTGCTTGATTCAGTATCTTCACTATAGAATAGATTCCAGTCGTCACCGTCGAATGTTACTTTTATTTTAGAGTTGTGTAGTACGTCATGTAATATGTTAAAAGAACTATTCACTTAAGGTGAACTAAACGAGATGTTTCATTATCTAGCGACTAGCTCGTTTAGAACTGATGTGTTTCCTAGTCGAACGATTTCATTTCTGCACTCTGTGGTACAGGCAGGAAAGGAATTGGATTCAATATTTTTCGCCACTCAAGCTAACAGTCACTGCTGTCACCTCGATAAAAAGATGATTTTATTTAGTTATGAACCAGCGGCGAATCCGGGATTTTTCAAAGGGGGTTGTTTATCAAATACACAAACCTGCAGTGCCAACTTCACCAAGCTTAATTTTATCCAGTATAAGTTTGGAATTTACTAATGAGCTTTAACCTCCATTAGCCCCCTTCTGGATCCGCCACTGTTATGAACTATAGTTCATTCAAAGCAATAAACAAGTCTAGTGTTACTTCTTGGTACATTATCACGGAGATTGGCAAGTATAGAGATCATATACTAAGGTAAGATATATTATAATAGAAGTATACCACGTGACTCACGGCATAGGTGAATTTATGAATCAGTTTGAATTAAATTTGGAAAATGGCCAACTAGACACAACAACAATTTTTAGACACACCATCTCCGTTTCTCCTAAGGTAACGTTAACTTTCAAATCTTATTGCCCTACACGCTTTAAAATATTTCAACACACTCTTTTCAATTTTAATTTCCATAGCTGACGAAATTTGTTATTTTTTTCGATTTTCAAATGTGATAGCTGTGAGAATTGGTCAAAACTGATCAAGTAACAATAGAAAAGTTTGATTACTGCTCTATTTGTTATGCTGAGACATCGTATGCGTTAAAACTCTAAATTGTCAATTATACCCCATGGGTACTTTAAGATGTTTCGGTAGAGAATCTTTTGTTTTAAAGATTTGATCTTTTAAAAGATTTAGCTTATTAATGTTCTTCAAAGAACATATCATTTGACCTAAGTTAAGTTAGTATAGACCTATACTATTAACAAATGAGTACATGTACATTGACGTACAAACTGAACTGTACAAATAGTTGGCTCTCCCTTCGGACGTAACGGAAGAAGTTCCAATTCCAGTTAAGTTACTATTGCACTCCATAGCTTTAACCTGCTTATTCAGTATATATTACTGCTTTCGTCACAGTCGCCATATTTTAGTGTTGTAAGTCAGGCTAGTGATCCAAACAAACTATTCAGCCATTAGCAAAAGCATTGATTAAAAAATGAAACTTAAGGGCGCGTTATCGCCGCCAGTGTTAATAATAGGAAGCTTCAGAAACTATACACACCTAAAGATGGCGCTACGGTACGCAAAACGGAATTAATTTCTTTAAAACTAAAATTTGGAAATGTAAATAGAAACATTATTTGATCACATCGCAGTTCTCTGCTCACAGTGTTGCTAGACATGCGTGAACTTTCAAAATATTTTAAGTTTAACTGAGATTTTTAATTTTTAATTGCCAAGGAATAATTTAAGGTAGTTCAAATCAAAAAGGGGAATATAAAACTGCTAAATATCTTTAAAAATATCAGTTGTTCTTGCTGGTTTTAAGAAAAATAAAAGTATTACTATATTAAAATATTGAAAATATATATTCGTTTTAAGAAATTAATCAGGAATAATTAAGAGTGAAATAGTTTATTAAAAAATTAACCGTCACATGCTTTTAAGTAAAGAAAAACAACATTTACTTCGGGAATTTATTAAATAATAGTTAAAAGATTAGGAAAGTTAAATTACTTTTAAATACCCCGCGAATATTACCACCCAACGCTTCCTGGTGCAGAAAGCGTTCAACTAAAAATGACTGATTTTCGTCGATATTTAAATTTCCGCGCTGTGTACATCTGTTTTATTTCAATCAATACTAAATAAGTAAGCAAAAACATTTATCCATTGTCATAGATTTTGCTATTAAACAGTCTTATAATGACTGTATTATGTTTAGTGTGGTTATTTTTTAGAAAACGTTAATTCTACAAAATTGGCGATGCTCGACTACGATTATAAAATTTATTTTAGATATCTACTCCTTACAAACTATGATCCACACTACCTTAACAGTTTAGCAATCGACAACAAACGTTATCTTGCTAAAAAAACGATTATTAAAAGAAAACTGAATGAAAAACGTGAGCTATATTATGACGCTAATATTTTGCGCCAATAACGCCCCCTTAAGTTTAAAAACTTAAATAGTCAAGTTGATTTGATTACTATGGATTGAATTTGTAAATTAGTAAAATATACAATTACAAGAACTTTACAACTACGTATTCATGTAGGTTATATATAATATCCTTTAAGTTTCATGATATAAAATGAAGTTTTTAGTACACATTAAAAAAAACAATATTACACTTGGAAAGGCCCAAGCCCCCAACACAATAAAGTATACTATGACCTCGGTTTTCACCTTGAATTATGTTGTAATGAAGTATATTGAACCAAATACAATTTTAGATATATTAAATGTAATAAAATACTTACATATGAAATGTAAATCCCAAACTTTTATTTTTCGTGGTCCTGGTACAACCAGAAGCTGCACTACTAACCATAACAGTTTGTCTTTGTCTTAATGCACTAAACACTCTATTTAAGCTATTTACACCTATAATATTAAACTAGTCTCACACAAATCAGTGTCTAAGGAGATTAACAACGCAAGTATGATTAACAAACTGTATTAAAAGACTCGTTTTTACAAATAATGCGAAATTAACCTTAAATTTTAACTTCACCATCACGAAAAAAGCACAACAAATGAATTTTAAAATGGCGACTTCCGTCGCACTTTTAGCATTTCCAAGTTTCAATAGAGGGGAAGGTTCCTTCCTATAAGGTTTTCAAAGATTTTAAATTCAATCAATGTTACCAACAATGCCAACAGCCACATAACAAAAATACAAATTTCCTAAGCGACTATGTTTTTAAATTACAAAAAAATGAAATAACGCAATTTCTAATTTTGTATGTAAGAATCGAATCAAAGATAGTATAATTAGAAAACTAAAACTTGGACGTGGACAACAGCCGAATTTACACAACCAAAATAGTCGCTGCAACGTCACACTAATAAACCGAGTTTCAGTTGTATATAAAGCTTGTAAAAGTAAATAGTGGAATTATATACCGATGGGGCCAAAATTATATATAACAGATGTGAGTGGAAGCGAACAAAGTGCATACTTAATATGAAAGAAAGAGATACATATATATAATGCATCTAATATTGTAGTAGGCCGAAACTCTGTATATTGTTTGTTTGTTTGTTTTTGGGCGAGGAATCAGGATGGCGGAGCATCCTTCGTACCTCATGGCACCGATTGCTATGATCATTTGGCCAACCCTACTAGAATTTAGCCGAATCTGGGGGAATTCCACCCCCCAGTAGGGATCTTTATCGTGCCAAACATCGCATTGACACGGGACCTACAGTTTTACTTCCTATCCGAGAAGAAGGCATGTTTTTAATTTTTCTCCGCTATGAAAAATTACCAGCTCGGCCGGGGATCGAACCTGCGATCTTTGGATTATGGAGCAAACATGCAAACCACTAATCCACCGAGACTGGCAACTCTGTATATGTTTTGAGAATTATTATGACATTAAAATTTTCAAAACATACAGTTTCGGCCTACTACAATATTAGATACATTATATGTATCTCTTTCTTCCATATTCATATCGTATATCCAAGTATGCACTTTGTTTGCTTCCACTCACATCTGTTATAATTATATAATCTTGGCTCCATCGGTATATTATATGTTCCATAATTAATTCAGTTGCGGGCGGTTATAATTACAAAAATTTAATGCAAATGTCTCAATGGCCAGCATATTGGGACGCAAAGGAAAACCTAAGCTTTAATTATTCTTTCATTCAACAAAATCAAACTACTATTCCCAAGCAGCATCTAAGTAGCAGTAACTGAGATCGGAATTTTGATTGAGTAGTTGTTACGTACCTACAACTAAATTTATTACTTTATAGGTTTAATTATTTCAGTTCGGTATATTTCAGTAATTATGTAGTCGTTTCGACTATTTATTGGAACTATGTAGTTCCATGACTTATAGTAACCTTTAAAGTATGTAGAATGGTATTGACACTTAGTATAATTACTTTAAAGTCGTTTAGTCGTGAAAGTCGCAACTTCAAAGTAGTATTATGATTGTAGCAATAACTTGCCCGAAGCTACTTTAAAGTTTTTAAAACTTTAAAGTAGTACTAAAAGTTCCTTGTCATACTTTATTAAAGACATTTTTTATTAAAAAATATAGTTAAAGAAGGCGCGCCGTTTTTTCGATTTATCATTATCACATTTAATAGAAAAGTTGCAGTGGTTTATAATTTTGGATACTGGAATGACAAAATAATTAAACATTTCATCGCTATTTGTATTACTAAGTACATATTACAAATAAAATAGAAATCCATTTTGTGACACGATAGAATATTATAGATAGATAGAATATTTGATAAGTTGCAAGAATAAGAGAAAAGAAGTTTCACGATAGCAGTGATTACTACACCGCCACATTCCCGCTACGTAGCCTAAACGTAACCGAAACGTAGCTGAACAAGTTCCAGATAGGTTACTGTAACGTATCTGCTAGCTAAAAATTATTCCCCATTTTAGTTCCAGGCACGAAATAAAACGGTGGCAATTACGTGCTTGTGACTAGTAGCAAAACCTTAATAGTTCCACCAGTAGTTGTTGGTAGGTAGTAAGACTAAAAATGCTGCTTGGGTTGTTAATGCTCTCTCACTATCTTGATTTTCTTCTATCCTTCGCTTCTATATCTTTTTCAACTTAAATTATTTATAAAATTTCTTTGCGTTATAGGCTATTGCAGTATTTCTAAATGGTCTCCCCTCTAATACTCCTTCACTGCATTTGCAATGATTACTCGGAAATTTATGCATAACTTTTTGTTTTATACGTGCCACTAGCATTTTCAATATGCTGTACAAAATAATGCATTTATATTTAATTTTGCTACTTATATCAGACTGGAGTATATTGGGATAATATTCAAAAGTACCCCCAAATTCACCCAGAAACTTTGTCAACAACAGATCAATGTGAAACTCTGTAAATGTGGAGCAGATGAGTTAGAAGTAAATACATTAAGCAAAGGCGCGAAGATTTAAAATACCCAATTTGTATACTCTACACTATTTCCCACTGTCAATTTCATCGTAGAATTCTCGGCTATTCTTCCTTAAATAGAAAAAATTGCTTGTTTCGTATTTTAATGTAATTTATTATTTTTTTTAATTTAAAATGCGATTTTCCCGAAAACTAGCAGGAAGCGACCACATGTTGATAAGTAAAATATGTTGTAAATCATTACAGCCAATCCCCCCCCCCCATTACAAGGTTTCATTAGTTACAATAGTTATATTAGTTACACCATGTATTTATGCCGGTCCCCTAAGTATTGTTCTTGGGTTAGTTTAGCTTTTGAGTTTTGCCGCTAGATGGTGTTATGCAACCTGTGATCTTAGAGTCACTACATCTAATCAACCAGGTTATGTTAGTGGATCAGAGTACCGCAAACCGCCGCCATATTGGAGCAGAGAAAGCGTGATCTTTAATAATGGATAAATTAAAATCGTATTTTACTTATTAGAGCTTTGAAAATTCACAATAACAATTATGTAGAAAAACCTTTAAAATTAAACGTGGATTTGAATAATTCAGTACAGATAAAAATAATAGACAATTTCGCGATTCTTTTGCCCCAATATGATGGCGGTTTGCTGTACTCTGGTCCATCAGCATGGCCTGGTTGATTAGATGTAATGACTCTATGTGATCTCAAGTCCAAAAGAAACCAAGAGGAAGAATAGCCTACTTTTCATTACTTTTATGTTACAATTTAACATTAAGGTTGAATTCAAAACTGTCAAATATAATAAACTTCAAAAGGTTTTCTCAGTTGTGATTGGTTGCAATCGGTACCTCGCCTTTGCTGATTTGTGGGAACATCTACTTTTACTAGCTCTAATTGATCGATAAGAGAGAATGCTTTGATGATTCATTTTTATTGGATTATCTCAATTCAATATTTTGAGGAGTTGAGTCTCGTTGTTTATCTTAGGGTTTTTTCTTCTATCTTCTCTATAGACCTTTTTAAAGATAAAAAGAAAATAAGAATTTAGGATGTTATAGTCTGGCCTTGATTTCGTTCGTTTGACGCTTGTGATCTAGGGAAGAGATTAATTGCCTGCCATATTCGATCACGAAATATTCATTGAAGTTCAAGGAGAAGAGAAAATACAGAGAGAAGGGGTATAACCTTAAGATGTGTTAATTTATTAATTTAATATTGAAAAGTTAATTTACTGATTAGCCTTCTAATTATTACTAGAATTGCCTATTCTGAAGAAATTTCTCTGATGTTATAAACAATTATAAAAGTACAATTAAGTAATTGCATTTATATTTAACTAGATTTTCTATTTGGAAGTTGCCATTATTTTCTAAATGTAAAGGTGATAATGAGTATTTGTTCTGAACCTTTGCTATAGATTTTATCAACAGATTTCATAAATTTAATGAAGAGGCCCACGTTGGCCTCCCTGAACCCGTTATAATCTGAAATAATTGTTGAACACATGATACACAAATAAAAAAGTGCTAAAATAATACAGTACAAAAATAAAACAAAAAAAATGAAAGAGTGTTTTAATAAACTTTAATTTATAATTATAAAAGCGCATTATTATTTATTAAAATAAAATAAATGAATCGTCATCAGACAAAAAAAAGATAATTAAAAGACACGTACATAAATTATAATAACTTTATAGTATATAAAATAGGAAGATGATACCACCTCAGATAAAACAGTAGTTGTATCATCTCTTTATAATGCGCTCATGGAGAATTGAAATTTGACCTTATAAATTAAACAACAAAAAATTGGTGTTGTTTAATCAAATTGCATCAATAAACACAGCCAGTGGATAGCAAGTGCTTTCAATTAATAACAGTCATTATTGAATTAAATCAAGTGGAAAATGTATTCAGTTTTTAAAGCACGCTTTGAATAACAAAATTTTTAAAATTCTGTTCGTTTTTGACAGACGAGACGTAGATGTTAATAATAGAACATCAGAAGAATCTTAATTCGCGAAAAATCTCGACAACCCATAATAGACATAAATTATGTAAGTCAAGGTTTTTCTAACTCTTGCCAAGGGCATCTTATTTCTACGTATTATAATGGTCATTTGTGTGACCTTAACCTGAAATCTTGTGATCAGTGTTAGCTTTTTTTTTTAAATTTTGTGTGTACCTTTTATGGTAATGCATTAGCAGAAACGAACCAATTCATTAATTTTAATATAAGTGCAAGTAATTTTTTTAAATAAAGGTTAAGATAAAGTATAATAGGTAGAATCGGATAATCTTAATCCATCCACAATGAATTATAATTTTGTTTTCATTTATTTATTTTCATTTATATATTGTAATACAAGATTTGGTGCCTCTCATCATAAGTAGCAGTAAGTGAAATCGGAACTTTGATTGAGTAGATGCACAGGTAGATGTTACGTAACTACAACTAAATTTATGACTTTATAGGTTTAATTACTTCAGTTCAGAATATTTTAGTAATTATGTAGTTGTTTCTACTATTTATTGGAACTATGTAGTTCCATTACTTCTGAGTAACTTTTAAAGTATGTGGAACGGTATTGCCACTTAGTATAATTACTTTAAAGTAGTTGCAACTTCAGAGTGGTATTATGATTGTAGCAACTTGCCCGCAGTTCCTGTAACCTTCAAGTAGTATTAAAGTAAAACTTACGTTTTTGCTACCCAGGAGAATCACTTTAAAGTGATTTTTCGTAAACTACTCCCATCTCCATATTTAGTTGTAAAATGTTGGATGCCATTAATCAATTTGCAATTTGTTACGATTGTTAATAAATGTTTTACTATATAACCTTCAATAAAAATAACAAATTGATGCCAAATTGTGCCTTAAGAATAATATAAAAATGGTTTCTATCATATGTATCAACTTATAAGTATTTTAGTCATATTTAAAAAAGGCGCGTTGTTATTTTTCGATCTATCATCACCATACTTAACAGAAAAGTTTGGTATACTGGAATGACAAAATAATCAAAACTCTCATCGCTCTTTGTATTATTAAGTACGCATTACAAATACAATAGTAATCCATTACAACACGACACGATCGCATTAGTATAGAAAATGATAGAATATTTGTTAAGATGCAAGAGTAAGAGAGAGCAACCATGCGTCACGATGTGTCAAAGATTAAAGAAGTTCCACGAAAGTAGCAATTACTACACCGCCACGTTCTCGCTACATAGCCTAAACTTATTCGAAACGTAGCTGGACAAGTTCCAGAGAGGTTACTGCATCGTATCTGCTACACAATAATTGTTCCCCATCTTGCTTCCAGGCACGTAATAAAACCGTTGCAATTACGTGGTTGTAACTAGTTAGTGGCAAAAACTTAATAGCTCTACGGGTAGTAGAAGTGGTACGTAGCGATGACTAAAAATGCTGCTTGGGAATGCTTTCACAAGTGATACGGCTACTTTTCGCTTCAGCGGTATGCTATGTAAAGCTTCAAATAGTATGCTTGATTCACTTTGTAGAATGGGTGATTGGGGCTTTGTATTTGAAACCTTGCGAGAAGGATCATAGGTCAAAAGTGGCACTTTTGAAAAACTTTTAACGAGGCTATTTGTAAATAACCCTGGAGACCTCTCCGTCGAGGTCGGAGTTGACTTCCGACCATTCTTTCCCTCCTTTACGAGGGAGTCATGAGTCGAAAGTGACATTTTAAAAAAAGTGACAACGAGGCTATGTATGATCAGCTATGGAGACCTCCCCGTCGAGTTCAAGTGTGATTTACGGCCATTCTCCCTTCTCCCATATGTCATAGGTCAGATGTAACACTTTTGAAAAACTGTTAAAAGGACTATTTGTAATAGACCCTGGCAAAATCTTCGTCTAGGTCAGAGTTGACTGCCGGCCATTTTCCCATACCTTAAGAGGTCGAGAATGACACTTAAAAAAAACGAAGCTATGTATAACCGACTACGAAGACCTCCCCGTCGAGATTAAATGTGACTTATGGCTAATCTCCCCCTCCTTACCAAGGGTTCATAAGTCAAAAGTGCCAATTGTGAAAAACTGTTAACAGTACTATTTGTAATCGAGCCTAACGAGATCTCCGCCGAGGTCAGAGTTGACTGCCAGCTATTATCCCCTCCCTTACAAGGGAATCATAGGTCATTGACATGTCAACAGTGTCACTTAAAAAAAGTGACAACGAGGCTCTGTATAACCGGCTATGGTGACCACCCCATCAAGGTTAAATGTGACTTACAACCATTCTCTCCCCTCCCCCCACTTTACGAAGTATAGGTCAAAAGCGATAGTTTTGAAAAACTGGTAAAAGGACGATTTGTATTCTACCCTGGCGAGATCTCCGTAGGGGTCAAAGTTGCCTGCCGGCCGCTTTTCCCCTCCATTACATTATGGGTGGAAAATGAAACTTTTAAAAACCAAGGCTATGTACAATCGGCTATGGAAACTTTCCCGTCGAATTTAAATGCGACTTACGGCCATTCTCTCTCTATTAGGGGTCATGGGTCAAAAGTGACACTTTTGAAAGACTGTTAAGGGGATTATTTGTAATCCCTCCCTAATTTGTAAGACCCTCCTCCCGAAATAGGTATGAATAAGAGCCATTTATAGTAATATAAAATTCTTCCCGTGATATGAATCGACTAGTCGCAGAGCGAGCTTCTAGGCTGCTGGAGAGAACATTTATCGTTATTTGTTGTTGCGGATTTACGAGACTTATCTGCGTTAGCCTACATGCACGACTCCCAATTGGTCGAGGAATTGAGGTACGCGCAATTAACGCGCCATTCTTTTATTGTTGGGATCGAGCTAGTTATCCACCGTCTACTAGCTCTTCAGGCTAATGCTGGAGTTATTCAACCGCTCACCCGCCGGAGTCTATCACCCCTACGGAAGTTCATTCAGCCTTGACATAGCACGCGGACTAACCACTATCTGGTCACTGGGGTTGGCCTAGGATAAGAAGGATGAAAAAATAGAAATAAAATAATAAGAGTTTCACAAGATTTATTGAGATTTCTATACCTGACACTTGTTTCGATACTATGTATCAATTCAAAGGTTGTAAGGTTATGTACAAGAAATAAGTAATTAGTTACACAAAACTAACCATCTAACAGTTCTAACCAACCGGAACTACTAAGCTCAATTTGTTCATTCGTCAAAGGTGTCGTTTGCTTGTGTTTGTATATTTAGAAAGCTTCTAATTTGTGTTTGTTGTTGCAAAAGCGTAATAATTTGATGTTACTTTGGGGGTGTCATTATGTGGTTCTGTTTCAAGAAGTGTTTGGCGTAATTAAATTATTTGCATTTATTCTTGTAAAGCGTACAGGAAATTCCGGATTTGATGATATTGTATGTTGTGTCCTTAGCATTGAATAAAACTGAAGCGGACTTTTGAGTGACTATTTGAGGCACAAGAGCTACTGGGAATTCGCTGATCTGGAATTGAAGCACTTTTAGTATTTAATAAAGCACTCCACGAAAAGTGCTTGAAGTCTTAATTTATGAGCACTGTACATTGTACTCTCCTAAGAATTAACTTGCCAATGGCAAATTTTCATCTGACTGGCACCAAGAATAACGATAATATTGCCTGCTGGATTTTACCGAAGAGATGCTAAGGTAATAGATGATTGGACTACGATGGCGTCCGGCTCCCAACGAATTTTTCTTAGCTACTTTATAACCAATGAGATCCGGAAAGTTACGTCCGAAAGTTCATTGAGCTAATTTATTCCGGCAAATTACTGATCCATGTATGACATATCTTCTTTCTTCGAGAATACAAAAGTAAAACTTTACGGACTATTTCAGAAAAACTTGATTTTACCTAACCTCCTTCATCTAGATAAAGCTACTAGTTTCCGAAACAATCAACAAAAACCGTTAGGGGGCGTGGTTTATTCCCATTATCTCTTTGAGTTCATCACCTACAGGTTGTTACTTTTAGGGGGTTATTTAACCCACAAGGAAAGCCTATGCAGAAATCCAAGGACTTACCTCAACTTTCGGCTATTTTTTCTGATTTGACTGGACTATTGCGCTCTTTCTTTTAATTGCAACTCTGAGGTTTATAAGTCATCGAAAGGTCAACTTCTAGAACACTCTTCTGAGCATTTGTCACTATGCTGTCCATTTAAAATCTCAAACTCTAAATCCACAAGCCACCTCGATCTTTAAAGTACTAACTGATCGGGCTAGTTGTAATTGTAGGCGGATATCGAAGACCCAGTAGTATAGCAAAGGATACGAAACGTATATCTCAAGCAATATAGACGTAGAAAAAGTCCTATGAGTAGGAGATCTGGATTCTATCTTATCTGGTTTAGGTTTAGTATGCTTTTCTATTTCTTTTCTTTTCTTTTCTCTCAGTTTTTACCAAAAATAAGGAAGATACAAAAGAATGGTGAGAATTTGTAGTTTTTCTAATTTAATGGATTTATTTGATTGGTTACTCGCCAGTAGGGGTTGGAATGTAACCATGTAAACGTTGCTAAATATTCAGATTTGAACTATTTTACTATTTACTAGTTCATACAATACTTTTGAAACATTTAATCGATATGTTGAAATTTCGTCTCGTGCTAACTACATCAAAGGATAGACTTGCTGAGATAAGAGATTACAATTCTAATAAGATTGGATAAATTACATAAAATACTACATAAAAGTTATTTATTACAAAACATGCGAGCATTGCGCAAGTTTGACATTACTGACCATCTAATTAGCATAAAAATTTTAAACATAGATAACATAATGTACAAACTGAAATATTTATTATTTTTTATTTGCGTTCCAATTTTCATTACTTTTACAAATATTTAAACATTTATTTCGGATATGAAAAGCCCAAAAATATCTTTTGTCTGGCTAAGCAGGAAAAAATAAAAGAAAAATTTGTTTATTTTTATTATTCCGCATTTCTATTAGTAGTATTAAATTTAGCGCTAAATTCATTGCTGTTTTTTTTAAAACCGAACTAAATTATAGCCGTTTATCCATGTTTAATGTCTGACTAAAGGTGTGGGTTGCTTTGCACTTATTAAAAGTAATTGAAGTAGGTGTCATGATTGCAATTATTAGAACAACTTGTTGCAGTATGTGCAGAGGCTGTATTTACAAGGCAGGTTACAAATATTCTTTTCTTAAACTGCTACTTTCTTTGCGACATTGACAACCAACTCCACGGTACACTGAAAGACAAATTAAATGAGACTCGTATAGGTATTCTAATTCAAATTTGACGAATTGATGAAATTTGAAAATAAATTGCATTAGAAATATTTCAGTTTAAGTTTAAGTTCGGTCCTGATATATTTAGGCAACCCAACAATCACCTGTGCGCGCAGCTAATTTTCTAAGCACCTATACGAGTCTCATTTAATTTGTCTTTCAGTTTACTATCAACTATTAGAATGTACCAATACCAATTTTTTGGAACGTGCGATCTCAATGCAGTCATCTTCCTTAAGTTACAGAAGCCAAATGCTTTTTGCGGGGTTGCATGGAGTGAGATATCTAATCAAGCTCCCCCCTCCCACCCAGGCAAGTGAAATTCCACTCAACGGATGGCAGTTGATGGCTTAATAAGGCAGTGCTTTTTGAAATCTACAGTAAGCTTTCTATCTAACTCGAACCAGGGGATTAAACCTTCCCAGTTCCGCAAAGATTCCGAAATGCAAAAATTCGGCAGAATTTTCCATCTGAATTGGACTCATACACCGTATTTCATGCCAAACATGGAAACACCTGTGGAAGTCCTCTTCTTTTCAACCATTTGAGTACGTCCATGACTACGTATATCTTTTGAATGTTTTCCACCGACACAAAATTGCATCCTTTCATTTGGTTTTGGCAGTGGCGGATTAAGCACTAGGCAAACTATAGGCTTTATAGGCGAATAGTTTCTTTGTTAACTCCAAACCGTGGCAGACAACATTTACAACGTCAAACAGTATTAATATCTTTTAACTAGACAATACTGTTCCACATTCTCATTACCCACACCAATTCAAACACATAGTTAGACAACACTCTTGTCAAATTTCTGAGGGATTTAGTAGCACAATTATTACAATTTTCGTATCTTAGGTTTAAGAACCATAAAGCTAGATAAACTCTTATGTGGATGTTTGTTGAGCGCCACTGTGTTTTGAGATCTTTTAGTAATCATCGTAGATTCACGACATAAGTACATACGTATCTAGTTGCATTGTAAAAAATGTAATGTGCAAATAGTCTTGCAGGGTTATACCAGCTGCGGTCCAAAACGGAAAGTCCAATTCACCTCTGTTCACTTCGAAGTAAAGTTTTCACTGCAACGCAAGTAAGATCATGCAAGAAATAATGCAAACACCACCGATGCTATATTGTCAGCGCCATTACAAACTAACTCTACCACTGCTGCATTCCCGACAGCATTGGGGTTATTTATAATATACTTTCGCGCGTTAGTGGCGAACTTGGTTCCGATTTCGGCCAATAAGAAAAGCAGATGGCGCTGCAAATACTGAATCTATAGAGACCCTTCAATTAAAGTCTGACCAAGGCACCCATTTTATATCACAACACGTAGCGCCAAATTTGAAAAAAAACATAAATGGTTACATGGTTGAACGGTATTTGACTCAATTAAAAACACGAAATAGTAGGTTGTGTATAAAAAACATTATTTAGCATTAAAATTAGGATGTCAAAATCAAAATATTATATCCAAAATATATTGCGATATAAAATGGCGGGCACCGTGGCAACGCATTGGCCAGACTCTAATTCAAGGGTCTTTATGAATCTAGAACAAACGATAACATTCCTATTGTTTTTACACCTGAAAATAGCGATTAAACGAAAAAACAAAGTTAGGTCATGACTAGGAGGGCTGTGCGATTATGAAAATCAATGTTATCTGAAATCAAAATTTAATCGAAACTCGATTAAAAAATAATCGATTAACTGATTAATCGATTATTTAAAAAATAACCGATTATTTAAAAAATAATCGATTAACTCGATTAATCGATTATTTAAACAATTAATTTAAACAATTCTATCGACTATTTAAACAAAATAATCAAAAGGTCGATTAATCGATCAATCCATTTAACCGATTGATCGATTAATCACTTGGTTTGATAATTCGTGTCTTCTATGTTATGGTATAAAGCCTTTTCTGGATTATTATAATTAATTAGTACCGTCCTCTAAAATTTTGCTAAAGTATATTTTACCTTAAAAATTATTATTGATCCAAGTACTTCTCGATGTTTTGAATTTACGTATTACTTAATTTCTTCTGTAAATAATGTATATGTGACTAGGGCTCTACGATTGTGGATATCAATAATAGAAAATAGATTAACAGAACAATCGATCAATAATCGATTCATCGGGTCGCTTTGATTATTTTTTTTTAATAATCGATTAATCCATTATTCGCTTAATCAATTGATCTATTAATCGATTATTTAAAAAACATAATCGGATGCCCGATTAATTTATTATTATGCACAGTCCCAGCCATGCCATGTTAACTTCACGTTTTACCATTTTGATAACACAACAGTAGATATTTGGATTCAAAAGACTCTACTATAGTAGTTTTTGAACTTTACGCTTGAAAGTTTTTAATTTAAGGTTATGTTAGATCGTAACATAAAAGAAAGAAAATTGTATGGTATAATAGCCAATAATTATAAACTATGAAAATGTAGACAGTCATTTGTGATTCGGGCTGACGTATGGCAAATGGGACACAAAAATCGACAAATATATTAATATATTTTGAAGCTACTCGACGAGTTGTGTTAAGTAAGATCATTTTTAACGTTCGCGAACGATCTTTAAAAATCAATCTTAAGACTATGGGAGGCACTTTTTACTATAGAAATCAATGGAAATCCAGCCTGCACATCACTTTTGCACTATTTTCATCACTCAAATTTCCTACATTAGGTTAGTTAAGTTAGATTAGGTTAGGTTAAGCTAGGCTAGGTTAGGTTAGGCTAGGCTAGGCTAGGTTAGGTTAGGCTAGGCTAGGTTAGGTCAGGTTCAGTTAGGTTAGGTGTTAAAAGTGACGTCAATAGCGTTAGTATTCTAGCAACATTAGGAAGTGGTGAATAATAAAATAATCTTAATCGTCGTCGATACTTTCAACATACTCTCAAACACAACCAATCAGTTGCCTAAAAATATCAATGCCATTACTTTTCAACTAGGTATTGCAAGATAAAAATAAGAGATCAATCAGCTCTTTTGCGATCCTTGGTGTGTCTACTTATCCTCGTAGTTCATTCTGATGGATGCCCTTTTGATAGTCTCCAACTAGTTCGTTTTGTTTTCTTAAAAACCTTAAAAAACCAGAGAACTGGAATGCTTAAAATCTGGGCTTCAAAATCTCTGAAAACATCTAGCTGTAAAAACATTGTTTGAAAGCCTTGCAAAGGTTAAGAATTTGGTACTCCGTGGAAGTGCGCTGAAACTTAATATTCTAAAGCTGAGATCTCGTAATATGGAAGCTATGGATCCCTGAATTTTGAAATTTTCAACCTCTGAAACTACAAGTTTTTAAAACTCTGAAGTTTAAAAAATTAAAAACTTAAATTTTCTTGGATACTTAATACTAGTTTTCAGTAATCGTTGCACGTACTGTAACAACTTGCCAAGATGAAAATGAACGTAACATTTCTGGTGAATTACCATCTAATTATATTTAAATATAACCCATAACGAAAAACCCATAAAAAATAAACGAAAAAACTCATAATAAAATAATAACACCAATTTTTTTGGTATTTTAATCTGGAAATAACATTGGTAGGTTTTCTAACAGAATGTTTCACGTTATTACTGATTGTTCTACTGCCCCTTATTAATAGTTTAATGTGTACAGTTGGCAGCAAAACGCATGCTATAAGCTATGAATCACAATAAAGTCATAACTACTAAACATAACATAACCTCAACCATACTGAATATATTAGATTTTCATTGTCAAATACCAATCCTCAGGCTAACATACATCAGTTATTGACTATTAAGTATTTTTTAAGAACTATTTTTAGCTAATTTTAAAGGAAATGATTATTTGTTAATGAAACGCACCGTCTTTAAAAGCCATGTTATTATAAAATTGATTTGTGTTTGTCGTGTACTTGTAGGCTCTAAAAACGATTGAACTGAAACGACGATGTACTTATTCAACAAAATACTACTTCCGTCCTCGTTACGTAAATAACTATAATATGATTCCTTCTTGCTGTTAGAAAAATAGAGGCTTAGGACTCTTATTTATAGTAATCCGTCTTGTATAAGACTGCAATATTTTTTATACTTCCTCTTCTTTCGAACTTCTGTGAAGAGTATTTTAGTTGCTAATCATTACTTTTATTACTTTTGATTACTTAAAAAAAACTGATCGCGGGAGCCCTTGAAAGATACGAGGCTTTTATCTCAATATTAGCATTATTTTTATAAATAACCACATTTTTTAATGCGTCTTTAATATACGTCTTCAGCACTCAAGGATTATTGGTTTTGATACCCTACCAAAAAGTAGATATTAACCTACTCTTTGACCCTACATAAACGTTGGGGTTGGGCGCTGTTCATTTACCACTAAAGACACAAGTGCGCGCGCTATAACGGTGCAGAGACGACATCCAGCTCAATCGCATAACCATATTGCTCACCCTTCTTCGTTAGACCCAGAAATTTAAGTATGGCGGTACCATGATCTAAACGACGAGGCCTATGAGCCTTGCATTGGTTTTTAACCCTCGAATTATATGGAAAAATTCTACATTTATGCTTAAATTTCGAATTTGTTAAAATCTTAGATGACATTTTGGAAAATTGGTCGAAAATCCCAATTCTAGCCCTAAATTCCTATTATTTTATGCATGCCTATTATTAATATGCAAAGTGATTTGTTCACTTTTCTGAGTACGTCATTTAAAAAATCCCGATGACGTCATATCCGGTACCATATGCCCTAAATGGTTCCATTTAAGAAAATTCAGGCGACATATCAGGTACCAGCAATAGGTTCTAATCTGATTTCGTAAACTAGAAGTCGACATATACTTCAAAGTCCTTTTGATTCCATTGCTATAGTGCCAGAAGCTTATCTAAATGGTTGAGAGTAGACTGTTAAAAGGAACAGGACCCGTTAATTGGTTCTAGCTCCGTTATGCATTTGAAACCTGTGGCTTCACAATACTTTTTTTATTTAGAATTACACTTTCTTGCGACTTTCATACTTAAAACCTAATGGTTCCATTTAAAAAGATCGGTGACGATATATCGAGTACGAGCAATGTTCTAAAATGGGTTCTAATACTGATCTCGTGAACTAGAAGTCAACATATACAGTCCTTTTAATTCCATTGCTATAGCTAGCAGTTTGCCCAAACGGTCATATAAAAAATCCCGATGACGTTATATCCGGTACCTGCATATGCCCTAAAATGGATTCTAATACTGATTTCGTAAACTTGAAGTCGACATATACAAAGTTCTTTTAATTCCATTGCTATAACCAGAAGTTTGTCTAAATGGTCATTTAAAAAATCCCGATGACGTCATATCGGGTACCAGCAATGTTCTAGAATGGGTTCTAATACTGATTTCGTAAACTAGAAGTCGGCATATACTACAAAGTCCTTTTGATTCCATTCCTATAGTCCGAAATTTATCCAAATGATTGAGTGTAGACAGTTAAACATTACAGAACTCGTTAATTGGTTCTAGCTCCGTTATTATGCATTTGAGAAGTGTGGCTCCACAATACTTTTTTTATTCAGAATCACGCTTTCTATCGACTTTCATACTTGAAACCTAATGGTTCCGTTTAAGAAGATCCCGGTGACGTTATATCGGGTACGAGCAATGTTCTAAAATGGGTTCTAATAATGATTTCGTAAATTAGAAGTCGACATATACAGTCCTTTTAATTTGATTGCTATAGCCAGGAGTTTGTCCAAACGGTCATTTAAAAAATCTTGATGACGTCAATCCGGTACCAACATATGCCCTAAAATGGATTCTAATACTGATTTCGTAAACTATAAGTCAACATATACAAAGTTCTTTTATTTCCATTGCTATAACCAGAAGTTTTCCAAATGGTCATTTAATAAATCCCGATGACGTCACACCGAGTACCAGCAATGTCCTAGAATGAGTTCTAATACTGATTTCGTAAACTAGAAGTCGACATATATTACAAAGACCTTTTGATTCCATTTCTATAGTCAGAAGCTTATCCAAATGATTGAGTGTAGACAGTTAAACGGAACAGAACCCGTTAATTGGTTCTAGCCCCGTTATTTATGCATTTGAAACCTGTGACTCCACAATACTTTTTTTAGAATCACACTTTCTATCGACTATCCTTTTAATTCCATTACCATAATCAGAAGTTTGTCCAAAAGGTCATTTAAGAAATCCCAATGACATCATATCGGGTACCAGCAATGTTCTAGAATGGGTTCTAATACTGATTTCGTAAACTAGAAGTCGACATATACTACAAAATCCTTTTGATGCCATTCCTATAGTCAGAAGCTTATCCAAATGATTGTGTGTAGACAGTTAAACGGAACAGAACCCGTTAATTGGTTCAAGCTCCGTTATTATGCATTTGAAACCTGTGGCTCCACAATACGTTTTTTTAAATTTAGAATCACACTTTCTAGCGAGTTTCATACTTAAACCCTAATGGTTCCATTTAAGAAGATCCCGGTGACGTTATATCGGGTACCAGCAATGTTCTAAAATGGTTCTAATACTGCTTTCGTAAAGTAGAAGTTGACATATATAATACAAAATGCTGTGGTTTCCATTGCTATAGCCAGAAGCTTCTCCGAATGATTGAAAACTGTACAGAACCCGTTAATTGCTTCTAACTCCATTATTATGTATTTTAAACCTATAATACCTTGATACTTTTTTATTCAGAATCACACTTCTTCATACTTAGAACATAATGGTTCTATTTAAAGAAATCCTAATGACGTCATATCTGGTACTAGCAATATATATTCTAATATTGATTCTAATACTACTTAAAAACTAGAGGTCGACATATATAAAATATTTTTAATTCCATTGCTACAGCCAGAAGCTTCTCCAAATGATTGAAAACTGAACAGCACCCGTCAATTGGCTCTAGCTCTGTTATTATGTATCGTAGGCCTGTAATACCTTGATACTTTTGTATTCAGAATCACATTTTCCATTTTTCTTTTCTTTCCATTTTTCCAGGTTCTATTTAGACAATCATGATGACGTCATCGGTCCGGTACCAGCAAATGTTCTAAAGTGGGTTCTAATACCGATTTCGTAAACTAGAGGCCGAAATATACAAATTCCCTTGAGTTCGATTGGTACAGACAGAATAGCTTTTCCGAATAATTAGGTGTAGGCGACTGTTAAACAAGACACCCTATATACCATATATAGTATACCAAATATTTCTTTGCCCACGAAGGCGCCAGGCGTGTTCAATTAGAAACGTTGCGCTCATCACTATACTATCATAATAGAAAGAGATGAAAGCTGAACGCTGAAAGATGAAGAGATGTCTGGCAACCAATTGTCGAAAAACTAAGGATATTTGAAATTGCTCAATGATAAGCAGCATTTTTATTACTTGTTTATGATTTGGTTAAGCGTAAAAGTGAGAAAAACAAACTTAAAAGAACTCTTTATATCAATATTTCAGCAAGCAAAATGGCTTTCATTTATTATTTCTTCGTAAACAACTTCCGTTTTGATTATCCTGGATGACTGTACAATCCAACATCCGGCAAGATGAAAAGCCAAACAAAAGACTAATTGTATGTGTACTGTGTAAAAGATGCACGTGTATGCTTAATAAGTAATAACTATTTAAACTTTTAAAGAATAACAATAAGTATTTTTCTAACCTCAACAATGACATATACGTACATTATTTCTTAAATAATTTTTCATTTTCATTCATTTAATCAAAATGTCATCCAATTGAATGGATTTATTTCAGCATCTCTGACCCAAATCCTACTTATGTTAAAGATCCACATGCGTATTTTATACTTCAGTACAGTAAATTAACAACATCCGAGGCGCCAGAAGCCAAACCCATTTTCCGTTTCTTAATTTAGATTTGGATATGAAAACTTAAACAATAAATTTTGACGCGAACTCGGCTAGTTCGAGAGTTCGCTAAAACATCATTTTTGCCTTCAGTTTGAGACCCTATAATCAGTAGTGTTATCTATTGTTGCAGGTTTAGATAAGAAAAGATGTCCAAGGTGGAAAGGAAAGAGTATCAAGAAACAAAAATAACAAAAACACTTTCACCTGTGCGTGGTGGAACTCTGCGCGGATCGTCTCAAAATTTAGTCGAGTTTGACAATAACTTAGGTGAGTATTTGTAAAAAAAGATTTTGGTTTATTTATAGTTTTACAACTCACACGAATGTGTTTTAATGGTGGTTAGTTCAGAAAAGTGTATTGCCAACCTAGTTGGCAAACTAATAAGAGGATACTGTCAAGGTTAATTTGTTGATATTTGGGCTTGAGAAGAAATTAGCAGTTTGTGTTGGCACACATAGGTACGTCATTGGTCAAACAGGTGACATGAACTTTGCTTGCTTAATCATTGGAATATTTTTTTGAAACAACTTTTTTGATGAAAAACTCGCATTTGATTCTTCTGTATGTATTAATGTTTACATCAATGGTTAAAATACTGCTAGAGATCCATCGGCTTTTGGGCAGTGTTCAGAATTTTGATCAAGTCCAATTAAGCAGTTTTCTTATTCTTTTAAAATGCTCTCAGCATAGGAATTTAACACAGAATTGCACGAGGTGAAAACATGATGAGTAATCTAGGGTTTCCTGAGTATTTCTGTCCATGGAGATAATCCGAACTGAACACATTTAATTTTTAGTTTTTCAATTTCACAGTTTTTTAGTGTCACTCTTATTCAACCTAAAAGTAATGCTCTACGATGATCTAGAATATCAAGTGCATGTATGCCCACACGCTCGCTTCATGTATACAACATTACGTAATGAAATGTTTACACATGTGCCATATTGCTTTATCTTAAGACCATACAGTTCGTATTCAAATTAGTTTGGCGTCTATGATCTAGGATATATTATGATTGAGTGTGGGCGTGCTTTGTAAAGTTAGTTCGTGAGTTTGGAACTTTTGTAGATACGTTTTATCTACATCTCCATGCAATTAGACTAGCAACATGTAACAAAGGCATAGATCTGGAGAGACTATCTAGAACAACGCGGATGAAGTTTAAACTGTCTCAAATAACATTTTCATTCTCTTTCGTGCATAAGTACTGATCTAAGAGCATATTGGAGGCAGGACATTAGTGCGCCAAGGAGATCCCAGCACGATTCTGAGCAAAACGTTGAGACCCTCTATTGTTGAACAGCAAAAAAACCTCCTTAAGAAACTTCAAAATACTTAATTTATCGCAGGTAAATCTGCCTGGCGAAAAAAAAACAAGTACCTCCTTAAGAAACTTCAAAATACTTAATTTATCGCAGGTAAATCTGCCTGGCTTGAAAAGCTATAGTGTTTAGGTATCTTGATAACCTAAACCCTGTTTTCTTCCAGATTAACACTTTTGGTAAGAAACGCTACTGCTACTGACATACATTAACTGTAAACATAAACGATAGTGGCGCGGCCGAAAAATTGCTTTAGCAAATAAGACTTATTTTCGTTTCGGTGCATTAGTATCCAATAACATTCTTGATTTTGTCGATTTTCCTAGGCTTAGACGGACAATTAAACACCCTTATCGGAATCAACTGAAGGATGTTGAAATTTACCAACGTAATCCAAATCTTGTCGTTGATGTAATATGTCATATGTTCAAAAATTATAGGTTTCAGTAAATCAATGTTGCGCTTCTCAGAAAAAAAGGTATGGTGAAACCAACTCCACTGGTGCTTACACTCTAGTTACCCAATCAATAATTTATTCCGAGCGAGGTGTCGAAATTCACTTGCCTTTGATCTCGAATATTTCCCAACATTCACAGGCTTTCAAACTGATATCGTCATCTACTTGTGACTTATTGTATCTATTGAAGCTTTTGGTTAAATGGACAAAAAAAATGAAACACGACCTTTTTAACTCAACTTTATTATCTAATCGCTAACTGAACAAGTGTTGCATCAAATCAAACTTATTTGTGTAGAAAGCTGCTATAAAATGAGGGAAACTTGTAAGAAATCACCTCTTTGAGCTTCAATTAATTACTCCATCGTATTCTTCAAACACAGAATCGTACCGTTTGAAAACCGCGGAAGTCAACGATACTTTTTGAACGCAATTGAAATTTCTTTTCCTGATCTGAAGGAACTCATTGAGGATGTAAACCTCATGACAGTGATCAATTTTTTATGTGCTCAATCACTCCAGAGTATTCTTCTTAGAGGAAGTTCCTTTCAATTTTGCTCCTTATAAATTTCATTGCAATTGAACAGAAGACATCACTTTCCAGGCATGCCACACAAAGCAAGTTTCTTTTGTGCGGCTTAAATTATAGAATGCCCAATTGGAAACTTTCTGGTTGTAATTTGTAGTAGTTAACAGAAGCATTTAGTTTGAAACTCGACCGTGGAACTCTTTTTCATTTTCCAGTCTACTTTTAAATCCGGCACGCGCTTCATCCAATTTTTTACAATGGTTCTGGTATTCATCACAATGTTTTGTTTCATGTCGCCATTGCACTGACCATTTCTCGAGATAACAAAGTCCAAACAAGATGCGTCACAATGAAAACTTTTGGTTTTTCTATTCGTAACAATCAACCCTTTGAGTAAATGTTTGTAATTATCCGTTAAGCTCTCGGTAAAATTTATTTTTTTCTATTGTAGTAGAGACTCAATCAATGCCAGTTCTTCTAAAAAGAGTTTTTAAAAGTTCTTACCCCCAAATAGCCTCGTTGTCTGAATTTTGTTCGACTATCTTCTGAACGAATTCTGAACTACTAACTTAAACTTAGTGATGGAACTAGAACTTCTGATGGATCGATTTCCAAAAGCATAGAAATAAGAGAAGTGAAGAAATAAGCCCAATAGAGTGATTTTCTTAACTTTTTTTATTAAATAACAGAATTGAAACTCCCGATAACAAGAGTATGCAAACCTCGTGCATTCTTAGTCTTGGAAATGGAATGTTCAAGAATCCAAGTTCACACAAATCCAATGTGCAAAAGCAAATCTGGTGCCATTTGAATACTCTTGGCCTATTGATGAAGACGAGTAATGCATGTCTCCCAAAAATCGTCGTCCAAAAAGCCTGTAGAGGACATCAAACGTCCAACCCTTTGGTACATACAAAATAAAGTTGTCGCGGTTCTGTAGATTAGATGTTCTTCAGAAGGACCCTGAGTACGAGCTCTACTTCATTCTGAACGAGCTAGACTTTTTACGTTTTTCAAGATTGATAAAGCATTAACTTTTGATAGCTCATAAGTCCCTTGATGTCGCAGATGAAGAAGGTCCTTAATATTAGGAGTGCACTTCAAGTCAGTGGAACCAGTACACTGCAGTTCGTGTCCATACTGCAGGCCTCTCGTAGTATCTAGGGTACGCCAACATGTGAAGCACCTGCGTACAGAATTCTTTTCTTCATTCACGGATTCTACCTAAAATACATCACGTTATTGCAACAAAAGCAACATAAACAATATTTGGTGGCAGAGCTCTTCTACACACACACACATGGTACACTCTTTACACTTATTACACATGTTCTGGCTTCTTTACCAAGGGGCAGAATGATTTCAGTCGGAAAGCTACAAAAACCTTGCATGGCCTTTATCAGTAGATCAAAAAGTTTTTCGAATGACACCAAACTAGATTATTTAGTTGAACTTTTGACCGTTAGTGGCTAGTACCTTGAAGTTGGATTCTTGGTTTTTGGTGACCTCTAGAGGATACTAGAAAGATTTTTATTAGGTGCCTCTTGCATGGTCTTCTTAGTAGGGCAATGGCTTTCAAATGACACTGCACATGATCATTTACCTTAAAGTTGGGTTTTTGGCCCTTAAGAGGACACAAGACCTAGTTTTTACGAGTTGTGACAACAAAACAACTTCTTGTTTATCTTGATCCAAGGGGCCTATGTGACAAATTTCATTAAAACTTAATGAATTCCAAAATTTCAACCTAGGTGGTCTCATGTCTTTTACTTCACAGCTCAAACTTAGTGTGAAAAGCGTATTTTCAATAAAAATCTAAAACAAAAAATATGTTTTAAAAATTCATTCTCTAATCCCAAAAATAATTTGAAGAAAATGTAATCCTTTATCTCTCATCTCAAAAATTATTTTTAAAAAGTCGGTTCTAAATCCCAAAAAATATTTTTTAAAAATATAATCTTTTATCTCTAATCCCATAAATAGTTTTAAAAATTCAACCTCAAATTCCTAATCCCAAAAATATTTTGAAAAAATCTAATCCTTTATCTCTAATCCCAAAAAATATTTTTAAAAATTTAGTTCCGAATTCCAAAAATATTTTTTAATAATCCAATCTCTAATCCCAAAAATTCAATTCCCAATCCCTAATCTCAAAAATAGTTTTGATAATTCAACCTCCAATTCCTAATTTCAAAATATTTAAAAAATCTAACCGTTTATCTCTAATTCCAAAAATATTTTTAAAAATCCAATTTCTAATCCCAAAAATAGTTTTAAAAATCCAACTCCCAATTCCTAATCCCAAAAATAGTTTTAAAAATTCAACCTCAAATTCCTAATCTCAAAAATATTTTGAAAAAAATCTAATCCTTTATCTCTAATCCCAAAAATTCAACTCCCAATTCCTAATCTCAAAAATAGTTTTAATAATTCAACCCCCAATTCGTAATTTCAAAATATTTAAAACATCTAACCCTTTATCTCTAATTCCAAAAAATATTTTTAAAAAATTAGTTCCGAATTCCAAAAAATATTTTTTAAAAATCCAATTTCTAATCCCAGAAATAGTTTTAAAAATTTAACTCCCAATCCCTAATCCCAAAATATTTAAAAAAATTAATTTCTCAATCCCTAATCCCAAAAAACATTTTGAAAAAGCTTAATCTCCAATCCTTGTCAAAAATTAGAAGATTCCGCAACTCTCCATGTCAATCATACCCAGTTTTATTTTATAAAGAACAATCCTGTCACATTTTTATTTTCAGATTATTTATTAGAAGATCTTCAGTCATCAGTTGCCAAACCACCAGGAAGTATTGGCAGCAACACTTACAGAGAAACCCGTGTAACTAGAGATGTAGACCATGGAAGATCCAGTTCTTTAAATCGCGTGACACATCTGAAAGCTTCCAATCCAGTCACTGAATATTCTTCAGATGATTCTTACAACTACACTGTAAGTTAATCATAGCCCTGCATGAACTGTGCATTTATTTATCTATTTTCTAATAATGTAGTCGCCTGATGGAGCTAGGAGTGTTAAGAGCATCAAAAAGGAGAGCTATTCATACAGTTCGGCCAATGATGTTGCTCCAGAAAAGATTCGCATGCAAAACAACATCAATCAGCTGGATTCACTTCTGGATGACTTGAAACAAGTGAAGCAAGGAGGTCAGTATTAAAAGCTTTAGAGAAATAATAATTTGAAATAAAATGAGGGATAGATATTCATATCTTTGCAGCAATCTAAATCTTGATTTTTCTAAGGATAAAATTAACACAGTAGAAGTTTGAAGAAGCTAGAAATAACTTTTTATTTTTGTTTTCTTTAAATTTTTTTATAGAATCGTTATCCACATTTAAAAGATACATAATCTATCCTTCGAGTTAATTGTTCTGAATCAGACTTCTATTTAGACATGTATTTATTTTGCAGGTGCTAATAATAGTGTTGGCGTCGATCCAGGTCTGGTGTAAGTAATTCTTTCATGCGTGCATTTTATTCTTTTTAAACAACGCACTCATGCGGATATACACGTGTTCAATAAAAAAAATCTATAAAGACTCGATGATGACATCATTAATATGACCATTTTTGGGTTTTATTAACTCTTAACATTAAACTGTAAATACCTGATAACTGGACATGATGTTAATAATAAAAATGGTCTTGTTCCACTTTAAATGGCCCGAATTTGCTGAAGGTTAATATGTTTTCAGGGCATGTGATGAATCAATTTTCAAAGATGATTCAGATTTTTTTTGTAAATTTTATTTTTAATCTTTTGATGTTTATTTTAGCGAGACGAGCAAGAGTAGGGTGATGATGGGTAAGAAGGTGGTTGAACGTGAACTTCATTATGGTGACACTCCACCTAGACCTAGTTCTAGACAACGAACCTTGGATAGAACTGAAAGGGAAGGTTCTGTTACAAGAGAACTTCAATATCTTGATGAAGGTAATTAATCGATATTTCTCAAAAATATTTACAGCCTGAAAATGTTAATTTATTTTCATTTAGGCACATATGGAGAGACAAGGCCAATTCGTTACACACCATCACCATCTCAAAGCCAAACATCAACTCTCACTAAGCAAAAGAAAGTGACTAACGTACAATCATATCCAGTAGCAGTTTTGGAAACCACCACTCCTGAAATAAATCCTGAAATCTTAGCTCATTTAGATCCTGACCTTCTTCCAGCAGGCAACACCAAAGTAACAACCACTATTAAAACCTATACTTATGAGATTCCTGGTTCTGGTTATAAACCAGGAGTGTCTCCTGAACCTGAAAAATATGTTTACTCTCCTAATCAAACACAAACAACACCAAGCAGAAGCTTCGTTTACAGTAAAGTAGAAAATAATGATGTGACCAATACAATAGCTTATCCACCACCAAGTGAACAGCGAACCTTGAAGACTAATATTTATAAAGAAACAAATACACTGAACCAAAGTGCGCCTCCTTATCAAAGACCAACACCTCCTCCTGGTGCTGAAACTACAGTAATAAAAGAAACGACAACCACACGCAATTATCAACCAGGTTATCATCAACCTGAACCTTTACCACCTAACAAGCAAACTTACGTTTATAATGAAACTACAACAACCAGGAACATCAATGATTACCCTGATGATCCTCATGGTCGTCCCATTAGGTTACAGGAAACACCACCACCACGTGGTAAAGATGTTTACATAATCAAAGAAACACACAATACTACATCAAACAAAACTGGACCTTATGCTAATGGTTATCCTCCACAAGAACCAGCCTCAAAAACTGTCATCTACAAACACGATACTCACACAACTAATTATACTCAACCTCCGCCCATTAGACAAACACCTCCGAATACTACAATCATTTATAAGACCGAATCAAATACAACTGATAATAATTATCCTTATCCTGGAAGACCAAATGATTCACCTCATTCTAGACGACCAAATGACCCTAACGATCCGAATAATGTTAATATTACATATAAATATACCACTCATAGTACTACCTCAAATAAATATGGTGGTTATCCACCTGGTGGTGAGGAATCATTACCACTTTTACATCCTCAACCTTTCCCAAGAGATGGAGAACTAGAAGGCCCACCTAAGAGGGTAGATGACCTTATGGCTAATATTGGACACGAGGTAAGTTACTACTTTTATATTTATGCAGGTTTACGTTAGTGTGTCTTCTCAAGCTGTTATAATTAATGGTTAGCAAAAATGGTTTTTATGAAAGAAGTCCTTATAGAACTAAAAGCTTAAATTAGTTATTCATGTTATCGTAATTATTTATAGCTTTGAGGGCTAGATTTCCTTTCGATATGTATGTTGGTTAGTTGGAAAAAGAATTAAAATATTTACAAGATAGTCTAGATGTTAGAAGAAATTTTGTTTACAAACTATAAAGGATGCAGTTTCATTTTGGATTCGTCTATTTGTGCCCTATGTTATTAAACTACTTTGTAACTTTCCAATTATTTGTGCTTGTTAAATTTTGATAAGTGCAGAGCTATTGTGTTTCATAAAATTCCTTAAGCAATTTAGCAGACATTATGCACGGTTATAATTAGATTGCAATAACTTTAATCAATTTTTTAATAAATCAATCACTAATCACCAATCCCAAGCAAATATTTTTAAAAATCTAATCCCCAAAACATATTTTAAAAAATCCTATCCCTAATCTCATTTTTTAAAAACTTAAACCCCAGTCTCTAATTCCAAAATGTTTTTGAAAAGACTAAATCCCTAATCCATATCAAAAATTGCAGGATTACCCAATCCTGGTTATTTTTATCTGCCTAATTGGCTATCAGAGTTGGGTATAATCCCTAGATTGATCATCAATCCGTGATTAGGATTAATAATAATAGGTTTTTAGCAAATTATGTATGGTATTTGTAATCCTTTTAAATATAATTGGATTACAATAACTTTAATCAATTAATTAAATCAATCCCAAATCCTCAATCCCAAGCAATATTTTTAAAATCTAATCCCGTTTTTAATCCGAAAGAATATTTTTAAAAAATTCAATCCCCCAATACGTAATCTTGTTTTTTAAAACTTAAAAAGCCAATCCCTAATTCCAAAATGTGTTTGAAAAGACTTAATCCCTAATCTATATCAAAAATTGCAGGATTACCCAACCCTGGTTATTCCTATCTAAAACCATGTGCCTAATTTGCCATCAGAGTTGAGTAATCCCTAGATTGATCACCAATCCATGATCAGGATTAATAATAATATTAAGTTTTTATCAAATTATGTACGGTATTTGTATGCCTTTTACATATAATTGGATTACAATAACTTTAATCAATTTTTTAATAAATCAATCCCTAATTCCAAAATCTTCCAAAGACTTAATCCCTAATCCAAATTAAGAATTGAAGGATTATCCAACCCTGGTTATTTTTATCTAAAACCGTCTTTGCTTAATTGGTTATCAAAGTTGAGTAAATCCCTAGATTGATTACCAATGCGTGATTAGGATTAATAATAATAGGTTTTTAGCAAATTATGTACGGTGTTTGTACGCCTTTTAAATATAATTGGATTACAATAACTTTAATCAATTAATTAAATCAATCCCTAAGCACCAATCCCAAGCAAATATTTTTAAAATCTAATTGCCAATTTTTAATTCCAAAAAATATTTTTACAAAATCCAATCCCCAATACCTAATTTTATTTTTTAAAACTTAAAACCCCAATCCCTCCAATAATTCCAAAATGTGTTTAAAAAGATTTAATCCCTAATTCATATCAAAAATTGGAGGATTATCCAACCCTGGTTATTTTTATCTAAAACCGTCTTTGCTTAATTGGCTATCAGAGTTGAGTAAATCCCTAGAATGATCACCAATCCGTGATTAAGATTAATAATAATATTAAGTTTTTAGCAAATTATGTATGGTGTTTGTATGCCTTTTACATATAATTGGATTACAATAACTTTAATTAATTACTTAATTAAATCAATCCCTAAGCACCAATCCCAAGCAAACATTTTTAAAATCTAATCCCCACAATCCCTAATTTCAAAAAATATTTTAAAAAAATCTATCCCAATCCTAAAATATCTTTAAAAGTCAATTCTCAATCCCTAATTCCAAAGTGAACTCGACTTTGATACTATTGTTATATGAATGACTTTTTAAACGTTTTGAACGTATTTTATTATAATTTTCTTACTTATAGCCCCCAGACAGTCCATTAAATGCAGGTTTCAAAGCACACGAAGCAGAATTGGCCCATCAAAAGAAAGTAGACACATTAAAACAACAACAACAAGCCACTGAAGTTAATGACTTACAAAAGAAAGACCGCAATCTTCCTCCCACTAAAAATATTACCGGACCTGCGGTTTATTATCCACCTGGACACGAGATGTTCGCTCAGAAAGAGGAATCTGGTGCTTGGAGAGCACAGGTAAATTAATTCTATTAATTTATTTTTTGTAAAAAAATTATATAAATATCAACCTTTTTATTTACAGGGCGCTATGGCTAAAGAATCAGGCAAATACAAATATGAAGCTGAAAGTGGTAGCAAAACGAAAACTCGATCTGGTGCAGCTATTGTACCAGTATGCTTACCATTATGTTGTGGTATACCATGTACAATTATTTAGAAGCTTTGTTTTATTGAAAAAAAAAATTATTTTATATTTGCCTTTTTGACAATTATTATTGATTTAATTTTGTTGCTTGCAGTGACTGATATTATTTTTTTTCTAATGAGGTTTCATGGTATAATTCTTATTTATTTTAATAATGCTCATTTATATATTATATACCTCAAAAAAGATATTAATAAACGTAATTTCTATTTTTCTTTTGTTATTGTGTAAATCTCATGATTGTAAAAAAATAACTATTATTTAATAATTTTATGTATATATTTCTTGTTCTGGTAAGCAAAGCTTTAATTTTTATGTAGATGTTATATTTTTAAATTTTTTTGTTATTAAATAATAATGCGTAATATAAATAAATTTCATACGTAATTAACTAAGTATTCTATATTGTTGAGTTTTTACTATTTCAAAGAAATACATATTTCAAGCTTGTCCTTTTTATTTCTTTTTTTATAAGGAAATTTGTAACATACTACTATATTAAATAATAAAAGAGTGAGCTCAACATTGGCTATTTAGTTAAACGATGATATCAATAATATTCATTTACACCAGTGTAACAACTCAATAACTTTATTAACTAACATTTTACAGTAATCTTGCCTATTTTTAACTGTACAGTTGTAGAAAGATTTTATTATAAAAACATAAATAAAAACTTAAACTAAAATCGATTTTATTTTTTCTCTGTATGTCTGTCTTGAATCAATCCTAAAAGTGCACAGTCTGCTTCTAGTAATGTTAGATCCTTCTCGTATCCTAAGAAACGTGATGATAATTCCAAATCTCTTATTAGTAATCGTACTTTGGCGCCCCTGATGTAACTGCTGTAAGAGAGGATATTTATTAGATCTTAAGAATTCTATGATTAGTTTAGGAAAACAGATGATAGTACACAACATCGTATAGCAAAACAAATCTGATTCAACAGATTATTGATTATTATTGGATTCAGAGTAGGCAATGCACATAGATTTTTACAATATTTTAGTAGAATTATAGTTGCATGGTTAGCAGATGTTGGTAACACTTGAATCTATAAAAGCTTAGCGAAAAGCCATATGGTTATATGCTTCAGTTAAAAATTTAAATTTTTTCGAATGATTCAATTTAAGTATGTCATTTTACATTATAAAGTACCTACATAATAAGCTAGATGGACAAATAAAGTAGTTATTTGTATATATTATATATAATCTTTAACCTCATATACCTTTCGGTGTCGAGGCATCAGACACACCGAGCCGCAGAGTGGATATGTGCATGTGAGACGAGGTAGTGGAGCCATATAGGCAAGTACACTGTGCTCGTGGTTTACCCATCCGAGTGATGACCAACGCAAACTCGACTTAACTATGTTAAGCGATAGAAATTCATTATAACCACTCTGCTGTACTGCTGACTAGTTATTTGTATAATAAGTATAAAAAGTTAAAACTCTAAGTGAAACTTTTGCAAACTAGCTGTATGGACTGTTGTAAGAATGTGACATTAAATCTCAGAAAATTAAAGTCTCATAATTTACAAGAAACTTCATATTACGGAGTCATCGAGTTTGATTAGATGGTCTATAATATTGTCAGCTTATAATTATAAAATTGTTTATAGAAAGGGAAATTTAATTTCTCAAGCTGATGCTATGTCTAGATTAACAAGTAAGCAAGTTACGGAGTACGTAGAATGTAATTTTATGTATATTTCTACACCAATTATTGATTACAATGATGTTAGTAAAGAAACCACTAGTGATCCAGTATTGTCAAAGGTTAAAGAATTAATTTTTTCTGATTGGTTATCCTACAATCACGATCCTAGTTTAAAGGCTTTTTACAATAATAGAATATATTTATTGGTTCAATATAATTGTGTCTTGTTCGGTAATCGTATTATTATTCCTAAGAATTTACAATCAAAAGTATTAAAAATTCTACATCATGCTCATGAGGGTGTCGTACGTACTAAATTGTTAGCTAGGTCCAATGTATGGTGGGAAGGAATGGATAATGATATTTACAAATTTCTCAGTCAATCTCAATTGTGCCAATCGCAAGGTCAAGTAACAGTAATGTTAATCGTCAACCGTGACCTTCTGCACACAGTCCTTGGGAACGAATACATTTAGACTTTTTTGAGTTAAAAGATGCTAAATACATAATACTAGTGGACTCATATTCAAAATGGGTTGAATGTTTTCGCCTACAGTCCACAAACTTCTATTCTTTGATTTTTAAGTTAGATGATGTCTTCGCAAGGTTTTCGTTTCCTCATGCAATTGTTTGTGATAACAGTCTGTCTTACAATTCAAAACAATTTCAAGAATATTGCGCGAAAAGAAAGATTAAGCTGTTACATTCTCCACCTTATAATCCCCAATCGAATGGGTTAGTGGAAAGGTCAGTTCAAACATTTAAAAAGCTACTGATCAAATCTGCAATGTTCAAAACTTCGAATCATAATTTATCTGAAAGTCGAAAGTTAGCTGATTGTCTTATGAGTTACCGACCTACTCCTAGTTCTGTTACTGGAGTTTCACCTATGGCGATGATTTTATCGTTTTCTCCTTGTACCCCTATAAGTTTGCTAACTGCAAGCACAAGATTGTCAAATAAAGATGTTTGTACAAAGGACAGTGACAATGGTCCCTTACCATCATTTGAGCAAAACATAAAGTTTTAGTTAATATCAAAAATTGTAATAAAGGACCAGTCAAATGGTTTCCTGGACTTGTTATGCTAAAAGTAAGCAAAACCGTATATTTAGTAAAATAATCAGAAAATGAATTGATTAAGAAAATTCATGTCAATCAATTAAAAGTTAGTCTTGATGTTTGGGATGCTTCTACAAACTGTTCTTGAAAATTGTACAAATCCAAAACAAAATGTTTGTGAGCAAAATGAACTCACTGATAATAAAAAGCAAGCTTTTACTATTTTGAAATCAACGACACAGTCAGGACAAATTGTCAAGCCTCCAAATCGGTTCAGTGTCAGTAGTAAATGATAGTCAATTATCTTTGTATATTATGATCATATGGTTCTTAGTTTAACTAAAAAAATAAATAGCATCATAGCGAAGCTGAAGTGAGAGGGGAAAGCAGTGATATGTATTAATAGATAATGCATTTCGTTATTAGTTGGCTAGTCGTTGTTGATATGATAAAATAAATAACAAATATACAAAATAAAAAATAATAATGTATCTTTGTATGGAGTTTTTCTGAAAATAAAACCCATATTTGTCTCGTATATTGTCCATCTTGTCTGGTTACATTTAATCAATATATAGGAACACATATCAATTTTAGCCTTGCTGTCCTAGATCATTATGAAATTAATAGTACATATGTAGACCAGCGTACGTCAAGTATTTAACATTATTAATCAAGCAGAGCGGGGTGTGCTGTTTAAGGATGCACATAAAGGTGGTCAAAAGAACAAAGATGTATACAATTATTATCTAAACCTCTTAAATGAAGAATTATCAAGAAAAAACTATAACTTTCGTAAAAAGAATGTACAGTTTACTTTAAGGGTCTACATCATGTAGGAATTTATGACCCCTAAAATGCTTTTCACTCTATACTTCTTATTCAGTTATTTCTTAAGATTCTCCCACCCTACTTGAACCAAAATAAAGAAGAAAGTCCAGTCTAGCCCCGCGCTTTTTCGGATTAGGGAAAAAAGTATTTCTTCATTTTTCTTTATCTAAAGTATTTATCACAAGAAAAACATAGAAAAATTGATTGATGTTTAAAAAAATGCTAAAATATTAACTAAACGTAATTCTGAAAAAAACCAAAAGCACTTGAGTAGCTTATTAATCGTACTCCACTTTGCTTTTTGATTCATTTTAATAGATGAATCAATAAGATCAGAAAACCAATAATTTATAAATCAATTTTCTTTGGATTTTTAGTTATTATTGGTGTCAAAAGAGGCCACTGTGGTCACTATATTAGCTAAATATAAAACTTGGTTCCGCCTACTTTAGAGGCAAGTGCACCATATTATTTCGCACTTGGATGTAACGTGGTTCCGGTAATTTCTTTTAAATAAAATTATGAAATATTTAATATATTTTATAAATAAATAACTTTTTTCAATTAAATTTTAAAACGTTTTTTCTGCGAGAGAGATTTATATACAAATGACTACACACAATAGAATCTACAATAACATTACAAACTAATACAAATCATATGTTACAACGTAGCCTAATGTAGAGCATGCTGGATTTGCATGCATAAAACCCAGGTTCAAATCCCATTGTAAGTATTTTTTTTATATAAATATTTAATGCTTTATACATAAACATTTTTTTATAAATATAATTTATAATTGTACATTTTCAAGTTTTATTCCCAATTGACATAAACATACATCGTTTAAGAATGGTCGATACAATTTACAACGGTACGGTATAATAAGGGGAAAAAGAGAAAATATTCTATATTTTTTCTATTTCTTTACCTGGTATTTATTTATTTAGCAAAAAAAGTATGTAAAAAATTATTAGTTAAAAAATATTAACTACCAGGTACATTTTAAAAATGTGATATATTTGCGGGCTTCTTTTTATACAGATGTGATAGGTCACTAAATATGTATATACCTATACAGCAAGTATGTCAATCATTTAGTTTTTAGCTAATAAGAAAAAATTACCTACATAGTAAGGTCAACTTCTCCAACGAAATTACATTTAGTGCTATTTAACTAATCTTTGTGCAAAATTATAAATAAAGTTCAGTATTCTTCAGGTTTTTACAGCATTTTTATTACCAAACTCCCATAAGAGCTTATGTTAAATTTCGTAAAAATTGAATTTTCAAAATCTATTTTCTCAGAATTTTATCTGGTAATATCAAAATAAAAATCGGCACTAATTTTTATTTGCATTTAAGTACATGTAACTAAGTTTCATGAATTTCTATGCATTTTTATTTTACCTGCCAACCGTTCTTAAACAATGATTATAAAATTAAGTAATAATCTTATGTAATATTATTGAATAGTATACTTATAAAAAATTGCTTAATTATAAAATATATTAAATATTTATAAAAAAGTGGCTTATTTATAAAATATATTAAATGTTTATAAAAAACTTTTTAGTAACCGTAGGGTTTGAACTCAGGTTTTCAGATTCAATATCTAAAATGCTATGCATCCCACTACAGAGCTGTCATCATAAATTTCTTATTTAATGAATATCCCTTTATCATTTTTTTTATTGTTTCTTTTTATTATTATTAATTTGATTTTAATTCTGTTTTACAATATTACTAATTATAGTATATCTACTTGTCAATTGATTAATATTAACTACTCAATAATTAATATTAATCCATCTTATAATGTAAACTATACTTTCATCTTTCATTGGAATTCTATAACAAAGAGGGGAAATGAGTAGGAAAGAGATGCATAATTCCCACTACTCAATATGGGCGTGTAGTCTTAGCAAACAAATCCACCCACATTAAAGAAAATTATTTGGAGGTTATGTCTAAAACAATTAACGCTTATGCTAAACAAGATTTAGATCATTGTCAACACTCTTAGCAGACATTAAGAGGTTGTCTCCAGGAAACTGAAGAAACTTTGATACAAGAAAAATTTCATGTTCTCCAATTTACTTCAAATTTTCAAGGATGCTTCTTTAGCTCGAAGAAGGATCACTTATATTGATCACCTAAACATTTCGTCAGAAGATGCTTAAACTTGCTTTTTTATGTTTCTGCATTTTGTTTGAACAGTGTGATTTGCCTCATATACCAACTATTAAGAAAGCAACGTCGAGCAAAATCATACAAAAACGTTTTTTGCTTGATTAATATAAACCCAGCGTAAAAGGTACAGGAAAGTTTCATGGATTTATACCTCAATTTCAGGCAGAGCTTATAGCCAAAACGTTTTCTGTTTCAAAGGAAAGCTCTGTTTTTCAGGTAATTCATGCAATTGGTTAAATTCATCTTTCCTAACGTCAACTTTCTATTTTTCCTTTAAATCCTGAGAACAGAGAGAGAAGAGAACACCACTTGCACCATATAAGTTTTTATCGATCTCTATTGTAGGTTCTGATGTTTACCAAAACTTCAATTAAAATAGCTATTGCACATTTTAGGGTCTTTGATAGCCGTAAGAAAAATATTGTATATAACACACCCGAAGAAATCAATTTAAATACATAAGTAATTAACTAATCAGTGGGTATAATCATATCCACATAGATACATTTATCTAATGAACACTAGTTAAGACAGACTGTTTGGTTTGCGCTTGCCATGGACAAAGGTGCAGCCTGCAATGTGCTCTTTAAAAATTCCTCCTCCTCTAAAAATGTCTCACCAATTTTAAAATAAATTGTAACAAAAAATTATTTCGCTTCTTGTAAGCAATGTATATAAAAAGTTTGTTCTAGGATAAATACTTTTCGAGATATTTATTTGTTTAAAGACGTACAAGCAGTTTTGATAATTTTTTCAGTTTGAATATTTCAGAAATTCTGGGTAATCTAGCAAACTGATGAATGAAAGACGCTACTTAGGGTTGCCAACTGACCTTTTTCCGGAAGGACAGTCCTTCTTTCTAAGAGTGTGTCTTTCGTCCTTTCTAGTTATAGGAAAGGACGGGTTTTGTCCTTATTTCAAACATCATCGAAAATGATTTAATATTTCAATTAAAATTTTAAATTTTATTTTAATCCCTGATATTAGCTTTCGAGAATCAAGAATTGGGAGTTTCAAATTAACCGCCAACATTGTGTCTGTAAGTTGGCTGCAGCCGCACCTAGGGCCTACGTAATAATAATAATTGCCCCCTCCCTCCCGCACAAGCTTATAGCTCCTGCGGCCTGGTTTCCAGGCTATGGGTTGTAGCTATTATTATTATTGTATTAGGTTAAGCTGTATTAGGTTAGGTACTTTAGTGTATTATTGTTAAAAGCCAGTAAAATGAGTGAAGCTACAGATTATAATTTACCGGATGATGAAGAAAACGTTGTTAAAAGCTCAGAAAAAAAGAAAACGTATGTGTATACTGAACCATCGGCCGGGGGGTAGCGGTAAGAGGAACTTCTGAAACTAGGTCTCCACCACCATTTCAAAAAGCCCGTTCTATTCCCGGTTTGGGTAATTTTTTCTAATAGAATACTTAAATATTTTGTAAACAAACAATTTTTTATAATTTATTATAATGTTTGTAAAAAATAACTTAGAATTAAATACTAATATGGCATACATAATCATTTAGTTTTATTTTGTTTAAACGACTATACAATTAAGGGATAATTTTATGTAATTATTCTTTTTTATAAACTTTTACTGTCTCCAGCCTTACTTTGTGGAACTCCATAATCATGAAATATAATATAAATACAAAGATTATTTAAAGTTTCACAAGTTTTATTAATATCTTAACCTGACAATATTGTTTCGACACTTTGTGTCATTATCAAAGGTAGATAAGATTGATAAACAAACACGTTGCTAAGGATAAATACATACAGAAAATAAGTAACTAGATACAATACATAACAAAAACTAAATATCTAACACTTCTAATAAAGGAGAATTACTAAGCTGAGTTTGTTCATTCATTAAAGGTACTGTGCGTTTATGTCTGTATATTTCAAAAGCTTCTAAAATGTCTAATTTGTGTTTGTTGTTGCAAAAATGTAAGAATTTAATGTTGTTTTGAGGTGTCATTGGGTGGTTCTGTTCCAAAATGTGTTTGGCATAATTCAATTTTCTGGATGTTTAAGTCTATAAGAGTGTACGTGTTCTTTGTATCTTATGTCGAAATTTCTAAGTGTTTGTCCAATATAAACCGAGTTACAAAAAGAACAATTCAAACGGTAAATGCCGGATTTCATGATATCTTGTGTTTTGTCTTTAGCATTGAATAAAAATGAAAAGGTGTTGGTGTTAGTTTTATAGGTTATTTTGTAACTGGTGGTTTTTCTTATTATAGTTGCAATTTGTTCTGATATCTTGCCAAAGTATGGTATTGATATGTAGTTTGTGTCTTGTATTTGAGTGTCAATTGGAAATATTCTTTTGATAGCTAACCTATAATCTTTTTGTTGAATTAAAGTGTCAATCATGTTATGGTTATAATGGTTTGCATGTGCTAATTGTTTGATGATTGAAATTTCTTTATCAAAATGTGATCGTTTCATTGGAGTAATTAAAGCTCGGTGTACTAAAGATCTATAAGGCGCTAGTTTATGCATTTTATGATGACATGAATCGTTAGGAATAGTGACGTCTGTGCTTGTGGGTTTTCTGTATATGGAAAAATCAAATTCATTGTCTGTATTAATTGTAATAGTTAAATCTAAAAAATTAATAGCTCTATTTTGTTCTGTTTCTAGTGACAATGAATTTGATTTTTCCATATACAGAAAACGCACAAGCACAGACGTCACTATTCCTAACGATTCATGTCATCATAAAATGCATAAACTAGCGGCTTATAGATCTTTAGTACACCATCTTTAACTACTCCAATGAAACGATCACATTTTGATAAAGAAATTTCAATCATCAATGCATCAATTCATAATGCAAACCATTATAACCATAACATGATTGACACTTTAATTCAACAAAAAGATTATAGGTTAGCTATCAAAAGAATATTTCCAATTGACACTCAAATACAAGACACAAACTACATATCAATACCATACTTTGGCAAGATATCAGAACAAATTGCAACTATACTAAGAAAAACCACCAGTTACAAAATAACCTATAAAACTAACACCAACACCTTTTCATTTTTATTCAATGCTAAAGACAAAACACAAGATATCATGAAATCCGGCATTTACCGTTTGAATTGTTCTTTTTGTAACTCGGTTTATATTGGACAAACACTTAGAAATTTCCTTTTAGAAGAGATTAGCATTTAATTGTAAGTTATTTCTTTTTATAAACATAATTATAAAAACATTGTTTATTTATGAAATATTCTATTAAAAAAATTACCCAAACTGGGAATACAACAGAGGTTTTGAAACCTCCTATCGGTCATGCTGTCTGTTCAGGTTTTCTTTGCTTCTTTAATGAATGTCATTTATCATCCTTTTTTGTTTGTTTCTTTTTTATTATTCATTACTTTTTGATAACTTTCTACAATTACTACTGACAGTACGTTCACTTATTAATTGATTACAGTGCTAGTATATTACAATGATGCCACAAAGTAAATTGCCTCGAAAATCTGCTAAATTCATATTTTCGAAAATCTATAATGCCGTGTATCAGCTTTTATTTAAATTATATTGATATTATTTAAATTATGTTGAGAATATAATACATTGAATAATGAGCCAATCGTTGCTCCTTAAATTTAAAATATTGACCAATAGGACCTTGTACCGTAGTGACAATAAGCGACTAACAATTATTATCGATTAGGTATTAGTTAACTTGCGTTTGTTTCACTTGTCAAATAAAATAAGTGAAGCTAGATCTGAGAATAAAGCTGCTGTCATTACCCCTATAAATATTGTGGCTACAAATACGATAACGGCAACCAATAATACCGAAGTTTTAGCAAAAAATGGTCCGCGCGTTCTTTTTGAAAACTGTACATTCAATATTCAAAATTTTAGTTGTGATGAGTTGCGTTGATTTAAAAGAGGAATATTATGTACTTAATTAAATAAAGCTTTTTCTCTTAAATGTGCATTTGTGGTCCTCATTTTAATTTATTATATTCTCTTTCTAAATATAATTCGTGGTACGCTTAAGAATCGATAATTTTTTACAAATGTCAACTCATGCCAGCCCCATTCTTTGGAAAATACAACTCGTGCTTCGCACTCGTTGTATTTTCGTCGTTGGGATTGGCATTCGTAACATTAAAAAAAATTATCGATAATAAGCGTACCACTTATTATATTATCCCTGATAATATTATTTACAATAACTCACAAAACTCAATATAGCACGATTCTATAAATAATTCGGAAAAACTTTGGTTTCTATTATAACTATCCCTTGAATTTATCAAAAGAACTATTGTATATGTGGAAAGAACTGCTTTACGAGCATTCAAGAGAGCCCTTAATGACATTGACTAGTTCAGTACATTAACGTTTCGTTTTTATTTAAATAGCATTGGAAAACCTTTATTATTGTAAATGAATATAATAAAGAATGTTTCTGGAAATTCTTGACTGTCCTTACCTCCTACTTTCAAAGGTTGGTAACCCTAATGCTACTTCATAATTGATTTTCATCAAAATTCGTGAGATCGACCCATGTTAGTGATAGATTCCAAATGAAATACCCAACTGGTTATGTGATCAATAAGTCTGCTAAATAAGACTATTGACAGGTGCATTTAACCTCACTTTTTAAAATGATTGTTAGTATTGGGAACGTTACAGCAATATGCAGTTTTTATTTTATATGCTGTAACTGTACTGCTATCATAAAAATCCTATATAAACAAAACTAGATTTTTCTAGAATCTATATGAAATGTTAATAATTTCTACATCCTGACAGTTACTAAAATGTCACATTTTCCTCCTTGGAGCTAAAATACTTTTCCTATTCTCAGGGCAAAAGCACGACCTTCTAGATTTCACGAGACGAAGTCTCTTATCCGGCCTGGGCACTTTTACGATTTCCCATATAAACTTTGTTTCTGAGAAAACGCAAAATTTCGCCGTTTTGGCGCTAGCTGACACGCTGATGTTTATTTGTCACTTGAAGATATATAGGTTAGATAACCCTTACAAATGTCAAGCATTGCATGTTTACGTAAATATTTTGCGAATTAATTAAATAAATTTATATAATTAAATTAATTATGTTATTAAAATTAATTTACAAGTTCAATAACATTATTGAAATTACAATTTTATAACTTCCCGTGAGCTGGATTTAGGATATAGAGATAGTGAGCAGTAAGTACATTATCTGTTCACGTTTTTGCAATGTTTCTGTTTGCCAAACAAGGTTTTAGCAATTTTTAAAGAATTATATTACTAAGTTCCTGCTTGTGGTCGTGGCAAACCAAAAACTGTGAAAAAGCAATTGGAGTTAGAAATACCTAGTGATGTTAGAATATTAGACGGATTACATTCTCCAGGTAAATGTTCTACAGTGGTTCTACAATATGTATTACAAGTTCGATTATTTGGTTGATTAAAAGTGTAAATCTTCTAGTGGAGTATTTTAAGGCACCTCTGTTTTGAAGATTTACAAATCCTATCAGTGAATTTGAACACGAGGCAGCTAACAGAGAATCTAATAGGCTATTGACATTCAATCCTTTCTTCAGTTTTTTTGCAATGTATCCTGCCAGAAGGGCTACAGATGCTGAAAGAATTCGCAATCGAGATGCATAGATAAGGTTTGGAGTTCTTTTATTAATTCTGTTATATTTTTAGGAAGTTCGATGTAGAAATTGACTCTTTCAGGTATCTGTAATTGTTGATCTGTCGAAATAAAGAAGTATATATTATTTTGCTGTTGAGTGTTGGTGTCCATAACCCCAACGTAAGACTTGAAACCATTTTTCTCGTAAGGTAGGTATAATTTGAAGGAAATTCATGAAATGATATTGTAGGATCAGTACTATTACACATTGCATTGCGACAGTTATACTTTTTTCTGCTAGTGTTTGCCATTACTAAAGTGAACGAAAAAACAGCAACAAAACTACGAAAATTTAAACAAATAAGGAAATAACGTAATTATATTAAAAAATAAAGAAAACTGCCTTAGAAGATTAGGAAAATATAATTTATTGACGATACGCGCAAAACCGACAAAAAGTATAAAAACGCGCGAAGTTAGCGTAGTTTGAAATTGGCGTTTACGTATTATATATCCGTTTCCGCATTTTCGTGTTTGGTGGCGCCAGCGGAGAAACACTTGAACTAATGGAGTGCGCAGGCCGGATAAGAGACTTCGTCTCGTGAAATCTAGAAGGTCGTGGGCAAAAGTAAAACATTTTAGCCTACTATGCTAAAATTAAATTTACTTTTCTTATTTTGCACAATTTGATTTCGTTCTTTTTAATATTTTATAGCGGTTATTAGGTTATAGTAAAAAATTTAATTATACATGGAGGAAATCTCAGATGTTAATGCTCGTTTCCCTTTGCTGTGCTCCACACCTTGCATTAAAATCTCCCCCCTTATATAATGAACAACTGTTACTGGTATACTAAGTAGCGAACAGTTAACATTAGTAAATTTAAATTATGATAATTCAAATAAATCAGAGTATAAGATGTTCATGTACTCATAATATCCTCAGTAATATCTAGGGTACATTACTACATTATAACAAACCTGGCTTGTTTCTTTGGTCGTGCACACACACAATGAAATTTCCATCCAAAATCTATGTACAAATCATCATCAACTACATGGAAAATCCTTCCTTGAACTACTTTTCCCTCAGGATCACCTAACTACATAAAACATGTTAATATTTATTTATTTATTTAAAGCATACCTTAAAACTAAGCAACTTACATCTATAAATTTAGAATTTCGTAATAATGCAGCAAAAGTGTGATTTTCCTGTTTAGGTTGTTCATCAGTAGTTAAGGATTCAAATTTGGTAAAAGCTTTCGCATAACCTCCTCCTGATTTTTGCTGGTGGTTGTCAGATGATGTTTCATCAACTGTTGAATATTTTCGAATACATTGTATGGATCTTAAGTTATTTTTTATTAAATTTTTGGATATGTTACGAATTAAAGACATTTCTTAATTATTATTCTCCTTCAGCTATTGTTAGTTTAATATGGGCATGAAAAAATAAACATAACCTAAAAACAATTATGAAGTTTCAAATTGTAGCCAACAGGTTTCAGATTCACTAAAAGTCCCTAACATAATAATGGTTAACTAAAAAGAGGATTTTTGTACTGAGTAAGAAATTTAATTTTAGAATATCTCATAATATTATTTCGGTTGTTAGATATAACTGTACCACTCGTGATAGAAACCGAAATAATTTATTACTGTCCACATGATGTTCCAAAAATAATCCTAGGGTTTTCTTGCTAGACAGTTACCTACCACCCACTGCGCTATCGCCCATTTCTATTTCGTAATCACCGTAAAAAACTAACTGTCAACCAACAAAAAATTTTCACGTGATTTTTTTATACAAATTCTTAAGAGATTATCAAAAAATGGCATCAAAAGCAGAAGAAAAACAGAAGTGCTGTGGTAAACTAGGTTTAAAACCTTTGACTGGTCATAACATCTTATATTATTATGCTCCCCTGCAAGGAGTCTTGAGTTACACCGCTTTATCTGTCAATGTCATGAACCCTTCATTAATCTTAAGGTAAATAAGCAAAGAAATAACAAATTGCAATTCTGTTATTATTATTATTTGTAGAGTTTTTCCAAAACGTGATATTACGAATGTGTTATTGATTAACACCCTTCTTGGTTCTGGATTGTACTTGTACAGTCGACCACATTTACAAGCTGTTCCAACTAAGAAACGTATCTTATTCAGGTGAGTAAATTAAAAAAAAGCTAATTGTAAGATTAAACGATATTGTAACATTTTTTATTGCAGTTCGTTTGGAGCTGTAACCTTCTCCCTTGGTTCAGTATTAGTGTGGGCAATCTTACGAAGCATCGTGCCACAAAATGTTGCCCTGTGCACAGCATGTGGTGTCGGTTCTGGATTGGCTCTTATTAAAATAGGTTGTCTTTACACGCAACATATTGATTCTCTAGTCAAGCAATAATTTTGTTAATTTTTTTACTTTGTACCGTAATAATACATTAGCTGTGTGTATAATAAATTATTAACTCTTGTTTAGAATAAATTAATAAAGAGTTTTAAGTGTTTTATTTGAATGTATTGTGAGTTTGCATTTATAAATTGATTGATGCATGAAGTACTGTCCAGTATTTTTCATTTAAAAACTAATTTGACCATAATGGAAAAATTAACCAAATTAGATTTATTGCAATTTTTAAGTCTGTTAATAATTTTTGTAAAAATATAATATTACACAATACTTGTGCAATATCCATCAGCCTTCGCAGCAAATATAAATAGTGGAAGCATAGGGCTTGTATTCTCGAATCAATTCTGCATACAAAATAATGTAATTTTTGTCATGAGATACACCTTAGCCAATCAAATTTAAATCGGTAATTGAATTTGTCATTCAAAACTTTTTGAAGATTTCGAGAATCAAAAATTGTAAATGTCGTTAATGACCAGCCAATCTTGAAAATTATATAGTAGCATATTTACTAAATACCTAATAAACTAACACATAACCTAACAACTAATCTACGGCATATTAATTGTTACTTGAGCGGCGTTAATTTATTAATGGTCAAGCCGAAGGAAGTTTTATGAGACTGGTTGACCATTACGCTATCTGCTGAGCAGCAGCGGTAAGGAGAACCTCTCAAACTTGTCCCTCACCACGTAAATGATTAATATTAATTGTTCATTAATCAATTAATAAGAGAACATACTGTAATTAGTAATTGTAAAAAATCATTAAAAAGTAACTAATAATAAAAAAGAATGATAAATGACATTCATTAAAAAAGCAAAAGACATGAACTATTACTAAACACAAGTTCTGTTCCCAGTTCTGGTAATTTTTTTATTAAAATTTATAAACAATTTGTTTATAATTGTAATATTTATAAAAATGAATAACACAATCCAATACTACTAAAGTTGATTTGTATGTGTGTTTTTTTAAAGTAGGTCATGTTAGAGATGGGTTGGGCTCATTCGACTCCAATATTAATAAAGTTGATTTGTATGTGTGTCCGAGCCCCATTCTCGCGTTCTATAAGGGCTGGAGAGATGGGCTTGGGCTCATTCGACGCGTAATTTGCCGAGGATAATGCATAATTTAAATTCTTTTAAATTAGGTTATGTTTTAAAAAATCGATAAATGCTGATTCTATCGTACTATTTAGTGCTATTGAGTGTTATTTGGTACTAATATGTGCTCTATCGATAGAGAATCGATTGGAGATTTATGTAGGTCATGTAAATACTGACCTACTTTAAAAAAAATCGATAAATGCTATTTCTATCATACTTAAGTGCTTAGGCCCGTAGGGCCCATTATCCTAGTTAAATACTAATGTGTATTAGTTTTAAGTAACTTACTTAAGTTACTTAAAACTACTAGTAAAAGTTACTTTAAGTAACTTTTAGTAACTTAGTTTTATTTTTATAGTTTAAACGACTATAAAATGTTATGTAATTATTCTTTTTTATAAATATTATAATTATAAAAAAAATGTTTATTTATAAAATATATTAAATATTTTATTTAAAAAACTACTCGAACCCCAAGAATAGACCCAGGGTTTTGTAGTAAATCCAGCGCATATTCATGTCTTTTTCTTGTTTAATGAATGTCATTTATCATCCTTTTGCGGTTTCTTTATCGAATTGTTAGTTTATAAATACACATTTTTTGGATAAATATAATATTTATAAAAAAGAATAATTACATTAAAGTATATCTTAATTTTATAGTAGTTTAAACTGTGTATATTTATGTTAAATCAAAATAAAACGAAATGATTATGCATATTATATTAGTATTTAATTGTTAGTTATTTTCTTTTTTAACATTATAGTTATAAAAAAAATTGTTTATTTATATTAAATATTCTACTAAAAGAAATTACCCGAACCGGGAATAGAAGGGGTGTTTTGGAATCGTAAATCCAGCGCGCCTTCCAGTCGGCCATGCTTTCTTTTCATCTCTTTTGCTTATTTAATTGATTGCATTGCTTAGTAAATATATTTACAATCACGCCACAAAGTTGCCTGGAACATCTGCTAATTCAGATTTTCGAAAATCTGTAATGCCGAGTATTGGCTTTTAAATTATTTTAATAATAATAATAATAATCATTTATTTACGGTTTCCCATTATACGTACTACACAACTACATAACATTATATTATAAATATTATAAATCACTTTCTACATTATAGGTTAATTTATAATAATAAATAATAATATTATTTACAACAAAACTTGATGTAGCACAACTCTATAAATAACAATAATTCAGAAAAACTTTGATTTCTATAACTATCCCTTGAATTTATACTAGAGATAAACTCGTGCATATGTGGAGAGAACATTTTCGCGAGCATTCAAGAGCCCTTAACGACATTGGCCGCTTTACTGCATTGACGTTTCGTTTTCATTTAAATAGCACTGGAAAATCTTTATTATTGTAAATGAATATAATAAATAACTTTTCGGGAAATTCTTGACTGTCCTTACTTCCTAATTTCAAAAGTTGGTAACCCTAGAGCTGGCTCAATTGCTTTTAAAAGTAATTAGTTATGGTTTAAAATCCACAAAAGCAATTCAGGAATCTGATTATTAAACAATAAACAGAGCTGGGAATTGAATCAGATCTGAATCGTCAGAAAGGATTTGAATCACCGGTGGCGGCTGGCTAACACCCATCCTACATTGAAAATGATTAATGAAAATTATGCTTCCTGCTCCTCTTATTCCCTTGGGTGGGCTAGCCTCAATGTAAACTCTTGTTTGTTTTGTTCTTTCTCGCCTGATTCTTTCTAATCATCTAAAAAAATCATTTTTTTGGGTATGCTTCTACATACAGGGTGTATTATCGGTTTTGTTACATAGGCGAATATCATGTAAAAACAGTTTTTCAAATATTGGCTCCCCTAATTATTTTAGAAGAACAGTCACTACAGCAAAGTTCTGTGGTAAATAGTTTCCAAGATATAAGTGATTTTCTGATACAGAAAATTAACATTGTTAATGAGAAATTCGTTAATAGCAATAGGCTACAGGAATTACTTTTTTTTAAATTTTATTGCAGTCAACACCTACTAGTAAAGCAGAATATCAGCAAATAATTTTCCTCTGGCTATGTTTTAGGCATAAAAAAATTCCTAAAAATTGCTTTAAATTTAAATGAGTAATTTTCCCGCTCTGTATACGTCATAACTGTTAGCTTGTACGTGATTAGCTGAAAATGCGCATTTGCCAGATGCGACCTGCGTTGTGGCATTGGCGTGTTGTTTACTTTACGTTGTCATTCATTTGTCTGTCTACGCACGTGTTTGTTAGGTTATATTTTCATTGTTTTTGTTTTTTGTATAAGTAAATCAGGTGTTTTAATAATATTTTTTAATAGTAAATTGCTGAAGAATTTGGGATCTTGTTTGAAGGTAGAATTTGTAATACACATTTTAGCGGTATCTCGTTACGCTAGGTGACTCAATACAAGAGACGCGGACACTCGGGAGCTAATAGCGGCCGATAACTTGCGGTCGCCGCACGAGAGAGGAGTAGCGTTACAGAGTTGTTTGTTATGAATACAATAGATTATTGCTGTGTGTTAGAATAATAAATCAGATTGTTGTTGATTTGTTATTTGAATTCGTAGTTTATTAATTATCTTCGACCCATTGCTGTTCTTTGTTCTTTTTCCGACCTGTTCACAGTAATGGCTAAAATGAGTTTTATAAATAAACTAGTAGATATTTATTATCAACACTGTGTATTTCAAAATCAAAATGACATCACAGTTATCACTGTTTTAAGAGATTTTTAAAATTAATTTTTTTATTTGTAAGGTTAAGTTCCGAATCACATGTGGAAACGCCGCAAACAAAGAACGCATCAAACCGTACATTACGTTTTTAGCAACCATTTTCTACTAGCTCAATGCCAATTACCTGAAAGATTTAATCGCGTATGTCTTTACATTTTGATACTGCGGAGAAGCAGTTATGACGTACCTATGCGATACCGCATTTTTCAAAAGCTATGAAAATTTTACGTTTTTAATTTAATTTTTTTTCGTTATGTAATTTTTTATATAAACTATTTACTGAAACTTTGTATTATTTTAGAGGTCTAAAATCGAATGTGTACTGTTTTAAATGAATTGATGGACGGTGTCCACTCGCCTATTACCACGAATTATATTAAATCTTCGGTGAAGTTTGTTTTTAAAAACTTTTATTCGCAAGATTACAATATTAAGAGAATACAAATATAACTTTAATGTCTAAAAGCGAGTTTACAACTAACTAAAAAGGGCCAAGTGTCCTTTTTATATGAAGGTTAACGTTAAAAGGTTCTGAGAAAAAACACATTAAGATTAGGCACTTTTAACTTGAACAAACAAACAAGAGTAAGTACTATACCGGAATTATCAGGTACATATCTCACGTTAGATATTAGACTTTTCCTCTAAAATAGTTAGATAATGCCTTATAATCTATATAAAAATAAGTCGGGTTTTCCTTCCTGACGCTATAACTCCAGAACGCACGAACCGATTTCCACGGTTTTGCATTCGTTGGAAAGGTCTCGGGCTCCGTGAGGTTTATAGCAAAGAACATTCAGGAAAAATTTCAACAGAAAAGCGGGAAAATCATTTTGTTAGTAATCCACCAGTAATTCCCCGTGGAACGCCTGCAGATGAATTGAATGCTTGCCTGAAGGCATCACCTTTATGGAATAACGTAAAAACATTATCGCTAACCACTAATATGAGAGTTCAACTTCAAAATGATCAAAGTGCTGCACAATTTTCCAAACAATTGTTAGCTGTTGGAAATGGAAAAGTCCCAGTTGATGCGACATCTGGATTAATTACTCTTACCAACGACTTTTGCCGATTTGTAGACTCTCAATTAGCTCTTATTGAAAATGTTTTCCCAAACATTAGTGAGAATTATCAGAATTATGCTTGGTTAAGTCAACGAGCAATTCTTGCCGCAAAGAATAATGATGTACACGCACTGAATTTCACCATTCAATCAAAAATTGCTGGCGATTTGGTGACATACAAATCCGTTGATTCCATAACAAATCCCGATGATGTAGTAAATTATCCAACGGAGTTTTTGAACTCTCTGGAGTTACCAGGATTTCCACCACATAACTTGCAACTCAAAGTTGGTACAGTTATTATGATATTGCGTAATTTGAATCCACCGCGACTTTGCAACGGTACTCGACTTTCGGTAAAAAGACTTATGCCGAATTTGATTGAGGCAACCATTATTAACGGAAAGTACGCAGGTGAAAATGTATGTATTCCTCGAATACCAATGATTCCGACTGATCTTCCGTTTGACTTCAAACGATTGCAATTTCCAGTTCGCCTTGCGTTCGCAATGACAATTAACAAGTCGCAAGGCCAATCGCTTAGTGTTTGCGGGATAAATTTAGAAAATCATTGTTTTTCACATGGGCAGTTATACGTTGCGTGTTCACGAGTTGGGAAACCATCCGCTTTGTTTGTGTTAACGTCAGACCAAAAAACAAAAAATGTGGTTTACCAAAGAGCACTTCAATGAAACGGATAATTTGCGGACACGTATAACGCTTCCATTCAGTATTTACTTTGGATTCACTTTCATTTACTTAGAGAAGTTCAACTTAATAACACTTCATTTTTGTAATCGAAATGAATTCATTACTGTTGTGAAATGAAATAAAATTTTTCCTTTTCAAATATAAAACAAAAAAAAATTTTTCTTCATCTTTTAATCACCAAACGAAATGTTACATAAAACGAAGCCATCTGGTGGCGAAACGGAGTTCGCCGGGTTTGCTAGTGTTTAATATATTGTCAAAATTTAAAAAAATCAAAATGGTCTCAAGCCACTATTTTACTAAGCAGCGATAGAATAGAAATTCATTTGAAAATTATGTACCTCCAATTCTTTTTGCATGCCACAATTAATATTCAAAAGTGACCGTCAATGATATGTGATAATTACAACCTACGATATATGTTTGGCAAGTTAAAAGTGATACGTATATTTGACCACTGGCATAAATTGTTGAAAAGAAAAAATTTGAAAATTAATTTTTTGGCATTAACGGGCATTGATGCTACTTTTAGGTAAAAAAAATTAAATGAGACATTCTATTTTTGGCAACGATTTTCCAGTAAATTCAAAATAATGCACCTTTCAATTAGTGTAGAAGTGATGTAAATAGGATGCCCCATATATGTAATTGTTTTTACCTAAAAGTAGCATCGATGTCCGTTGATTCCATACCATTAATTTTCAAATTCAAAATAGAAAGGTGTATTTTGCGTAGGAAACTTCTCCTCGTTACAACGAACGATTAGAATAGATGAGATAGGAACTTCGTATTAGTTTTACAATTTTTGTTTTTTTTTTTAATCAATGGGCACTCGTCTACATCAAAATTCCAACATGACACAAATAACAACCACCTTTTCTCACAACAGTCTGATCAGTGACGACTCGTGCCTTAAGAACGTGGGTCGGCCAAAATATATAGTTCTAGTTCTTCTTCTTCTTTGATTGACTTTTCATGTCCTCTCAGGGGCGTCGGTCCCCGTCCCATAGCTCTAGTTGTCGACTTAATTTTTTTGTACTTAATATTGCAACAGTGAATGTATGTACAAAAATTTTTAAATGGTATAACCAACAAAAATAAATTGTCCACCAAGAACCACGGGGAGGTATAGAGCATTCTTGCCAGGAACGGAATAGGATTTAGGATAGGATAGAAACGGAAAAGACATAGGTATAGTTTGCCGGGAAAAATAAAACTAAAAAATAACTGGAAGTTTAACTGAAAATAAACTGAAAAGTAAAGTTAAAGTAAAATTAAAGTAATAAAATAGTCGAAATAGAAAAGTAAGCGAAATGGCCTAAAAAGTGAACTGAAGATAAACTGAAAATAGGATAGTATTATTAAAAGTAAAGTTGAATGAAATAAAGGTAAGATAAAATAGAGTAAATGAAATAGGACGAAATAAGGTGAAGCAGTGAAATGTGTGGAGGACTAAGTCCAGGTCGTGTTTCCACTCCCAGACCAGAAGTCTGATCCCGCAAAGCCGGCTTCGGGAAATATTCAACCACTTTTATTATATAAAAAACATCCATATTGTCCATGTATAAATTTATATATTATTGGAAGTAAAACAATGTTTTAGTTATGCACGTATTTACTTTTAATTAAACATTTTTGTACCTATTCGATAATTCAAAATTACGTAAGCGCAAATCACATAATGTATTTATGATCTAAACATGTAACATCTGAACTTACAGATTCATCTTTATAATTACATTAGAAATAGCAATATGGGTATAAGATGGTCCTTATTTATATTTATATAGGAGGTTTTTTTTTGTTTGAATTTCGAGATAATCTTTTTCAGTTTTGTGCCTCTATGTGTGTTTATAAAAACTGCAAAATTTCAGCTAGATCAGATAGTTTGTGAGATCATTGAGTTTGTATGAAAGCGCAAAGTTGACGAAGTTTTAATCTTTTGGAGGATAGCAAGAAGAAGACAAAGAATTTCTACCTTTACAAAGGTAAAAGGATAGACCTGGCTGTGTTAGGGGTGGATTCAAAATTAATGCTAGTTGAAAAAGGGTACAACGTCCGGCTGGAGGGGCAAAAAGGAAGGACAAATATCGTTAGGAAACAAAATTTTTATCTTTGAAGAGTATTAATGACACTGCAGAACACGACGTAATATTGATGGAAGAATATAATACAAAAATAACGAAAACTGAAAACCAAAAACATTTTTATTACAGGTACTATTGGTTTCATAATGATCTAGGACAGCAAGGCTAATAGGATGCTATTTTTTATTATTTTATCCTATGCATTTACATTGAACAAAAATTAAAAAATAGCATCATATTAGCCTTGTTGTCCTAGATCATTATGAAATCAATAGTACACAGTTTCTTTATTTGTAATTAATTTCTCAACTCACTATTACAATTCTTCTGTAGGTTGTGCAAGAGTATCGCAAAAAGTATCCAACAGCCAAGAAGGGCGCAATGTCTGCAAATTATCAGAGAGAAGAAAATATTTACGTTTGTACTATTTGTACTGTTTACTAAGAAAGTATTTATTTTGTTCTATAATAGATAGTTTTCATATTTGCATGTTTTTTCAAAATTTGCCAGTTGAAGGAAAAGAATTCATTCTGAAGCTATTCAATAATATATTAATTTCCGAAAATATACCAGTGCAATGGTCTAAAGTAAAACTATGCCTAATACACAAAAAAGGTGATGCTAATCTCCCAGAGAACTATCGTGGCATCTCCCTCATAAACACATTGACCAAGATTTTTACTCAGGTTCTATGTAATAGAATGGTAAAGTGGGCTGAAGATAATCACAAACTCCCAGAAAGCCAATCAGGTTTTCGCAAAGGTAGATCCTGTATTGACAATATTTTTACATTAAATTCAATAATTAGTATTCACCTGCGATTAAAAAATAGAAAAATATATTGCGCTTTCATTGATTTTAAGAGTACCTTTGACACTATTAATCATCACTTGCTTTGGGAAAAACTATATAGCTTAGGACTAAGTGCTAAAATCATCCGTCTCATTAGTAACTTATACAGTAATGCTAGGCTTAAATTACAGTTGAATAATAACTGGACTGACGATATTCCTATACAAAAAGGGGTGTTACAAGGTGAATCCCTCAGCCCTCTGTTATTCTCACTTTTTATAGCAGATTTCGATAACTTTTTACTTAGTAAAGGGTTAAACGGAATAAATATTGATGAACACCATAATGCTTCAACCCTATTTTATGCAGACGACTTGGTCCTAGTCTCAGATACACCTTGGAAATTACAACAATCTCTTAATGCTGTTGAATTATATTGTAAGAATAATTATCTTACAGTTAATATTCAGAAGTCTAAAATATTAATATTTAATGATGGAGGCAGACTCCCACAAGATTTAAATTTTAAATACAATTCAAAAAATATTGACATTGTAAGCCAATATACATACCTAGGTATCACGTTTTTTATTGAACACTAGCAATGATATGGTACTCAAAGCCAACAGGGCCATGACAAATGTAAAAAGTCTAATGATAAAAACAAGAATGCAATCACATAACGCAAGAATGGTCTTATACCAAATCTACTATTTTAAGCATATTACTCTATGCTTCAGAAATTTGGGCACTGCGTTACCCAGATGTAATAGAAAAAACTCAAGTAAAATTTATTAAATCTTTGTATTGTCTAAATAATTCAACGCCAGGATATATTATTCGTAGAGAATTTAAACTAAATAAGCTAATAGTATTGGTTGGTTTGTAAAATCCTTAATATGGATGAGGAACGATTCCCTCGTATGTTATAATAAACTTTTGTCACTTAGTAGTACTCAAAGTAACAGACTAAAATATAATTGGGTTTCGCAATTAAAAAGTTTTTTCATACTATTAAACAAAGAAAATTTATGTCTGAGCCAAGACGCAAATTACATCAGAAGTAATATTGATAGATTCATATTGGATCTTGAGGAGCATTATAGGGTACAAGATCTTGCATCAATTTCCAACTCGACTTATGTTCCTACATATAATCGCATCATTCACAGTTCAGTCCTTGATTATTGTGTACCTATAAATAAACTCAGAGTCATTTTTCAACTGAGAACTCTTAATAATCGTATATTATCTTTCTATAATAATAGGAATAGCTACATGATTAATCCAAATGAATTCTGTACAATTTGTAATTTACAAAAACAGGAAACAATTTTCCATATTTTTGTGGAATGCCCCATCTACGAGCCTATGAGATCCTGTCATTTACAAAAATATCTGGTAATCTCAGCACCTTTAAATATTGATAATTATTGTGAAATTTTGTTGAACTTTGCGAATATACATCAACTGAATGATGTATTTTATTTCATTGATGGAGCTCTACGAATAAGATCATTTATTCTGAATGAATAACGCTACCTTTTTAGGTCGACTTAGACATTAATATGTAAAATATTGTTTAAATTTTTTCGCTCTCAACATTATTATGGTTGTGATTATTATTATCTACTATTTATACATATACTAGAATCTGTATTATTACAATATGATCAATTTGTTTTTGTTATTACTCATTTAGATGACTAAAGTATTATCTTTTATTTTTATTAGTAGTAACATTGTGTATTGTATAAGCACACATTATTAATATTACTACTAGAATTTATTATTAGTATTCCTGTGACAACCATTTTAAAATTGTAATAAGCTTTTCATTTCTATGATGGAGCACTACGAATATGATCTTTTTTTTTCTCTTTTTTTTGAACGGATAATGCTATCCTCTCTTTTAAGTTTACTTAAGAATTAAAATAAACAAGAATGTTTAAATCTCTTTTTTTTCAAGAATAATATAATTTTGATTATTATCATCTACTAGAATATCTCTACTTCTATTAGAATCAGTAATAATATCTTAAAATTTTTTGTTATCATTAATTTAGGTGAATATAGGGTACCACTTTGCTTGGTCCATCATACGGAATTGTCCTTTATTATTATTATCGTTTTCTGATATGAATCTGTTTTTGTTCAATTATTATCACTCATCATTACTTATATTTACACTTCTATTATAATCAGTATTATTATTTTAGAATAAATTATTATCGTTAATTTAGATGAATAAAGTACAATTCTGGTCTAGATACACCATGTGTGAATTAACTTATATTATTTTCTATTACTGATAATATGTATTGTATACCTATTTATGCACTATTATTATAATTGTTTTAGTATTAGAATTTGTTATTATTTCACTGCCAACCTTTTTTGACATTGTAATAAGCTGTACTGCTTCAAATACAATAAAGTATTCTATTCTATATTTGCATGTGTATAAAAACATGAACAAAAATTGGTAAAAATGATTTACTTTCGTTGATTTATGGCTTGCATGCTCTTTCCTATGTTTTGCCCCACGACGGGTTGGCTGGCCGAGTTTGGCTATCCCGATATATATGAATCCCGGTAAATCTCAATTTTTTAATTCTCTAGACATTTTTGTATTAGATATTTCGTAAGCACAAAATGCATAATGTATTTATGCTTTAACATGTAATATCTGAATTAACAGAGTCATCCTTATAATTACATTAGCAATATATTGTGGCATGGTGTAATTTTAAAGAATTACAAGAATTTTCTTATTTTTAAACTGGAGTATTTGAGCGCTGTAACGACGCCTAGAACACAGATCGTAGGTGGTGGATTATCCCATGAGTTTCAAACTACACTATATCGGCTGACCGACCCGGGTAACTTTTAAATGCGAATCTCGCAAAATAGTTATCGGGTATATACACTAAATTTTTACATTACATTTTAATTATTGTAATTTAATTATTACTTATTTAATTTAATATTTAATCTTTTTTATTATTTAAAATATAAAATAGAGATAAAAATATTTATTTTACAGAAATAAATATTTTTATCTTTTATTATTTATAACTATTTTACAGAAAATAATGATTTTTCTTCGTACGGCCGACCCATGACCGAGTTTGATGATTAATCTCCAAAGCAATTACAATACTTTTCAGAATTAATACATATATATTTTTTAAATTTATTACTTTCCCAGTCTATCGGGAAATGTCCCGGTATTTCGGTGGGCCAGCACGAAAAAACATAATTTTTGAAATATATGTGAAACCTCTCTATAGTGGACACTCTCTGTAGTAGACAATGCGTCCACTATATTAAAATATTCTGGGAATATTTATTGCCTTGTTTATTGTTTCCAGCCTTACTTTGTGGAACTCCATAATCATGAAATAAATAAAGATTATTAAAAGTTTCACAGTTTTATTAAAATACAACCTGACAATATTGTTTCAACAGCTATGCTGTCATTATCAAAGGTAATATAATTATAAACAAACACGTTGCTAGGGTAGATACAATTCTGTTCTATATTTTTGTATCTACCTTAGCGACGTATTTGTTTATAATTATATTACCTTTGATAATGACAGCATAGCTGTCGAAACAATATTGTCAGGTTGTATTTTAATAAAACTGTGAAACTATTATTTTATCTGTGTGAATATTAAAATTAAGCAAACAAAAATATTTAAGAATTAATTTGTTCAATTATGTATTTACCAGTATTTAAAATAAATTTACGATGACAATCTAAACAGTGTCTAAACTCTTAAAACTAGTTTAAATGTGTGTTTGATGAAAAATAATTGTAATAAAGGTTAAAAAATGTATATTGTAAAAAAAGGCTAAAATTTTTTTTTTGGTAGTAAGAGGGGGGCCCATTATGACTTTTAGCAACGGGGCCCAGGGAATAATGTGGGGGGCCTGGTCCATGTCCACTATAGTGTCCACACTAGAGGGGGTTTCTTGCTTTATATTTATATGGGAACCTAGTCTTTAAAAAAGTGTCCACAATGAGAGGTTTAACATTTGTTTTGGGACTCTGGTGGCACAATTTAAAATTAGCCTAGAGGTCACAAATTTGGGAATCTTATTTTCTATAAGAAGGCAAGATAAGAATGCTAAGAAAAATCCAGTCTAATATTTACAAACATAATATAGAATCTTAAGGAGGGAAATTAACACAGTTGCTTTTCCATCCCTTCTTGCAAAACTTAAATATAGTAATTATAGTTGGACTAGAAGACAAAAAAGAACAGTAAATTATAAATAACATAGTAGAAGCAAGATTATAGTCAGTACTGATTGTTGATGGTTTAGCATGTCAATGGTGATCTACAGTTAACTGTGGGTACAGTTAACAGACCTCTGCGTTGCGCTTTTATATTTTGTATACATCTGTTCTATACCTTATTTTATTGCATAGGTAGGGAGGTTGCCGGTTAATTAATATGTTATTTATTTATGGGAAAACCTCATTATTGTATAAAGTTGCAAATTACAGAATTAAGGAACAAACTATATAAATTATCCAACAGAGTATAAATATAAATTATCTATAAAGCATGCATTACAATCATTATATTACATATAAAATAATAAAGATAGATAATGAGTTATAAATTCCACTAACCACAGACATCGCTGGAAAGATTATAGTCTTAAATAGACTTTAAACTATCTTTAAAACGACTTATAGACAAACCACATACATTAATATCGTTATGATTATTTATAAAATCTAATATCGTGTCTAAAGGAGCATTCTTCCCGTAGTTGGTACTATGATTCTGAATATAAAATAAATTATTGTGACGTAAGGATCTATAAGGTATGTTAAAATTAATTTGTGCTAAGAGATACGGATCTAGGAACGTCCATTTACCAACTTGTATATAACACAAAGACTAGCTACATCCTTCTGTCCTCTAAGGTTTTTGGTGACAATTGATTTGAAATTAAAAATACTCATGATCCTCTATAGCAATATCCAATTGTAATGCACAGTATCTCAGAAAGATATGCTGAACTTTTTTGAAGTGTTGATGTGTACTCTGTAATAGGGCGACCATATTACAAATGCATACTCCAACTTGCTACAAACATGGGAACAATAAACTGACTTTATTGATTGTACTGAAAGACCCTTGCAACTATGTATAACAAAACCCAGCAACTTAGATGATTTTACTGTAACCATACTAATACGAGAGTCATGCTATATATTTTGAGATATAAGGAAACTACAAGTCTTTTTAGGAAAATGATTTTATTTATGTTCACACTCATCACCACCTACATCAATACACTTTTGTAACTGAAGCTTCCACAACTTAAACGCTTGAAGCCAGTCATCTTTTGGAATGCTCTCAAAAATTGATGAATTGCTTCATCTATCTCATCCTCCGTCATGAAACGTCGACCACGTAAATGTTTCTTTAAGTTAAAAAACAATCAGAAATCACACATGGCCAAATCAGGCGAATAAGGTGGATGTTCAATGACTGTTACATTATATTCACGTAAGAATTCAAGTGTCTGCTGTGCAGTGTATGCGACCATTGTCGTGATGCAACATTAACCCGCGAATATTGAGTGACTCAAGTACTGCAGGTAAATATTTTGTGGTGTACCAGTTTGCTGCAACTGTACGTTGATCTTCAAGCTTAATTGCTTTCACGAATCCTGTACTACGAAAGAAAACTGCATACATAACTTTCTTGACAGACCTTTGCTTTTTCGCCATTGTTGGTGTTGGTGCATCTTTGTGAATCCACACACGGCTCTCCTGGCAGGTAGGAATATCATAAAATGGTATGTATGTTTCATAGTCTGTTACTATTTTAGAAAGAATACGATGTCCACCATTATTTAACATTTCTAACGTTTCCCGCGCGATTATTACTCGCGCTGCCTTTTGGGAATCGTTAAGTGTATGTGGCACCCAACGAGTAAACAATTTTTTTCATATTAAGATGATCATGTAAAATGCAATTTACTGTTGCGGATCCAACACCAAGAGTCGCCTTAATCGCTTGATAGGTGCATCTTGGATCTTCTTCGATCATACGTCTCACTCTCTCAATGTTTCCAACAGTAACTGACGAACAGGGCCTACCAGCACGTGCCTCATCACCAAGCAATATCCGTCCTCTTTTAAATTCGCTATACCAGTGAAACACAGTTGCGTGTGCAAGACTTTCATCACCAAATGCACGTTGCAACCGTTCAAGACTTTGTTGTTCACTTAAACCGACCTTGAAATCGTAGTAAATCATAGCGCTCACATGTTCTCTTGACAAATCCATGTTTCGACACGACAAATCGTATGTGTACCATGTTTACTCTGTGACAGCAGCGACTCAACTGTTGTCAGAGCTTACTATTGAAGGATGGTGGTATATAACAATGTCGTGTTGCTAGCTCTAACTCCTCTAGTTTCGTGGCATCTCACAATATACGGCGTGGCCCTCGTATGTTCTATAAATGATAATTGTCCATCAAACATGACAACAAGATCCTTAATTGAAGAAACATACCGTAATGGTTGATTATTAATTTCATATGAAGTATTGATTTTTTTTATTAATTTTAAAAAATGGTATATAACCTTTCCAAACATTTAAAGATATAGTATGAGCAAAAAGTAACTCCATCAAAGGTGCCTTTGCATTTTTGAACTCATGTGTACTATAACACCAGAAAGTTATACAAAATAATCAGAGTCCTTTGATCGTGACAGTTGTTATAATACACACGAGTTCAAAAATTCAAAGGCACCTTTGATGGAGTTAGTTTTTGCTCATACTATGGTTTATTAACAATACACCATTGATCAAGCCTATTTAAATCCTCTTGTAACAAAGTTTGATCATATTCTGAACTAATCACTTTAAAAAGCTTTAAGCCATCAGCAAACAAAAGACATTTAATATGATGAAATGAGCGAACGATGTCATTAGTAAACAGATTAAATTAATGGAGAATAGTGTCCTTGAGATACACCTGAACAAGCATTGATAACTTTAGAGAAATAGCATCCAATTTTAACAATCTGTCTCCTCTCAAACAAACCTAACCAGCGAACTAAACTGATATTAAACCCCAATCTGTATAATTTTGATAATAAGTTATGATCGACTCTATTGAATGCCTTGAAGAAATCAGTATTGATTGAATCTACCTGCTTTCTCTCTCCATGACTTTCAATATAGACGACTGATAAGTTACTAGATTTGAAACGACAAATCTATTTGGTGTAAGTTCATGTTGATGAATAGCGATTAACCCGCGACATTCCCAATGTTTATGTTGCTATATGTATAAAACGCTGTTGTTTCATATCAAGCCAACTGCTAATTTTGCTGACATATGCGCCAATTTAGGTACTCCAAACATAAGCAAGAGTTTTGTACACATTGGGATGTTTGAAAATCAAGTCAATTATACATGGTACACAGTAAGTAAATAGTGAAAAACAAAAGACTCCCACGATAAAATTTTTGATTTTTTGCTTAGGTAGATAATAAGCTTTAAATAGAGCATGTGAGTTGTTACAGAAATAAACCTCTTAAAATCTAATTATGCCAAACAACTTTTAGAACAGAATCACACGACTCTCCCAAAATATCAAATTCCTACATTTTTATAATTCCAAATACATATTAGACATTTCAGAAGCTTTTCTCATATACAAACACAAACTCAGGATAGCTTTAATGAACAGATTGATTTCACTAATTCTCCATTACTGGAAATGTTTTTTAAGTTTCATTATTTTAATGACAGCTCATCTGTTGAAACAATTGTCATTATAACTAATAAACTTGCGAAACTTTTACTAATCCGTTTTATTTATTTCAAAATTCTTAATATAAAACAACAATTGTGTAATAGTTTATTTTATTTCATCAGTATCAAGTGTAACACATCCTTTACTATGAATACTAAACGAATCTTGTAATCTATACCTTAATTAAGACGAGAACATAAAAACTAAAAACCTAATACAAATTATCACATTTTCCTATTTGGCAGCACGTGGTCTCATTTCTTTCCTAATTTATTATTCGCATGCTTGCGTGGTGTCCAGCGCAATGCTGTACTATCCACACACAGTCTAGGTCGTTTATATTGACTTGAACGAATGTGCTCCTCTACGAGTTTCGGTGTTACACAAATCACATGCTGTCCTTTCCAATATTTCACCATATTCATACTTTGTAATGTTGATATTATGTCCGTTTGTGAGATACTGGTCATTTGACTTAAGTCTTTAATAGAAAGGATTCCTCTAAAATCTCTAAGAATATCCAATAAAACCCAACTCCAATAGCTGCGATAGCTGAGCTTTCCTAAATCACTTAATGGCTGTTCGGGGCTCCCAACTGTACCTTCTAACCTTGAAAGTTCATAACTGAAAGCGATTAAGAGTTTGCCGTAACCTTGTCGCTGATATGGTGGTAGAGTTAGAATGCATGCTACGTTGTTGCCATCAGGAGATTCTTTTTCCTGCAAAGTGGAATATATTTAAAAAAAAAAAAAACTGTACTTATTTTTGTATTAAGGGGGCGTTATTGGCGCAAAATATTAGCGTCAAAATATAGCTCACGTTTTTCATTCAGTTTTCTTTTAATAATCGGTTTTTTAGCAAGATAACGTTGATGTCGATTGGTAAACTGTTAAGGTAATGTGGACCATAGTTTGTAAGGAGTAGATATCTAAAATAAATTTTATAATCGTAGTCCTACATCGCCAATTTTGTAAAATTAGCGTTTTCTAAAAAATAACCAAACTAAACATAATACAGTCATTATAACACTGTTTAATAGCAAAATCTATGACAATGGATAAATGTTTTTGCTTACTTATTTAGTATTGATTGAAATAAAATAAATGTACACGGCACGGAAATTTAAATATGGCAGCACGAAAATCAGTCATTTTTAGTTAAACGTTTTCTGCACCAGGAAGGGTTGTGTGGTAATATTCGTGGGACATTTAAAAGTAATTTAACGTTCCTAATCTTTTAACTATTATTTAATAAATTCCCGAAGTAAATGTTGTTTTTCTTTAATTAAGAGCATGTGACGGTTAATTTTTGAATAAACTATTTCACTCTTAATTAGTCCTGATTAATTTCTTAAAACGAGTATATATTTTCAATATTTTAACACAGTAATACTTTTCTTTTTCTTAAAACCAGCAAGAACAACTAATATTTTTAAAGATATTTAGCAGTTTTATATTTCCCTTTTCGATTTCAACTACCTTAAATTATTCCTTGGCATTTAAAAATTAAAAATTTCAGTTAAACTTAAAACATTTTGACAGTTCACGCATGTCTGGCAACACTGTGAGCAGAGAACGGCGATGCAATCAAATAATGTTTCTATTTACATTTTTAAATTTTAGTTTTAAAGAAATTAATTCCGTTTTGCGGACCTTAGCGGCATCTTTAGGTGTTTATAGTCTTTAAAGCTTCTTATTATTAACACTGGCGGCGATAACGCGCCCTTAAGGTTAAGTTAAATGTCAAAGTGACAGTTAGGTTCAAGTTATAAGACATATCTTGTTACTTAGGTTATGTTAAAATGTCATGACAACTTTACCTTTGAGAAATATCCAACAATATGTGCTCCATGTTTGTCAACTTCACACAAGATATAAAACAAGAATGGCTCAACATCAAAATATAAGGTTTTGTGATCGAGGAATAATTTTGCCAATAAACAAAGATTTTGGCAATATATCTGAAATGCAAACAATATTGTAACTATTAAATGTAAATTAGCCAATAAAATTAACAATGCATACTTTATGGTCTTTACCATCAACTTCGTACACAGATAGCGTTCCCTTTCTATAGATCTCTTTTCCAACTGGCTGTCTCCATGTACATTCACTCTGTAAGTAAATAAACCAATAATTACCAAAATTTTATTATTATTAATTAATTTACCATGTGGTATCGATAGCTTTTCTCCAAGCGCATATATTTTAAGCAATATTCGCAAATCCATAGCTTATTTTGTCTACCATATTCTTCCGGATACGGACTAAAGTACCAAGTGTCTATTTCAAATCTACCAATTTGAATTTTATCAATATATTTAACTTTTGTTATTTGCTCATGCTCTTTTTCTAGTGCTGCTGTTGTTGGGTCCATTTCCGCATAACTAAAATTAACGACAAATCATGGCTTACCGTACTTTGAATAAAATGTTTCAAAATAAAACTTTAATATTTCACAAGCATGCCATGAAAATGTTTTAAACAAAACTTAATGTTGACGGATTAATCAACATGATTAGTAGATTCTGTTTCTATTAAACTTCTTAGACCTCAATAATAAAGTTTTATTAAGCTTTTATAAAAACATAATTTTCAAAACCCAACTTACGTCTTCTGAATATGATTGATTTCATCATGTCTCCGTTTTTGATTACGTGTTATTTTCCTGTCTGTACTATCATTTAACAAGTCAGTAACGACAGGTCTATCACGCCAAACTTTTTCAGGTATACCTTTCTGTCCCTTACCACCTTCTTCAAGTTGAAACCGTGAATTCATAATTTTAATTCTTGGTACCTACATATAACAACAAACAATTAATAAACAAACTTTTAATAATCATTTCAATACTTCATACCCACTCGTCTAAACGCCTATTAAATCCTTCATAATGTACATAATATTCATACCGGCGATCACTGTCATTAAAACGAATTTGAATAATTTCTGCTGGATCTAGTAATTAAAACAAAATACAAACACTAAACGTCAAGCTAGAAAAGTTAGGTTATAAACGTCAACTTACACCAAGATTCGTCTGATCTACGTACTAAATAGTGTTCACCGATATCTAAAGGCTCTTCGTTACCTTCAATATCGCAATCATAATTAGGATTTGCTGATTTAGATTCGTTTTCGGTTTTTTTGTTGCCCATATCTTCGGCGGGAATGGAAATCTCATTAGATTTATCAGCGTCTTCGGCCATGTTACACTTGTGATGATGATAATAAATAAACAGTGTTGCCAAAGAAGCAGAATATAGTTTGCACCAACCTTACCGAAAAAAATGTACTAGAATAATTGTAAAATAAGTTTTTCTAGTTCTACCCGAAATATTGCATTTGAAACGAACCCTGTTGCAATTAATTATCACAATACTTTATCCACATCCGAAATTCATTCAACACATCCGATTTATTCTAAAGTTTATCCGATAGATTGTCCTTACTATATGACCCGTACACGGGTCATTCTTTCTGAACTCAACCACCGGCTAGGACCAAAAATTGGCGCAACTTATTAGAAAGGCCAGCGAGAGCTCATTTTAAAGCTTGAAACCTCTACTTTTGAATGGCACAGGTCTCCTATATGAATAAATTTATATTTGACCCCTAAAACAGGGTAAACACGTATCCAGTTCCAAAAAGAATTTTAAAAGTTGAAAAAATTCGTTATTTTTTATATTTTTTTAAATTCTTTTTAGAAGAATACACACATTTTGTCCACTGCGTTTTTTCCCTAGAGTGCTTTGATTTCCAGCAAACTCGAGAACAACAATTTTCCATTTTTGAAAGTTTATCATTTTTCATCAAAAATGGTGTCAGATAGAGTAAAAAATGCTTATTTTTACTCGATGAATACGAAAAAAATTACATGAATGAATTATAGACCAATTTAAAGCGATTTTGAAAATTACGGTTATTAGGTGTTGCTATCTATGGGCATGCACAACAGATTTAAAACCTAAAATGATGAAAATTTTCAAAATCGCTTTAAATCGGCCTGTAATTTTTTTTTCGTATTTGTCGGGGAAAAATAAGCATTTTTTACTCTTATCATTTTTTTACTATCTGACGCCATTTTCGATGAAAAAAATGATAAACCTTCAAAAATGTCAAATTGTTGTTCTCAATTTTGCTCGAAATTGATACACTAGACAAAAAACACAGTGGATAAAATTTATGTATTCTTTGACGAAGAATGCGATACCGTTAAAAAAAGTTTAAAAAAATATTTATTTTCCTAATTTTTCCAACTTTAAATATTTTTTTGGAACTGGATACGTGTTTACCCTGTTTTAGGAGTCAAATATAAATCTTTTCATATAGGAAACATGTGACATTCGAAAGTAGAGGTTTCAAGATTTAAAATAAGCCTCCGCCGGGCTTTCTAAGTTGCACCAATTTTTGGATCTAGCCGGTGGTTGAGTTCAGAAAGAATGACCCACATATGTATATTTTTCATTTTGATGTTAGCTTGTAGAAGTTCAAAAACTGGGATCAAAAGAAGGCTCTCTTGCTCTATTAGAGTACAGAGTAGGCTTTATGACTATACCTAAACCTTAAATACAAGAAATGAGTCGTCACAAATCACCTGGGCGACAGTGGGTTGCTTCCAAAGCATTATTGTATTCCATCTCTCTCTATCGTGTAACGAATATATGAAAAGAAAAAAGTAAACAATAGACAGAGAGAGATGGAATGCACTAAAGTTTTGAGAGTCTCCCAAAGTTGCCCAGGTGATTTGAGATGACTCGTTTCTTGTATTTATGGTTTAGGTATAGTAATAAATAAATAACAATCAGACAGTATTGATTAATTATTTAATAATTAATTAATTATTAAATAACAAATAAGAAATTATTGAGTGTATTGTTCCATTTATGGTTTGCAAAACATCTTTGAATTCGATTTTCGTGTTATATTTTTTTTATGTCAGTGTGGGTTTTTGCCATAACATTGCCCTTCCATACCTGTCTCTTTTCCGTAGTGTGTTTGTGAATCATACAAAACCCGGGGTTGGCACAATGGAGCATATGTCGCTATCTGTGCGTACGAGCACGTGCACGATAGCGATATACTTTGCTTTGTCGCAGCAAACTATTTGAATAATTTGCAGATAATGCAGATAACGGGAGAACATAGCATTGTACAAGGTAGCGTGTAAGTAATTTTGTAGCTACATTCTCCTATTACAAACATGCCAAGTCTCGTTAAATCCCGTTCACTAGTTTCTTGTCGTTCTATGTCAACTCGTTTAAAACAACGTCCCAACCAGCACACTGAAGTTATGTTTAAGTGATTATTGGCCGACGACGTCATATGGCTAATAAATGATGTCCATAAGACATCATGTTATGGGACGTAAGTGGACGCCTTCAAAACTACGTCTTTTAGACGTACAATAAGGTCGTTTTTAGATTTCTAATATTAGTAATTATGATTTATCTAGATAACCAAAAAGTGATATATTCCGTAAACTGTATTATATAGTCTTTTATTCCCTTTTATATGTCTATTTTTACATTTGCAGAATGTAAATAGAATACATTATTTAAGTGTTTTTAGTATCCAAATACACTATTTTTGTATTATCAGTCTGTTTTTGTGTTGTCCACTGATGTACGAGAGACAAATCTGGCAATACTGTTTCACTTTTTTAACGAGCCGCATGTGACCACATGCCGGAGTACTGTTTTGCTGTTTAATTAACAACGTTTCTACTTATTATTCTTATTCTACTTATTATTTATTTATTACTTCTACTTATTATTAAGTTGTTCACTTACTTACATTTATAGTATATGTGTAGGTGCAACTACTGCATAATAATTGTATGGTTTGTCACTAAGGGTGAGTATAATAATTACTTGTTTCGTCACCATACTACATAACCTATACAATCTTACCCCTTCGACGATTTTGTGATATTAGTATTGTTAATAAATTAATACTAGTATCACTAATTTTATTTTGCACATTTTTTAGCAGCTTCTCAGTTAATAAATGTTTACTTTTGTTTAATAATTATGAGATGTTAAGTTAATAGAAGAGATGAATTTTCTGTTACTGAATGTTCATTTTTGTCTAATAATTATGTATGAAATGGTATACAATAAATGTTATTTTCAATATTCAACTATTTACTTATAATTCCTGTCCTAGACCTAGTATAGGACGTCTTAATGGCGTCATTTAAAAACGTTTTAATCACGTCTTTGGGCTGTAACACAATGCTGTCAGTTTTACGACAATCTAACATCATTTTAATACGCCACTTGACGTTACTTTCGAAAAACGGCGACATTATGACATCAGTGTGCTTGCTGGGGTACAGTAATTGAATTTCTAACAGAGAAAAAAAGTTAATCCTACTGACGATTATTATCGTTTACGGTGACAAAACTGTTAATAGAACTACTGTGAATAGATGGGTAATAAAACGTCGTACAACGGAAGCTGGTAAAGCAAATGTTGAGGATGAACCTCGCAATGGTCGACCAGTTTCTGTAAATATTTGGAAGCTTTGGACTGTGGATTCTGCAAGACGCATAGAGACATTAAAAAACTTGAGAAGGCGTGTTTTATATCGCGTTCGAAAATTGTTTGAGCCGACAATACTGTAATACGACAATGCTCGGTTACACACCTCGCACGACACCGCTGACGCTCTTACGAACAGATTCCATACCCTCCATTCATTCATTTCACAACGAATGATGAAATGAAAAAATAGTGAAGGCATTGCTTAAGGAGAGACAACCATCTATCAAAAAAGTATAGAAGCAAAGCTAATTTTGTAGAGTGCAAAACGTGTTGATTCGAACCAATAAAATAATCGCATTTAAAACTTCGTGCTATGCTTTGGGCCTTGCAAAAATAAACGAAGTGTAGACTTCAATACTGTTATAATAAACTATAATAAAAACTGAAAAAGACTAAAAGGAGACCTGGAGGGAGTCTAATGAAACAGAATTCCAAAGATTTATTTACATGGGGCACCTGTCATTAGACTTAGTCCCAACGTTCCTTTCAAGAGGAAGTGATTGAGATACGCTCAATCAACGCGCATTTCTCTAGGCTACCCAGCCAGTACACTGAGGTTATAATGACGTTATTTTTAAGTCATTATTGGTCGACGACGTCATATGACTAATAAATGATGACCATAAGACGTCATATAATTGGACGTACGTAGACGTCTTCAAAATGACGTCTTTTGGACGTACAATACAATACAATACGTACAAGTTTCATTAAAACGATATTATTTTAGCAGGGGGCAAGGAGTACTGGTCATATTAAGCAGATGGTCACAATATAGATATGTTTTGACTGTAGTATATAATAAATGTTATTTTCAATATTCAACTATTTATTTATAATTCCTGTCTTAGTCCTAGTATAGGACTTTTTAATGACGTCTTACATTTACGTCTTTGGGCTGTGACATAATGATGTCAGTTTTACGACAATTTGCCGTCGTTACTGCCGAAAAACGGCGACATTATGACGTCAGTGTGCTGGCTGGGTAGTAGCGAAGCTATAAACATGCTCACCCGTCAGGGTCCATACCAAGGGACGAACCCCTTGTCTAGCATTAGGACTACTCTCACTACGTGGGACTTGACTATCCGATCAATTCAACTTCAGATGTGACGGAACTTAGTTTTGAATAGTTTTGCCACCTGATCTCCCAGTTATAGGCCTAGTGTGACCTTGACAGAGCGTCGTTTCGAGTCTACCGAAGTAGAATCCTGATTACTAGTATTAGTTATTAGTACCCGTTAAGGTGAAGCTGTCTTGAACGTGAGAGGTTATACAGGGTGATTCTTAATAAGTGAATCAAATGGAAATGGTACATTCCTCATGCGAAAAGAAGACCAAAAAGCCTAACTTACCTCTATACTAAGTGGCACCTTTGAGGAGATATAGTCTTCCAATGTCTTCTAAAATTTAAAAAGAAAAATAATATTTTGTGTATATAATCTATCTATAAATTTAAAAAAGTTTTATTATAATTCATGCAGAATCTCAAGAAAATAGTTTCTATTCTAGTTCAACTTTTTGGTCTTCTATTCTCATGAAAAATCTACCATTTCCATTTTATTCACTAATTATGAATCACCCTGTACATTCACATCAACGCCCCTTGAGCATAGTACCACCATACTTTCATCTCCGAGACACTACCTGGTGGTATGCCGTTTCCCATAGGTCAGCGGGCGAACCCCCTCACTAGGATAAAACTCTCTTTAACTTTCCACCATTCGTCTAGATCAGGTAGCTGGTGACTAGCACCATATCAGACCGTTGACGTCAGGTAAGAATCCACCCACACCAGTACCTCATGTTAGCAGAACTTCATCCGCAACGTTTATGAGTATTCATTGAGAAATACTTGCGTGTAACTCTACCACACATTACTTTCTGACTACGTCATCCGTTACTCAGACAAACCTGGGATTGGGTAGACATCAGACCTTAGCATTCCTCTAACGTTCCCTCCTACCCGAGGCTTCACTGTGTGTAAACCTGAAAGCCTCATCCAAGATCCCGAACTTGCCTATCCCCCGCATCATCTGCATGCACGCTTGGTTTGCTATTTGCTACGCTCGCTGTATTGCACCCGGCTTTCCCGAAACGTCGTGAGTAACCGTAAGATTTTAAGGTTAGAAGTAGAGCTTGTAGGAGACTTTGGTTGTAATAAATTACTAACTGTTCGATATTTTGATTGTGTGTTTTGTTTACTAACGCTAAAGATAATACCTTTACCTTATTTGAGTGCTATAGTGAGACAGGTAGAGGCCCCCTGCTTTATGACCCCAGCAGTTTCCTGCATTACTATTTTGCCACTAGTAGCTACCCGAATTCGTGGAACATACCACGTTAAAATAGCTGGTGCTCGACGACAAACCGAAAACTACACAGCACCCTTCGTAAGCATCTTGGAGCCCGAACAGTGACATATTTAAGCAACCCATCACCCAGCACCAGAACAATCCGTACAAATTTGGCGCACGAGCAGGGGCCTCGCTTACCAACTCAGCCCCCGAACCAAGACACTTAGTTTCTAAGTTTTTTAGTGCAATTTTTTGTATAGTTTTTTTAGGAGGTATACGGTTAAATGCAGTTATCGCTGAATATATTTTGACACTCTCAGTTATAGACCATTTATTAAAGGGATTGTTTAACAAGTTGTGTTTATATTCTGGCTTGTGCAAGATTCCGGTAACATGGAAAAAACCATCTCAGCAGCACCAATACATTCTATTAAATGATTAATTTCTCTTTCTAATTTTTAGATATTTTAGAAACAGCGCTGCAGAGCGTTAATGCTACCATTCTCTGAATGCAACCATTAATATACGACAACACGTTTTGTACCTAACTTCATACCCTAACGTACTTGAAAAGTGTAAGCAAGCTGAGTTAAGTAGAAGGTATGTTATTTATGTATTCATGCAACCAAGAAATCAAAATTAGTGAACCGAATTATTATTATGATATTTTACTCCGTATGTTTGAAAATATCGGCACAACCTTTATTAAATTGGAGCACCAGTAGTTTCCACCTATACGTGATGTCAATAAAGTTGAATAAGTTTAATTTCGTTGGAATAGTTGAATATTAGATTCGGTTCTTTAATTTATCTATAAAACAGAAAGCAACTTCGCCGTAAATATGCACATTACTTCCCAGCCAGCACACTGAGGTTATAATGACGTTATTTTTAAGTCATTGGTCGACGACGCCATATGACTAATAAATGATGTCCATAAGAGGTCATATAATGGGACGTACATAGACGTCTTCAAAACGACGTCTTTTGGACGTACAATACAATACGTACAAGTTTCAGTAAAAAGATGTTATTTTAGCAGGGACCAAGGAATACTGGTCATATTAAGCAGGTGGTCACAATATAGGGATGTTTTGACTGTAGTATATAATAAATGTTATTTCCAATATTCAACTATTTATTTATAATTCCTGTCTTAGTCCTAGTAGAGGACGTTTTAATGACGTCTTATATTGATGTCCTTGGGCTGTGACATAATGATGTCAGTTTTACAACAATTTGATGTCGTTACCGCCGAAAAAACGGCGACATTATGACGTCAGTGTGCTAGCTGGGTTAAACTAGATAATATAATGATAACCACTTGAAATCTATTCATTCTTGTAAATACAAATTATACAAAACTAGTACTTAATTCACCTACCCTCCAATAAATTGTCATAAATCACAAAAATTGATTCCACAATACAAGATTCCAAGAGTGTTTTATGTGGAACACCTGTCGTTAGACTTAATCTCCACGTTCCTTCCGAGAGGAAGTAATAGAGGTACGCACAATCAGTGCGCATATGCTTAGCATATGCTCCCAGTAACTCACTGGTCGTAGCCAGGTTGTCTATCCACCCTCTACTAGCTCTCCAGGTCAGTACCGGAGCGATAAACGTGCTCACCCGTCTGAACCCTCTCGTCCTATTTCAAACGAGCGCCGGCTTCCTTGTCCAGCATTAGGACTGTTCCCCAACCTAGGTTAGGTACATCCGAACCCTCCAGCCCTTTTTCATGCCTTCACAAGTCCGTTCACCCAGCCTTAGTTGGGGCTACTGCCCGATCGAATCCAACCTAAGATGCGGCGGAACTTGGTTTTTAAACGGTTTTGCCACACCGATCTCCCACTTATAGGCCTGGTGTAAGCTTGTGCTTACAAGCGGTAATTGTCTCGCTGAATACAATAAACGATTACGCAAATTTTATGGTAAAGATGCAGTTCAATACCAATTTTGCACTTTACCCTTGCAAGTGCTAGCGATGTAATGATGGGATCTTTCCATCATAAGCTTGTCACGATTGATGGTTTTTCATTTTATCCGTAATCTTTTCTTGAGTTAGCGAGCTAAACTATATTGTAAACTATGTCCGTATGCAAAGAAAATATAAAGAAAAATGTGTAAACAACTTTTATTTCAGACGTACATACTTTCATAAGCAGTATCTCTCCTAATAAAATGCGCAACACCAATACATCTACTATCAACATGATACAGATAGGCTAGCAAATGGACAATCATAATACGACCAGTAAAAAAGCCTAATATCGTTAACAAGACTAATCGATGTTCAAACCTTCTTTTCAACCAATCATATGCAAGAAGAGCCGAATAGTTAAACATCATCGACCCTAGGACACTAAAACAAAGTTAGGTTAAAAAAATTTGGAAACTTGTATCGACGCTTTTTTACCTAAACGATAGGCGATGCAGAAAACTTATAAGCGTCATCGATGGTCTAGAAAATAAGTGAACAGCCATACCGTACAACATATTACAAAGTAAGATGTGTGAAGGGTCATAGTCTGTAATTCTAAAATACAGCAAAATTATTAAAAGTAGCCCGACGTCTGCGGTATTTCGAAAAGATATACTTACCTTCCTAGTAGGTAAGGATTAACTGCATGAATGGACATTAACAAATATGCTAAACGCCCTTGTACGGTGGCAACCAAATAAAAGTTGTCTCTACATTGTGTTACTATTTCCTCTTCTGTTTGGGAAGTTCGTGCAGGACACATTACATTAGTTTTAAAACACATTAGTAATTTTTTTGGTGAAATACTTTAAATTTTGTCATTTTGATTTTCAAATGTCAAATTGGAATTGACATTCTAAGTTCTACAAAACGTCTCCGCTATTGACAAATAGTTGGCCAAGACAATTTGGTGGCCATTTTGGAACATAGAGATTGTTTTTTGCATGAACTGGATATCTATCGAGAGATTACAAACTCTCGACATCTCAGTTGCTGTGAAATTTCATATTAATTGTCATTAATGTCAGTATAGCGTGCTGGCATCCGAGATGTCGACAGTTTGTAATCTCTCTATAGATACCACTCCTACCTCTTGGTATTCAATTAGAATTTAATTGAGTCAGAAATGTATAATGCCTCAATTGCACCAATGGCTACATGGCACCTACGATGTCACTTTTGTACCCGAGAATAATCGTGATCTAACTCACTTACCATTACTACGTCCCAGAATAGGATTTTTTCACAACTAAGGATTTCCAATGCTCATTCTAACTCGATTTACCATGTTTAGGTTGCTGTTTCAATAATAAAACTGATTCAACTTGTAACTTATCCTTCGGCTCATGTTGTTAGAATGAAAGAACCTCAACGAATATCCCAAGCTCTAACTTCCTCGTTTTGCAGTACACACTCCACTCAAAATTAACGCAGTTCTGCCTTTGTACATTTCTGACCCTATTTTATTTATTAGGTACCAAGTTTTATTAGTATACATGCCCTTCTATTGGTGAGTAAACTGTCAGTGGTACTTAAAAAGTTAATTTATGGTCTTCTCGTCCGTTTTGGTATATTCTGTAGATTCTGCTTTAGGTAGCTGATTGAGCGCTTAGAAAACATTGTTTGATCTATAAAGTTTTACTTACTGTTTCATTAGACTCCCTCCAGGTCTCCTCTTAGTCTTTTTCAGTCGTTTATCATAGTTTAATACAACGGTATTGAGTAGTCTACACTTCGTTTATTTCTGCAAGGCCCAAAGCATAGCACGAAGTTTTAAATGCGATAATTTTATTGGTTCGAATCAACACGTTTTACACTGTAGAAAATTAGCTTTGCTTCTATACTTTTTTGATAGATGGCGCAATATCTTTTTTTGGTTTAGAGTCACTGCATCTAGTTACCTAGGTCAGCTGGTCGACCAGATTACCGCAAACCGCCGCCATATTGGGGCAAACAAAGCACGAAATTGTTCATTATTTGTTCTGTATTGAATTTAATCAAATCCGCGTTTACTTTAAAAGGTTTTTCTTATTCTGAAAGATCAAACCTCTAATATGTCAAACACGTAAAACGTGGCTTTAATTTGTCCATTATTAAAAATCACCCTTCTCTGCCCCAATATAGCGGCGGTTTGCGTTACTCTGATCGACCAGCTGGCCTAGGTGACTGGATGCAGTGACTCTGTTTTGGTTAAAATTATGATACTAATGTCGAATTTAAATCAATTGTTTTTTATTGTGATAGTTTCTGCAACTTTAAAAAACATGGTTTCATAAAATTGCCTTCTGATAGTAGGCAATAAGGCGTTTGGTTGTCTTGCTAATTTTACCACAATTTAGCTGTGTAAAACGGCCTAACAGAAAACACGAAATAGACTCATTTAGTTCTGTTTTAATTTATTCACTTTTCCTAACCAGTTTTAAGTTTGTGTTATTGCCTACTTGACATGGACGGTCGGTTGATACGTATTACTGGCGATAATTTAATATGCGTGCGGTTTTGGGACCAGATGTAGAATATCACAGGGTCGGATCCAGGTATACATGAAAAGACACTTACAAGATTGTAGTTACTTACATTTTACATGAAGTGAACAGCACCTACAGAGGGGCATTAGGTACCACCCGTGCTGTTTTACGTCGCTTCCGGGCGATTGGAGCCTTTGGGAGTGCATTATCACAATCATGGTGACCCGAAACAAGTGTTTGTCGTATCGGACGCTCTCCAGTAGAATGATGAAGAAGCAGATGTGAACACCGCTATGTACTCGCGGTTCTCCGCGACCATCCCTCGATGAAATTGACATACATGAAATTAGGCGGAATGACGCATGACCACCGAATGACTTCATTTATGCTATCCAGTTTCAAGTCGGGTACCAGGCCAAGCCGGACTTAACTCCTCCTATTAAAAGAATTAGATGTGTGTTAATGTTTGTTAAGAAACTAAAATTGTACAATTTGGTGACTTAGTTTATTTATGTAAAGCGGGAACAATAGTCTAGTCAAAACCAGCGTGGCGCATTAAAAAAATAAGCGTTGTATATGTAACAGTGCTTGAAGGGTAAAAACCATTGTGATCAAAAATAAGTATGTGAGGGATTGAGCTTACTCGCATATCAGGTCGATCAAAACTGTTATCTTAAGGAATTGTTATTGCAATAATTGTTTACTTTATGAGTATAGTAAGTGAAGATTTTGTCGAGCCAGTGACTAACGAACGAAGCGCTAGTGGAAAATACTTTATGTACACTACTGTGGTCATTAGAGGAGAAATTCTTTCCACATGAAAACACTTATTAGTAGGTATAATTTTATCTAGTGACGTTAAGTGCTTGTTATAGTCTAGGTAACAATATTTGCACATTAGTAGATTGATTTATAAACATCTTGAAGTACTTTTACTGTCAAGTACTTTCCAATCAATAAATTACTTAATAATCATGTTGGAGGTATGGTATCCATTGCAGAATACAAAAAGTAAGACAACGATATTGATACGAGCCATTAACAGAATCTTTAAGAGTCTTTAGATTAACCGTTCGTCGACTTTGTGGCATGAAGATGATGATTAAGGCAATCGTTAAAATCATGCTTAATCAAACAGCGACACGGCTAGCAGTAGAATCGAGAAAATCATTATTCTTATAAGTAAAACACAGCTTTTAAAATTAAAAATATTGTAGATAAAGTCTAACACCAAGAGCGTTTTCTGAATCTTTTAGAATTTAGAGTGTCTGTGAAATTTATTAAATGTTTATAAAAATTTCTTTTTCATTTTGTCTTTTAGGTAAAAAGAAACTAACCCGCCACGCCCTCAGGTGGGCGGGACTACTAACTGTATTTCAACACTACTTGACGAGTTGAGTCAAATAGTATCAGTTTCAGCTTGAAAAATCAAAAGGTTAAAAATTAATAAAGTTTTGGAGTTTTGTATGTTATGTCTATAGCAGATGAATTTGAGTAGTTCCAACCAGTAACCTACCTTAACCTAACCTAATCGAGCCTAACTGTTCCTGATCGTTTTGCCACTATTTCTAGTACTGGCCAGAGAACAACGCGCGGGTTTTTTCTTTTTCTTTCAACGGGCCGTGGTCTAACAAGTTAGACTGAGTTGTTATTAATAAGCTATGGATATTGCAGCCTGAAGTAAGATATGTCCGTCCGTAAAATGTAATTTTACACAGTTCTGATTAACCAAAAGGTTATTTTAATTTTATTATACACATTTTAAGCTTAAAATCATTAATAACAAATATTGTTAGCAACTGCGAAGTCAGTTTTATCATGATTATGCCTAGTCTTTAAGCTCAAATCACATATACCCTGTAGAGAACCGCGTGGAGCTGAATCGACATGAGAACATGTTACATGTTTCTCTTTTCGTATAACAATTGAATTAGTTTTTGAACCATTTATTCGGATTTACGGCAGTTTTTTTCCTAAACAATTAATAGCCTACACTTTGTACAATTGATTTAATAATGATTTAGGACAGCAAGGCTAATATGATGCTATTTTATTCTTTTTTCAGTGTAAAAGATTTAATCACTTCATTAGAGCATTTATTCGTTTTCAAACAGTATTCTCGTTTACGCCCTTTGTGGACGTTTTGAGTCAACATTTTGGGTGTATCTCGTGAAGAGGATTTGTAGGGAAGATGATTTCAGTTTGCCCTTACCAGTTCTAAAAGCCGTTTGAGATCTGTAGTAGTATGTTACTACCCTTTTATTTTTACTTTCAATCGTTCTTTTGTTATTTCATCTATTTATTATCAGGGCTTTCACTGCATTTCACTTCATGTTTTGATTACCTGTTGGATGTTTTCTTTGTACCTTTATCGACTGCCTTTTTTCCATCCTTTTGGTACGGTGATTAATCGAAGAATTAATCCAACGGTATCAGACACCGAGAGTCGATCATTAAAAGATTATAACATAAACGAGAACACTGTCTTGGGTTTGGTGGAGAATAGGTGATTGCCTAAAATAAGTTGTATTATTATATTGTAGAATTCTATCCGGTTAAATTCATACTAGACTATTATAAATTCATCAATAGTCAACTTCTTAATTGATGTTTCTTTCTTTTTTTTGTGAAGCGATTGGATATCAAAGAGTGACAGTAAAGTATAGATTTGGTAGTCTTAATTAAACGTTTTTGTCTCATTTATTTATGAGTGTTTAAAAATTGAAAATTCTTTTAAATTTTAAAATTACTTGGCGCCACACAAAAAAGTTAATCATCCTTGAACGTTAACTTGAAAGTTAGCAGATTCCTGTTATAGTTGGTATAATTACCTGCTTATTTGTTGATAAGATGTTCATATTCCATGTCATCCTTCAAATAGATTTTATTTGTGATTGTTGAAGATAATGATAATTATTAAAGGTGCACGTATCTTCCATGACGTGAGTACATAGAATAATTCGGTTATTTGCAACAAGATTCCATTACCTTCCTTTAATTCGTTCCATACAAAATACTACAAATAATAATAACAATCTGAACACCAAATTTAAACACTGTACTTTTGTTTATTTCATTTTAAGTTCACTTTGATTGTTTATTATAATTATTATTAATCAAATTATTAAAAACTTATAAAACAATTTTAAATTAAGATGACATTTGTCATAACCTTTGTTGACATTTAAGTGACATAAAATTCATCAACATAATCTCGAGATTTTATCAAAATAATGTACAAACTGACATGACTTCTGCTCTGTATGAACATTCAAGAGCAAGTAACCAAATTTTCGTGCTGTTTTTATAATAATTAGAAAACAATTGCGAATCGCTAGTGATTTTCCTAGTTCGGAACTAGATTAGTCTGGTTTCTAGCTAGAACCAAAACAACATCTTTCCCACCAAAAACCTTTCTAACCAAATTGTTGAAAAAAAATTAAATTAATTGTTTATATAAATGTTATAAAATGAAAGATGAGAATTCTTCCTTCATTTTAATACCTAACACGGCTATTAAAATGCAAATTTAGAGTTAGGATTCATTGACAACCATCTCGAATTTTCTGACAAACATTACTTTACAAAAATTCAAATTAAAACATTTTAACATTTTGCTACATTCTTTTCTTATCACAGAATTAATCCTAAGATACTATCAAACAAAAATTACATAAATTTTGACAGCAAAATTATGAATATAAACTAAATTTTAACATTCAAGCAGACCCTGCTGAAACGTTACAATTTTGGGATTTCAAAGGCCTAAACCATCTCTATAAAAAGTTCCCCACTTTAACATTCTAGTGTCAAATGCACCCTAGAACTTGGTTAACAATATTACAGTAAAATAATTTACTTAGAAATTCAAATAACATTGAGAAATATCCATTTACTATGGAAAATTATGAATCGTCAAAGAAATAGAAACAGAACAGAAATAGAAAGTTCAATAATAACAACTGTAAGTGCAGTAATAAATAACGCAAAATTTTATTATTTAAAAAATAGAAAATTGTGAAATCCTTTCGCCTGGAAAATAGGCAACACATCGTGCATACATGTAATGCGGGATGCCTGTATCATAACAATATGTACATACATTACTCGTATATTTATTACCTAGTTTCTTCAGAGGCTAAGCATTAGTCCATGGTAAGTTTCTATAGTCTTTTAGAAGTTCTATAGTTCTATATCTGTTGTAAATTGATTTACAACAAGAAATTCTCCCCACTCCAATACTGGTTGGGTTTTTGTTTGTGGTTGCAAAAAAAAAATATAAGGAGTCTGTGAAAACATAATGTTTATTGTTGTAATACTTGACATTTTATTAGAAATAATATTGAAAAACTTTGTAAAATACAACTAAAGAAATTCTCCTAATTAGGTAATAGATAATATTTTATTAAATCTTTGTACAACTTTGTCAAGTACAATTAAAGAACCTTTCCTAATTCAATTTTGGTTGTTACAGATCGACCAGCTTTTTGCAAAAGGAAGGAATTGTACAAGTTGAAAAGAGAGAAAATATATTTTTCGTAAGAGCAACAGAGATGGAAGAACTATAGAATTCTGAGACTTAATTACAAAAACAACTTACAACGTTGTGAATAGAGTACATTTCTCTTAATTTTCAACTTATACAATTCCTGCTTTCCGCGAAAAGTAAGTCGACCTATATATTCGATGTAAATAATAAATGGCAAGTTAAATTAATCAGCTGCCTTATTTCTGTAAAAGTATTACGATCTTAAAAACGAAAGCTCTATTAAGCACCAAGATCAAAAAGGGGGCATTACCAAATACTTCTTTTTATGTTTGCTGGATCCGATTAACCCAAAGATGGGGATTGGTAAAAATAATTAATGTTGGCTGGTAGGCGAATTAAACACCTATACTTATATTATACTACCTACCTCATTATGTTGCAACAAATAAATATTATAGGTGGGATGAAATTTTAGCTCTCTGTTCATTTTAAATAGTATCAAATGCTCCAGTTAAACTCCATCACCCTTACGACAACCGTAGTACAGTATTAAATAATAATACTTTTATGGTACCTGTATGATAACCGGAATAAACAGGTGAGAAAAAGCAAAAAAAAAATAATAGTTCGCAAAATTTGCAAAATGTATTTTTAGTGTCGTCAAACTACACCTTATTAATAGATGAAAGTTGCAATATGAGTGTCTGTTACATTTATAATATATATTTTAAAGCGATCTGATTCGATTAGGTTAGGTTAGGTTAGATTAGATTAGGTTTAGGTTAGGCTAGATTTAAGTTAGGTTAGGTTATGTTATGTTAGGTTATGTTAAGGTTAGGTTAGGTTAAGTTTAGGTTGAGGTAGGTTATGTTAGGTTAGGTTAGTTTATCTCAATGTCACTACCTGAATATAGATTATCTCACGATAAGCATTATTAACACTCTTACAACATCTTCAAAAAGCGTCCATTTTGCGGAACGTGCCGGGTACTAATAGATGTGATTGCACTTGTCAACTACCCTTTGATCTGAACTTAATAGGTTGAGAAGGGATTTAAGCGACTGTGCGCGCCGACATAACAGTTTCAACTTTTGTATTTTTGATATTACGTATATTCCTCATGTCTTCATCTGTAAAGTTGTTTTATGGATCATAGAAGGAAAAGTTTTAATTTTCAGAACCCAGTTATCGTACTCCTCCCGCTTTTATTTTCAATTATAATATATCCCTTACACGATCAATCGGATTGACAGTCTGGTCAAGGATTGACAACCTGATTGATCGTGTAAGGTCAAGATTGATGTATTGATGAATGAGATTTCTGGATATTTTGAAATCCGAGCTTCAATCACGGATGGTGAGCAACAACTGTCATTCTGATTGATGGTGTTGGGGCTCGCGATCAATCTTTCCGTCAGTCTAGTACGTGCAATGGAAGACGCTAGCCAGTTTTTGCCTTCCAAGTCTCCTGATACCGGTGATAGCAATGACCAAGTATTGAAAAGATTGTCATGGAAGACAGTCGGCCCCATAGCAAGAAAATCAACTTCGAAACTTCCCCCAATCGCTACCAAAGTAGAAATATTAATGAAAATTATATAAATTTCGCATACGACAAATTACAAAGATGATCAGAAAACTTTCTGAATAAAATAACATATATTTATTACATGCCACTTAGTTCTTAAATGATTTTTAAAATTCTGAAACAATTTGTTAGTGAATTTTGTCCAAATCAGTTTATTTACGTAAAATACTGTGCGTTATCAGTACAAACATACAAACGAATATAATTTTACAAAAGATGTGTATTTCATTCAAACAATTTTAATATATTGCACAGCTTATAATAAGACCTAAAATTAAAATAAGAAAGTGTGAAATTCACAATTAATAACCTACGATATCACCATTTCGAGATTATTATCATCTTTGTCTTATTTGTCTGTTTCAATAATAAATACCACACAGTTTATTTAGGCTGAAATACAAATGCGGAATTAACACTAATTACAACAAATAACCGCAGCGACATCTATACAATGCCAGTCACATTTATCGATAAACACAAATAAAATCTGTAGAACAGGGGAAACCCACTCACTCAACTAACAACATATGTCCTTCCATACACATACTCAAACGATGTGCACAAAAGACGAAGATGTGAAAAAGATGTGGTTTTTATGTATTAATTTTAACGTGCCAAAGATATACCATGGAGTACGTAATTATTACATGCCATTTATCATTACTTTGGTATATTAATTATGGCATGCAAAAATAATGAGAGGCAGGTGATTTTCATATAAACTTCTATTGTAGCACTACTTGGGTGGGAACCGTAAAGTTAGCGCCAATATTTTCTCTACCGGTATAGAGTCGTTTATGATTGTATCTGCCCTAGATAGATGCGGCTCTATCTTACGTAGCAATTTGTTCAAGAGACTTTCGTTCATGTGGTATTAATTATTATAATTATCTTCAGCACTGGTCCCTGAGATTTCAGGAAACAAGTTTAAATGAGTATACTTTACATGTTTTTTGTGCTATTCGTTCACTTATCAGCGTCCTCCTTTAATCTTTCTTTTCGAGGTCAAAGCTAAGACAATGGTTAAACAAACTTTATTTTTACTTGCCATCCCACTTGAAGGTACTTCACTGTCGGGTGAGCTAAAATTACTTCATTTATCAGTTTGACTGATAATGTAGAGTCCCTAGTGACTGAACTCAGGAATGCCAGTATGATTGATTCAGTGAGAGTGTCAATCTGGTTGGTCGTGTAAGGGACCCTTAAAAGGCAAGAAACTAATTTGTACTTAACCTTAAATTTTGATAGGTAACGTTCTTGTATTTTATATTTGCAATAGATGAAACCGTAGTACAGCAAATTATGGCCCAGTTATACACTGGACTGTTTATTTATTTCCGAGATTTTAGTGATCGATAAGCTTTTATGGTTGTAATACTGTGTAAATTGCATACTGGAGATTCTTACGACGAGTGTCTGTTCTGGTCTCTTCAGTTTATCCAAATATATACAGTGCTTTGGCAATACATTAATATAAATCTATTAAAAACATTAATACCACTTTTTAATGATTGCTTTAATTCATCTACTTCTTAAATGCTCATTAGGTGTCTAAAAGACTTTTTGGTCAAGTTGACTCTGAAATGACAAATGTCTGTCTTTGTTTTACAGAGTTCGCTTTGTACAATTTCACAAGTCAACTGAAACTGACTGTACCTAACCTAAATAATAACAGAACCAAGGGTGTAGTTCTCTCTTGGCACAAGTTCAACAACAATGGCTTCAATTTGAATGTCTTGTTTTTCTAATTGGTAACATTTATAATAACAAATTTGTCAAATCTGCATTTGTCAGATTTTGTCATATTAATACATGGCTGTAGTGGTATTTACTCAAAAATCAATTATTTTACTTGAAAAGCTTTAGTGTCCAATATTCACAAAAATTTAAAAATCACTGTCTTACATGACCCAAAAAATAAAAAAAAGCTTATTTAGGAACTCTAGTTACAATCTTAATGATAAATCTAGAGTTCCTTACCGGCTTATACAGTTCTTCTGTCAACGTCACAATCCCAACAAGTCATTTTACATTGTAAGTTTCACCCTTCTATAAGCTATCTCCCTAGCAAAGATTGAACAGGTATTTAGGTAAATAAAAAGAGATATTAAGGTTTTCATATATGCTTTATTTTTTACTAACGGTAATAATTATAATAATAATTATTTGTAAAATAAGTCATAATAATATTATAATAATAAAATAAATAGATAATAATAATAATAATATTATACAAATCTGATCAAATACATACAATATTCTCTTCAGAAATTTCAAATTATTACAAATTCAAATTTATAATAATTCCATGGTTGCTTTGATCACAATAATGTGCATTTAACGAAAATACAAAATTTAGAGAAAAATATGCATTTCCTGGCTTTTCTCACGAAAATTAAAATTTATTTTTAGAAATGTAGCTGGTTAGTATTTAAATATCAAATAATTTCTTGGCACGCTCCTTTGAGACTATGGAAGTTCGTGACTAGCAAATATAAAAATATCTCCTATGATTCTAACTTTAGAATTTTGAAAAAGAGCTACGTACCTATCTTTTTTCATAGTCATATAAATTTACATTTTTTTATACCTTTAAAAAAAGTACTAATAAAATAATAATACTACTTTGTTCTCAAAAACAGATGAGATCTAGTTTTTTTAATCACTAGGTACATACAAAAAATAAAGAAAATATTGAACTTATTAGAATTATATTTTATATAAATAAAGATTAATTAATAAAGATAACTGCTAGGTACTCAATATTCTCTTCATATGTTATAAAAACATACAATTTTAATAATAATAATAATCACATATACATTATACAAGGTAAGTCACAAAAAATGCTAGGAGAAATACATAATAATAAAAATTCATTGTCAATAGTTAAAAATAATCAAAAAATTAATTCGTTGATTCACCCTGTATATAAAAATATAGTGAACATAAAAAATAAAAGGTTTCTTCTGTTTTATTATCATACTACTTTTACATCTACAAATCTACTTTCCAAAAACAAAAGAATGGCTGCTTATTAATAGGTATCATTGTCAAAGCTTTATAAAAAAAGTTATTCCGTTGTTCCATACGGATCAGTCATAATTGGTAAAAATTGCCTATGTTAGGTATACAACAGTTTAATGGAATACAGTTTATCTGTGGTCGTGGTTTTCTTCTTCAGAACCATGGCTGTGGTCGTGGCCAGCTGTAACAAAAAACAAAATTTAATTAATTAATGCTAAAAATAATTATTGATGAATTTTAATAAAATTTTTAAATATTTTGGTTAAATGACGTCACATAGTAACCTAGGTTGTATACAACGCATGCGCAGAATTACAGTATGGCCATGATGTACTTACAGTATAAAAGAGAGACAGAGATGTATATGTCATGAACGACATTTCAAGTGCAATTTAAATTGAACGTCAGCATGAATTTTGGACTTACTTATAGAGACTATATCATGTTAATTATTTTCTTTTTAAACTGCTATTTAATAAATATTGCAACAAACGACGCTAAAAGCAACAAACAAAGATATAAAATTATTGCACAAAGCTTTAAATATTTATTGTATTTACTAATCATCGTCAATTGTTTTCACCTTTTTTTATTGCACCAACATGCAATAAAAGTACATCTATATATTTATATACACAACAATTTTTTATCGTTTCGACGAAAGTGAAATCTCTTTAGTTTATTATATCTATTAATAATAATCTTCATCAAACGGATTATAATTGGATTATCAAGGGCAGCGACCGAAAGAATGCAATCTTCCAGTTGTAAGAAGATAAAAAGTAAAAATGAAAGCCGTCACAAGTCAGACGGTCTAACTTTCGAAATAATATACACCATGCAGAGCTTAATTTGTTGAGCGGGTTGCGCACAACGTTAACATGTGTTGCATAAATCAGGTCGATGGTATTTATATTTATGATCATCATTAATATGCGTGTAGCAAAGCCTGCTTTTTTGTTTAGAAAAATAAATTACTATAATTTATGGATAGAATCATGATTTGAGAATTGGAAAATTCAAATGTGATTGGTAAATAAAAATTTAAATCGAGTTATTAGGAAATATTTTTGTTACGTATGGAGTGAAGAGGAATCACGTGTTTGATTTCCTGGTGAGCGGGATTCACATTATAAAACAATTTTATTTCGTAAAGATGTTCACGGATTTTTAATAAAACTTGTTTTCAGCATACAATAGATCTTTAATTACTAACCAGTGTAGCTGAGCGGTGAAGAAACACGTCTTCAAAAGAGTAATTCGCTCTTTGGGTTCATACGATGACCAAGTGGATTCTGATTTGTCATACGAAGTCTTGTTTTGATTTCTTCACCTCTCATATAACAATGAGAGCTCATCGCAATCATTTGTTTTTCTTCTTTCTGTACTGTTAGAGAAGAGGCGGTTTAAATTTCTGACTATAGGCGGGAAACACTTTAAGTCTGGCCTGCCTATCGGAAACAATGCAGTCCGTTTTCAAGATTAAAAATAGACACAAAAGAATGTGCGTATGCGTACCTTGTGTACTTGTGTTATTTCCAGATAAACAAAATTGTTATTACAAAAAAGAATACAATTTGAAACAATTTCAAATTTTGATTATATGCGGCAAATAGTACTTAAGTCTCGGCTGTCTATAGGATACAAAACGGTTATTCCAATGCAAAAGGTCTTCAAGACTAAAGATAGAAACAAAATAATGTACTTTGTGTACATATGTGGGCGTGTCGGCATGAATAATTGGTTTATGCTTTAATTGCCTGTGTTATCTTCAGATTAACGAGATTGTTATTAAAAAGAAAGGGTGCAATCTTAAGCGATCTTTAATTAGAAATCCATCAAGACAAACAAAAAAAACTGATCTCAGTAGAAATGTTTGTTGCACGTCTGTGCCGATAGAAAAGAGGCGGGGCTAAATCTTTGACTACACAGCTAAGTGTGGTCTGACTGTAGAAAAGAATTAGGTCTATATAAGTTTTTTTCTAACCCAGATTGTTTTCAAGATTAAAGATATAAACAAAACAATGTGGTATATACACGTATTTGTAGGCGTGCGTATGGGAGTCTGTGTCAGTATGCGTAATTGCCTTATGAACAGATTTCAGCAAACGCTTTTGTTACACTCACTGTAGTAGTACTTATAGAGAAGATGCGGGTCTAAATTTCTGACTATAGGCGGTAAACCGTTAAGCCCGGTCTGTCTATAGGAAGCAATAAAGTCTACATAACCTTTTCCTAGTACAACCCGCTTTCAGGAACTAGTAAAGATGGAACCAAAGAATGTCCGTGAGTGTAGTACATATTTGTACCTGTATAATTACCTGCGATGTTTACAGATCAATGGAACTGTTACTACAATACAAGAACGGGTAAAGATTTAAGCTGTAAATGCTTAGGAAACAAATGAATGATCAAGACGAACCAAAACAAGCATCGCGTTTTGTTTCAACATAAAATATTATTAAGAAGGCAGTGAATGGGCAATTGTTAGAACTGTCTGTTGTGCAATATTCATACCTATACAAAAATAATAAATAGTCTAGTCTAATAGCGACCACGCTTTTTTTCATTTAATGGAATCTAGTAGGCCAAAATCTCTGAGAAATGTAGCGCTAGTTAGAGATTTCTGGCGGATTATTATACATAAGATAGGGTGATCAGAATTAATCTCATTTATGTAAGATCTCAGTAAGCAAAGTGCCGTCTTATTTACGTGATTTTTTAGACATGTTTGGTCGCTGATGACGAATGCCCAATTATAACGTTATAATGATGTCATACCAGTGTGACGAATGTAGAGTTATGACGTCTCAATGACGTCGAGAATTTCTTTAAAAAATGTAAGTAAGACCTTTTTTACACATACGAGAATTGTGAAACTTCTGACCAGAATTTTGATGAAAATTTTTCACAAAATCTTTACAATAAATTTACAATTACATAAAGGTATTTTCATTGAACTTGAATAGATAAAATAAACCTAAAAATATCTTGCACACTTAGCGCTAAAATATTACTTGATATTTAGCTTTATTATTGCTACAGGTACAGGCTAAATCATTCTTATAAACAAAATAAACAGATGTGGTTCATACGTTTTAGAAATTCAAACTCCGAGTGTTCTAGCATCACGTGAGTATCGGTAAAGATCGTGAAAAAAATGCAACAAAGGATGAGGTGAAACGTGCAAAAAGTTGGTAGATGTTGATCTCCTTTTTGCTGCTTGGTGTGTCCATATTTAATTAAAAAAATACATGTTTGCGGTATTTTATTTCTGGGCATATCTTGCAGTTTTTGTGTCGGTGTTGGCAAAACAAATTAGGATGGCATTTCACACAATTCACGGAAAAGGACGGAGGAAGTATAGCACTCGTTAACACGACGCCTCGAAAGTAACAGTCGTTTTATGGCCGCCATATAAGTATAATAACGTAATAATACTGATTATATTTATGTTTCATAATTTTAAATAATAAATCTCCTTTTTAAAATTAAGGTGTTTTATTTGCGGAAGTAGAAATAAGTTGGTCATTAAGACGTCAATAAAACGTTATTTAAATCATTATATGAGGGTTTTTTACGTTATAAAACAACATCTTTTTCACGTAGTAAAATGACGTCTTTGGGCTGACATTTACCCGTCTTATTACCATCATTATGTCACAAAGGTGAAAATGACGTAATGACTGACCAATAGTTGACGTTAAAATGACGTCAGTCTGCTTACTGGGATCTTACCCCCGAAAAAAACGTCAAAACCTGACGTCCTTTATTTGAGTCATTTGGAAAGATATAAACTAAAATCCCTAGATATAAAATAAAAAAGTTCAATCTTAACCCTACATTTACGTTTCGGCCTTTTGTTAGCGAAAATAAATAGTTTCTAAAACCTGAAATGACTTCCCATCGATATTAATAACATTAATATGTACCAACAAAGATCGCAGTCTCAAGCGTCAATATTGAATATTTAAAAATTACCAGAGTGAAATATTTGCAGTGGAAGCGGCGTCGAAAATTTCGCGTTTTCTGCAACAGCGAGATTCACGAATGTATTCACACCGAGGTGCTACTTTTGCCGCAGACTTTGTGGACAATGTCCTTATCATTGGATGAATAATAAGCGGCACTTTTATTACTTACGTTAAAAACGAATTTTGATCAATTTGTTTATATTCATTTAATTCTTTTGCAATTTCATTCTACATTTTGTCTTTCTTTCTTATATATTTGGTCGATTGCAGCGTAATATATCGCTGCAAAGCCAAAAGATTCGCAGTGGCAGCGAATAATCTGCACCTTTATTGGATTTGTCCGAGTGCAAACCAAAATGTTTTCCGTACGCGTCGGTTTGTTACTTTCATGAAAATAATCATATAAGCTAAAAAGAGCGACGTTTGTTCACTCTTATTATACAAGGTGTTCTTCAAGTCACTAACTCAGTACTGACAATTTTCTAATGCACGTACTTTTAAACAAAATTATTATTCTGAAGTCGAAAGCTTCACTAACGCTTTAATCGTGACTATGATTACAAAACTCTTATTAAATCGTGAAACCAGCCCTCGGCTATACATATGGGAAATTAATTATCAATGCGGAAATTTATGGACTCCTGTAACAAATCACTCTGCTAAGATTTGTTGTAAGTGAAGGCGATACTAAAAATTATTTATAAGGTGACATAACAACGTAAACTAGTGACATAACAGAATATCATCCTTTAACTGATGAAAATTAATGACGGCAATCGGGTCGGCCATTTAAGCACGCCTAACCTAACCTTTACTAAAATCGTGGCATACCAAATAAAATGCAGGGAGATAATGTCACGACCTTTAAAATAAATAAACATAACATTAGAAATCTAACAGAACATAAGGAAAAAGATTTTTTTTGCATTTTATCTAAATCGGTTTATGAAAAACAAACGAATGACCTCGACACATGCAGTAATATGTAGGTATTTAGATATATATATTTTAATATTTTCTATTTTAACATGCACGCCTATACGTAATTAATACATACTATGTATGGATAATGAAATACAACAATAGAAAAAGAAAAACTATAACAAAAAAAAACACAAACCAACAACAATAAATAATACGTTTTAAAAGTTACTGACCCTCGCCAACCTTCACACATAAGCAAACTTTTGCTTTTACAATAAATTACGCTTCGTTTGTTCCGGCAAGGCCTACTTTCTAAACTGAGCAACTATTGATAGGGACTTTTCTTCTTCGATGTACGACTTGATATAGTGAAAAAAAGAAGTGCGATCAAACAGTTAATTGGCTGGAAACTACTTTTGCAACACTTCCAACTGCTACTGCATTGCTCTTGTCTGCAGGAAACGTTCTAAAATTACTAATCGCGGTAAAGAGTGAAAACAGTTGTACGTACTATTGTAAAAAAAGTCCACATTAAATATTAAAAAGTTTTATGTTGGTATAATATGGTCAACGACCGTTACACCTTGCTACCAATTAGAGGCTTTTAATTTGAAATCGAAGATTTTTTGCTTAATTGCGTTATTTATTATAATAAATTAAGAATCTATTAACAAGTTCTGAAAATTGTCTAGTTTTGCAAAATGGTAGACTTTCTAAAAAATTGTAAAAAAAGTAAACAAAATTAGCATTATTTGCAGAGACAATTAGAAGGTCTTCGACTTTTCACTTTTAACTGTTTTTATGGAGAAGAGCTGCACTCATTTTATGACAATTCTTTGGTCTAGTTCAAAATGAATTTCCATATTCTGAAAAGACAAATGTAAATCCGGGAATAAACTACATGACACAACAAAATTTAATTTGTTTCCATAAAATACTTCTTTTGTTTGTAAGTATCAAGTTTGCGTTCCGCATTCTCCAAATAAAGTCGTCTCAAGGTTTGTAAGGATTGTACGACATTCGCAGAACTTCCTAATTTTCGATTAGTCAATAGTTTATATAAAAAACCACAGCTAATTTATCTGCTAGTTGCTTTGTTTTTAGCGGAATGTGATAATGAATGATACACGTTCTACTAATCAGTAGCTTTACTTACTACAATCTAGGGATCATCGAATGATCAATTTTTGGATATGTCTTAGCAGTGCAGTTGCCCACCCGAGAACAATTCGACTTATAGAAACAAAAACAAATCTATACCATTAGGGCTAGTTACCATTGTTCAAAAGCTTCATGACAGATTTATTAATTTGATGCTCAAAATATTGCTTTCGTAATCGTTTTCAAAACCAATGAAGTGTTTAATTTGTTTTGTAAATTTTTGAAGATATACGCATATAAAAACCTTTTTTTTCTAAAGATGACATCAGTTTATAAATTGATTGAGGAGCATGTAAGTAAGCATTACATCCTCAGGCTCATAATTATGTATACATATTAAAATTTTCATATAAGGTATAAAAATTGATGACGATAATTATTAGTCTTTTAAAAATCCGGTATTCGATGACAGTGTAAATCTTTCGTTTAATGAAGCTAGTAAAAAACCAATTATAAGAAGTTCCCAAGATCCCTTGTTTTATTTATTGCTGGCACGCAATACCTTCATTGATGTTCTATTTTGACAATAGCGATACAGTTAAGTCTTTTACAACGCATGAATCATCAAGTTCTCGAGTAACGCAGATACTCAATAGAAACAGACGTACGCCCCACGTTGGACGCCAAAAAGTAGAGGTTTTCATTGTTTTATAGGTTAGTGAGTAATTCTAATCGTCAACTTTCCATAATCTGCTGTATTACATACTAAAATAACATCTAACGCTTCATTAAGAAATATTAAGACGTGGTTTCAGTTTCTCACAGTTCACATGACTTTCATTGTTTCGTACTTTAGGAATTTGTGTAATAAAATGTATCACGGCCTACTAAGGTTATCTATAAAGTTATTTTAAACATACTAACACAAAAAAGTGGTGGCATTTGGTTTCCCGTGTGCTTTATCGAAACTAAAGCCATAAAATACAATAATTAAAAAAATTAATGTTCAATAAATTGACGAGTGGGTGTTGCATGTAACAATGCAATGTCATTAATATTGCAATGTATATTCCGAGAAAACTATTTAAAGTCTAAATAAACAAAATAAACTTCTTAAAGGGCATGTCTAATGTGTGTAAAAGGAGCTACAGAGTCTATTAATAAACCTAGTGTGGGAGCACCTTTTGCCTTGACCTTACTAAGAGCTCAAGTCAGTTTACCAATCAGTAATGGCCAATTAGCTGCTAATTGAGTATGGGATGATTATTTTAAATTTTATGATCAGAAACCCTTGTTGTAAATCTAATGTTGATCAAATATTAAATGTATCGAACGTGCGTGTGTGCAATTTAATCGTGCGCTACAAATCGGCATGGCGAAGGAGGTGGAAATGTTAAATAGCAAAATTCATTATAAAAACTGGTTCAGGCATTCTTGAACTTCTCTTTAATAATTCTCCTAGGGCAACTTTTTTAATTTACTAATTTTCAATAAATTGGGTTTAGATCACAGTCTCTTCATTGATTAGATTAGGTATTTTGAAGACATTATTTTGAGCAATTACGAATTTATATATCGATCTCTAAAGTAGGTGTTATCAATGCATCATGTTATTTTCTGTCGCACTTTAAGGCACAAGTCATCCAACACCTATTTCACCGACTGAAAAAAAACTGTCTTCGTCATTGCTGTGTAGTAGAAGCAGTTGAGGACGCTGCACCGAGGAGACTGCCCTATGCAAACCTAAGAAGCTTTGTCAGTAGAGTCAGCTCTGGAAGACAGGTAGCTGTCGATCAGGAAAGCAGCAGAAAAAAAACGTCCAAATACTTCGCCCCAAAGCAATCATCCACCATAAATGCCAATTTCGACGTACATTGATTTGAAATTAAGGACGATTAATTACACTTTCCGCTTTAGACCGGTCTAAAACATTTGGGCGAGGTCATTTAGGCGCGGCCATCTCGACGCAAGAACAGTTTGGCGCGGGACAGATAAGCGCAAGGACAGTTTGGCGCAGGAACACTTCGGCGGCGGGAAACTTGGACAAAGGCACACTTTGACGAAAAGACAGTTCGATATGTTATTGTGAATAACTTTTAGAAAATCTTATTTCGCTAAATCATTAATATTGCACAATAAATTCATTTGTTTTATACAGTATGATCAAAAAGTAGTTTCTAAATAGTTGCTATGAAATTTTTAAGTTATGTGTATTATAGAAAAACAAAAATATATAGACAACTATCATTTTTGCAACAGCGTTTGTAATTAACATTGATTTAATTACACTAGCATCAGTTCCGGATTATCCACTACGTTGGATATGAATAGATCCGACCCTCCAGGAGACACTGTCCTTTGGCAACATTTTGAAATGCCACAGAATTCCCACTAGCTAATTAAACAGCACTAATCACACGATATACAACACACACGTAATAATTGATAATCCCTCTGGCTGTATATATGAGCTTGTGTTCATTGGCAAATATTTTTTATCAAATGCCGTATTTATCGAATACTGTATTTCATCAATCATACTGTATTTCTAACTGTTTCCGCGCCGAAGTGTCCCTGCGCCCAAGTGGCCTGCGCCGAAGTGTCTCCACGCCGAAGTGTCCCGTGCCGAAATGTCCGGCTCCGGCCTTGGACGGCCTATTATCGTAAGGGGTTGGAATGAGCAATAACACCGTCACTTTCAAAGGTGGACGTTTATTCAAAGCATTAAACGTAGACGACGATAATGCAACCGCCAATGATCATTAGATATTGAAAATGATCAACATCGTCACCTTCGACAGCGGACGAATATTCTAACCATTCAAAATCTACATCGAAAATACAGGCGCCCTAACCAGCCTACGTTCATTAGAGATTGAGAGTGGACAAGAACACCTCTATCTTGCGCAGTGAATGAATATTCGAACCATTAGAAGTCGATAGAGATAATACAGCCGCCTTAGACGGCCTATGTTAATTAGAGATTGAGAGCGACTACCAACATCGCGCCTTTGGCGGCCCATATTATTAGCAAGTCGAGACTATGGATCCATTCCAATCTTGTATGTAGAGAGGGAAGGATATATACTTAAAATGATATCTTTGTTTAGAGTTCTCCTTGTTAACAATTATCTTACAAATCAAACTCTGAGTAAAGGTTATAGTTGCCTCCGCTAAGCTACAGGCTTGTAAAGTTTATTAATTAATGTATTCGTAACAATCTATTGTTTTCCTGATGGCTGCAAGTTATTTTGCTAATAACTTGTGCCGCAGTAGGTTTACCATAAATTAAATTAAAAATGTCAACAAATCAAATTAAATGGTCAGATAATATAAGATTTATGAAAAAGAAAATATTTTCTTAACGATAATCGACTTATAATTGGAAATTTAAGCTAAAGAAAAACTTGTCACGCACATTAAATTAAATAAATCAAGGTTGCCGTTGCGGTTACATAATTGGGAACAAGAGAATGCATACAAGAGACCGTTTACCGCCATGTTTACCACACGGCGTATATTTGCGCAAAATATTTTTAAAACAAGATTATTTACGAATAACTCATTATAACTCGTACATGCGTGTACCACAATTTTTCAACCTTAAAACCTTTATTCAGTTTGATAAAAGGCGCGTTGTAGAAATCGCGCTTTAAACGAGTGCAATTCCTGCCGACAGCCACTGCAAGTAATATGAAATGTTTAATAATGATGGGTATTACGATTTATATTTATTAAATTGAAAGTGTTGACCTCAAATTCTTTAAGGACCTCTTTAAAATGACGTGTACACACACTCGCGGTTAATGCTTCGCAATCGCGCAATTATTGCATTGTCTATCCGTAAAGAATATACACTTGAGATTCTACTGCCTATAGTTAATTCACTTCAATTATGATTCAGAATAGGCCATGTATAAGCACATCTGTAACCGCATAGGACAATTTATTGTCATATTGGAAGGTATGAAGGTTATGATACAGCTAAACGGTGCGTTGCATTGGTTACACGTATCATCACCTGCCGCATATCGACGTCCATTTCATTAGAGTTCCTATATAATAATAATAAATTATTATACAGGAACTCTACATTTCATTGCTGTAGAATGCTATCTATATTTATCGATGCCTCCTAATTAGTGACACATTGAAATGGTTAATAGAATTTAGCCCTTAGTCTATGGCTGATACGTCATTAGATTTAGAACTCTGTGGCCTGTTCCTTTACTGTTATCTTACATTAGGAATTATCAAAGAAAATGTCTCTAACTCACAACGGCAATGAACCAACTATATACAACCTATTGTGTCTTCTTATATCGTGACGTGATTAATTGTAGGTTTGTCTATTTCTATTTTCCTCTCTCTTCTTCATTTTCTTAATTGCCACTAATGATCGTTGTAAATGAACGTGTACACAGTCTGTAGTAGATGTACACATGAGGATAAAAATAATTGCTTGGCGTAAAAAATTTCAAGTTAATCGTTTTTAATTTTACCTTCCACATTATTAAATGTTGGGCCTGGCTATGTAATTTTAATATTACAGGGAAGGAATTATGTCAACATGGCAATTTAATAAATCGAGGTTATGTGAGAAAAATACAAATAAACAAAAGAAAGTTTTCAGTTAATACCAATATAATAAAACTGTGTTTAATAATAAATAATAACAGCTAGGAGCGACCAATTAAGACCTAGGAGTAGTCAGGACACGTACCTCTAAATAAATGCTTATAATAGGCTTAGAGGTATAAGGTTAGGTCACCGCAGGATATTCCCGATTAGACTAATTTAGATCGATTTTGGCTGTGGTAGGTTAGGTCATGTTAGGGAAATCTTAAATTAAAAAAGGCACATGGTTTTTCTAACCTCAAAAATTCTTAAATCGTAAATTCGTAAGAAAAAAGGGTCGTTCTTATTAGATTCTCGTGGGCATGCAGTTCTGTTTCCAATTCCCATGAGATTATTTCTTGTTGACCGTGCGTGTTCGTAATTAATTCAAGGGTTTTCTTAAATACGCCGGAGGATCAAAGTATTTTCAAATTTCTAGGTTAGATGTTAGGTTAGTGTACAACATATTAAGTGTGGTTAGGTTAAGGTAGGGCAGATCAAATTAGGTTACAGCGTTGGTTTCCAAAGCCAGGATCGCGATCCCTAGGTGGGTCGCCTTAAAGTCCTTGTTGAGTCGCCAACAAAAATCTCACCTAAGGGGGCGTGCCTTCAAGAAATTTGAGAATCTAGTTAGGTTATAACAGAGATTAAGGTTAAAAGTTACGTTAAGACTGTGTTTTGTGCAAAGAGCGGTCATTTTAAAACTGAATGGTTCAGCTTTTCTTACCGAAATATTTTTTCAATGTTGGATAAATTTTGACAAAAAGGTCTTTAGGTCTTTATTTTTTACCAATTTCTTTCCGGCTTTCACTGAGTCAGTTACGAAGCTCATCAACTGATGGATAATATACCAGGTGTTGCATAAGGAAACGCACCATAGGGTACGTAATATACCAATGCGATATTCCAGACGTTGGGATAATACCTTCCCAATTTTATAAGTATCTTTCTTTAATCTTCCAATAAATCTAAAACTGGATAAATTGAAAGAAAGCCATAGAACATATAAATTGAATCTTAACCTTTTCCTTTACAAAAACTCCAAATCAGTTCAATGTTAGACTTACCAGGGAAGGCAATATTCCAACGCTTACAAATTAACATTACATTTGCTATGGTAGGTCTTCCCATACAACACCGTGTATAGGTATAAAACAATTTCACCAAAAAAGTCTTTTCAAACCAAAATTATATATCTTTATGACCTTCCATTAAGTTCCATGCATCCACTAAGATTTGAAGGTCTTTGCGTGGACAGAGCTTTTGGACTGGCAAAAGGTTGCTACGATTTAATAAAATGTTGTAAAAATGTAACGACATGGATCTATGATGCAAGTCTGTAGAAGTTTCTTAAAGCAATAAGTCATTCACAGATTCATGTCTAAAGACCGCTAATCTCTAAAAGACGAAGAAAACCAAGTGCCATCTGAACTATTTACTATGATATTATCTAATAGTTATCTAAATAGAAGCATGTTCAACTCATAGATACACATTTGATACTTTATGAGTTAGATCAAAAGCCATCTCGTACCACTAAAGCTAAGTTTCAGAAGTTTCCCAATAAAAATTGTTGCAAACAGTCTAACTATAAGAAAAATCAACCGTTCCGAAATGGCCATCCGAATGAAAAAGTCCAAGCAATTCGAAAATTTTCTAGATATTAAAGTCTAGAATCTAACAGTTCTAAAAGTTTAGGCTGATCTGCCTACGGATACCAGCGATGTGAGAAACTGACTCTTTCAACAAAGCTGTCCGGAAAGGCTGAGATTGTTAATATCAGTTTCTTTTTCATACCATGACGGATGCTTGTGAAGCTTTCTGCGACAAAAGATGACGAACAATGCTAACAGGGCCTTGAGAGAAGCTTTTCTGCCGTTGTCTCTTATTAATTGCTTGACCTTGAGATGGATTTCTACAGAAAGTGAGCACAGTCGTCTTTAAAACACATCTTGATGTGACACTAAAGGGAATGGTTATGGGAAGCGTTAAAGATACATCGCTAGGTTTATTGTTTATTGCTTGTACTTGGGACTAATTGAAGGTGGTTGGAACCAACTTTTTGTTCCCGGTTCAGTTAAGAACCTATCTATAAACAATGCTCTTTATTTTATTGTAAGATGCAAAAAGAATATGCTAAACAGAAACCGGCATATGCCTCCTTTTTTTAGATTACGGAAAGGCATACTTCTTAATTCAATTAGCAGCTATTAGAACAGGAATCGAACTTACGACCCTTCGATTATCAACATGGTAAGGACAACATGGTAACCACTACTAATCAACCGGTGATGTTTTTTTTTGTATCGTGTATATGTATCTTAAATCCTATTCTTCCAATAAAACATAAGAATGCGCAAATAAACAAATGAAACTTAACAATCTTGAAATCCAAATGTCAAAGTTTATAACCGTTTTAAATAAAACTGTTTTCAATTGTTTTGAAACCAGAAGTACCTATTCACTTTTAAGAATAAAAAAACAGTTACATAAGCTCCGACTTCAATTTGAATATGTGTCAATTTAAAACAAATGGTAACAACTACACAGCATGCAGGGGAATATTTGCGACACACGATTGGTTAATAACGGCAATCTTTTGTTTTCCTTTCAAAGATTGCATTTGCTATTACTGTGCTTGTTAATAAATACAATAATATTATGCTTATTGTACTTAATCTCAATTCGTGACCTACTTGGATCGATTGCACATTTACATAAATATTTCTCTGAAACTTACTGACGAATTGCAAGCCGAACATAACGGCGAATCCTGCTAGGATCGCGAGCAGCTGCCAGATCCCACTATGATGATTGCTGCGTTCCCTCGCTAACACCTCGAAGAACACGACGTACAAAAGCGTCCCCGCCGCCATTCCTTGTAAGATGACCGACGTGACGTCTTCTTGCGAGTTTTCTGATGTCCCACTTAATGCTATGCTTAATCCAATTCCAATTCCTGTTTAGGAATAAACAAAACAAAAATGCCATTGCTGCTAACGATTAAAACATTTGAATGGTATACGAACCTAACGGTGTTACTACGGCGAAGGTCCCGATGTATATTAATAATAATACTGTTTTAGTTTTGGATGCGACTAGTTCCACACCAACGCAAAATGCGATGACCAATTTGTGAGTTGCAATGGCCGCGAATAGGTACCAAACTTTTTGTACGCTTCCTTCAAGGCCTACAGCTAAACCTTCGAAGACAGCATGAAAACTTAAGGCCAAAACTGCTAAAAGTCCTCTGAATGAATTTTTGACTGATTCTTCCATGTGGATGTGGCTGTGCCCATTATGGCTGCTTCCACTATTACTACTATTACTGCTGACGAAATTTAAATTACTCTGAGAATTTAACAACTCTTTAGTTGAATTACTTATGTAACTAATGCTGCCATCTTCGAGCTTATTTAAAGTAACTCTAGGAATTGTTAGATTTTCTTTTTTATGGCATCTAACTGAGAGTGATCTGTGTAACGCTTCATGATCCATTCTTTTATCCAAAAAGAGATGCACTAGCTCTTCGATGAGGTAAACAAAGAAGAAACCAAAACAAAATACAAGCTCGGATGTGGGAATTCCATTACCCAATGTAGGTATTTTGTCTTCTGCTTCAAGATGCGCCAGGATTTCCCTGACCTCGGGTTGCAAGTGCAAGAACGTTGTAAAAAGTAATACGCCGCCGCCGAAACATAATAAAAGCGATATAACCAAGTTTTTATCTTTGTCGGCCGTTTTTATGCTCACTAGTTTTGTTAATTTTATTGGCAACATTCCTATACCAAACGAGGCAATTCCAAGAACGGCCATTGCGACCGCTTTTGCTATAATTAATTCTCGAGTTTTTCCAAGTGAATCGGTACCATCGTGATGATGGTGGTGGTGGTGATGATGGTCGTGCATGCTCCCAGTAGTGCTGGCGCCGTCCATAATTTATTTTCGACGAGTTATGTTAATTAGGAAGTATTTCTTTTTTACTGTTGATGTGAATTCTTCGTGAACTGTTTTTTGCAATTCTTTCTTTTGTTTTTTGCTTGAAGATCCAGTTGTTTATTGCATCACAGAGATCACGTTTACTATAAAAATAAACTGTTTGTTACTATATTTAGTTATGAGGTGATTTGTTGGTTCCTTGTTGTGTTTATGTAATTTTAACATAACTTTAATAAATAAGGTTGTAGGTCAGTAGTACCTTTTGAGGTTAGGATATTAACGAGGTGAACTTTCGAAATGAACTGTACATAATTAAAAAGGTGTTTGTAATTATATCTAATACATAATTGTCTTTGCTCCCTTTTGACTAGACGTATTTGTAATTTGGGGTTATATTCTTTAGAACACGCTCCACTGATGATGATGATGATGATGATGTTAAGCGATCCAGACTTCCGTTAAAAATATTTCATTGGAATTGGAATTCCCTTATTAGAGAACACGATTTTTAAGAGATTGTTATGCAAACAAGAATGTTATTAGTGTTAAAATTGTAATGTAGGCGATATCTAAGATAATGAAACGAGATGAATTTAGTTTCTAGGTTATTAAGGGGCTACAATCTATTTTCCTACATAAAGGACGTATTTCCGTAGGCAAGCTGTCTGCCGACTATATCTGCCTAACTTCGGAGACGTGGTTTGCAAATGAGACGATGACGTTAGCTCGCCGATATTCTTTGGGAAACATTAGCTCGCTTATGCCACTGCCAATAGTGCCTGTCAAAGGTGGCAAGCTTCAACATTTTGTTCGGGATTATTAACTCATAGACTTGGACTGGGACTTGGACTGGGACTTGGACATCCAAATCCTAATTATTCACTCACACGAAAACTGTCCCAGCCAGCACACTGAGGTTATAATGCCATTATTTTAAAGTCATTATTGGTCGACGACGCCATATGACTAATAAACGATGTCCATAAGACGTCATATAATGGGATGTACGTAGATGTCTTCAAAACGACGTCTTTTGGACGTACGATACAATACGTACAAGTTTCATTATTATAGCAGGGGCCAAGGAATGCTGGTCATATTAAGCAGGTGGTCACATATAAAGATGTTTTGACTGTAGTATATAATAAATGTTATTTTCAATATTCAACTATTTATTTATAATTCCTGTCTTAGTCCTAGTATAAGATGTTTTAATGACGTCTTATGTTGACGTCTTTTGGGCTGTGACATAATGATGTCAGCTTTACGACAATTTGTCGTCGTTACTGCCGAAAAAACGGCGACATTATGACGTCGTGTGCTGGCTGGGGTACCGATAAGATGCTTAGCTGAATGCCTCGGCCATCTTCAACGTTCGATTCCATGAGTGCCTCAGATGACATTTAGATAAAATAGGTCCGATAAGATTACTTGGCCTCAAATCTCATAATAGGACGGACATTTCTGACGACTAAGAAAGCAGAAGGTTGTAAAACAAAAATTAGCTTATCGTCAGAAGATCCACCGCGCAAGCGTCAACCTAAATATACAAATAAACCTCTGTATACAGGGTGTATTGAGCATAAGTGCAATTTTAAACCAGGTGATAGGTGACATTGATACCAACATACATTTTTCCTATCGACATTACTTTTCGCTTTATTTGAATGAAACTGGCGAATTAAATGGCAACAGCGCACTCACTGAAAACTGTTGGATTGACCATAGCCTTGGTCGTGGTAGATATTGTATTATGTATTTTGGGACCCTGTTACGTGCTAATTTCGTAGCACCCCGAATAGCTATGCTTTTGTGTTAGTTTGTATAGCATTTAGAGATTTTCGCATTTTCTCTCCGTTTAGCTGCCATTTTGTTTGGAATTAACTTCCTGTTGTTGATGAGAAACTGAATGTAAAGAAAGGTTAATCTATAAACTTACGAGATCGTGCTCCTAACCTTCAAAAAAGAACTAGTGGAAAATCCCTTACGGTTACCAATAAACTTGGAAATCATACCCAAAAATTAATTATCGATCTGCACAAATGCAATTCCCTTATCAACAACAGGAAGTTAATTCCAAACAAAGTGGCAACTAAACGGAGAGGAAAATCCCTAAATGCTATACAAACTAACACAAAAGCATAGCTATACAGGGTGCTACGAAATTAGCACGTAACAAGCCTTAAAGTATGAGTATCGACAGTTCATTTCTCAGGCACTTCTAGTACATAGTAAACAATAAAACAACAAGACAGGTGACATTCCAGAACGTCTAAAACAGTTTTGAGTTTTTTTGTAATTTTTAAAGGGTAACCTACTAAAACAATGAAAAAAAAAGAAGAAAGAAGAAAGAAACAAGAAACATTTTTTGTAGTTTATTATTATTGGCTTTGTATTAGTTTTTGTATATATAGTTACTATGGTTGGACGTATACTAAAAAGTTCATTCTTAATAGTTTATTCGTTGTGAGAATAATTATTAATTAATAATAATTTTTAAATAATAATTCTAAAATAATAAGCGAGCCAATAAAATAATACGCAAGTCAATAAAATAATACCCACACATAACACACACTTTCTTGTTTATTCTTTTTTCTTTCATTACTTAGAAGCTCATTCTTTTAAAAATTATGTGAACTGCAGACAACCATCTGGTTTTTGTTCAATTAATATCACTGGAAAATGTCGATATCCTAAAGATAATAAATTCAGCAATTATGACAATTATTGTGAAAACTTGAACTTGAATGAACATTCTAAATGGGTTAAAAGTTTCACCTAATTGCGGGATTTGTGTTTACAAGAAGATTGTATTTAGGTTTTTTATTGTGATTGGTGAGATACATTTTCCCTTAAAATCTGAAAATCACAGAATGTTTAATAACGTAATAATGTGACGTTGAAGCAACTTTACTATTGTTTTACATAAACCTGCAGAGGGAGGCCACGACTTTATCAAACTTTTTTGTTTCTTTTGATGTCCTCTATTACCTATTTTAGAAATGGCACCTATACTTCTAACACCGTGTATACACCAGTAATTCCCGTGTTCATGAGTAGTATCAGTAAAAAAGGCTAGCGAATGAAGCTTTTTCAAGACAACTACTCAATGAAGATTGGTCTGAGTCGGTTCAGGAGAGAAAAGCATGATTAACAGGTAAGTAATTCTTTTCTTTTTAAATAATAATCTTGCTCATTATTTGAAACTCTGAGCCTCACCACCCAAATTTAGAATGTAGAACTGTAAATCTTCGAAAAGCTCTACCCTCTAGACATAACTGACAAATAATGGATCATCAAATACGGCACTATTAAAACTGTATATTTTAGATCTCGGGAGTATTTGAAACTCCTAAAACCAGGACCCTTTAAAGGTTTCAGTACAAATACAGGTACCGTTTAGGTTTCACATAACATTTCTCTTTATTACTCAATTTAAGGAATACGTAAACACATTTGTAAATATTTGCAAAAGGCCCACAGCGAAAAGATCTTCCCATGGATGGATGAATAGGATCTCCTACGAGGGCTGTAAATAAGAAGACTTTTTCTACCTTTAATTCTGTACAGAACAGATAGAAGGCATATTCTGACGACATGGATAGCGTAAGTCACTAAAAACTAGAAGGCGTTGTATACCTAGGCTCTTTCCTATTTTGGACCTCTTAGGTGTCGGAAAATATAATTTATGGATCGTTTTTCAGCATTCTGAATATCTTCTAGCTGGGAGCCCTTCGATAGATATTGTCAGTTGGGGTGAGTGATCAGGGATTAGTGAGATTCAGAATGAAGTTTAGCTTTAGGTATTATAGGATACGCTAAATAACTCTTTGGAAGTTAAAACTCAATAGAAAAATACCAAGGCCAATTCTTTTCATCGAATTGGCCAATCGAATCAATGAGTTTGTTAATTAGCTCTATTTTATAAAACCACAACTGATCTTTTTGGTATTGATCGAAATACACCATCAGGAACTGCCTATATTGATTTGGGTCTTTTAACAATTTTCTTCGTATTTTTACTCCTGAAGATAAAAATTTACTAGCCTCAGGATAATCTGCTCAAATCAATACCTCAAAATAACAATCAATAAGGAAGTAAGTACACGTACTGTAAATCAATTATTTAAATATCTTTATTATGCTTACTCTTGACAGCCTTGAAAAAAACTAGGTACTACTTTTTCCGATGAATTAAAAAAAGTGTAACTGAAGACTTCCTGGTGCTCATTGAGTAGTCAGTCTAAATTTAGAATATCCAATCAGTTTCTTTAGAAAAACAACAACAAAAATAGTAGTAAAGCTAGATAATGATAACAAACGACTGTTTTTTTATTTATTAATATTCAATAATTTAACGGTTAACTTAACGCGCAGCCTTGACTTAATTCTGATTACAAATGCAAATGTCCTACGCACCTGCACCTTACAGACATTCTTATAATAATAATTACAATTTTGTTTTATGTAATTTATTCAATTTTTGTTTCCATTTCAAAACTAATCTAGAGAGCAATAATCGAGCAATTATATGATTGGTCATAGAGACAAAATCAAGCAATACAAATTATATAGAGGTAGGGCATAAGGTGTTGAATAATGGCCCTTCCTTGATTCCTTGATATGACAAAATCTATGGGCGAGATGCAGTCGTTCAAGAGCAAATACCCTGACCAAACCGCCATATTCAGTTTTGGAGATTGAATGAAGATCTATTAATTGTGTCATATATAGCCACTCGACTTATTGTATTGACAAAAGTAAGTCATTGAGGCAGCGAAATAAGGACAAACAATTACATAGAAGTAATTTTTCCATACTTTGTTCAAGAATCAAGAGTTAAAACAGATTATTCACTCGCACACACTACTTAAGTTTACCTAATCGATCTTAATTACTCACATGCACTTTAAAAATAACAAAAGAAGTGTCAATAATAGTTGACTTATTAAAACAAAAGCGCGTTTTCTCTTGTTTCGTTTAATGGAACTTCCTAGCCACTGCGATAAATTGACAAGGAAACTCTTTATCTCCATTTTTAGTATTTAATTGCGTATTCATATGTTTGTGGGTATTTTAGAAACTGCCACCACAATAACGGCGAAAGTTCCAAAGAGAACAATAAAGTCGTAAAAGTAGTCATTAATTAATAATAGGCGCTTGTTTTTTCCAGCCAATACCGTTCTAATAATGTGTAAATTGTTTTCGAATGCGATTCTATTACGAAACTTAGAATTGTTTTGCTGATTCTTTTTTGTTTAATTGCCATAGCCGATTTTAATTGTTTAATTCATTTTTCAATCTCACGATTGATTATTGGTTTCCTTTATTTAAAGAACAATTGTAAAATTAGGGTCAAGTTTATTCTTGTACCTTTCAACTGTTTGTATATATATATATTGTATCGTATGATTCATTTAAATATTTAAATGGTGTTTTTTATATTATTGATTATCAATTATTCTCTTAATGCGTTCTTTTTTTTTAATTCGAAGGTACCTAAATAAAAGTGCAATAAACAATAACAGGTGACTAATAAGACATAATTTAAAAAACACTTAGGAATGAGATGAAGAAGAGGCCCATTTGTTTACTTTTTGTAATTTGTTTATTTTTTATTACGAAATCAAGACAAGACGTAAAACATTCAGCGTATTGTTCTTTTTAAATGTTTAAATTTATTGATATTTTAAGTACCATATTCGACACGGGCCGCCTTCGGGATGTAATAAATCAGAATATTTAAAAAGATTGTATTGCTTTAAAAAAAGAAAATAATTGTAGTCTATACCTAAACAGGGGGGGGGGAGTGTGATTAAGTCTACATTTTTTAATTTAGGATTATCTATAAACAAAATTGAACAACACACAAAAGATTGAAATATTTATATTTTATTTTTTCCTAATGCTTAAAATATTTGAAAACTCTAAATATTAATTTTTATTTAATATTTAAGTTTTTTAAAAATCACGTTATTTAATTTTTTTTTATTTTTCTACTGTTATAGTTTTTAAAACAAATAATTTTAAAAGAGCAATTATTTAATAAATTATTCTTTGAGGTGTTTTCATCCCCAATAATAATTTGTAACGCAAATTGAAAACAAGATTAATGAATATATTTATGATTTTAAACAAAGACAAATTCATTCAGATATTTTCATTCTCATTACAATAGATTAATATAAAATCAATTTTATCATTAAAATGATTTACAACCACATTATAATAAATTATAAATATATTAACAACAACAACATAATGTAAATTTAAATTAAAATTGCCAAAATTTATTATTTAATTTTTTAGACTCTTAATTATGCATTGTTGTTTAATATACAGACCAATTTATTATTACAATTTAATTAACTTCATTAAAAATGTGCCCGTTAATTTTTCATAATTTTTTTCTTTTCTTAAAAAAATTAAAGATATTTTATAGTAATAAATCTATCTAAAATAGCCTCTTTTTAAAATTTTAAAACAGTTACCTTACTCTGATTTAATGTTTATTTCATTTATTTTTTAAATTAACTTTTATTGTATTTTTATATGCTTAAAATAAAAATAAATGAAAACATAAAAATGAATTTAATTTTTATAATTCTAATTGCTGTTGCATTAAAATATTACTCTATTAAATGATAAAAAAAATCTTCCAGAACTATAATCAGAAAACTGTAAATATTAAGATAATGATAAAGTGCATAAAATGATTTACTATCACATTATAATTATAAAGGCAATAAAAAAAGAACATGCAATAGTGCATAATGTAAATTAAAAATGACAGAATTTAACATTTAATTTCTAGAAGTGATATTGAAAGAATATTTGTTATTACAAATAAATTAACAGTATTCAAAATTATTATTTTTTTCAAATTTGAAAATGAAGATTTGTTAACATCATCTTTAAAAAACTTAAATTCACTGAAACAATAAATAATATAATTAATTTTTAAATTCAGCAATTTTTCCTAAAATAATAGGTAGCATTTTTAAATTTTAACAGTTCCTTAGTCTAATTTAATGTTTATTTACAATTTATTTGTAATAAATTACATATTATTGTATTTTTAATTTTTTTAGTAATTTAATAAAAAAACAAATTAAATAATAAACAATCCGCCGCAGACGCTCGTGAAGTATAAATCAGAAAATTGTAAATATAAGAAGTTTACATAAAATGATAATAGTATTTACAACCACATTATATGTAATATTTAATATTTTAGATCTGATGATTACGATTTGTTGAATAGAAAGATTATTTATTAATTTCAAATAAATTAACTGCATTCAAAATATTCCCATTAATTTTTCAATGTTCAAAGATTATTAATATCAAAATTAAGGTCACTAGAAAATGAATGATACAATTCAATAAATTTTTCCTAAAATAATGACATATTTAAAATTTGAATGATGTTATCTTAGTCTAATTGAATGTTTATTAATTTTATTATTCCTAATAAATCACATACTATTGTATTTTTTATCAATAAATCAAAAATCTGCTTTATTTTTTAAATAATCTTGTGTTATGTTTACAAATATTGCAAATAAACAATCTGCTGCAAAACGATCGTGAAGAATAAATCAGAAATTTACATAAAATGATAATACGATTTACAATCACATTATAATTATTGTAAAGATAATAAAAGAGAATATACCACAACACATAAAGTAAATTTAAATTGAAAATGCCAGAATGTAATCTTTAATTTTTTAGATCTGTTGATTACGATTTGTTGATGAACAGAAAGATTACTTATTAATTACAAATAAATTAACTGCATTCAAAATATTTCCATTAATTTTTCAATTTTCAAATGATCGTTAACATTGTTTTTAACAAAATTAAGGTCACTAGAAAACGAATGATATAATTAATGGTGCTACAAAGCCTAGCGTCGATTGAGCCAGAAACCCCTCTGTAGTACTACTATAATTTATTTTAATCAAATGAATTAAATTAAATTAAAAAAATTAACAATAATAATTCAGATAGTAATTTTACTTAATTTGTTTTCTTAATATCTCTGATTAATTTGGATTAATTAGAAATGAAATTAGAATTAAAAACGCGCCATAACAATACAAATAAATGAAATCCGACTAAGATAAATGTTTTAAAATGTTCTGAATGCGGTTACTTTATTTGTAATTAATAAGTAATCTTTCTGTTCATCAACAAATCATAATCAACATATTTAAAAAACTAATTATTAAATTCTGGCATTTTTAATTTAAATTTACATTATGCGTTATTGTTGTTCCATATTTTTTTATTATTTTTAATTATTGTTAAGGTTTCAAATTTTAAAAGAGTCATTATTTTAAGAAAGTCTATTGAATTTTAAAATGAATTGTAGTAGTACTACAGAGAGGTTTCTGGGCCAATCGATTGATCCAAAGAGTTCTCTGTAGTACTACTACTAATTATTACTTTATTTTTCTTCTGTACTTTTTTTAATATAACGAATAATTCAAGAAAACTTGTAAAAAACGAAAATCTAAAAGATCTAGATTTTTAGTTAATTAACATTGTTATTTTTTATTTTAGCAGTGGTTTATTTTACTTTTTTGATATTTATAAACGAATGAGATAAATGACTTACTCTGCATTGATTTCTTGAATTTTCAATTACATCGTATGAAGTATATGATTTTCCAAGTAAAGATTTTAATTAGTGTGTATATTCTTTGGTGGTTCTTTTAATTTCTAGAACAATTTGTATTTATCAATTGACACAATCAGTTCATTTCAGTTAATCAACTCAATTGTAAATGTAATTATCATTTTTCTTTAAAAACAACCAACAAATTAAATATATTTACTGTAGTGATTTTTGAATGTGATAATTATTATTCAAAAACATATTCAATTATTCAAAAAATATAAAAAAAAATTAATTTAACAACCTTCTTGAAATAAATAAAGATTATTAAAAGTTTCACAGTTTTATTAAAATACAACCTGACAATATTGTTTCGACAGCTATGCTGTCATTATCAAAGGTAATATAATTATAAACAAACACGTCGCTAAGGTAGATACAAAATAGGTAACTAGATAAAATAATAATAATGATCATAATTAAATATCTAATACTTCCAGTAACGGAGAATTACTGAGCTCAAGTTGTTCATTCATTAAAGGTACCCTGAGTTTGTGTTTGTATATCTCAAAGGCTTCTAAAATGTCTAATTTGCGTTTGTTATTACAAAAATGTAGGAATTTAATATTATTAACAACCTTCTATTTATTTTTTTGTTGTTATGACAACATTAATACTCCGAACTGGAATTAATTTTAGATTCATTACTGAAAACTAATTTTGAATAAAATCCAAATGGGAACTTTTAGTTTAATTAATGAAAAACGAATTAATTAAGTACTTTTTACTTTTACACTTTTGTTTAAACAATTGATTTTGAACATAAGAGTGTATAACTTTTTTAAACAAAAGAAACTAAATTCATTCAAATCAAAAATCCCATATCCGATATAATTTGCTGCTCATAAACTTTCCTTCTATTACTTTTATTGTATTCTGTTTTTCACAATTCTGAGTTTTAGACTTTTCTTATCTTTTATTTTTGTTTATCTTGGATTATTTTATTTAAAAATGTAATAAATTAATTAATGGAAATCAATAAGTATTCTACTACCACAATAATGCAAAATTTAATCGTTTGCGGGGTTAGATTAAATCCATTCACAATAAAAAAATGTGATTATCAGCAATTTTCTGGTACATTACCCTTTATGGTAGTATTAAATAATTTAATTTTCTGTTTTGTTCTCATTGTGTGTGTTGTTTCATTCTTAATTGTAATATAAACAAAATTACAATTATTTAATGTAAGACAGAGGATCAGAAAAAACCCACAAACACTTACAAGGTGCAGAAGAGGTTTGATTTATTATTTGATTGTTTGGTTTTTAATTGGTTCATTCTTTATTACAAAAATTCCAATACGTTTAGCCGATGAGTGTACTATATTGATAAATAATAAAATTGAGCATACATATAGGTATGGATATAGGTATGTATAGGTATGGAATAATTGAGCACGGCCTGTTCGGCTCGATAATTCCGTAAGATCAAAGAATCTGATGATATTTTTAAGGGAATAGCAAAATCATCACATGTAGACCTTTCTGAGACATTTTAACCAAATATCGGATTAAGCTCTATGCAATATCTTCCGCTAAATGGGAGAAGTGTGGCAGGTTTTTGAAGAGATCAGATATTGAGCCGATGAAGATTAGGTTTGTGGTTATGACATCGAGTTTCGAGGAAATCTATACATTTACGCAAGGTCAAAAAACAAATAATTAAAGTAAATGTGAAGGTCTTGTCTTACTCAGATTCTTAAGACATTCTTCAAATTGTGTACTACAAGTCTAAGTGGGTATTACCAAACCAAACAGCCAATATAGACGTAGGAGGGGTGATTTGGATGTAAAAGACAGTAAGAAGAGTTCATTGGAAAGCTTCAATTTGAAACGTATTGGTTTTCCAATGTTCCCCAAAAAGTTTTTCAAAAAATGCTCTGCCAAAGAAATAAAAAGCTGATTAGCAATTATCGAAATACCGTTAGAAAAATCATAATTATGAATTTACCAAGAAGAATACTTTTTCCTAATTTTAGAATCCCTGGATGGGTAAAGAAATTGAGATTAAATATCCTGTCGCCCACTTCATACATCAAAGAGACACGTTCCTCCCATTTGGCCCAAATCCAAATTTTTGAGATTTTTCTAAGATCGTGCATTTCAAGCGATTTAATTATGAGTCATTCAGGCGTGCATGGGCAAGTATAAAGTGAATGGGAAAATATTTCAATAATTTAATAAAGTGTTTGCACTTTCGCAAGGCAAAAGGTGTAGTAGTTTCTTTTAAATAACAAAGTGATGTTTCATTGGGAAATCATAGTTATCATTTATGTCAACGGTGCTCATCTCTATGGCTAATATAAAATTATTTTTATTGCTGTGTTTATATTTTGGAAAACCCTGTATATTACAAAATAATTTTTAATTGTTGAGATTGCACATTAAAAAAATAATTATTATTGTTGTTAAATCAGCTAATTGTATATATATACATATATGTGGAAACATTGAAAATTGATTATTAATCACCTCGTTAATAATAAATTTAACTTTCTAAATTACAAGAGAAAAAATTTTAATAATAATAAAAAAAAAAGAAAAATAGTTACTCTATTACAGCATAATTATGTAAAAAGTTTTGTTATTGAATAATAAATTAATGATAGTGACACACTAAACATATAACAAGGAACCAACAATGCTTTAAGATATTATTACTATTATAGTCATCAACTTGTCCAAATTTTCTTCCATTTACTTTCACTTACATTTTAATAAAGAAAATTTTTTTCCAAAAAAAAATCGATCACAGATTACAGATAACCACCAAAAGAGGAAAATGCTCGCACTGGGAAGAAACCAAAAGAGGAAAGAAATCACAGAGTTTAATTTAACAATCACTTCTATCACATGATTTAAATTTTAAATAAAAGTGAAGGTTTTTAAAAAAAACGCACAACTTGTTCTTAAGACTATGCGGCGAAGACTGAAGCCGGTGTGTGCGATTTGATATTTTCATTCGATTTAGTGTAGCGTATATACGCGAGTGGAGAGTAACCACGCAAAGTGTAAGCATTAAAAGCACCAAATCCGGGGGATAGTTGGCATTCAAGGAATTAACTAATTACCTCCAAATACAGTATTTTATAAATTCTAATATGTCTGTCTTTATGATAATCAAATCGTATGTGCGTGTGCGCCCATTCTTTATATCCAAAAATACTTGGAACACACACACACGATTTAGAACGCAAAAACTAACTGTATAAATAGACAAGGATAAAGAAAATTATGATAAATCTCCGCAAAATCGCAAATCCAAGAGACCATGACGAAAATAGAATACGTATTAAAAATCGAATGCATTTCCGTTGTCAGAATCAGTTTTGAGTAGTAGGCTGGATTTTCTTTATTGGTAGGCAATTGTTATATTGCATTAACCTCATTTTTATCAATTCAATATTGGGATAAAATGATTGCTTGATGTTGACAATGTTATTTTTATCGATAATACAGGGAATTGTTTCATCGTGTAGCAGGGAGTTGTTTAAAACAAAAGATTAGCGGTATACCAATCATCTATTAAACGATTAGATCATTAAAATGTTTTGTCTATTACAAATAATTTATTAATAATTAATAAGTAATTATTATAACGATAGAAAACTGTTAAATTCGGTTTGAACAATATGTAATTTGTCTGAAATAATTGCTTTTTCTAAACAAATGAAAGTTTATAATTTAATCAATGACGGTTTTGTTTCTTTATGTTAGTTTGTGCATTTCACATTCACTTTTTATTACATGCCAGATAAAACGCGATCATCTTTTTTTATAACAAGCTGGCAACATTGATTATAACAATAATATGGTTTAAGTTGACATGTCTTATCATCCTGCATATTGTCGATTGTTCTATTTGAGTTGCAAAGAAGGAAGCTGTGGAATACATGAAATCCAACTGTTATTTGATTTTACAAGAATAAACTTCAAATTAAGTTTTGAAATACTTGACTGTAGAGGCGTCCACAGACGGAAAATCCACAAGAATAATATTACCTAAGCCCCTAGTGATACACAAATTAATCTCTTCCCGGAATGATTAAAGTTTACCCTACCTACCCTACTTTTTTTGGTCTGATTTCTACATCAATCGATAGTTCTCGGTCTTCTGAGTCCAACGATACCAGATTTGGGTGGGGAAAATATTTACCTAGGCAAAAAGTTATGGGGTGGGGGGTCATAATTTAACATAGAACTCTATCTATGGGAAATACATGTAAGTCTATCGAAAAGACCTAACTAAACTAAGCTACCCTAACCTAACGTACTCTAATCTAACTCAACCTAACCTAACCTCTTTTGGACGGTTATAAGTGTCCGGGACCTTACCATCCGCCGTCTTAAAGAGTAGGCCCGAACAATCTCCTCGAGTAAAAGCCATGCAGACTGATCTGACTTTTTCGAACTGGTTAGCAGGGGCGATGGTAAAGGCCCGTCACTCAAAACCTTCCAAAAACAGTCGAGGAATTTCAGTTTAGAGTTCAAGTCTGAGATTTATAAGATTCTCACATTGCCACGCCTAAAGTATGTACTGTTAACATTTGTTTAACTCGAATGGTTATGTTCTTCAGTTTCAGACTGAAGTTTTTCAGTTGCCAAACTTCAAATATCTTTAACTTCCAAAGTTTCAATATCTTAGGGTCTTAATTTTTCATAGTTTGAATGAAAGCCTCTTAGCACTGCAGAATATGAGAAATTTTTATAAATATTCGCTTAAAATTTTTCAATTGAAAGCTGTAGAGTTTCAGACGGTCTTAGTTAAATTTAAATTTGAAAATTGGAAACACTGCGATCCTCCTTTTTAATTAACACCACAACAGACAATTTAACAATTAGAAAACTTCTCATTTAGAAAATCACGATCAACCAACGCCACGCGCGGTGGTGCACCGTCTTGTTGGAACATGACATCAGTTTTCTTGTGGACTGTGGACAAGGTTTTCGACCTTTTCTGTAACGCATCATACATAGTTGAGTCAGACATCTGTAACTCAAGTGCTGCTCCTCTTGTGGACTAAAAAGGAACGACAGTCGCTCTATTTCCATGTTTTTACCTGAAGTTCTAGGCAGTCCGTAATATTTCTTAAGCTTAGCACTTCCATTAATCCTAGATTTTGTTACACCAAGCAGGTCAGTCCTTTATAGATACATACTCTCACCTTATTGTTCTCTGAATCTAACATTTGAGATCGTTGTTACAAACTATCTTCCGGCCGTGGCAAGCGTAAATATTCTGTACAGTAAAAATATATGTTCCAAAGCAGTACTTTGGTTCTTCTAAAGCTCTAAAAACGTTTTGGTGAAAACGTGCTCTTTTTTCTAAACAATTCAATTATTAAGAACTCCTTAAAGCCAGTTTTTAATGAAAACCCACAATGACACTTTTACTCACAGTTTTATTTATCTAGTTGATTGGACTAGGTTATCCTATCCCTATCCTATCCTATCCTATCCTATCCAGGACTCATCTAACTTAACTTAGCTCTAAGTTTTAAGGTTCAGATAGTTCACCTCAAGCCTAACTCTATTAAAATTAGACTTTTCGGTTTCCATTCTATAGTGAGTTCAATTGGCCAAAAGTCTTGCCATAAGCAGGTTTGGTTAGTTTCCGAAATGATGCTGTATATAATATTTTCAAAAAGTCCAGAAGGTTTTGAAAGGTAAAAGTCCAATACTGAATCTTTGGTGGTGGTTAGGTTAGGTTAGGTTAGGTTTGTTTCAATAATGATGCTGGATATAATATTTTTAAAAAGTCCAATTGGCTTTGAAAAGAAAAAAGACCGGATCTTTCGTGCAGGCTAGGATAGTTTCTGTAATGATGATGGATATAATATTTCTAAAAAAGTCCAGGAGGCGCTGAAAGGAAACAAGACCAATACTGGATCTTTCATGCAGGTTAGATTAGTTTCCATAATCATGCTGGATATAATACTTTTAAAAAGTCCAGGAGGCTTTGAAAGGAGAAAAGTCAAATACTGGATCCTTGATGCAGGTTAGGTTAAGGTAGTTTCCATAATGATGCTAGATATAATATTTTCAAAAAGTCTAAAAGGTTTCAAAAGGTAAAAGTCCAATACTGAATCTTTGATGGTGGTTAGGTTAGGTTTGTTTCCATAATGATGCTGGATATAATATTTTAAAAATTTCCAGGAGGTTTTGAAAGGAACAAAGACCAATATTGGATCTTTGGTGCAAGTTAGGTTAAGTTAGTTTCCATAATGATGCTGGATATAATATTTTTAAAAAGTTGAAGAGACTTTGAAAGGAAAAAAGACCAATACTGGATCTTTGGTGCAAGTTAGGTTAGCTTAGTTTCCATACTGATGCTGAATATAATATTTTTAAAAAGTCCAGGAGACTTTGAAAGTAAAAAAGACCAATAATAGATATTTGATGCAGGTTAGGTTAGGGTAGTCTCTATAATATTTTTAAAAAATCCAGGAGGCTTTGAAAGGAGAAAAGACAAATATTGGATCTTTGATGCAGGTTAGGTTAGTTTCCATAATGATGTTGGAAATAACATTTTTAAAAAGTTCAGAAAGCTTTGAAAGGAAAAAAGACCAATCAATACTGGATCTTTCGTGAAAGGTTAGGTTAGTTTCCATAATGATGTTGGATATAATATTTTTAAAAAGTCCAGGAGCCTTTAAAAGTAAAAAAGCCAATAATGGATATTTGATGCATGTTAGGTTAGGTTAGTCTCCATAATGATGTTGGATATAGTATTTTTAAAAAAGACAAATAGTGGATCTTTGATGCAGATTAGGTTAGGTTAGTTTCCATAATGATATTGGATATAATATTTTCAAAAAGTCCAGGAGCCTTTAAAAGTAAAAAAATCAATAATAGATATTTGATGCCAAAGTCCTAACTTGTTTATCAGCTTACCATTATTCTAGATGATGCTGGATATAATATTTTTAAAAAATCCATGAGGCTTTGAAAGGAGAAAAGACCAATATTGGATCTTTGGTGCAAGTTAGGTCAGGTTAGTTTCAATAATGATGTTCGATATAATATTTTAAAAAAGTCGAAGAGGCTTTGAAAGGAAAAAAGACCAATACTGGATCTTTAGTGCAGTTAGGTTATGTTTGACAGGAAAAAGACCAATACTGGATCTTTGGTGCAAGTTAGGTTAGGTTAGTTTCCATAATGATGCTGGATATAATATTTGCAAAAAGTCCAGAAGGCTTCGAAACGAAAAAAACCAATACTGGATCTTTGGTGCCAAGGTCCTAACTTGTTTATCAGCTTACCATTATTCTAGATGATAATGTAGACAATCAAGAACCTCAAACTCTTTTTTGGTAACAGGCAGAAATTAATCAAATACTTTCCGGCAAACGGTTTAAAGGAAGTTTCTAGTTCGATATTTTCCAAGTGATTTTTAATAGACCTAGTTTTTGATAAAAATTCTTGTCTTGTCCCCGCGGTGTACTCACAAAGACTTTTGAGAATAATCAACAAAAGCAACTTCTTTAAAAACCATCGATAAAAATTTACAAATCCGTTTATTTTATCACCTATTAAAAGAATTAAAATTGCCAAGGCTGTGGGAAAATTTAATTGCAGTTCGTATATACAACATAAATAATGAAATGGATAAATGTCTTTCCATGTAAATGTCTTATCTTGTCCAAAAACTGAATTGATCTTTAAATCATCTTTTTGGCAATTCATTATCAGAAGCGCATTACAAATCTGAAGGATTGTTTAGAATCTGCTGTAAAATTCTGTAACGATAAGTTCGAGTTATCTGTCTTACAGAATAGGAAATGGTATGGTAAATAGCTATTGAGTATTATTTGACATGGGCTCTCACGGCCTACGAAGGGTAGGAGGCGGAAATGGATCATACAGTATCTTCAAGATATTGCAGCTGCTGATAAGGCTAGAGTTTCACTTTTTTGGAATAACATTTAAAAGTAAAATTTATATGCCCCTAGGGCCTTTCACGCTCAGGTAAAAATCAAAAATAAGTTATTAAAACTTTAAGACCCAAAATAAAAAATGATGATCTTTCAGAACGACCCTCTTATAGTTATGACTATAAGAGACTGTTATGACACTAGCAGCAGTAGCTTAGCATAAAAATAAACAACACTATTGACGGGTACGAATAAACTTTTTCTTGATTGTGCACAAAAGTTATCGAATATCATAAAGATTTCTTTGGTATCTTCACGCGCTGCTCTCAACAGCGAGGAGACCTTGCCCGGAAGGCGGGCAAGGAGGGGCACTTGCCCCCCCTGAAAATTGAACAATTTGAGTTTTATTGAAAATTTTGTATAATATGCCGTTTTTTGCCCCCCCCCTAGCATGTCGTTTATTCTAGGCTTGCCCCCTAGCATGCCGTTCATTCAAAGCTTGCCCTCCCTGGAAAAATTCCTGCGGGCGCCTATGGTCACTACATCTAGTTACCTATGCCGTGCTGGTTGATCAATACCGCAAAACGCCGCCATATTCGGGCAAAGAAGGGTGATTTTTAATAATGGACAAATTAAAACCACGTTTTGCGTATTTGAGATATTAGAGGTTTGATCTTTCAGAACAAGAAAAACCTTTTAAAGCAAACGTGGATTTGATTAAATGCAATCAGATACAAATAATGAACAATTTTGTGCTTCTTTTGTCCCAATATGGCGGCGTTTTGCGGTACTCTGAGCAACCAACGCGGCCTAGATGACTAGAAGTAGTGACTCTACAGTTTAGTACTGCGCAATGCCATCTACATTTACAAACGCGTTCCGAAAATAGAGTTTCATATAATATCAGCAACCAGGATTTATTTGCAAGACGCCAAACAAAACTGTTAAACTTCCATGGCCAATCCCTATATGAAAAGAGATCATAAAGGGCAAATAGGGTATATAAGTGACTACTCTGTAGTAAATAGTTAGGGATTAAATTAAACTGTCAAGATAAAAATAACTAATAGAACAAGTGAAACAGTCACTACATGTAAACAGGTAGCTCTGATCCGTCAGTATGATCTGGCTAATTAGATGTAGGGACTCTAACACGTGAGAAATTGACGTGCACTCTAGTGAAAGTAGTCATGCGGTTGAGTGATTGCCATATTGTAGATTTAGAAGTTATGGAGGTGCATCGCTGCGCATAGCCGTACCAGTTTAAGCTGCGCAATGTCATCTACATTTACAAACGCGTCCCGAAAATAGAGTTTCATATAATATCAGCAACCAGGATTTATTTGCAAGATACCAAACAAAACTGTTAAACTTCCATGGCCAATCACTATATGAAAAGAGATCATAAAGGGCAAATAGGGTATATAAGTGACTACTCTGTAGTAAATAGTTAGGGATTAAATTAAACTGTCAAGATAAAAATAACTAATAGAACAAGTGAAACAGTCACTACATGTAAACAGGTAGCTCTGATCCGTCAGTATGATCTGGCTAATTAGATGTAGGGACTCTAACACGTGAGAAATTGACGTGCACTCTAGTGAAAGTAGTCATGCGGTTGAGTGATTGCCATATTGTAGATTTAGAAGTTATGGAGGTGCATCGCTGCGCATAGCCGTACCAGTTTAAGCTGCGCAATGTCATCTACATTTACAAACGCGTCCCGAAAATAGAGTTTCATATAATATCAACAACCAGGATTTATTTGCAAGATACCAAACAAAACTGTTAAACTTCCATGGCCAATCACTATATGAAAAGAGATCATAAAGGGCAAATAGGGTATATAAGTGACTACTCTGTAGTAAATAGTTAGGGATTAAATTAAACTGTCAAGATAAAAATAACTAATAGAACAAGTGAAACAGTCACTACATGTAAACAGGTAGCTCTGATCCGTCAGTATGATCTGGCTAATTAGATGTAGGGACTCTAACACGTGAGAAATTGACGTGCACTCTAGTGAAAGTAGTCATGCGGTTGAGTGATTGCCATATTGTAGATTTAGAAGTTATGGAGGTGCATCGCTGCGCATAGCCGTACCAGTTTAAGCTGCGCAATGTCATCTACATTTACAAACGCGTCCCGAAAATAGAGTTTCATATAATATCAACAACCAGGATTTATTTGCAAGATACCAAACAAAACTGTTAAACTTCCATGGCCAATCACTATATGAAAAGAGATCATAAAGGGCAAATAGGGTATATAAGTGACTACTCTGTAGTAAATAGTTAGGGATTAAATTAAACTGTCAAGATAAAAATAACTAATAGAACAAGTGAAACAGTCACTACATCTAATCAGGTAGCTCTGATCCGTTAGAATGGCCTGGCTAATTAGATGTAGGGACTCGAACACGTCAGAAATTAACGTGCACTCTAGTGAAAGTAGTCATGCGTTTGAGTGATTGCCATATTGTAGATTTGGAGGTTATGGAGGTGCATCGCTGCGCATAGCCACGCCAGTTTAAGCTGCGCAATGTCATCTACATTTACAAATGCGTCCCGAAAATAGAGTTTCATATAATATCAACAACCAGGATTTATTTGCAAGATACCAGACAAAACTGTCAAACTTCTATGGCCAACCACTAAGTGACAAAAGATCATACAGGGCAAATATGGTACACTTTCGTAGTACACGGACGTATCGCTTTTCAATTAGAAATATAAGACGCCCTTTTTGACCTTGAGTACGCCTTGCAATTATAATAGAAATTTAATTTTCAAACAACGGCTGTTTAAATTTGAAATTTTATTGTTATTCGGTTTCCAGGAAAATGTCAATAAAGTCTTTTGTTTTAAACAGTTTATGCAGGAACACACGTCTATTAATAACAGCGATCGTGATCAAACAGTTTAAGCAAATACTCTCAGCTTTTTTAAATTGCACGTAGCTACATGTGTATCAACTGCAAACAAACAAATCTAGCACATAAAATCGAAAACAAACTAATAAATATATAACCTTTGCTGTCAAATATTATAAAACAACGTATACGTATGTGTAGGTACGGGTATGACTAAAACAGTAAACTAATTTATTGTTTTTGTTTTTTTTTAATTTGTTGTTTTATGTTTCAATTGTTTCGTTCTCGAACGTTATAACTGTGAAATGTTAAATTTGTCTGCAAATTATTCAATTTGTTTTATTATATGTAAATATTTCCATTTAAAACTCATCACGTCACATCATCTCGCTTTTTATGATGTTACTGTTTTATTTTAGTTCACATCAGTTAGTCCTACTCTCAAAAGTATAGATTTTTACACGGATATTTACACGTGCAAATGATACCTAATCAGTCAGTAATCTTTCGATTTCTAAGTCTTCTCCTAGTATCTCTTACTTAGTTCATTAGTTAAATTGTTATTGGAAGATGTGGGAACTGCGCAAATTGTTTTTCTCAGTGTATATGCGCAATAAAAAAATGTCACCTAAAAAACAAAACGTATTTTTATGTAGAGTTTATTATTATCTGATTGCAAAAACAATCTTCGTTCAGTGCAACGCATCTTCTTTTATTTTTTTTTCCACTAAAGGCACAAAATAATTTTTTAAATCAATCGATTGTACTTCAGCACTTATTCAATGTGCTCTATGTTTCAACTTCAATACTTCATTCATCTAATTTGTCACAAAACTTAAAGCAGGCGGCTCAGATATACTTTTGTAATTAAGTGAGGTTATAAAGACGGCTTATTTGCACAGTAATGAGAAAAAAAATGAACTAAAAAGACATTATCATTTAACCAAAAAAAGGAGTACCTATAAATAAAAATAAACTACGGAAGGACTAAACTTAAAAAAAGCAACTACTTAATACCGAGAGTAAAGACAACATGGTCGCAAGATAAGTTGCTGACTGTTGATTACTTTTTTACAACCTACTAGTACCTATCTCAATTTTTACAAATTTAAGCACGTGTGACATGTACATCATGTCGTTATCACGACATTATGACGTTATTATTATCAAATATGTATTGGGCACTGTTCTAGGCATGTATGACGTGATTATCACATCGTTATCACGTCATGATGATTTTATATCATTATAAGTAGGAAATTGTTCTTCTAAAGATGCTAATAGTCTAACACACTGGTTAACTACTCTTGAAAGGCTGTATTCGGTTCAATTCTAAGTATGTCACATCATGATCGAGTCATTAATAATGTTATACATGTAATTAGAAGTGTGAGATTATCCTTCTAAAGGATAATTTCTGGCAGTCTAACAGAATAATTAATTGGAATTAAAAGGATGTATTTCATTTTATCCTAAGGACGTACGACATGTTGATCACGTTGTTATCACGTCATTATAACGTTATATTATTAAAAGAATGGAATTAGCCATCTAAAGACGTAGACAGTCTTATTGTTTGCCCTTAAAAAGATGTATCTGGTCCAAATAACCTGTCTTAGCTAGTTCTAATATCTATAAGGACTTTATTCTATGTTACACAGTCTGATTTTGGCATTACTGAGTCGATAGAGGAAAAACCTTACAGCGTGGAGCTCAAAGTAAACAACAAAAATGTTGCTTTCAGAACCGCTTCGCTGTACGGACGCCATTCGGGTGCGGGGGGGAGGGGTCTTGTTCACTAGTGAAAGACACCGAAAATTTGTTTCTGCTTTCAATTCTTTACGTTTAATTCTTCAAAAACAATTGAAATAAAAACGTAAATCCAGGGAATCTTTAGACCTTTTGATGCTAAATAACGCAGAGAGCTTTTTTTAACCAAAAATAAATGGTTAGATGCCTAACGACGGGATATAATCGATTTCATGTTTCACTTTGCATTTATGATGCAGAAAAATGACAGAAATAGTAAAAACAAAACAAAAATAAAAAAAAACTCCACTCAAGCAAACGAAAAAATCAAATACATTGGCACTTATTTTTCTCGTTATTTGGCAATTTACTATTTTCTATACTCTGATGGTAAATACTGAAAGTAATTGATTGCGTTGTTAGCCCACCCGGTATAATTGAGGACTACCTGGATTTATCTTGAAAATGCTTGAAATACGATAATCTTATTGGACTAAATTAAGACTGGTTTACCAGTCCAGATCAGTTTTACACTGGTACAAAATAAGTTTTGTTTCTATACCTTCTTGCTAGATGGCACAGTTTGATTTTATTTTATTTTAAAAATTTTATCAGATAGGCTTCGAAGGATTATTTTATTAAATGCAACCTTCAGCAAGTAGGCAATAACGGACTCGTATTTTCTTTTTACAATAACTTAATTGTGTAAATCGGACTGGACCTGCCAGAAATAATCAAAGTGACTAGTCATTACTAGCTGGATGTATCTCATGCTGCAATGTAGCGCCAACGTTGCTTTTAAGATGCGTGATTTACACGAACCATGAATTTGTGTAAAATTTAGTGTAAAAATGTAAAAAATCTTTTACGGAAATATCTAATTTGGAAAAAACGGTATTAGAGACCCAGCCTTTAGGGCGTATGACTATTTCAAAGCTGACGAGTCCTTACAGTCCGCCTAAGTCATTTTCTCTATTATTTTCCATATAAGATTTCAATTTATTGTTTAATAAAAACTCACCACTTACTAAAAATTCACTCAAACAAGCAAAGATATATGTAATAGTATCATTTAGTGAGTTTTCCTTAAGATAGGAGATTTTTGTAAAATGCGAGCTCGTATAGTTTCATGACATGAAAACTAAAGAAGCTAGCAAAGGGTGGTTTTGAAAAAACAGAAGATGTCTTTACACGTGTAAGAGCTAGAATTTCTGATGAAATTAGTTACTGATTGACTTCACAACAAATTGCGCGTTTAATCTTTTGAAGTGGGCCAAATTTTTATTATTGTCTTATTTTCAAACCATTTCATTGATAGGAATCCAACAGCTTTAAGATTGCGAAATAGTTAACAGTTAAGGCTAAACTTAAGCAAACAATTGATTAGATCTGCAGTAAAATTCGTTAGAAAAGATAATAAAGATAAAAGTGACACTTTATTTTGCGTTTTAAAATCCATTTGAAATTATATAATGAATAGAGGCAATTTAAACAAAGATGTAATTTTTTTACAGCAATATTATTGTTTTAAGTATAATAAGGGAATTACCTTGGGAAAAAACTGTTTTAGATCCGTGAGTCATTAAATTTGTTATAATGTATAGTAACAACAATCCTAGTAGTACATCAAACGATTAAAACAAATGAGGATTATTTTATAACCTTTCACAAAAAAAAACAAACGCTTAACTTTTGGTTTGGATTTGTCCTCCTTCAAATACTAACAGATTCCAAAGAAAAAATCTTAGAAATTCTGACTCATATACGGTAAAAGATAAAAATACGGGCTCCTTTCTATCGATCATAACCTATAATGTGAACTTGGTCTGATGACGCACTAGAAAGTCCCAGATAATACAGTTTTACATGGAAACTAATCATAAATGGCTAAAATGGAGATTTCGCTAATGAAATGAAAGAAGATATCGCACTTAAATAAAACCGTAATAGGTTAGATTTAATTGATAGATGAACATTTCAGAAATTAGAAACTGACCTGAGAAATTTAAGATTCTGTATAATTATTATTGGTTTTCATTTTGTCTGATTAAAACTTTCTTTTATTTTACTTGAGAAACAAAAACGAAACAAAAAAGGTGAGGTTATGGTTTACTAAAAATGTTCAATTTCAAAACTAATTGTAACGTAATAAAATTGTTTTAAATTGCAAAATTAATTGGAACGTTTCAAAAGACGTCCAGTATATCAATCAATATGATATATGCTAATTGATAATATTTTGATTTAAGAGCAGCAAGCCATGACAAATCTGTTAATTTTTTATCTAGTGTTGGTCATAATCCTTTACTTAATTTTTATTACACTTACGTAAAACGCCGTCAAAAGTTAACGTAATTGTATATATAACAATTGACAAACCAGATTTATGAAAATGATTGATTTTTTGTTTACCTACGCTAAAATGCTTCAAAGTTATGTGATTATCACATTGTAATAAAATTACTAAACGCAATTTATGAAGAGGTCATATTTCAAATACTAAGAGCTGGCGCATACAAGTGAGTACGCAGCATCTGCATTCCAATGCTCGCTTTCAGTAGAATTTGGCGAAAAGAACCATTTTATTTACTCCGCGACGTCATGTGAAAGAACTGTAACTGTAAGTACTGAGAAGTAAAGCACTAAAGATAAAAAAAAGATTTAAGGTAAGAATTACATATGGGGGCGTGGCTAATCCCACTTATGATTGATTAATATTTAATTAAAACAGATTAAAATAAACGTTTCACAAGTTTATTATAATCTGTCTGGCAATTATTTCAACAGCTGAACTGTCATCAGCTGACATCGGCTACGCTTACGCTTCGCCTCGGCCAATCAAAAACACCTTGTACCTAAAAGTAAACTTTCGCAGCTTATAATGTAAATAACATTACAAGTTATATTAAATTACAATTACATATGGGGGTGTGGCTAATCCCACTTATGCTTGATTAATATTTAATTAAAACAGATTAGTAAACGTTTCACAGGTTTATTATAATTTGCCTGACAATTATTTCGACAGCTAAGCTCGGCTACGCTTACGCTTCGCCTCGGCCAATAAAAAACACCTTGCACCTAAAAGTAAACTTTCGCAGCTTGTAATGTAAATACTATTTATAAATTACAAGAAAACTTACAAGAAAACAGGAAAATCCATTGATTTTAAAAAAATATTAAAATATTAACTAAGCGTAATTCTGAGAAAATACAAAAACACCCGAGTAGTTTATTAATAGTACTTCATTTTATGTTTTGTTTCATTTTTATAGATGAATCAATAATATCACGAGACGAATCATTGGAAATCAATTCTCTTTCGATTTTTAGTTATTATTGGCGTCAAAAGAGGCCACTGAGTTCACGACATTTGCTAAAACCAAAGTTGGTTCCGCCCAGTGATACCTAAAACAAGTCGCGAGGACGCAGCGTCTCTTTCCTGCTCATTTGCCCTCTTTAAGTAATATTAATCAATTAATAAGTTAATGTATTGTAATTAGTAAGTGTAATCAATCATTAAAAAGTACCTAATTAATTAAAAAGAAACATAAAAAACATGATAAATGACGAATGGAACGCGCGTTACATCTCCAATTACAAAAATGCCTGTTCTAACCCCGGTTGGGTTAATTTCTTTTAAATAAAATATTTAATATATTTTGTAAATAAATAATTTTTTTATCAATATATTTATAAAAAGGAATAATTTACGATTAAACACTAATATGCTATGTTTAATGAATTAATGATTTAGTTTTTTAACATAAATATATATAGGCAGTTTAAACAATGAATATATAAAATTAAGCTAATTAATTAAATTTTTACATATAAATATTATATTTATAAAAAAATGTTTATTATAAAATAAGCAAGTCAACAAAAAAGGATGATAAATGACATTCATTAAAGAAGCAAAATATATCCACAGCTAACATGGTCGAATGGAAGCTGCGTTACATTTACAATTACAAAAAACGCCTGTTCTAACTCCGGCTGGGTTAATCTTTTTAATATTTAATTAATTAGTTAAATTAATAATTGTTGTTAATTTTTCTTAATAAGATATTTAATATAATTTATAAATAAACATTTTTTTTATAAACATAATATTTATAAAAACGAATTATTACATAAAATTATCCCTTAATTTTATAGTCATTGTTTAAATGTATATTTATGGTAATTAATTAAAAATAAAACTAAATAATTATACATAACAAATTAGCATTCAATTGTAAATTATTCTTTTTTATAAATATTTTATTGTCACAAAAATTGTTTATTTATAAAATATATTAAATATCCTTTATATAAGCAAATTTACCGCATCCGGGAACAGAACCCGTGTTATGTAAATAGAAATCTAGCACGCCTTCCATTGGGCCATCTTCGCTGTTGACGTCTTTTAATTTTTTAATGAATGTCACTTATCATGTTTTTTATTAATTACTTTTTAATGATTTTTTATAATATTACTAAATACAGTGCATTAACTTATTAATTGATAAATATTACTTAACCAACAATAATATTAATTTATTTAAGCATGCAAAATATGCTTTAAAAATCTAAAATTTCGTTTGTTTCGTCTTTTTTCTATTAATTTCCATTTAACGTCGTAATCACTGCATTGTTCTTCAAAATTCGAAAACCACTTGAAGTATAAGCTTGTAGTACAGGCTCTAACACTTCTTAGGGAGAAAACGGAAAATAATAAGAGAGTATCAATGGATTAAAGTCGCGTAGCCAATAGTACGAACACGACTTTAATACGACAGCTGTAATAGGTTACTGTAGGATATTTTAACTTGTAGACAATCAATCAGACCACTGTAATTAAATAGTATGTTTATATACAATTAGAATTTAGTTGCTTAAAAATATCTTAAGTAATACTTTCATATTCAAAAACTGCCTTACAACACATCCATGCATCAACACATACATCGCAGATTTTCATCAGCATCTCATACTAGCACAGATATAAGTCAATAATCTAAACTGAAAACATTCATACAAAATGGAATTGAACGCTGGAATACTGATTGGAATCTGTGAATTCAAAAATTAAAAAAAATAAATAATATAAAATGGGCGCCTCTACCAAAAATTTCATATTATTAGGAGAGTAGCAGCATAGAGGGTAGTAGCGAAAAAAATAATATCATAAAAATAACATCGCTGACTCTTCGAGCTCACAGAATGTACAGAGTGTTTGTCTCTCAGCAGGTCCGCATAAAAAGTAAAAAATACATAAAACAAATAAAACTAAAATAGTAAAAAACAGAATTCTAGTAATACGTATAATTCTACAGAGTGTTGTTGAAGAGAAATATTTTGAACATCTACTTTTTAATGGAACATCTTGTATGTATAGTGATGGTTAACAAAAACAACAATTAACCTTTTAATATCTGCTAAGTAGCATCTTGTATACGTGATAATAATTTTAGAAGCTCTAGGGGGCTATTTCTTTAAACACATTAACACCATTCACTTTTAACCTAACACTTTTTTAATGTTTTTATAAATATAAATGAGGTTTCGTAGAACTGAGGCTTTTTAAATTCGTTAAAGATAAATTTTATGTATGGACAAACCGAGCAAAATATTATATTTAAATCACACTTACACAAGTAAGTTTCAAATAATAATAATTTTCATCCTGCCATTGGGACGCCGCTTGATTCAAAGCTAACGTAGTTGTTTAGAGTCCCAATATGTTCGGATAACCAGAAGGTCAAAATGCAATTATTACAGTTTTTTCTCGAGTGTTTTTGGACAAAGAGTTAAACATGAAGTTCTAAAGTCTCGGATAGCTCCACATCCCTCTCAGACAAGATGGTGGGAGAAACTACGAAAATTAGTTCTTACCAGTTCTTACTTTTGATGCTCAAAGTTTTTGCGAAATAGGGAAACGATATTTGTTGTATGGTTAGAGAATGGAAATTAGGTCACAAATAGGCAAAAAATATCTTTCTCCAGTTTACAGTGGTGTAGTTAGAGAGGGGGTAATTTGAAATTTAAACTATTACTCTCATTCAAAAATTATAAGGTCTATGGAGACACTTCGCGGCATATGGTGTATTAAGTGATGATAATAGATTTTCGACAAAAAAAAAACAAAAGACGATCGCCTCAATGTTTGCCATATTTAAAAAAATTCTCCAAAATTGCTGAGAAATCGACTGAGACTTGTCGAGCGGTCCAGGTATGGTCTGATTCGTTTTTGTTTCATCACCGCCCTCAAAAATTACGTTTTTAGCTATATCTTTGGAAAGGAACGTCCTATCGGTATGACGTATAAATAACTTTTGGGACATGCTAGAACATATTCTGAAACCACCGACCTTCAATTGTTTTAGGGACTGTTATATCGAGAAAATTGACTAAGCGTTAAGTTTCGAAGTTCAGAGCATCGTTATATGTATATTGATCTATATCAAAGAAACTCACACCATACGATGGTCTAATCTACTGTATCCTCTACAATAAAGCCTATACACGCATGTCCGATAGAGATCATCTTCAAGACGACAGAATAGAAAAGTAATACAAAAACCGTCATAGTTCTTGTCTCAGAACTGAAGTCACACGATCGAAACTGTAAATTAACTCTGCTAGGACACAGTGAATTCTGTGAAAGATCCACACCTGTTTTCGAGATGAGGGGCAATTTCTGATTTAACCACTTCTGCTACATCTATTTAATAATAATAATACTTTATTGTTCAACAGCAAAAAAGCCAATTACAGGACAAGTAAGAATTTAGTGAACAAATATAAAGGCGGTACAAACACAAAAAATATAATACAAAAGAGTAAATAATTAAAACAGTTATAAACAAAAAAAGTATTATCTCAGCTATTCAAATATTTCTAGCAGAATAAATAAACATGCTAATAATTGCAATTCCTATAATTAATACAATACACATTTAATAGACATAAATTGCAATTAAAAATATCACATATTTCATTGTAAACGATACGCATAATAACTACAGGGGCATTTTTCAATATAATCAATAATTTTTCAAAAATGTAGTCATTTCTGGTACCAATCCTAGGAGTAAAGTTTAGCTTGACTTAGGTAGTAGGAAAATCAAGTTTTCTGTGAATTAATTTGAATAAGGTAATCAAAGCATGGCTGACTACGATCAATAAAACCTTAAAAGGGTTCTATATGGCTGGTTCATTCAATTGTGAGGGTTAACGCGAATTTCTTGCCGACTTTGTAGGTGTCAAAAAGTTTCTTCTGTATTAACGTATTTTAAACGTAGAGTGACCCACTAAATGTAAAATCGAAATTATTACTGCTGTAATACGATCACTTAAAATTGTAAAGTTAAAACTTGGGTAACGAAGTTTGTCCTTGTCTGATGTAAGATAAACTAAAGAGAGTTTTTAAAAAGAGTTAAATAAAGTAAAGAAAGGAGAAGCTTTCTCAGACATTTCCAGCAGAAAAGTAACATTACTTATACTGAAGCACTCTTTAATACAGCACCCTCTTTTAGTTATTTTTGAAGCTAAATACGTACTTAAATATTTGGCAAGAAAATATAGAATCAGTTTTAATTTGTAAAATTATAATAGTTACATTTAGATTACAGTGTTCTACTATACCGACAGACTACAGAAATTAATCGTCATTAACGGCTGGCTAACATAAAAATTAGTTCCCAAGAAAAGGTGAATGGGCCAGTCATATATAAAACCTTCTCTAAGGCCTTATTACTCGTAGCCAGCCATGAGTCAAAGCAATTGTTTTCTGTCTAAGATCAAGAGATGTCGTTTCAAAGGTGTTATGTAATAAACAATTGAGAAGACCTCTGACAGGGTATTCATTATAAATTTTGAACCAAGTTGATATATACAGGATGCAACTAATATAACTAGAAACCTCGTAATGGGGTAACCTGTAATGATTTAGAACATATTTCCCTTAAAAATACTAAACAAGCACAAAAATAAAAAAAATTACCCCTATTACAAGATTTCTAGTTGTATTAGTTACAACCTGTACAACAGGATAATACGGCATCCAAATTAGGGCACAATATTCTAGTTGACTTCTGATTCCGATTTTAAAATTCTGAATAATAGAGAGTCCTAGTACCATCGGTTTGGAATCAATTGGAACATTACCTCCCGTTTAAAGCATTATGATAATGCGATATTTTCTTTATAATAGTGCTAAGTGTCATTCAAAAGGAAAGATGCTGGTGCACAGGAGCACATGGAAAGAGCACATATGCTACGAAATTTCAAAGATACCCCTACATCAAGATCTTTATCTACAAAACATAAGCTAACCTACAGCCTAACCCAACGTAGTTTAACTTAAACTAACCAAACCTAATCTAAGGTTAGGTTACCAATCTAACCTAATCCAACTTAACCTAACCTAATCTTCTGTTTTTCCCTTCTTTTTCTTTTTTCTTTCGTCTTGTTCTTTGTGAGCTATTACTTTTCTTATTAGATTTACATTTATTATTTTAAATTTTCGTTTATATTCTTTGTCATTTGTTTAATTATATTTTCCGGCCTTAATTGTGTGTTTAGTTACATTTAGGTTTGAATTCTTATTTCGTTTCATCTTTGGCAGTGTATAATTGTATGTTCTGCAGAATTGTATATCGTATATGTAACTCTTAAAAGAGCCGTGGACCGACAGGAATTGTGTAAGGAAGTAGTCTATTGTTCGAAATTTACAATTTACCAAACTTTCTATTTGCGGTATCAATTTTTTGGTCCATTGGGCCTTGTCAGTCATATTTTCCCATCTGTTTTGCCAGGTTTCTAGTGTTTTTTCCTTGGTTTATTTTTGTTGTTCTTGCACATGTCCTGTTCCGCTCTCAAATAAATCCTTTCGTTCTAATATTCAATTGATGATATTCCCGAGATTAATAATGCCGCTGCAGAAGAGTTTGTTGTACGCCGGCGCCGCGCCGATTTAGTTCTAATTATAGGTCTACGTTGAGAGCTCTGCAGCATGTTTCTGTACGTATTTCCAAAGTTTCCTACGTTATGCCAAGTGAAAACTGGGTCCTTTTGTGTTATTCATTTGTTTAGAGCAGTGACTCTTAACCTTTTTGAAGTCAGGGAGCACTTTTGATCATAAGAAAAATTTGCGGAGCGCCAAAATCAAAGAGTCAAAAAACATACAGACATAACTTTTATTAAAAATTAAGCTGCCTACTTTGCGCTAAAATACAAATTTCCTTGTGTTATTTTTTATGATTTTTTTTCTATTTTTTGGTTATCCTTAAATTATTAAGTACAAGCATTGTGTTTTCATTCATGTGTCTCGGTATTCCGAGAGAGCCAGCGCTACCTAGCGCTGGATGACCCAAACCCTATTGAACTACGCGATGTAAGAGAGATGAGGATCCGAGCTCGAATTCTTTTTTCGTATTTCAACAAAAGCAACAGGTTACTAAAGCTTACCCATTAGGGTAAGCAGTTGGCACCTAGTTTCAATAACGCTGGAGAAAAAACGTGTGCAATTCGTGCTCAAAATGACTATTGTGGTCTCGAATGAGATTTTGATTCGGCTACGCCTTGTCAAAAGACTCATTCTTGACCACCATTTCGCGCATTAAATACACATATAACTATGTTATAAACAGCACGTACACAACACAATCCAAGTAAAAACACATAAAAGACTACTAAATCAGAGGGTCTGTCTATTAGCGATATAAACGCTAGGGGAATCGCCTGCGTGAAAGTACCTAGTGACCGAACAACGGCTCTCGATCGGGTACTTCAGCATACGACTTCACTTTGCAAAGGTGCTGCCATCTATCCATTATTTGTGCAACTCAAATCATATACAGTAGATGAGCCAACATTAAATTTCGGCTTTCATAATTTCGCGGAGCACTTGCGAGAAGCTCGCGGAGCACCAGTGTTCCGCGGAGCACCGGTTAAGAACCACTGGTTTAGAGAGTATGCCTGTTCTGTTACTGGCTGTACCCCATTCGTTCATGTGTACACCTAAATATTTAATCGATTTTATTGGTGTTATATTGGTGTCTAGTAACTTAAATTTTATCTGTTATGTTATTTTGTTACTTCTGAGGCCGGCAAGTATTATTACCGCTGTTGTTTGTTTTGCTAGCTCTAGTTTATTTTCTGCCAGCCGGTTTTCCGGTGCCTTGTCCACTTTCTGTATTAGTGTCTGTGTATCTCACTCTGTTATGTATATTGAAAGATCATCTGCGAAAGCCAGTGTTCTTACACCATTTTTCTGAGTAAGACTTAGGACTCCGTCGTACCGTATATTCTACAGCGTAGGTCCGAGGACAGAGCCCTGCGGTACTCCCTCCGATATGTCTATTATGTTCTAGTTCCCACACATATTTTTCTGTTACTGAGATAGCTCTCGATCAGATTTCATAGGTGCTTTGTAATTCCTCTGTTTTGTAGTGCTTTTGTGAGTTATTTCCAGCTGGCTGAGTTGAACGCGTTTCGTGCGTTCAAGGTCACCAGGACTGCCTAACTTCGTTTTCTGCTATTTTCTTTTGCTTTGTCTCCGATCTTCTCTGATTGTCCTGTATTCTATTTATCTCTCTTTCTTTATGGAAGGGTTGTTGTAATATTTCCAGCTACCTTTCTGTCATTTTCTAATTCATTGCACCTAGCCTAGCCTACCCTAACTTAACCTATCCTCATCTATGCTAATCTATTCTAACATGCCCTAACCTAACCTCATCTGACCGAACCCAAATCTCTATTGACTCAATAACGACGAGACTAGGGCTGAGTGTTAGCCCAGGACTGATCAACTCCAAAAAACGAGTAATTTAAAAGGCTTTTGCTGCAGAACCTAATTATAAATGTTTCAAAACTGTAACTTAATAAATTCTACTTCTAACCTAGACATCGCCACATAAACTTGACAACATTCGAATTCAAAACCTCCTTGAAACGGCTATGTTAAACTTACCATGTGCGAGCTACTCTAAGCTAATACCGCAGAGACGCAAGACCTACCTCGTGTGCGATCATAAATAAATAAAACCATCATTTTCAAAGGGATTGGGCTACCAGATACTAAGACATATTACCCATAAATGCGCCTTAATGGTCAGTAGTCGCTATTGATACTATACTTTGTTACGTTGCATTTGAACAAAACCAAAAATAAAAGATTTACATTTTTGTAGACGAAAGGGAAACGATTAGTTACGCTTCCTACCCTTGGCCGGAAAAAGTCAAATTTCTAAGAACTCGGTTATTTAGGGTGGATATTTTGTTTATGGGTCAAAAGCTCACTGTTGTGTCAGAGAGCAACGAGACACGTTCAAAATAAGTGAGTTGTGAGCTTGTGACTTCGTTATTGTGTTTAATTAATAAATTCGTAAGTGTTGACTTGTATGTGATGATTCTTTGTAAACTTTGATTTGTAATTGTGCATGACTTCGTAAGTCAGTAAGGACAGGATAACTGAATGATGGTTGCAGAGATTAATTAATTAAGTTGAATTATTGAATAACATAAACATGTTATGAATAGTTTTGCTCTGTCAGTTAACGGGACCTTGGTCGGTGTCTTTTACGTTGAGTGTCCGTGGGGGTGGCGTTCCGCAGTCGGTAGGGATATGTTTACATATGACCTATGCGGACGTGTTCTCGAACTGATGGAGTAACCCTTTGCGTTTACCTGGCCTTTGTTTCTAGGAACATTGGCGGCGGATGGTAGCGTCTGTAGCGTCTCATTCTCATTCTGGTCCTTTGTGCACCAGGGTTTGTCAGTGTCGATCTAGGACCAATTCCGTTATGTGACAGCATATTATTGTTTTTAGCGTGCAGTTATATGCATGTAGATAACCTTTCGTACAGAAACAAAAGAGTAGTTAGTGCATGACTCAGTGTTTACTGAGATGTGGTCTCTTGCTGTGTATTTTTTATTACAGGAACGGACTAGTCAACGCCCCTAGTGAATAGCCATCCTCCCTTTGGTAATTATATTTTAAGATTATTATTCTTTCAGGTTAGATATTTTATTTTGTTTATAATCGCATTTACATAATTCTCCGTCTTTTCTTTTATTAGTCTGTTTTTTAAAAATCAAACATTTAATTTCTTCGAATTATCGACGTTTATTTAATTTATGTTTTATTTATATTTTTTATTATTAGTTTATTAGTTTTTTTATTGAAAATCATTATTATTCTTTCATCAATTATTTAATTTTTTTTAGAATTAGGTGGAAACAAGAATAACAATACCAATGGCTTACCCAATAGATTTCACTAGTTTGTTTTTGGTCGAGGAATCAATTTAGCCGATTCTAGACAAATTCTATATCTAATATTTTAATTGTTTTCAAAGCATCGCATTGACACGGCGCCTACGGTTTTCCTTCCTTATCCAAGAGGAATTGTTGTAATAAAAACAAACAAAACTTTATCTAGTATTTTAGAATCACATACAATAAATTAAAACGTCATCATTGCAACACTTTCTTAAATATTTTTTTAAAGTTCGTCCGATCTTATGTCAAAAGTATACTTAACTAAAAAAAGGTCATAACTATTACATCCATACAACTAAGAATATAATCACAATCATAAACTTTAATTCCTAATAAAAACGAAAGTTAAATTTCAAGGAGAGAGGAAAGCTGTTTCTATTTTATTTCAAATGATTAAGTATTAAAAGGAATAATAAAAGATCAATCAATTTTTCTTTACGTACAAACCCAGTTGGAACGGGTCCCATTCCGTGCACTGTATCTAAACTTTTGAACTTGAATTGAATTTATTTTTAAATTTGAATTGACATCAAGTTCAATGTTAAAGGTTTTACATAATAATAGGATAAAAATTGATCAAAAACCGACCTTGATTTACAGTAGCGCACGTTCAAGTACGTTCTAATAATAACAATTTATAAATCAATTCAATTACTTGCATAAACGACAATTATTCTTGCTATATTGTTTATGTAATTATAGTTTTTTTAGAAACAATTAACGTAGATTTTTTAAATGGTGCGAAATATGCACGATTTCAATTTTTATTATACAGAGTGTTTGAAAGTGATTTCATATAAACAGAAATGTAAAAAATTGTACTTTTCAAACTGTAATCATAAACAATATGTTACCTACTGAACTAGCTTAAGGCGATAGGACACGCTTATCCCACATTAAATGATCATTACAAGGCACGTACTGCGTGCGACTACTTCTACTATCGTCCATATACGAAACATCAGAAGGAAATAGACGGAATCATTTGTATTTTTGTAAATCTGCAAATGTAGCAAAAAGAAAATGTTTATTAGAAAAGAAACAAAATCAGTTGAATAGTTAAAGAGTTATAGAATAGAGGAAACTTGTTAAACTGAGCAAATTTGTAATATTTGTGTAAATAAATGGCATTAAAAACAAAATTTCCTTACTATATGTATTAAAACATTTAATTTCTAGACTAACTACATTTAATTGAACCGCATCAAGTACTTCCCTCTAATCTATAAACATACAGGTAACTGCCCATAATTATATTTTATGCAAATCTTGTTTAATTAAATAACAATAACGAGATTAAAGTAAAAAACTGCACTCAAACTCAGTTCCCCTCAGTTATTAGGCTAATGCACTATCTTTGTCGTATAGTGTCAAATTCTAAATGTGCATTTAACGTGTGCTAAACAATTAAAATCGCCCATATAAGATACACTTCTCGTAATTAAATAGTTGGGCAACTGATTTATGTTTTTCGTATGTATTTCGTGGCCCGCGTGCGGGCTTCGGATGAGTGTGGACGCTATTGGCTGCCGGTTGCAGTCGAATGCACTTTTCTGTTTACAGAAGTTTATTGAGAAATAGAATAAGAATTACGTTAAGATCAATTCGTTTGAAGTGTGGTCGCGTCCTATGCTCTTAATAGTTTACCAAATTAATAAAAACAAAATCACAAATTTATATTCTACTGTTGAGGATACGAAATCCAAAGATGACTTGAATATGTTATGTGTTATGAAAATGAATCACTTTGTATAGTATATCACCAAAGATACACTTTTTCTGAGTTTCTAACTGTGAAAGATTTTAAATTTATGTGATTTAAGGTACAACTGTCTTCTTTGGTTTATGTGCGAGTCTCGGCAGATAATTAAATCGGACCATTTCAAACAAGGCTCTTGCTGAAAATACAATGAGCGTGGGGCCTAAAAAACAATATAAATGACTATAAGAGGGTTCGTCGAGTCTAAAACTGTAATTCACCCATCTTATGCTCGTCCCTGCTTATAATTCGACTGGCACTTCTGCAAACACCAGTCTTCTATATTCAAGCCTTCATATTTGGTCGTAAATCTAATACAACAGATAGGTATAAGGAATTAGATATGACGCAGTTGATATATTGCAAATCAGTTACAGACTAGTCAATAAATTGTAGGACTGATGGCGTAAAATAATTTTAGCCTAGGCATAGTAGCTATCATCACCCCTGAATCCTACCCTTCGGACCATGTGGCTGGACAATTGGAAGTCATTTCGTAGATTTGAATGTCATCTGCCTGAAATTACTTCACCGTGTGCAATCTTTTCCTTCTAGTGTAATTTTGAGCTTAGTAAACAAAGAAAGTCTTAGAGAGTCTGCAGCGCCATTTAAAAGATTACTTTCCTCGTACATCTTGTTGTAGGCACTTTGAGGCTAATTTCTTCCTCGCGATTCTATCTGGGTGTTGAGAGCTGATCACATGAGCTCAGTGTTAATAAAGGCTTATGCTCGTTAACACAATTTAACACACTATTTCAATGTTTTTTGGCGTTCGGCTACGATGTTGGTCATCATCATCAAGTTCTGTTCGCTTTAAACCCGGAAAATCACTCAAAAGCTTGGGCACAACCCACAGCTCGTTACTTAAAAATTTTAACTTTTCCTAGGTTGTGGAAATTGTTTTCGCAAGTTCAAAGCAAAATCTAATGTATACACGGAAGGTTGGGTAATCCCCCCCCCCAATTTTGGACAAGAATTAGACATTGGGGATTAGATTTTTCAAATTTTTTTTATTATAGATTGTGGTTAGATTTTTTTAGAAGTATTTATTTGATTTATCACGGATTGGTGATTATTAATCCAGATGTAACCCAACCCAGATACAGGATATAATGCGTTTGTAGAAAAAACTCTCATATTACTGGCTGATACTTTCTCTTGAAATTCACTTTGTTGCTGTGTTTATTTTCATTCATTCACTTTTTGAGATTAGTGATTGAGGTTAGATTTTTCAAAGGCGTTTGGAATTGGTAATTGGGATTTGTTTGGATTGATGGATTAGATTGGTAAAAAGGATTGGATTGGTGAGCTATTACATCACATCCTGATACTATCCCTTGAAATTCACTTTCTTTTCATTGATTAATTTTTTGGGAATAGAGATTGGGGCTAGATTTTTTAATAAAACATTTGTTTGGAATTGGTGATCCCTAATCCTATCACCATGGTGATTACTAATCCAGACGTTACCCAACCCGGATACAGGCTATAAAATGTCTGTAGAAAAGAGCTCTCATATCACTTCCTTCACTTTGTTGCTGCTGTTTCTTTTTATTCAATCTTTTTTTGGGATTAGAGATTGGGGTTAGATAGGGACAAGAATTAGGGATTAATTTTTTAAAATAGTTATTAGGATTTGGAACTAAGAATTAGATTTTTCAAATTACTTTTTCTTTGATTAGAGATTGCGGTTACGTTTTTTTTTAGAAGAATTTGTTTGGAATTGGCAATTAGAGATTGATTTATAGCGGATTAGTGATTATTAATTCAGAGGTAACCTAACCCAGATACAAGCCATAATGTGTTTGTAGAAAAGAGCTCTCATATCACATGCTGAAGATTTTCCTTGAAATTTTTGGGATTACAAATTGAGGATACATTTTTAAACGCATTTGTTTGGAATTAGTGGTTATTGATTGATTTAATCCCTAATCCTATCACGGATTGATGATTATTAATCCAGACGTAACCCAAATCGGATACAGGCTATAAAGTGCCTGTAGAAAAGAGCTCTTATATCACTTTCTGATACTTTCCCTTGAAATTCACTTTGTTGCTGCTGTTTCATTTAAATAATTCATCTTTTGGGATTAGAGATTGGGATTAAGTTTTTTAAAAGCATTTGTTTGGAATTGGTGGTTAGGGATTGATTTAATCTCTAATCCTACCATGGATTAGGGATTATGAATCCATAGATAACCCAACCTAGATACAGGTTTTAATGTGTCTGTAGAAAAAAAATCTTAATATCACTTCCTGACAGTTTCCCTTGAAATTCACTTTGTTGGTGCTGTTTCGTTTCATTCATTCATTTTTTGGAATTAGAGATTGGCACTAGATCTTTTAATAAAGCATTTGTTTGGAATTGGTGGTTAGAGATTGATTTAATCCCTAATCCTATCACGGATTGGGGATTATTAATCAAGAGATAATCCAACCCAGATACAGGGTATAATGTGTCTGTAGAAAAGAGCTCTCATGTCACTTCCTTCACTTTGTTGCTGCTGTTTCTTTTTATTCATTCCTTTTTTGGGATTAGAGATTGGGGTTAGATAGGGGCAAGAATTAGGCATTGGGGGATTGAATTTTTTAAAATAGTTTTTAGAATTTGGAAGAGATAGATTCTTCAAATTACTTTTTTTTTATTAGACATTGGGATTAAATTTTTTAAAAGCATTTGTTTGGAATTGGTGGTTACGGATTGATTTAATCTCTAATCCTATCGAGGATTAGGAATTATTAATCCATAGATAACCCAACCTAGATACAGGCTTTAATGTGTCTGTAGAAAAGAGTTCTTAATATCACTTCCTGATACTTTCCTTGAAATTCACTTTGTTGGTGCTGTTTCTTTTCATTCATTCATTTTTTGGAATTAGAGATTGGCGCTAGATCTTTGAATAAAGCATTTGTTTGAATTGGTGGTTAGGGATTTATTTAATCCCTAATCCTATCACGGATTGCGGATTATTAATCAAGAGATAATCCAACCCAGATGCAGGCTATAATGTGTCTGTAGAAAAGAGCTCTTATATCACTTCCTTCACTTTGTTTCTGCGGTTTCCTTTAATTCATTCCTTTTTTGGGATTAGAGATTGGGGTTAGATAGGGGCAAGAATTAGGCATTGGGGGATTGAACTTTTTAAAATAGGATTTTGAACTGGATTAGATTTTTCAAATTACTTTTTTTGGATTAGAGATTGCGATTAGATTTTTTTAGAAGTGTTTGTTTGGAATTGGCGATTAGAGATTGATTTATCACGGATTAGTGACTATTAATTCAGAGGTAACCCAACCCAGATACACGCTACAATGTGTCTGTAGAAAATAGCTCTTATATCACTTCCTGATACTTTCCCTTGAAACTCAGTTTGTTGCTGCTGTTTCTTTTCATTCATTCATTTTTTGGGATTAGAGATTGGGATTAGATTTTTCAGATTATTTTGTGGGATTAGAGATTGCGGTTAGATTTTTTTAAAAGTATTTGTTTGGAATTGGTGATAAAGGATTGATCTTATCTCTGATCCTATCACAGATTGGTGATTATTAATCCAGAGGTTACCCAACCCGGATACAGGCTATAAAGTATCTGTAGAAAAGAGTTCTTATATAACTTCCTGGTACTTTCATTCTTTTCATTCGTTTATTTTTGGGATTCGAGATTTGGAATTGGTAGTTAGAAATTGATATAAATGATGGCTGTTGTTAAAAAAATGTTTCGTGTTCGCATGAAACACTCTGCAGTTAAATCATCTCTGTATCACTACATGGCGCACTATTTTGACTATTCCATAAATCAATTTCGTTTTGGAATATACTCCATAAAACTCTATTTATCATTAAAGAGTTACTAAAAGTCAACAATGACACTATCTTTAACGCTTTTCAAGATTTTGTATATAGCACAAGGTTCCAAAAGCTTAGTTTAAGAGAATCGAGTGTTCAGTACAGAGATCGGTAGCATGTTCGTATGGAGCGTCTGATTGCGCACGTTTCGCAATCTTGTATCGGACATCACTTATTGCAGCTGCTCATTTTGCTTCATATGGATTGTTTGGTGATGTTTTTCACAGCATAAGAGAAACATAAATACATATATATTAGGATCGCTTAATTAACCATGAAAGCAAGAACATTTAAGTTTTTTAACGAGCCATAACAAGAAGGTCGTGCGCATATCTGGTATAAAGATATCTAAAAGGCGTATAGGTATATTTATTTAAATAAAAATTATTGGTTACATAAACTATAAAAGTAAATCAAACCTTTAGTTGTTTATATTTAAATATTTCCTTATTACCGTTAGGATTGATGAAACCGATATATTTTTAATTGTTAAACCTACCCACGCCACTGCTTATAGTAATTACATACGGTACCTTCACGTAAAGCAATTTATAGAAAACAATAAATTTAAATGCCGTTTCAGTTCAATTAACATTAACATTACAATTACATTATGATATTTTATTGTTTATATTTGACCGCAATATAATTTTGTCGTAACATTTTTTACTGCGTGAATAATGCAGAAGAATTTAGAAAGGTCACTCTTGTAGGATGGATTGATGCATCGTTTTGAGGCCGGGATTGTTTTTCAGTTTTTTTTAATTAATTCTATGGAATGAACGTCAACTTCTTGGGATTAATTCTAAGAATTAAAAGCTTTTTAGATTTTCTATGAATAAACCGTAATAAAAGTAGGCGTAAGAATGATCCCGGATCTTCATTCCTAGAATGAAGATAGAGAGAGAGTTAGCTTAAGATAATCACGTGTGTTAAGTATTTCTCTTTCGAAATTTTTAAAATTATAAAATAAATGACGTCAGAAAGACGTGTTTAAGTCCTTATCAGACCCTACAAAAAATTGAGTCACTAGGTACTATATTAAACTGATGATAGGGAAAACAGCAATGTATCTTAGGAACAGGGAAGCTGTGCATCTTCGAGGTAAATAAAGAATGGAAGAAGAAGTAGATCCGTGGATGAGGAAAAAAGTTGCTAGAATGACTAATGTTTGCAAATCCTAAAGACAAATTTTTCATAGGCGACTAATTAAAAATCTAAAACTGTGTTTATCATATTTAACATATAATTACAAATAACAACTATACTATCTGATGAAGTAAAAATTCAATATGGTGTCCAAAAGAAAAAAAAAGTTGACTATCACTGCTCAAGAAAATAATGGGTTTAAAATTTTTTAAGGTGGCCTTGGCAACCAGAATATCAAGTCATGGGTATGTACAAAACTTTATACTTTTGAAATTAATAGTCTTTGAGATATTAAAAAAAGATAATGAGAAGTTAAATTTTCGTTTTTTGCTTGTATCTAGTGACCCAAAAATTTTTTTTAAATATTGAAACTGGTTTTCAAAAAAACTTTGAAACTTGGAAAGCTCTAAAGCTTAAAATATCGATTTAAAAAAATCTAAATTCAAAACTTTGGACATTAAATCCTTGCAACACTTTAATATTTGCTTTTCCAGGTCTTTGAAACTTTGAAGCAACTCAGTTGTTTTGAAACGTAAGTTATGTAGTAGATATTTCTTGCAACAGGCTGATCTCGTGTCTTTGCATTTACATGCTTTGAAACTCTAATAAATCTTTGAAACAAGTCAGTTGCTTTGAGGGCAAATTTCAAAATATTGGCACGCATCATAAAACTAAGATTAATATAAATGTAATTATAATGTTTAATGATTTTTATTTTTATTATATAACAATTTTATATTAACCAATTTAATATAACTGTAACCTCAAATTCATTCATACTAATTGTTATGTACATGCATTCTTAATCTTCTTGTTGTTTCGAGGTCAGTAGTCCAAGAAGTAAGATTGAAAACAATAAACATAAAGACTAAGAATGTTTAATATCAAAATTTCAATCATTGGAAGTGTTAACAGTGTTGATGAGATGCAAGTTTTAAGATTCGCAGTTTAGATTTTCATAGATTTACCAATATTACGCCCAAGGTTCATTTGTGTCGGATATTGAAGGTTCTAAAACATTAATCATTTTAAATTTGAAGCTAGTTTTCAAAGTTTCATTGCGTCAGAGTTTGAGAATGTCAAGATCTACTATAGGGAATTTCAAATTTTGGAGTATCGGTTCGAACTTTGAAAAGTTATAGTTTCTGGGAGTTTAACAGTACAGACAATCTTTGTGTTTGTAGTTTCAGAAACTACTTCTTCAAGGTTTCATACTGCTGAATTTTCGAATTTCAGGTTGTAAGCTTGGGAATCCTAAGGACTCAAAGTTTCAAAGCGAAATTGGATAGATCTAAAACTTTAAATTTGAGATTTTCTGAGTTACAAATTGCCCAAGTAGGTACCATAGCGACTAATTTTCCTAATCTATGTACTAAATATTCTTGATAGATTCGGGCATTTATTCACTTTATTTTCATGGAGCTGTTCGTTTCTTCAAGTCATATTTGATGGGTAGATATGACAGAGATTACCTATGGACCTATGAAAATACAATTCAAATTTGCTAAGAACCGTCAGTGGGATAGGTTTTCGTATTATACTAAATCTAGGTTTTCTGCTTCAAATTCTGAGTTAGATCAAAATTGATCTCAATCTTGATATGAAAGGTTTTGATTATGAGTTTCAATCGAACAAGTAAAAACGGTTGCTAAACTAAGAAAGCCTAAGCAAGTAAGTCAACCCAGTAAGCAGAGTGCCGTCTTAATTACGTGATTTTCTAGACATGTTTGGTCGCTAAACTATAATATTATAATGACGTCATACCAATATGACGAATGTAAAGTTATGACATCGACAAATTTCTTTAAAAATGTAAGTAAGACCCGTTTTACACATACAGAAATTGTGGAAATTTTAACCAGAATTTTAATGGAAATTTTCCACAAAATCTTGCAAATAATAAATTCAAACTCCGAGTGTTCTAGCATCACGTGAGCGGTATTGGTAAATATCGTGAAAAACAACCCAACGGAGGAAGGGAGTAAGTGCAAGAAGTTGGTTGATGTTGATCTCCTTTCTCCTTCTTGATGTGTATATACATAATTATATCATAAAAAAATATATGTTTGTGGTATTTTATTTCTGGGCATCTTTTGCGGTGCAATTTTTGTGTCGGTGTTGATAACACAAATTAGGATTGCATTTACTGCTATACAATTCACAAACGGACGGAGGAAGTATAGCGTTCGGTAACACATGTTGGCTGGCGCCTCGAAAGCAACAGGTTTTATGGCCGCTATGTAAGTATAATAATAGTGATTATGTTTATGTTTCAGAATTTTAAATAATAAATCAACTTTCTTCAAGTTAATGCGTTTTATTTACAGAAGTGGAGATAAGTAGGTAATTAAGACGTCAATAAAACACCATTCAAATATGCAGTTTTATCATTATGTGACGTATACTTTACGTCATAAAATAACGTCTGTTTCATGTCATAAAATGACGTCTTTGGGCTGTTATGTACCGTCTTCTTAACATCCTTATAACGTCACTTCAAAGGGGAAGATGACGTAAAGATTGACCAATAATCGACGTTAAAATGACGTCACTCTGCTTACTAGATTCTTGGTAAGTCTTGGTATTAAAATTTGTAATTCTAGAATGACCAGTGTTTCATTTAGTCTCATTATTAATCAAACGTACTTTTTTGGTCTTGCTTATAACTTACCTGCTGGTAAACCATGGTATCAAAAAGTTTTTATTTTAAAACGATTAGTATTGGATTTAGCTTCATAAGTAACCTACTTCTGGTTCTGGTCATAGCTTACCTCTTGGTAAAGCTTGGTATCAAAAGTTTTAATTTTAAAGAGTCATTTTTCTAAAAGCGCATCTCTTATGAACAAACCTATAATTATGTTTATCAGAATAAGAATGAATTTGAGTTTACTCAGATATAAATGACTTCTTTGTTTTTATTGTTGATTTTTCACTTGAAAATCCAATTTAATGATAGAGTGTACTCCAAACACATGCATTATGTGAGTAGACATAACGTGCATCAATGTAGTGCAATTCTGAGTTAGATCAAAATCGAAGTCAACCTGTCAACCAGCCAATGTGAAATTTTTGATTGTGTGTTTTCAATAGAAGAAGTAAAAAAGGTTGCTTAACTAAGCAAGCAAGCGAACCCAGTAAGTAAGCTGAGTGCCGTCTTATTTACGTGATTTTTAGACGTGTTTGATCGTTGATGACGAATATCCATAATGAACGTCATACCAGTATGACGAATGTAGACGTCGACAAATTTCTTTAAAGATGTAAGTAATATCCGTTTTAAATATACGAGAATGCGGGAATTTTAACCAGAAGTTAGTTGATGTTGATCTCCTTTCTCCTGCTTGATGTGTATATAATTATATCATAAAAAAATATATATGTTTGTTGTATTTTATTTCTGGGCATTTCTTGCAATTTTTGTGTCGGTGTTGATAAAACAAATTAGGATGGCATTTACTGCTATACAATTCACCGAAAAGGAAGTATAACGTTCGTTAACACGTGTTGGGTGGCATCTCGAAAGCAACAGGTTTTATGGTCGCCATATAAGTATAATAAAAGTGATTATGTTTAAAATGTTTCAGAATTTTAAATAATAAATTCACTTTTTCAAATTAAGGTGTTTTATTTGTATAAGTAGAAATACGTAGGTCATTAAAACGTCATTTAAATATGCAGTTTTATCATTATATGACGTATTCTTTACGTCATAAAATAACGTCTTTGGGTTGCGACATACCCGTCTTATTAACATCATTATAACGTCACTTCAAAGTTGAAGATGGCGTAATGACTGACCAATAATCGACGTTAAAATGACGTCATTCTGCTTACTGGGTTCTTGGTAAGTCTCATTATTAATCAACTTTTTGATCTTGCTCATAGCTTACCTGCTAGTAAACCTTGGTAAGCTAAAAGATTTTATTTGAAAACGGTTAGTATTGGATTTAGCCTCATAAGTAACCTATTTCTGGTTCTGGTCATAGCTTATCTCTTGGTAAAGCTTGGTATCAAAAGTTTTAATTCCAAAGACTCATTTTTCTAAAAGAGCATCTCTTAAGAACAAACCTATAACTATGTTTATCAGAACAAGAATGAATTTCAATTTACTCAGATAAATAAAGGACTTCGTTGTTTTTATTGTTGATGTCTCACTTGAAAATCCAGTTTAATGATAGTGCGTACTCCAAACACATGCATTGTGTGAGTACACATAACACACATAACGTGCATCAATGCAGTGCAAGTGCATCTAAAAATAAACACAAAAACCTAATTGCAAACTATTGCTTATCGAAAAAGACCTGCAAGCTGATAACAGTCCTTTTTTTAATTAAAAATAAATGATTTAAGATATATTACGCACACATACTAATAACGTAATAACTAATAAGATTATTGTCGTTATCAAACGACCTTGAAGACTGATAACGTGCAAAAAATTATAGTGTCACATTTTTTCTTAATGACATTAGATTTTTAATTAAAGATTGTGATGATTTAAACTGGATATAGTCATAGGATATATCATCTAGACCTAGACGATAATTGGTCAATTATCGACAAAAATCAGCAAAATAACTTGCATTAAATTCATATTACTGCTTGATAAACAATTAAAGTGGTTAATTAAATGTGGTTTGTAGGACTATGGCTAAACTTAGAACTTTTAAATACTTGTGTAATTTCGATTTTAATCTAGTAACATCTTTGATCTTTGGATGGTTTACGCTTGATCAAGGCAATAAATCGGTGATACAGGGTTAATATTTCTGGCAAACACTGTACAAACTGGCAACTAGCTACTTATAATATCTTAATCGGTTGAGACTCCAAGAAGCTATTGAAGTCTTAGGGTTTTAGTTCTGATTTTGAACAAATTCTGTTTTTCCTCTGTGTATCTGGTTCACCTTTTTCAAATGCTCTTATTGTAACTACTTTTGATAAAATTTATGAATATATTGTCTTTATCAGTCATGAGTTTATCTTGCTATTTTGGCAGAATGAGCACTGCAGAAACTACAATTAAAACAAATTCAAAGAAGGCTGAAAGACACCGCCATAGACTCAGTGGCGTATTTAGGAATTTTTCCGGTTTTTACGGGAAACCACAGTTTCAGCTTCGTTTAACTACTGTAACTATACATAAATGACGTACACTATTAAAGAATTTTTGAAGTGACTAGGTCAGGTTTGACTGTCCTTGGTCGGCTAACCCTTCTTGTACCACTTGACATAGAGATCAAAACGTCAGAAAAGACGAAACCGAATGATATAGAATATCAGTAGCCCTTTTCTAATGCCTTTTGTTACCTTTAGAAGCCAAAAACCTAGAGATTATACTATTAAGATTGTGGAAGATAGAATAATGGCTCTTGACCTACAAATCACTGTTTTACATCCATTCTGTAAACTGTAGAATCTACAAGCCTAAAAAGGTAAATGCTATGAGACTAAGATTGACTGTAGACTAATTTGTAGTTCTTCGAACATACATTGTTTAAATTCTTGGCGATAAGGCCCAAATTGATGTTATTGGTATCACCACGTCCATTACTGGTTTAATAATATAGAAGGCGACTGATTACATTTAGACTATCTTAAGATTGATCTAACTTCTTGAATGATTGAGATAACTAACTGTCACTAGACAGAAGGTATGTCTTTCTTGCACATTATAAACCCTTAATCATTAACTCCTTTCTTAATACTTATTCATTAATATTTTTGGATTTACGTGACATACCTGCCATAAGATTTACTGATGCGGGGCCCCTGGCAGTAAGGACCAGGACTGGACTAGGAATTGAAATATACTCAATTAACGCGTTACTTACTTATGTAAGTGCTACTAGTTTTTACCGGTGGGAGCGAGGTTGCTATTCATCCTCTGCTAGTTTTGAAGGCTAGTTCTGGAGTATTTACAGGGAAAAAATTGATTGCATTTGGTTCAGCGTTCATAGGCCGTAAAAAGAATAGGCTTCATAATTCGCCTTTTTGGCATAGCAAGCCTAATACCCAGTTTAAAAAAAGTAAAGCTACGTCTACAAAACTACACATCAGGGTGGGGGCTCGTTAAGTTCAAATCTTGGTACTATAGCGTATGGGGTGTTGGTTTAAGCTTAAGCTCAATGAAACAGCGTATATCCTATAGAATCTTTATTTATTACTTCTTGTTTATTATTTTTGCTATGACAATCCTTGTATCTGTTCAATACTTTCCAGATGTTATGTACTAGATCATTACATTACATCCCAAGTGCTTCCTGCACCGCCACGTATAATTTAATTAGATTGAGTTTTGAAACATCACATTGCCATCAGCAATACATATGCTTGCCATCAGCAGTTGATGCCTTCATTCCTTGTTATCAGCAACTAAGGCCTTCCAGTTCCTTGATTAGATTAATTACTAGCCTAAGTTCTCATTGTCTTAGCATGTTGAAGAATTTCTTAAATAGAGCAACCCAAGTTTTTTGTAGCTGGAATCTGTTAAAAGTCCTACTGGCATCGATATTAATAGATTCTATCTTTTTCTTTATGGATTATATGTTGAATGAAATCGAATTATGCTCAATGAAAAAGCGTATATTACATTTGATTTGCATCTAATTTAACCACTGCTCTTTGCGATAGCACACCTAACCTAAAAATAACTTTTCTCATTTTATATACAGGTTTATCTATCATCAAGATGATGATATCATTCTATAGGAAACTTTTTATGGTTTCGGTTATTAAAAAAAGATCTCAACATAAAAAACCGCTATTGTTAATGCACATCTAATAAACATTTCATGATGTGCACATAAAATGATGCATTTATAAGTATTTGTAAAGTGTGATGCGTAAACATCGATTGTCATTTGTTTCAAACAATAGCTTATCCCATGGCATAAACCATCGGAAATAAATTCGTATGCACCAATCAGGAGGATCAATGACCTGTCACATACATACAAATAAAGTAGACAATATAATAATTTATTGTGCATACGAAAACAAAACAATGTTAAAATAAGCAGAAGAAAATCGTTTACGCCAAAACATTATTACTATTATCTGTTACTATTATAATTATGCATTTTTAAGTTACTTAATTTACTAGAATTTTACGACCCATTAAAAAATCAACTTCATTATAGTAGGTAGAGAATTTATTAGTCTTCATAAATCCTAATATTGTTTCACGTCTAGCTGCAAGAATGACGCCCACTTATTTGAGAGATGCACTTTAAAATTACAATTTTAAATTACAGACTTCCTTTTGCGTAATAATGCGGCATTCTTTTTAGTTTGTCAGTTTATTCTTCTTTTAGTAATACTTTCCATCCTCTTCCTTTTTATTGTTTCTTTTTTCATCACTTCTTCTTCTTTTCTGTTCTTCTTTTCATTATTCCCGATTCATTTGTCATTTTTGTAGTTGTTTCGTCTCCTGTTTCTTTGATGTGGCCAAAGCATCTCCATGTACGATTTATCTTGCTACGTTATTGTTTATCAGTTGTTATCTAAGGTTCTGAGCCATATAGGTTAGAATCGGGATGACTCCTTTTTATATATCATCATATTGGTCTGTTTGGACAAAAAAGGCAATACCCAACCCCATCTTTTACTACTTATAGTAACACTTGGTTATATAAAGGTTATATAAAAGCATTGAAAGTATATAAGAAGGTTCATAGTTTTTTTAGAGATTTATAAGATTATTTAATTAAGTGTGATATACATATTATCATCACCACTTTATAAAGCTTCTAGTAACCGTTACAGTGTTATAACCGATAACATATTCTATGAATTTTGGCGAGCATTTTGTAACCAGATTTTTATATGCACTTAAGTAACATTTAGTGCCTTCAAATTACCCTTATAAACCATAATGACAACTATCAAAAGATCTCACAAATGGCTTTTTAGGTTAGGTCATTTTTCTATATATCACAAGTTTTATAACAACACTTTCACTAACGTTATATCACTTAAGGGTATATAGTGTTACTTAAATTTATATAAGATGGGTGATTGAATAAAAATGTATTATTATTGGTTACTTAAAAGACCCCTTTAGTTGAAGATAACTTGTTCGCGTTTGCAGAAAAGAATTCCTGCAATAGAATTTTGATCTATACTTGTACGAAACTTTCACAAATAAAGTAGGTACATATTACACGTCTATTACTATTATTTTTGTTTTATTAAACGACCACGATAAAATGTCAATTAAGAATTTTAGAGTGAAAGTCAGGAAGCGAGACAAATAAATGTCCAAGAGAAAAGAAAGTTTTGGTAGCGAAATATCACCAGCACCGTTAGATACAAAATTTATAAGAATAACCGCAACAGATACAAAACTACATTTTATCACTAAAGGTGATTAAGTGGTAACGAAAACGTATCTGTTACCATTATTCATACATTCTGCGCTTACATACCGTCACTCACTTTTAAGGGGGCGTTATTGGCGCAAAATATTAGCGTCAAAATATAGCTCACGTTTTTCATTCAGTTTTCTTTTAATAATCGCTTTTTTAGCAAGATAACGTTTGATGTCGATTGCTAAACTGTTAAGGTAGTGTGGACAATAGTTTGTAAGGAGTAGATATCTAAAATAAATTTTATAATCGTAGTCGAACATCGCCAATTTTTAGAATTAACGTTTTCTAAAAAATAACCAAACTAAACATAATACAGTCATTTTACCACTGTTTAATAGCAAAATTTATCACAATGGATAAATGTTTTTGCTTACTTACTTAGTATTGATTGAAATAAAATAGATGTACACGGCGTTGAAATTTAAATATGGCAGCACAAAAATCAGTCATTTTTAGTTGAACGCTTTCTGCACCAGAAAGCGTTGGGTGGTAATATTCGCGGGACATTTAAAAGTAATATAACTTTCCTAATCTTTTAACTATTATTTAATAAATTCCCGAAGTAAATGTTGTTTTTGTTTACTTAAGAGCATGTGACGGTTAATTTTTGAATAAACTATTTCACTCTTAATTAGTCCTGATTAATTTCTTAAAACGAATATATATTTTAAATATTTTAATATAGTAATACTTTTCTTTTTCTTAAAACCAGCAAGAACAACCAATATTTTTAAAGATATTTAGCAGTTTTATATTCCCATTTTTGATTTCAACTACCTTAAATTATTCCTTGGCATTTAAAAATTAAAAATTTCAGTTAAACTTAAGATATTTTGAAAGTTCACGCATGTCTGGCAACACTGTGAGCAGAGAACTGCGATGCGATCAAATAATGTTTCTATTTACATTTTCAAATTTTAGTTTAAAGAAATTAATTTCGTTTTGCGGACCGTAGCGCCATCTTTAGGTGTTTATAGTTTCTGAAGCTTCCTATTATTAACACTGGCGGCGATAACGCGCCATTAAGCTGTTTAAGGAATTTTATAAAGAAAACATATATATTGCCGCTACTAAATTAAATACATTAAAGTTGCATATATAAACTTCGTTGCCGTAAGTTTGTGGTTACTATTATATAAATAAAAACGTTTATTGAAAAAACGTAAAAGCATTAATGTCAGGGGCTGTTTAGCGGCATAAATTAAAGCTAACTTTGCAAAAATATGAAGATTTAAGAAAACATAACCTTAATTTAATAAATCCATAATCGATCTCATGGGATCGCACTGCCATAAATGTTGAAGCCCTTAATGAAATAAGAAAAAAACTTAAACAATCAATGATAGGTATATTACATCTTGATTTACAAAAAATAAATTCCTAGAGTCCCTTTATACATATAAATCCCGAAATCGCTCTTTTGAAAATGAGAAAGGCTATAATTGTTTGTTTTGTTCTTCATTTGTTAAGCTCAATATGAAGAAAGCACTAAAAAATAACCTCGAAATTTCCTCATGACTTCTCAGAAGTAAATGAAAGTGTACCTATTAATAAAATGAGACAATGTTAATACCCAGTAAATTCCCCTTGGCAAACGATATATGAAACACAAATCCTCTATGGTTTATTATTACACATTATAATTCTTGTCACGTACGTGTACCTCAAATAGTACGCACTCGTTTGTTATGTGATGATTATGCACACAATGAACCGGTAATACATGACCGGGAAAGTCCTAGCAACGTTTTGTCTTTTAACCGATTTGTCGGTTTTAAATTCATTCGCTAATAAAAAAATCTACCGACTGACATAATTACTCCCCCGAACCTATTTGTATTGTTAAATAAAAAGCCATCTTTGATAATATATAATACATTAACATAAGTCAATTTTAGTTTTATATCGTTTTTTCTGTTGTGTGGATGTGTTTAATAATAATAATAATAATAAAAGTTCTTTAATCTCTGGTTGATAATTAAGATGGCCATGAAATTGAAACAAAGACTGTTTGGTTGGTTGATAAAACAAAAAAAATCTCACCTTCACCTGTTAATTATCCGATTATCTTTTTGCTTCATATGTTGATTGTTAGTGTCAAAAAAGTGGGTTTTGTTTAATATAGGTTAATACATGTCAATATATTTAATTTGTAAATGTAAGTGTCGGCGATCCTTGTATATATATATTTTAATCTTATTTATCAATTGTTTTGTTTTTTAAGGTAACCATGCACTGATAATTCGTTCGGTTTCCGTTTTTTTTAGGTTATATTGAATATTCGAAATCTCCCAATTTCTAGCTTGACTATTGGGATGTGCGGGTGCTGTACAGTCCGAATTTGTCTTTTCTATGTGTCATGGTCAGTGATGATGAAGACAAAAGAATCTATTTCTGACTATTTTTCCGCAAAAGACTTCTGCTGCCAATTACCCCAAAGAAATGTCAAAATAGCATATCACAAAAACGAAATTTAAGTTACTTGAAAAAGCTTGATACTTCTAGATTTAGATTCAATGATCATATGACCAGGCGCGTGCTGGCCCACCGGGATACCGGGAGTTTCCCGGTGGGCCTTTATAAAGTTGTCTCGAAGGGCCCTACGACACGGCTGAATTTAAATTAATAACAATTAACTCTGTTTAACTCGATCGCACCTGACGAACAGTGACGATTGAAACTTATCTTCTTAATGCAATAATGACTTATGAAACGAGTTTTTTATGCTATTTTTTTCTATTTTGCGTCTTTTATTCCCTTTTTAAATAAAAAAATTCGCAATTTTAAGATTTAGGGAATTTTATTGTAGTTGCAAACAAGTTGACAACACTGATGTGACATTTGAAAATTCAAATTTTTAGAATGAAGTATTTGTCAATTTTCTGATTTTTCATTTTTTTTTCAATGCTACCAACTTTTTGAAAAAGTTGGGCTATTTACGCACTGCTTTGGGTGCTTTAACAGCTTTATTATAGACGCAAAATAGAAAAAGTTATTAAGAGTGCTGCAGCAATTATGGATGGCAAAAATAGATTGGGATGACCATGTTTCGGAGGCACTGATCAATAACCTAAATTTGTTCAAGTTAGAACTTCCTAAATTTTCAAATTTAAAATTGTCTAGATGTATTAGTTTAGGCTCGGCCGTCAGAAAAAACTTCATGCATTCTCGGATGCGTCTGGAATTGGTTACAGTGCTGTAGCGTATTTTAAAAGTTCAATATTCTGACAGTTATAACCGAGTTTTCTTGATGTTCGGGAAAACTAGAGTTGTACAGTTGCGGCCGAAAAATTCGCAACGGTCTATTGCGACTGCGTAATCTCGATTTTTTAATTCTCATAAGAGACGTCACATTTATTCATCTGAAATATCATAAATGGCATACAAGCCAGATTCATTCGATGTGAATATCAGAAAAATGTGCAAATTACCGTTGAAGATTTTTCCGCCGAACTGTACCTCTCAAAACAATCTCCACCCCACGTTTGGAATTGTGCGGTGCTGTTTTAGCAGCAGAATTGGTGCAAAGTCTCATTGATGCTTTGAAGAAGCAGATCAAGTTTGACGATACGATCGTTTGGAACGTTCTCAGACTGCAAGACATTTGTGAGTAACCGAGTAGCTTTCATTCAAGATATCATCGCTCCTTCGTCATGACGAATACCATGGTATTACGTTCCATTTCCAGATAATCCGACTGATAGTGCCTCACGCCGACTTTTGCCCTACCAATTGCTAAATTATACTTTGTAGTAGAAGAGACCTCCATGCCTCTCTCATTTCTCAGACTCGTGGCCACAACAACCTTCATTTGCTGCAAGTTCTTCTCCGCAAGAGGAACGTAAAATTGTACTGACAGTTACTAAGGGAATATTTTCCCGGTCACTAAAATTGACCCAGCACGCGCTTGCATATGACCGATCTTACTAGAATCTATATAGTCGAACTTGTAAGCAGTGTCAACACAGAAGATATGTTTTACTCACATATCCGAGAAAAGTATATGTCTTCGAACTCTTCTCGGCTATAAAAAAATTTAGAATCGAAATCTGCGACCCTTGCCCAGTACGGTGGCAAAATGAAATGTATTCGATTCTGTGCAAAAATATTTAGTATCCATGTATGAGCAAAGAGTAATTCCATCAAAGGTGCCTTTGGAATTCTGAACTCATGTGTATTATAACATCAGAAGATTGTACAAAATTATCAGGGACGTTTGACAGTGTCAGTTGTTATTAATTTGATATAATTTTCTGGTGTTAGAATACACATGAGTTTAAAATTCCAAGGCACCTTTGATAGAGGTAATATATCAACACGTTTGATTTTGACAACCACTATCGTTGATGTGTAGGATGTTGAGCTTCGATAATATGACCGATCCTACTAGAATTTAGTCAAATCTGGGGGAATTTCATTTTAGGGAGTAGTTTTAAGATGCCAAACATTGTATTGATACGAGGCCTGCGTTCTACTTCCTTATCCGAGAGGAACTGGTGTTGTTATTGATTATGTTTACTAATTTGTATTTAGTTTACTATTGCATTTTTTGTTTATTAAGAATACATTACAAAAGCAACGCGTACATTGGACGTAATCGTTGCAACTGTTTAGTAATTTATAGTCAAACAACTACGAATCGGTATCAGGGTTGCAGTCACGCGTCTCACTGTAGGTTTTGTTGATTTTCATTTGTTTTGGTTAATTAATGTAATCTTAATTGTAAACTTTTAAGATCTTGGGAATTACAATATAACCTAATGTTCTTTCTCTTTAGAAACACACACTCTACAATGCAAATGTTGAAACATAAGTATTTGCAAATATTGAGAAACGTTAAATAAACAAATCTTAATCAGCACTTTTGCATCATGAAAGTCAGGAAACATGAACGAAAATATTTATTTCATTCACATAACAGTGTTAACGAACTCTATTAATTGTATTAATCACAGTCAGCCATGTCTCGGCATGCAAATGAGAATCGCGGCTAGACGTGTTTGTTTTTTAAAGTGACATTATTGAGCAATTCTTGTTCTATAATAAAATAACGATGCTACCATGAGTAAATATGGACTAATAAATAATTATTTATTAAATAATATAACGGTTTTTAATTATTTCTAAAACAGACCACAAAAACGGGCCATTATTTTTGAAAAGGGCGGGATTTTTAGAATATTACCTTAACCTTCAATTTTTTATTTCGTGCCAACTATAAATTTTTATTTTAATAAAGCGAAACAGTAAATACAAACTAGAAATTAGTAATCTAACGAATATATTCTTTATTGCTTCCGCATTTCATGGTATAAGCAGGAAACCGGAAATAGCAAAACTTGTTTTTATTGAATATTTATAATTTCTATTTTTGCTGAAACTAGAAAATGTTACGTAGGCTTTGCACATCGCGGCCTACTCTGGAATTTTCTTTAGTAAGTATACGGTGTTTGCATTTTTTTTAATCGTAGCCTGCTGGATTTTTGCAGTTTATTAAAATATTGAAATATCGTCCATCTTTTTTTTGTATAGAACACAAGTTATAATTTATAACAGAGATAAGCAGTGGGGATATAGTTGGAGAACATAACATTAGTATAAAAATATCCATCAACACAACTAAACCTGTAGTTGTAGAGGGCGCTACCTTATATGTCCAAAATTAAAACGCCCCGGTTTGTAGCAAGTTTATTTTCGGTAAGGAATGGTATAAGCCATGTACAGTGTGAACGCCGGCTGTGGAATACTCCATATAAAATGTTTTTGGTTTATCCAAGATCGAAATCCGTGGACAGACAAATCATTTTACATTATTTTTAACCCCCACCCCGCTTTTCTGCAATGACGTCATAATATTTTTTAAAATGGCAACCCCATACTTTTCTTGCTAATTCTGGTTCTCTTGGAGATTCTGCATAAGGCAGCATGAGATTTCATGATCTGGCGTGATATTTTATAAGATTATGAACGTCAAAATAAAATAATATTGAAACTTAATAAACAATAAATAATATAACAAAATTAAAAACAAAAACAACTTCTTGACATAAAGCCAGCCTGATTTCGTTTCAAATTCTTTCCTTTAAGGTATTAATAGAATTTCAAAATCTAGAAAATCTAGGCGTGTAAGGTCAGGTGATCGTGCTGGCCACTTAATTGCTTTATGCAGAATTTCCAGGAGAACGAGAATTTGGGAGGGGGTACAAAGTACTATTTAAAAAATATGACAAAAAAATTTAAAAAATTCTCATTGCAGAAGAGGAGGGTGAGAGTGAGAAACATTTTTTAATGTAAAAACGATAAGCCGACAAAAATTAAGAATTACCTCTCCCAGGATTTCGGCCTCAGATAAGCAGATACTCTTTTATTTAGAATATTCCGCAGTGGGCGTTCGCACTGTATATTATTAGATGGCATAAAATTCTTTATGCACTGGCTTAGATGTGGAACATCAGAATAACTAAAGTTTCGTTATTTACCTAAGCATGCTAGATAATTTTGCTTTATTAATTGAAATAACCAGAATTGAAAGTCTACTACCGTAAATCTTTTTTAAGGTATTTTTTTGAAAATTCTCTTGTAATTAAAAAAATCGATGACGTCATTACTCTCACGCCGATGTAATAAATACAAGATTTTAAGACAGAGAATTTTATGCCATTTAATAATTTATACGATTTATAATATTTCTGACAGAATATAAACCGGGGCGTTTTAAATCAGACACAGCGCGTTCCCCGGAACCCGGCCCCGCGCTTTAGACGGCCCCGCTCTTTATTAGGCGCCACGTTACAATTTACAAATACACGCGCTTTCTCTGCTGCTGTAGTCACAACCATATTTTCGTGTCACTTAACGACTGGCAAAGCAAGCTCCTACCATTCAACCTACGTAAATATTGATGACGTGATTTAAAACAAAGAAACCGTAACTAATTTTAACTAACCACTTTCAAAATGATATTTTGCAAATGTAACAGTTAAACCTAAACGTAGTGTTCGTGCACTTGTGCTTCAAAAAGTTGCACAAAATACTGACCCTTTTAGGCTCTCTAAAAATAATTCGACTTGATAATAATAAAATTTGGAACAATTACAGAATTCCCCCGTTAAATATTTTATGAACAAATTGGTGAAATTTTAACGGAAATTTTATAGTGATTCCGAATATGTACATCTTTTTGGGGGCAAACTCCACAACTAAGTTTGAAAATTGGTTGCTACCAACCTAACCCCCACAAAAGCCACTACCTAACCAAGACGATATGCAATAACAAATTCGAGTTTTTTCAACCTAACCTAACTTTACTTAATCTAAACTATCCTAACTTAACCTAATCTAAACTAAACCTAACCTAACTAAATTGTGTAATTGTAAATTAGACAATTTGGCAATCGTAGAAACTTAATATTTAAGTATTATTCATTTCCATGGAGCTTCAGCATTTTTTATTTTTGATCCCCAAATTTGGGGCATCCACCCCAAGAATGATTTACATATTCAGAATTAGCATTTTTTGGGGCAAACGCCCTTAAGCTTCCAAAATTGCTTGCTACCAGCCTAACCTCCACAAAAACGCCACTCCTAACCAAAACGCTATGCAAAGGCAAATTTGAATTTTTCTCAACCTAACCTAACCTAAAAATCGCAAAAGAAAGATTAGTAATTTATAATAACTCTACTGACATAAAGTCAACTGCAGTACCTTCTATTGTATGTGTAATACAAGTCTGGTCATGGGCGCCATTTTGTGTCAGCGGGAAATTTTAATTTAGGGTTTTTAGACTTAACGGGCAACCCTTATGTTGCCGACACTTCATCCTTGCTGTTACGAAATGTCAACTGTCGCATTGATACATATTTGTTATTTGCACATTTTTCTGTTTGAAGGTGGTTTACGGTCTTTAATCACCATTGCTTTTTATTAATTCCTGCTTTCATTAATAAAAAAACAATCTTTTTAGAGCTACAGCCAATAAAACAATACACTAAGGTAGGATAATTTAATATTTTTGAAATGACAACATAACCTACTTGACAGTTGACATTTCGTAACAGCAAGAATGAAGTGTCACCAACATCAGGGCCGCGCGATAGGTTTAAACACCCCACATTTAAATTTTCCGCTGACACAAAATGGCGCCAATGACCAGACTTGTACTACACAGACAATAGAAGGTACTCCAGCCTTTACACTGACATCGAGTCACTACATCTAGTTACCTAGGCCAGCTGGTCGATCAGAGTAACGCAAACCGCCGCCATATTGGGGCAAACGAAGCACGAAATTGTTCATTATTTGTTCTGTATTGATTTTAATCAAATCCATGTTTACTTTAAATGGTTCTTCTTATTCTGAAAGATTAAACCTCTAATATGTCAAACACATAAAACGTGGTTTTAACGTGTCCATTATTAAAAAATCAACCTTCTCTGCCCCAAGATGGCGGCGGTTTGCGGTACTCTGATCGACCAGCTGGCCTAGGTGACTAGATGCAGTGATTTTACACTGACAAGTAAGCCACCGCCATCTATTGTCAGTTCGTAATTCGATGTAATAGTTTCTCCCGAAAATAAATTTTCATTTCTGATTAAATCCCATCATAGGGCCTCTAACCAAAAAGATGCAGAGCAGAAGATCTCTACCAATATTAACTGTTAATGCCCTTACAATAAAATTCAGGAAAGTTATCCTTTTCTGTTTATTGATAAATATGGATAGGCTTTTTGCCATTCAGAGTAGGAAAGAGAGCTCTCAGGCGCGATGGTAGTCGCGATAATCCCACAGCCTTCTGAATTAAATACTCCCTCTGTTTATATTTTCAAATTCGTAATTCTTATATTAGTATAGAAGGCTTTGTTCGAACTTCCTATGCTTTGTTTTTGCAACTCTCTTTTACATTTGTAAGGGTCATAATAACTCCACGCAGGTTATTTAATTCAGAAGGCCGTGAAAGTTTCAACACATGGCGACCTCTAGCGGAAGAATACAAAATCGCATGAAAAACAAATTCAGTTTTGCGCACATGATAATCGTCTCTTATGTTTGTCATTGCCAGACAAGTCTAAACAAGTAATGGTGTGTGCCCAAACTTTTGTTTGTTAATCTAAGTATGCCAATTTTTGTTTTTATTATTATCTTTTGTTATGGATCTTGAATTTTGATTTTGGTAAAAAATCAAAGAAAAAATGTTATTGATGGGATGTATTATAAAAATTGGTCTTTGCGTGTTCAATCTTGATATTTTATAGTCGATTTGCTATGAGATATTAATCTTGTACCTACGTGCCGGAGCTTTTGAATTTTGACCAAGGTGCATTAGTTATGGTTTTGCCAAATAATGTACTTTCCTACAAGAAATCTAAAGTTAGACAACAAGCTTTGATGGCCACTTTTATCTTCAGCCTTACACGTGGCCAAATTATTAAGACGGTATCAAGACTAGTAGTTTCGGCTATATGCGAAGAAGTATTAACTTTAAAACGGCCCAAGAGGTTAAAATTGTAAAATTCTTCCAAAGCCTCAATCCTATCGCGAGCCTATTCCAATGCACTGATGTCCGCTCAACCCCAACAGTTTTTGACATACCAGACAAGACTCAGCAAAATATGGAAACTATTCAAAGCTACCTTTCTCATGGCAAACCAAGTTCTTGTTTGTTTTGCAAAAGCGTAAATATAAAAAAGACGAAAACATTTCACGAGTGTTTCTAAATTGGTCTAGACTTATTTAAGAATACCGTGTTTACTCGCAATTGCAATTACATCTACAAAAATATTAATAGTAGGACTGGATGAGTACAAAAACAAAAACAGCAGATAAGAGATTCTAAAATTATAGTTTTTCATTGAAATAGCTTGCAGTTTCAATAAGTAAATAAATAAAGTTGTTAGGATACAACAAAATAAAGTGTTCAAGTGTTTGCATTTTTCGTAAGATGCTTTATTGGGTGGTGAAAAATAGATCTCAAGTATCTTTTGCAAAATACATTGCAAAACTTATAACACATAAAAAATAGGAAAATCCGTTTGACATTGGTACTTTATATTGTTTATCAACATGATGGAGCCAATCTTCATTTTGCAAGTTCATCTACGGCTTGTATTGTTTTCCGCATTTTTTTTCTCCAAATTGAAGGTACCTAAAGCGACAGTTATTTTTTGCGATAGATAATAATGATTGATGATCTTATCCTTATCACTAGGTACTGGCTTGTTTATAAATATTCTTTTGTTAATTAAAAATGAAAAAAATGGAATCGCTTCACATTTTAAAAACATAAGCATAGAGTATGATTAATTGTTTTTTTTCATACGGAAGTGCATACTGTGATAAGGACTCTTTTATGAAGCAGACTCCATGCATAATTCAATTTTAACATCAATTAACTTTTGTCATCAATACAACTAGGATATCTTTTGTTCGAAAAATCGAAACAATTACCAAAATCATGTTAGAAACTTAATTCTTTTCCACCACCAAGCAAAAAAATAAAAAACAAAGACTTACTGAATACAGTCAGGCCAAACATGATCCCAAAGCCGATGAAGATGGCTAAATAACGCTTCAATCCGCCAGTCTGATCCTTTTGTAAGATTTCGAAGAACACCACATACAAAAGCGTGCCTGTTGCCAATCCTTGCAGGATCATGGAAACCAGGGCAGTTGATTCTTGTTCGTCTGCACTAACGGCGATACCAATACCAATTCCCAATGGACTTACAACGGAAAACGTGAACACATATATCACAGTTAACAAGGTTTTTGTCTTGGTTGAAACCAATTCAACACCAATGCAAAAAGCTATAACGAACTTATGGGCAGCTACCGCTCCAAACATATACCATACCATGGAGCTGGATGATTCCAAACCGACCGCTAATCCTTCAAAAAGTTCATGAACCGATAAAGCAAGAACGACTAAGAGTCCTCTGAGACTCTTAACTACAGAATCATCTTCTACAATAATATGACTGTGCCCGGCATGTTTATGTAAATGAGGAGGATGATCGGTAGTTATTTTACAGCTAGTATCTTTTCCTTGTTCTTCATCGCATTTGACTAGATTTGCCGAAGAGTTAGAGCTTACTTCTGTTGATTCCCCATCATTAACACTCATCTCGCCTCTTCTAATCGATAAAGATCTTCTTAATGCATTCATTTCTTGTTTAGCTTCTCTTCTATGAAGATAAACATGCACACATTCTTCTACAAAATACATTATGAAGAAACCAATACACATGAGAAGTTCGGAAAAGTGTATCTTGGTATCAGGAAAAAGGCCCTTTTCGATTAAATCTTCTATATGCTCAGCAACCTCAGGAAGCAGATGTAGGAAGGTCGTACACATCAAAACTCCACCACCAAAACATAACAGGAGTGACACCACTTCTTTGTTTTTGGTATCGGTTTCCCAGTCGAACCATTTGGAAAGTTTGATGGGTAGGATCCCCATTAGGAAAGAAGCGGTAAATAGGCAACCCATGGCTACGGCTTTCGCTGTTACGGTTTCGGAAGAGTTGATGTCGTCGGATGATCGAACGAAAGGGTCGACTTCGTCTTCTAAGATGTATTCTTTGAGGAATTCGGCCATTTTTGATGGGTTTTCTAACTGAAAAGTAAATTAAAGAAAGTGTTAATGATGTTTTTTAATTAAATGATACTGAGATGTGTAAGCGCACCATCATGCACAAACCTCTTCAATTTAAAATTCCACATTTTCGTAAATATTTAAGCTGATAAAAGATTAAACAATAAAAATGTCTTATTTTATTCCAAGATTACGTTTATTGCGCTTGATTTCTTAACGAATCCATTAAAGGTCTCTGTTTATAGTCTGTAATTCCGGCCAACTATTTATAAATAAACTGCCACAATAAAAGTATAATTAAATGTTCTATATGGATCATTCCCAAGAGCAGGAAAATATTTGTCATGATCGTTGATAACTTATTTTTAAGGTTTTTGGATTGTTGCCAATAGCAGTATTTGTTTCGTCCTGTTTAAAAAAAGCTTTAAAAGGCTCTTCCCTAATATACAGTGGCGAGAAGCCTTTTAATTTGTAATCATTGGAAATTTATGACTTGAATCGGCTCTTTTTCTTATCGATTTTTTGTTTGCTTCAATTATTACCTACGCTCTAAATTTAATAATAATTAAATCAATCTTATATTGTCAAGTAATTTGTTGTTTTGTGTGATATTTGCTTTCGGATTTGAATGTTTACATTATAAAGATAGCATTGATTCAACACTGTATAAAAATAGAATTTGTTCCTGTTTATTCAGTTGTATAGAACTGTTTTGTTAATTTAATGATAAGCTATATTTGCAAAAACAATTATCAACGAAGATATAATTAAACATCTCAACATATAAGCCTGTCAATATCATCTAACGTAGACTGACATTTCTTGAAAGTATAGACTTGAAATAAAAGACCTTTCTCAAGTTCATAGTTCATAGGCTTACGTTCACAGCTAGAAAATAATTCCGTTTTTGTACCCAAAAGACATTTAGCAGCCTCCAAAGCATTTAAAAACCTTTAAACCGAGTCGGGGGCAATTGAACGTCCATAACTCTAATAATCTATATAATGATTGGCTTGAGTCAGTTGGAGGTATGTTAGCTACAGTAGAGCAGATCGGGCTGGCTGCTAATTCGGGAACATAACTTGTTGAAATATATACCTTCGTTTCATAGCAAGATTTCTGAATACCCTCCTGTGTAAAACAGAAGTAATTCGTCTTAGCCAAACTTAATTCTCAGGCTGGAATATCTTCCCGTCATGTATTAGGTGACAGTTATACCCCAATAAAAATTTTAAAGATGTAAACAGATTGAATTAATATAGCCTTCATATCATTTCTCACGGCCAAGATTCAGTTTGCAGACGAAAATTCATAGACATATCGTCAAGAAAAAAAGTTATTGAGCTTCTTTTAGATAAAAAGCACATATAAAAGCTATTTTGAGGTAATTTATTAGTCTAGGACAACTCCATATTCCCTTGTTCGTTTAGGATTTTTTGTGTTCTAGTTAAACCGTTAAGACTTGTTTATAAAAACATTATGATAAGAAAACTGAGCATAAATATTGTTCAACCTAAACTCTATTGAGATAATATTGGCGCAATCAATTGTTAGAGTTGTAGTTTTTATTCAATTCAATGAAGTGACAAAATAATCATTTATGATTATTTTATTCAACGAATCAAATTAAACAAAAACCTCTTCTCATTTGTGAGTTTTTCTTTAATGAAACGAATATAACAAGTGAGTGGCGCCCATATTTCTATTGTCACCTAATATCTCCAGATTCCGCTTTGCAATAAAAGCTTAAGAAACCAGTACCTACCAACCTGAGCTACAATTTGATTAATGAGAGATCTCAACTGGAGCAATAAGATATAACCGTAAGTATCTTTAGTGAAATCTTGAGCATTTTAGTTGAACAATTTTATGTAATGATGGAGTTGTTTACTTTATAATGGAATTTGTGAGTTTCAAAATCTTAGAGTTCTTTGCTTCTTACATTGGCACCCAACAGGTGTAGCCTTAATTAATTTTGTTTATAAGATTTTGGCGAGAAAAGACCTTTTACAGTGCCATAGAAGACATACTCTCAGTTGGAGGTCAGAAAAGCTCAGGAATGGTGTCTACAGGTTTTCTAACACAAAATTACTCTCCTGGAGTTTATGGAATTAGAGTGGAGTGGGAGTAGATCAGATAGCAGCATTTTTTTAAATTACGTGTGGGTTCGTTTGCAGTACTAATGAAAAAAGAACAGGGGTGAGAGGAATACGATTGTAGTCATGGAGGAGGAACGCTTTTTATGAGGGGCACTCGTAACCGTTAATCGGGCAGAATTATGGCGTAAAAAGAGATGTATATGTTACGCTCGAACATCGAAAACGCTCAGTGAGCGAAAAATGCAACCAAAACGTGTTGTGGACGGTGGTAAACAACCAAACACCGAAATCGATGAAGATAATTTTTTTGTTTCTGAGCGTTCTACAACGTCCAAAACGCCTTCTGGCCATTTCTCCATTGAACACTATGCGTCGTGATCAATAAAAACGACCACAAGCCGAGAAATTATTTGATCTCGGTGTTTGCTCGTATATCCACAATCCACATTGTCCTAGGTCCGGGTCATCGTTTGCTGGACAAGAGGCTCATCTCTTCGGAGAAGGAACTCGACGTACGAGCACGTTTATAGCTCCGGTACTAGACTGGAGATCTAATGGAGGATGCATAGGTAACCTCGCTCCCACCAGTGTGTCCTGGTAGCAATTGCATTAATTGCGCGCTAATTGAGCGTATTTCAATTAGTGACTCTGAAAGAGGGTCCGTGGTCATAAATCAAGAGGAGGTGAGCCAAGTTAATAAAATATGTCGTAAACTGGATTGGTTATTTTTTTATGATTGTTCGACACATTGTCCAGAAGACGTTGTGGTTATTTTTTTCGCTCACTGAACGTTATAGGTGTTTGAGCGTAACATATATAAAAATGAAGTTTTGCTGCTTAAATCTATAATTTGGTTTCAAATAATTACATTAACAATGGCTAGTTCTTGAGAAAATTGAGATCACAAAATAAAAAGATTGAGCAGAGTCTTACTCGCGGCTGCATATCTGACGTTCATCAGTAGCAAGTATAAAAGTCGTTTGAAAAGAAAGGACATAATATTAAGTAAATTAAGGAATGAGATGTACAAACAGATAAATGAACAAAGTCATTCGGAGCAATAAAAGAGAAGAAATTCTTGGGAAATCTAAATTCAATTCAACAGATAGGTAATGGATTGCGATATTTCTCACGGTACATGATTTTGAAAGCTGTATCTTCTAAGAAATCGAAATTACGAAACCACGGCTAATTTGCTTATGATGGAGTGGAGTGATTGAACGTTTATCCTAAAGGTCTTGACCTTGACGTGAGCTTGCTATTTTCAAATGCTTAAGAATTCTGATCTCAAGTGTCTAATCACTTATTCTTAAAGTCTATAAAGCGCTTATCTCAAACTCTTTAAAATCTTGGTTTACTAACATCTAAGATCAGAGATCAATGGTTCTAAAGTTCTGGCCTTAAAATATTTTAAAGGGTCTCAAAATCTTCAAGTTACTAATCTAAGAAACCTCTAGTTACTTTAAGACTAGATCAATGGTTCTAAAGTTCTGGCCTTAAAATATTTTAAAGGGTCTCAAAATCTTCAAGTTACTAATCTAAGAAACCTTTAGTTACTTTAGATTCTAACCATACACGTCTTTTGAGATACGATCCTCCAAGTTACTAGGTCTTCATCTATAGAATTTAGGTACCTAGTCTTTAGGCATCTAGGCTCTCCATGTTGGAATTTTCAATCCAGCTGATTCCAAATATTTTAAAATACTGCCTGTAATTGTTTCTAAAGATAATATTTTATTATATTTTTTAAATGTCATCAAAAAACAATTGTATGTTAAAACACCCTGTATAGTATTGCATTTTCGAATAACCCGTTTTTCTCTGATTCTAAATATATATAATGTTATATAAATCTATTACTATTAATACTTTCTGACATATTTGACTTTAAAGAAGTAAAAATCCTCTACTGAAAGAGCAGTGTGCTGTATTTGTGAAAATGTGGTTAAACTGAAAATAACAAGGTAGGCTATGTTTAGGCTACAATTAGTCTACTTTTTATTGAGATATAAAAACACGTTTAATCAAAATAAGGCTGAAATAGTTATTTATGACGCTTAAAACTAAAAACGCTAAAATTTTTCGGACGAATGCCTGAGTCGCAGGCCGAGCAAATGCGAGTCCGGCGGACGCATAAGTCCGAAAGAAATGTTTTCGCCCGTGTGTCATACATTATTTTTTATTCGATTGTAATCAACTTTAAAGAATAATTTCGTATTTATAAGTAAAAAATATCCCACAAGTTATTTCGTCTAGTCACCTTCGACAAGCATATTTTACCACAGATAAAAAAATAAATGAATATATTACAAAGCTGTCATAATTCTTCTTCTTTCGGTGTGTGTTTTGGCTTACATTTACTTTTAAAAACTCTTATAAGTTACTTAATATTTTATATAATATTTATGATTATAAAGGATTTATATAAAAAACCTAAAATAAGATTTCTTACAGAAAGTTAGCTCCTTTTATGGCACGCATCGCTACCTACTTTACCGGCAATCATGTGACAAGATGAGGTTACAATGCTCAACAAACATAAATAAAATGAAGAAAACCTAATTAAAACGCAGTTTTAATTCATGTAAGTACTTTTTAATTTAATACTTGATAAGAAATTAAAATGTAGATAATACCTGTAAACCTTATACAGCGTCTTAAACAAGTGCCCGAAAAAAGTCCAGGCCAAGACCGTAATCAAAAAAACAAATGAAATCTACTCGTTTGATGAAAAGATTAATTTTACGTTCAAATGTTCTAAACCCTAAAACATGATTTTACGTACAATCGAATAAAAAAAGTTTTTTTAGTTTTGTCACATTTTGAAAAGCATAGCCAACTGCTCTTTCTACTGCTCGATCAAATATGTCAAAAAGTATTAATGATAGACTTAAAATCAGAGGAAAGGGGACTATTTGAAAATGCAATATTATGCAGGGTGTTCCATTTGAAAAATATATCTATGTATATTCTGTATCGTGTGACCTCTACATGCAATTGTTTTTATCTTCTATCTTTTAAATACTTAAAGTGCAAAAACTCCTTATAGCTTCTAAAATTCTAGTACATTAATCTTTAAAATGTTGGTTGCGTTTCTAAAGACTATGATCTCAAAGGTTCTGAAATAAAGATTTTAAAGTTTCTATATCTCTACGGTCTAGAAAATTCTGAACTTAGTTGTTGAGATTTTAAGCTTGCTAAAACACAAATCCCATTATCTAAAATTCATAAAACTGGAAACCGGTTCCATAGTCTTTAAAAACTGCATCTCAAAGTTTGTAAAATTCTACTCTTGAATCTCTAAATATGGGTGTTAAAGATTTTTGTGTCTAAAGCTCCAGTTCTAATTCTTTTAATCCCTTTTTTCTCCCCAAATCCCCAAATGCATTTAACTATTTAAGATTCCTTCAAGTTATGCATTTCTAAGAATATTAATGATACAGCCAACATAATCGTCGCCTAAGCGTCAGTTAAACAGTTGTAGATAGGGACTAAGAAACAATAGAAAAATCTTTTAAAGCTTTTATAACGGTTCGTACTTATTTTGCATTTGAATCTCTTTGGGAAAAGAATAAAATTCTAGTTCTAATGTTGAGAAATCAGCACTATCAACAAAACTAAAATTACATATTTTAGAAAACTGTCTGTAATGTGTCACGAGCCATATCGGAGGAAAAGCATTAGAGCGTTAAAAGAATGATAAGTCAATCTTAGAGAAAGCAAACCTGTAGTCTTTTGGGGTCGATGTAATAATATGCCACTAAGCACGGGTGTATCCTTAAACTTCTTATCACGTACTCATTTACTTATACCCACTAGAAATTTAAAAAAATATGTTAATGGAGCAATTATACCTATTACTAATATTTTTGTTACTTTCAAACAAAAACATTATCAAAACCTATAATCCAACATTTTTTTAATTACAGTTGGTACAGCGATTGTAAATACCCTTCATGTGCGATATATCGAACAGTTAATACAAACCAGAAAATGGATAAAAGTCAAAACAGTAAAATTGCAAAAGTAAAGGATGAAAATTAAAAACACCAAAACGGTGCTATAGGTAACAGTATAGTAGAGGTGGTCCTCATTTGAAAGTCAAGCCAATGCACACTAGATCAAAAATGGTCTATGTCTGACGAGATTACTATCTACTACTTTTGGGATTTATTAAGTGGCATGAACTTCTGAAGTTAGGAGTCTCTAAACATTCGAAACTGAGACCTTTTGGTTTGAAAGGCAGATGGACAGTGGCGTAGCTAGCGCCTGTACGCGACGCAGGGGCGCCAGCCCCCTGACAGAGTAAAAAATAATATATATTAAATACTACCAGTGAAAAGTTGGTATGGAGTTTACTAATAAAATATAGCTTATGTTTTTAATCGATCATTTTTTTTTCATATGAGGGGCTACATTGCGCTGCCTTGCACAGGGGCGCCTCTGCAGATGGACATTAAAGTTTTTATTCGAATTATGTTTGGCATTTAATGGTATGCTAATTCAAATTGTTTTTATTGTAAGAGGCGAATAACCGTTGCCAAACATGTTTATGAATGTATTATTACAAATAAGATGAGAGCACTCGAATGCCTGTTGATTTCCATTGCACTAACACTTCCGGCGCCTTCTTATAACCTTTTAAATAAACAATAATCAATGAATTGAATTAATTAATCTGATTGATATGTTATTCTAATTGAAACAATTATGGAATTTGCATTGTTTATTTATTGTATAAAGAGTTAACCTTCTTTGAAGTGCGCTGATAAATTTTGTGATGTATACATTGTTGAACAAGTGGGTAGTGAGCTTCAGCTGTTTAATCTAACTGTTTATATATTACACATTATTTAATATAATCATTTTTGGATGCTGGTGGAGGATATCTGTTTGAGAATCGTAAAGCAGTAGTCATTCTAAATTCGAATTGACTAACAATCTATGTAAGTTAGTTGATTTAAAAAGTAAGATGGTTTCTAAAAATCTCATGCACAGGTACTGTTAAGATCGAGGTTATGCTAAATAAAAATAATTTAGATACGTTCGATATCACAAATTAATTCTACTCGGTCAAGGTTATGTTGCGAAGACAACCTCTCCGTTCGGTCGTTGTTTGTAGTGGCCGAAATCCTCTGATGAAAACGTTTGAACTCAAGTACACATGCGGGCAAAGATATTCCACAAACTAATATGAAACATGAAAGATTGGTTACCCGTTACTAGTAACAGTTACCTGTAAGTTCTATAAATTCTCTAAATTCTTTAAATTGTCCAAATCTTTTTAGTTCTCTAAATTCTTTAAATTACTTCAGTCCTCTAAATTCCATAACTACTATATACCCTGGAAATCCTCTAATCTCTAAATTTTCTATTCTTGAGATTTTGCTAAACTCTTTTATTAATCTGAATCTCTGAATTCTTTAAAATATATGTATAAGGTCTCTAAATTCCACAAATTACCTTTTTCTTAATTCTCTAAATTTTCTGAGTTCTCTAAATCTCCCGAAATTCCATAAATTCTATAAATCCTCCAAATCTTTTAAATTCTTTAAATCGTCTAAATCTTCTTAGTTCTCTAAATTCTTTAAACTACTTCAGTTCTCTTAAATTCCATAACTACTATATACCCTGGAAATCCTCTAATTTCTATAAATTGTTTAAATCATCTTGATTCTCTAAATTTTCTAAATTCTTGACATTTTGCTAAACTGTCTAAATTATTTAAAATATAACTTCTCTAAATTCCATAAATTGTCTAGATTTTATAAATTCTCTAAATTTTCTGTATTCTCCAAATCCTCTAAATCTCCACAGTCCTCTAAATTACTCGATGAAAATGAGCTGTGCAAGATTTCCGCCCATTTGATCTGACAACTGCCAAAATTCCCTTTAAACATCAGATTTGAATTCAGCGACCGGAAAACGCATTGTAATAAAAGAATTTTCCTAAATCTGAAGTGACCTGAAAAATCTAACTTTCGCAACATAACAACTACACTACGGCATATATCCTAGAATTCTTCTAAATTGTCTAGATCTTCTTATTTCTGCAAATTCCCCGAATCACTTAAGTTTTCTAAATCCCATAAATACTACAGATCCTGAAATCTTCGAGATCCTCTAATCTGTTTAAATCTAATTAATTCGCTAGATACTCCAAATATTCTAAATTATACAGATCCTCCAAAATCTTTTTAAATTATTTAAAATATAACTTCTCTAAATTCCATAAATTGTCTAGATTTTATAAATTAGTCTCTAAAATTTCTGTATTCTCCAAATCCTCTAAATCTCCGCAGTCCTCTAAATTACTCGATGAAAATGAGCTGTGCAAGATTTCCGCCCATTTGATCTGACAACTGCCAAAATTCCATTTAAACATCAGCTTTGAATTCAGCGACCCGAAAACGCATTGTAATAAAAGAATCTTCCTGAATCTGAAGTGACCTGAAAAATCTAACTTTCGCAACATAACGACTACACTACGGCATGTATCCTAGAATTCTTCTAAATTGTCTAGATCTTCTTATTTCTGCAAATTCCCCGAGTCACTTAAGTTTTCTAAATCCCATAAATACTACAGATCCTGAAATGCTCGAGATCCTCTAATCTGTTTAAATCTAATTAATTCGCTAGATACTCCAAATATTCTAAATTATACAGATCCTCCAAAATCTATAAGTTCTCTAAATTCTCCAAATTGCTTAATTTTATTATCTCTTTAATTCTGCAAGTCTTATAACCCATCTTATCCCTCAAATTCCATATATTCTATAAATCTTGTAAATCCGCTACATCTGCTAAATCCTCTAAAATCTCCAAATCTTCTCAATTATAAAAATTTCTCAATTTTCTAAATTCTCTTAATACTTTAGGTTTTCTAAATTCTCTAGATTGTCAAAATCGTCGTAATTCTTCAAATCCACTAAACATCTAAATTCTCCAAATTCATTAAAATCTATAAGTTTCTCTAAGTTCGTTAAATACTACCACTTGAAGTTCTCGAAATTGTCTAAATCTTCTTAATTTCTAATTTTCTAAATTCTACAGATTCTCTAAATTATTTCCAATGATTAAGTTTTTTAAATTCTTTAAATTGTCTAATAAATTCTTTTAATTCTTTAAATGCTCTTAATCCCCCCAATTCCATAATCACTGTAAATTTCCGGAATATTCTAAATCCGCTGAATCCTAAATGCATCAACTTCTTAATTCTGCAAATTCTGGTAATTCACTAAATTGTATAAGATTTATAAGTTCTTTAAAATATCCAAATTGTCTAAATATTTTTAATTCTCTATATGTTCTAAATCCCCCAGTTCCATAAATAGTGTAAATTCTTGAAATACTCTAAATCCGCTGAATCCTAAATGCTCCAAGATTTTAATTCTGTAAACTGTAGCAATTCACTAAATTCTATAAGTTTCTTAAATTCTATAGATTCTCTAAATTCTTTAAGATTTATAAGTTCTTTAAAATCTCCAAATTGTCTAAATCTTTTTGATACCCTATATGCTCTAAATCCCCCAGTTCCATAAATACTGTAAATTCTTGAAATACTCTAAATCCGCTGAATCCTAAATGCTCCAACTTTTTAATTCTGTAAATTCTAGCAATTCAATAAACTCTATAAGTTTCTTAATTCTATAGATTCTCTAAATTATTTAAGAATTATAAGTTCTTTAAAATCCCCAAATGGTCTAAATCTTTTTACTTTTCTATATGCTCTAAATCCCCCAATTCCATAAATACTGTAAATTCTTGAAATACTCTAAATCCGCTGAATCCTAAATGCTCCAACTTTTTAATTCTGTAAATTCTAGCAATTCACTAAACTCTATAAGTTTCTTAATTCTATAGATTCTCTAAATCCTTTAAGATTTATAAGTTCTTTAAAATCTCCAAATTGTCTAAATCTTTTTAATACCCTATATGCTCTAAATCCCCCAGTACCATAAATAGTGTAAATTCTTGAAATACTCTAAATCCGCTGAATCCTAAATGCTCCAACTTTTTGATTCTGTAAATTCTGGTAATTCACTAAATTCTATAAGTTTCTAAAATTCTATAGATTTTCTAAATTCTTTAAATTTTATAAGTTCTTTAAAATCTTCAAATTGTCTAAATCTTCTTAATTCTCTGAAAGCTCTAAATCACCCTAACTTTTTAATTTTATAAATTCTGGTAATTCACTGAATTCTATAAGTCTCTAAAATTCTATAGATTCTCTAAATTCTTTAAAATTTATAAGTTCTTCTAAATCTCCAAATTGTCTAAATCTTCTTAATTCTCTGAATGCTCTCAATCCCCCCAACTGTTTAATTCTGTAAATTGTGGTAATTCACTAAATTCTATGTTTCATAAATTCTATAGATTTTTTAAAATTTATAAGTTCTTTTAAATCTCCAAATTGTCTAAATCTCCTTAATTCTCTAAATGTTTTAAAATCTATAAGTTTCTTAAATTCTATACATTCTAAAAATTCTTTAAAATCTATAAGTTCTCTAAATTCTATAAATCCCTGTCTTCTAAATTCCATAAATACTAAAAGTGCTCTAAATTATTTAAATACTGTAAATTCTTTAATATCAACTGAAAATCTTCTAATTCCCCTAAATCCTTGAAATCCGCTAAATCTTCTAAATTCTGTAAATTTCTAGATTTTAATTTTCGAAATTTTAAATTTTTTTCTAAAATGCATGCATAAAATATAAATTCTATAAATTGCCGAAGTCCTCTTAATTGTCTAAATTTTCCCTAATTTTCTATCTAGACTCCGAATTCTGAGCAATTACTTCTTAATTAAGCATTTTTATATATATTTAACAGTTCTAAATTATTGTATAGTCTGAATTATAATCGTTGTGCTGATTTTAACTTTTGATTTGAATATTAAGCTCCAAATTCGCAGTTCGAGGATTTAAATTCGAATTGAAACTATTTGACCTTTTAAATTTTCAATCCTATATTCTAATTTTAAAATCTTGACATCACGTGGTGTTAATTAAGGTAATAGTAATTAAGGTAACTGCATTTGAAATAAAATTTTTAAATTTTAGAATTCTGATTTATTAATTTTAAATTATATAATTCTAAAATATAATCTATAATCTCCAAATTCTAAAATTTAAATTCTTTATAAAAGATCTTGTTTGTAATTTGAATTCTAAAATAAAAATTTTATGTCTGGATCTATCAACTGAAATTGCTCCACTGAAAATAACCAAACCAATGTTAAATTTATGCTTTTGTGCTTTAATCTAAGTTACAACAAATGAATCTAAGTCTTTGTCGATCCAGCCTTACTAATTACTATCTTCCATATCTTTTTTGACAAATCTGATTTGAGAGTCCTAAATTTATTTAGTGACGTAGAAGGGCAAAACCTTCCTAAATTGAAACATACCTCTTTACACTACATTAAAAACAGTACAGTAGACTATATGACACTACAAGTCGAAAATGGATATCTAATTACCCAAATATTGATTGATATATCAAACCACTTGAAACGTACTCCATAACCGACGACCATGACCATGAACGCAATTTGGAACAATAATGATAGAGTTCACCAAGCACATCAGTACCCTCTGCCCACAATTGCTCTACGAAGGTTACAAATTGTTTTCCGGATTGTGTCCTTAACCAATATACATATAAAAAAGGGCAACATTTATTGGTCCATAAAAAAAATTCGAAACTAAGTATTTGCTATGGATGAAAAAAAGATAACATGTGATTAAAGTGTTATCAAAAGTCTCCACATTAGCATGCTAGTTCTCACGTACACCACCTATTCATAGTTTATACTTTCATCATCAATAGTACTTCAGTGTTATTTTTTTTAATCCTAAAACTGGGAAAAACAATAGCAATATTTTGGATCACGTACAACTAACTATTGATAAATGGATAAACATTTACAAAAAAAGGGAATAAGTGAATGCTGATCCAAGCACGTTCTGCTGATAGCTCTTAGACTATGATTATATGTTTCACAAGTATGGAATATACAGTCGTATTATAGATTAAGTTGTCACGGAAAAAATGCATTTGTCTATCAAGATAATAGTCTACTCGAACAACGTGCCAATAGCTCAGAACTTTCGGTTTTAATTGGAAATTTGGAACATGGGAATTAGAGGACTTTTTGCATCCGCACCCTGTAGAGATACAGATCAAAATCTTGAACCTGAATTGTAAAGATCGTAGACTGTGAAATCGAGCTCTAAACTTGGAGATTCTTTGATGTTTTTCGACCTGTTGAGAAAACAGTATAGAATGAGTGGCTGAGAACTTCGAAACCAAACTTGGACCACTGCTTGTTTTTGCGGAGCAATGTGAAGTGCCTTGCTTCGCAGAAATGTCAGAAGGTAGCATTGAAAAGCAAAAAAGTCTCTTTGTTTTCTAATTCCAAATTTTAGTCTCATGCACGAACAATTTTCTAAAATTGGGGTTCCACCAAAAGGATGTTTGCACGGAATTCTTATATATTAAGCTACAACAAATCTCGTGACGTCAGAAAAATAATTTAGTGCGCCAGTTGACATTCCGCATTTTGGATAACCAAACTCCCAAAATAAATTAAGTACACCTTGAACTTAAAAATAAAAACCACAAAGAATAACCACTACATAATAACACATGCACGTCTTAACCTCAAATAAGTTTAACAGAGATTTACTCTTAAAGAACTGACCTATAAGCGTGTATTGTTCAAAAGTATTTTACTACTGAAGCGGAAAAGTCCTACACGATAATAGAACTAATAATGTATGATTAAAGCAAGGCTATTACGACATTTAATTTTACATTACTTTAATTAATTCGAGTATAATTAATTTAATGCAATTTAAATTGATGTTCCCAAGAAGGTAGTAAAGAATTTTTGCAAAAGCCCGCCCAAGATTAATAAAAATTAAAAATTAATTATGATTGATAAATTAGAAATGCTCTACGGGAAACAAAGCGTGCTTCGACTGCACTTATTATACTTCCAGTAGGAGTTTTACTGTTCTCTGACAGTTTGAGATTATCTATTTCTATTTCCCAATTTTAGTGATGGAGTGTGAAATTTTCCAAGTGGATATTGTACTAAATGAAAGTGAACCATGACAACGAATTTATTCTAAGATTTAGAAATATACGTAATACCCTAAAGGTTAACCTTTAAAACTGCACAGTCCTGTATGCGTTAAACAACGTCTAAACATTTTCAAAATGGGGAAACTCTAATGGGGAAATTTTAAATTTCGGAACTTCAAAAATTCGAGAATTCCCGAGAATTCTGGATAGTAATTTTACGTAGGTACCTAATACAAAAAAAGCTTTAACTAATCCTCTAATCACTTTCCCCTAAAAGTTCGTATTGGAAATAACTAATAAATAATATTTAGTGAAAAGCACAGCAGTACATAAATAAATTCTCCCGTCATAGAAGTCTTTCTTGTTTTCTTCTCTATGGCAAAATCTTTTCGTTTAGTGTTGTATTGTTTGTCGGCAAATTTTTTAAGTCATTTATAACTTTTACAAAACATTCTTCCTGAATATGAGGACGATTTAACAAGTAACAAGTATTATTTCCACAATTAATTTGAAGCTTCCAAATAAACAGTTTTAAACACATTCATCCTTGTAAACCGCTTTGCGCTTTCCTGGAAAGAATGCCTGGTATTGCACCTTACAACTTTTTATTATTTCTGATTTATTGTGGTTATTAATATCTCTCTTAAGTATTTTTTAGTTTAAACAAATCTATACACCCGGAATTTATTATCTCTTAATTCTGGAAACTTCCAGATTGTTAATAATAATAATTATTTTTTTAAGTAATCAGTAATCTAACTTAGGATTACTTTTCAATTTTCAGTAACTGTAGCGATAACTCGTTACTTTGTCAGTAACGTACTAAAGTTACTTTATTTTCCTCTAAATAATTCCTAAATTTTTAGTTTTGAAAATAAGTAAAATTAGATTTACGCTTCACAAGATAATAATAATCTGCTAAAGTGTAAATAGATGAACGAGGTTTTTAAAATGACAAACATATAACCGCAGTAAAATTTTACAGCTACATCTTCTTATGTTTAAAATGAAAGTAGGTAGTAGAGCTAGATGAGTAGAATGTACCTTATAAACACTTATAAATCAATAAATGACAACCACAAGCAGGTAATTTTTGTATATGACTCAATAAACGACATATCTATTTATGAATGAATATATTTACAGCAGCATATGCAACCGGTAAAATTGTTAGTTATTAAAATTCCCAATTTTCAAGAAAAAGCTTCTTTGAGGATTTTCTGAGAAAATGATTCAAATAAGATTAAGATAAATTGGACTGTTAAAGGATAAAAAGGATAGGGCAATGTAATAGTAAATAATAGTAATGAAAGAAAGAATACAATATTTATGACAAGAAGAAGTTTCCATTACAGCGTTTATGCTTGGAGGTTTTCGACATGTTTAGGTAGGCTAAAGAGCCGTATATTGCGCTTATTAATAACAAAGGTGAGAACCTAACAATGATTTATATTTATTAAATACCAATCCATTTAAGTCATTCAATATATTTTTAGTGTTTGTTAGAATTTGTAAATTGCAATAGGTACAATGAAAACCCGTAAAAATTATTTTGTGTACACATGTATAATAAATATAAAAATAAAAACCTATTAAAATAAAAAATAGTTATTCTGTTTAGGTCTTTAGGAAGACCACTGTGTAAAAATATTAGTACCTGTTTATAAATAATTTGTGTAAGTCCTTTTTGAATATAATTGAATAGAAAGTACAAGTTTACTTAATGAATGACCAAACGGAAGCTTCTTACTAAATCTACTTTCCCTTTATTAACTGTTCATAGACAAATTGTGAATAATTTATATGTCTTTAAAATGGCTGTTTACTAGTTTGAAAAAATGGTTAGGGCACTCTTGTTCAGTACTTCTTTTTAACCAATTGTTTGCTCAAAAAATTGAAACAAATAAAACCTTAATTCGAAAGTAAGAATTTTAGTTTAGTTGAATATCTTGTATGCAAAAGTACCGTGCCTGGAGTTATTTTTCCATGGACTCGAATCAATAAAAAACTAATGAAATCCCGGCCGGGACTTCTGTCCCGGAAATCTCCCGGGTCCCAGACACTAATCGGTGCTTGTAAATTAAAACAGTGATTCTAAAACTTTCTTCTCTGAATCTTCACTCTCTGAAACTCCAAATATTTGATTGATCTATTCTTCAAAATTTAATTCTAATTTGTGATCTTTGAAATGCTAAAACTTTTAAAAGCAAAAATTCTAAAATTCATTAACCTTCTAATTTTAAAATTTTAAATTTAATAATACTGATTAACTTAATAGTTAATTATCCTAGAACCCGGAATGCTTTCAAACTATGGAGTTCTAAAAATTTGAAACTTAGGGTTATTTTTCCATGGACTCGAATCAATAAAAAACTAATGAAATCCCGGGCGGGACTTTTGTCCCGGGAATTTCCTGGGTCCGAGACACTAATCGTTGCTTGGAAATTAAAACAGTCAAATTCTAAAACTTCCTTCTCTAAATCCTCACTCTCTGAAACTCCAAATATTCGATTGGTTTTTTCTTTAAAATTTTAATTCTGATTTACGAATTTTGAAATTCTAAAACTTTTAAAAGCAAAACTTCTAAAACTCATTAACCTTGTAATTCTACAATTCTAAATTTAATAATACTGATTAATTTAATAGTTAATTATCTTAGAATCCGTGATGCTTTCAAAGTATTGAGTTCTAGAAATTTGAAACTTAAGGATTTCAATTTCAATTCCTCGTCAAATATGAATCTTTGAAGCTACATATCTAGAAACACCTAAAAAACTTTTTGTACTTTGAATCTATGAATTTGATGAAATTTCGAAGACTATGTCTAAGCCAACTAAGATTTCGCAAGTTGAAAAACTCAACAAGTTGATTAAGTGCACGAGATAATATCGATTAGAGAGCTAAGCTTACTAGATTTTTCGACTGTTCTGCAATAAATACGAATAAACTTCGACATCCCTGACTGCAAGCTCCTTTGGGCAACGCCTACTCTGTTAGTCTTGATTTTGACAACAGCAAACTTTCTCATGGAAAAATAATTCAAATTCCTAATCTGATTGCTTCGAGATATAGGAAAAAACTAAAGTATACTAATGCATCAACGAGTGTTGTTATACGTAATATTATTAAGATTAATAACTTTAACTGCAGTGAATGTCAAGTGAGTTCACTTAATAAAAATAAGGTTAAGTTCATGCACGTTTGGCAATAGACTGACATTAACCTAACTAACGTGGCAGTTTATGCAATAAATTTAAATCAGACCAAAGATAAATAGCACATAACCTCGATAGATCTTTAACTGTCTTCAAAACAAAAGTTTTTTAACTTGTTAGTTAACTTTTATGAAAAGTGAGGTTACTTTTCTCAATTCTAATGATTATATTATAATTAAATATTTAACTAAAGTAGTCTAGCTTAAAATACCTTTGCATACGTAAATAAATCCAACAATCAAATAAATCTTGATTAATAAAGATGATTCCTTCAATGTTCCCTTCCGCAAATTTTTCCCAAGAGTTTCTCGCTCACACAAACAATCTATTTTAATTTCAATAAATCAACCGTGTACTAAGTTGACTTTTGCGTCACCTTCTTAAATTGACCAAATATTTTGCTCTGGCTTTTTTAAATGGCATGGTTGAACTGACATCAACACCATAGCAAAATGTTTACTCTACCAGTTTACACTTTTATAATAAATGAAATACACGTGAGGTTCTAAACTTTTTTTTTTCTCATGAGAAGATGCAATAAATAATTTTTTTGCGCTGATGTCTCCTATTAATAGGTGCAATTTAAAGTTGTTGATTGATCGAATAGGTACCAATTGAAAATTTTTGAAAAATAATTATAAATAATACAATGAAAAGATCTTTATCTATTGTTATATGTGTCTGTCATTATTACCTATTAATAAATTACCTCACAGTTACTCAAAATATATGAAATGCATGATTTTTAAAAATAAATACGCGCCCTAACTAATTATTAGTAAATATTTAAAAAGTTACTCACCTTATATGTGGACTGGTGAAAAGTCACTTAAATTATTTAAAATAATTCTCACTTTAATTAAACCAAATCAAATTAATTTATTAACACACACAATTTTTCAACTCTTTTTCAATTTGTTTCTCTGAGGGGGATCTGTCCTCAAACGCGATTGTGCCCGTAGTACTTTGAGGGACAAGTGGTACTGCTCTTATAAAGCGTTTACTGTATCGTATATGCTAGTCTGTTAAGTGCCAATCAAGGTTTCAAGATGATAACAATTTATATAAAAGGGAATGGGGATTCTATAAAGAAAACTAATCGCCTAGTATATGTATGTACTACTATGAACTTTTGGACCCTATTATTACTATTAAGTATTTAATTTTTTTAATTTATTTATTTAATCTCTGGAGTCTCGATTATTGTTTAATAATAACTATCTTATTATGGCTCGAAAAGAACATTTTTAAATAAATTGCAACTTCCCCAATCAATTCTAATTTTAACAAAAATCTCGTACTTAAGTATCGCGATCGGTACAAAAATCTTAGGTTAAGTATCTACTGCTTTCACATTTAGTAAACAAACGGTGTCGTTAAACTATAAAATTGTTTATATATATAAAGTTAAATCGAATTAAACATTTTTTACCAATAAAAGTAGATGTTCTTGACCTAAATTAGCCACACAGCAAGCCCATAATATATTATTTAAATTATCTTATTAATCTATCTATCTATAGCATTAGCTCTTTTTCTGCAAAAATTATTTTCTTTTACCACCAGCTTCGCCACGGCGATCTATTTTAAATTGAAATTTATAAAAACGCAATCAGATATTAATGAATAATGAAATAAGTATATTAATACAGGGTGTTATATTCACGTATATTTTATCACAGCACTATCACAGCGCGCACCTAGCCTATAGTAAGCAAACTTGGTTAATCCGTTATAAATTTGATTGAATTGGTATTGATGATGATCATATACGCACACCTACAACTAGTATGTACGATACGACTATAACCTCCAAATAGTTTATAATATAATGTAATATGTTCCGCATCGCCTACTTGTATAATTTGTTTAAATTCAATATCATTAAGTACTGTTACATGGGTTATATTATAGGCTCCAAGACCAAATTTTAGCAATATTCACCTTGTCCGAAAATGTCATATCTACAAGGATTATTACTTATTAGTTATATATTTCTTTCGATATATCCGATAGTAAAACCAACATCAATCGTACATTAGAAAGTTCATTCAGATAGGAAATTAAAGGTAGATATTTAGATAAGGTTAAAAACCTGTATGAATATCTTTTCCAATCTGGAAGAATTAAAAAGAAAAATAATAATCGTTTCAAAGCGGAATTTGCAAAGATCTTACTCTGCACAACCTAGAATCTGATGAATAGAAATAAATCTAAGGGAGTACCAGAGGTGTCTTCCAGAAACCACATAAACTCATACATCGTTACTTCATTCATTTTTAAAGTTAACGGTAGTACCCGATTTGGTTATTCGCATAGCAAGTGCTCAGTAAAATAATATTAGCAAAATGTATGCCAAAATGATATCCTAAGCAGCATTTTTAGTCATCACTACGTACCAGCAACTACCGGTGGAACTATTAAGTTTTTGCCACTAGTCACAAGCATGTAATTGCTACGGTTTTATTACGTGCCTGGAACCACAATTTTTGAGTAGCAGATACGTTGCAGTAACTACTTTGGAACTTGTCCAGCTACGTTTCGGTTACGCTTAGGCTATGTAGCAGGAACGTGGCGCCTGAGTAATTGCTACTTTCATGGAACTTCTTTAATCTTTGACACATCGTGTCGCATGGTTGCTCTCTCTTACTCTTACAACTTATAAAAATATTCTATAATTCTTATACTAATGCTGCGATCGTGTCACAAAATGGATTACTATTTTATGTGTAATACGTACTTAATAATACAAAGAGCGATGAAATGTTTAATTATTTTTTGTCATTCTAGTATAATTATAAACTTGTCTGTTAAATGTGATGATGGTAGATCGCAAAATAACAACGTACCTTCTTTAAATATATGTTTTAATCAAAAATGTCTTTAATAAAATATAACAAAAATATTTATAAGTTGATACACATGATAGAAACCATTTTTATATTATTCCTAAGGCACAATTTGGCACCAATTTATTATTTTTATTGAAGGTTGTATAGTAAAACGTCTATTAACAACCATAAAAAATTGCAAATTGATTAATGGCCTCCAACATTTTACAAGTAAATCTGGAGATGGAGTAGTTTGCAAAAAATCATTTTAAAGTGATTCTACTGGGTAGCAAAAACGTAAGTTTTACTTTCAATACTACTGTACGGTTCCGTTACTTTAAAGAGTTAAGCGATGGTTTCAGACATGTGGCAAGAACCTTGAGTATTACTTTAAAGTTTTAAACACTTGAAAGTAGCTTCGGGCAAGTTACTGCTACAATCATAAGACCACTTTGAAGTTGCAACGACTTTAAAGTAATTATACTAAATGGCAATACCGGTCCACATACTTTAAAAGTTTTTCAAAAGTAATGAAACTACATAGTTCCAATAAATAGTAGAAACAAGTGCATAATACTGAAATACATCCAAATACATAAAATATTCCGAACTAAAGTAATTAACCGATAAAGTCGTAAATTTAGTTGTAGTTACGTAACAACTACGCAATCAAAGTTCTGATCTCAGTTACTGATACTTAGATGCTGCTCGGGATACCCCTCATGTGTATACCATTAGAATCATCATGTCCTAAGAAGATCAAGAATACTAATCAAAACCACCACTTGGACCTAAGCAAAACACCACCTAAGACAACCACCATCTCCAACTTCTCATTCCCCTTACCCCTCACCCCGAAGATTGCAATCCTTACATGTGCTATGCAATTAAATTCCTCATTAGTTAAGTAGTGGAGGGACCACTCTCCCTAATCCCCATTTCCCTTTCTCACCAAGAACCCTTGAAAGAATACCAAGGTTTACGTTGCTGATCTTGCAACCTGCAACGTATTTTGTTTACAATTTAATTTTATGATAACTTCGAGAACGTCGATAATTAAGAAAAGGAATATTGGTGTAGGTCAAGTCTTTGTAAACGTAGGTAGACATCAGTGACGTAAGCGTTCGTGTAATTATGTGAAAATATTTGTATTCTCATTATTAATATGTTTCATTAATGTAGTCAAAACAAGGCGTCATGATCCGGGGGTTCCCCGTATCGCATGGTAGATATTAGAAATCGTAATGTAATTTTCTTATATAGCCGAATGGCTTTTATTTTTTTAAATTAAATTCAAAGCCGTCCACACTAATAAAAATCACCCTTTAATCTAATTAAATTACCTTATTAGGAAATCAAATATTCTCTTTAAAAATCAGATAAGATATTCAGATATTCTCTTATAAATCAGATATATTTGAAAGTTGTTCTGCATACTTAGTATTATGCAGCTTAAACAAACTCGTGCTTTATTGACAAATTAGTCTGTCCAACCCTCAAATTTTAAAGCCGACACTTATAGTTTTTAATGATATCACCATAAATGCTTTATAACTTTATATGTACTTTTCTAAAAACGTCGGCCCAACTTACTAAAAATTTGGACTTTCTCGAATCAAAAAACTTTAGTAAGATTTTTTGTTTCAAATGCCATCAGAAATTCACTGGTCAAGTTTGGTGCAGGAGCTATAAGATACCTGCATACTAGATTCTACGTAAGCTAAAGAGTTTCAAAATACTACTTAAGATCTCTTAAATGAATGTCCTTCTGCATAATAAGCTACTAAATCAATATTGATGTACAAACCTATTGTGTCTTGCGGGCACTTACATGAGGTGAAGAATAGATGCTTTATTATGTTTTGATTTAATTGAATACTTAAGGTGTCTTAGGGGGGATTTTTTGCTTGGACACGTGCGCACTATAACCAAATCGGGTTCCGCTGCTTACTTTAAAAAGTAATACAAAATTAAAATCAAAATGCGAGGGGCTACAAAAATCTATTTTATCTAAGAAAAGAAGTTTATATGGTTTCTGGAAAAGTTCCGTGGAGACACCTCGCATACTTGCCTGGCACTATGCTACACAATGATGTCTAGACTTCCTTTCCAATGCAAGCAGAAGCAACTCTGGAAAAAATTGGCATTCATAAAACGCGTGCTACACAGCCAATGAAACTTAGATTTTTGCTTTATTTCTTGTTGTTTATTTCCGCTTATTATGCGTTCACTTTAAACGTACAATTCGTTTTTTAATTTATCAATGAATTATATATCATATAGATAAAGAAAAAAAACACTTCAAACATTTTAAAATAGATAGATGAAGGGGATGATTTTCCAACCTTCATGCCCTACTGAAAACAATACGAAATAAGATATTGCAATTTTTTTTCGTAGGATAAGAATCAAATATTTGTTTTTCAGAGATCCAGGAAAGGTCATTGCATATCATTACCAGGCTTGGGTAATCCCCTAGATTTTGACATCTTAGAGATTGAATTTAAAAAAAATGAGAAAAGCGATTGACATTATTTAAATATTTTTAAGGTGATAACTTTTTTAAATATGTTTTGGGATTAACGATTAACGGTTAGGTTTTTCAAAATATTCTTTGGGATTAGGAATTGGAGATTAAACTTTTAAAAATATTTTTTGGGATTAGGGACCGAGAATTGAATTTTAAGAAAGATTTGGATTTTTAGAATATTTCTCAGGTTAAGGATTGAAGATTGAATGTTAAAAAATATTTCTTTGGGAATAGGGATTTAAGATTAAATTTTTTAAAAATATTTTTGGGATTAGAGATTGGAATTTTTTTGAATATTTGTTAACGGTTGGATTTTTAAAAATTGTTTTCTAGGACTTCGGGGGCTTAGGGATTGGGAATTGAATCTTTTTAAATATTTTTGAAATTAGAGATTGAACTTTTTAAATTAAGAAAAACTGAAATTGAGGTTTTTAAATATTTTTGGGATTAGGGATTGAAGATTGAATTTAAAGAGAAATTTAGGATTAGGGATTGGATCTTTTTATATATTATTTCAGATTAGCAATTGAGAATCGAATTTAAAAAAATATTTTTGGGATTAACCATTGAGGGTTGAGTTTATTAAAATATCCTTTGAGATTAGGGATTGGAGGTTGAACTTTTAAAAAAAATTTTTTGGGATTAGGTATCTTAGAATCCTAGGATTTTTAGAATATTCTTTGAGATTAGGGATAGATGATTAAATTTTTAAAAATATTATTGGGATTAGGGATCGAGAATTTAATTTAAAGAAAGATCTGGATTTTTAGGATATTTTTAAGATTGGGGATACAGAATTAAATTTTTAAAAATATTTTTGGGTATAGTGATTAACGATTAGATTTAAAAAAATATTTTTGGGATTAAGGATTAGAATTTTTTTAAATATTTTTGACGATTAAATTTTTAAAAATATGTTTTGGTATTAGGGTTTCGGGGTTGAATTTTTGAAAATATTTTTTAGGATTAGGGATTGGGGATTAAATTTTTTAACATATTTTTCTAAATTAGAGATTGAATCTAAAGAAAAATTATGTTTTCAGGTAGTGAATTTTTTAAATATTTTTTGGATTAGTGATTGGATATTTTTCGAGATTTTCGATTTTATGATTCGAATTTTTTTAAATATTTTTTTAAGGAATAGAGCTTAAGGATTGAATATTTTAAAAATATTTGAGATTTTCTTAAATATTTATATTTATTTTTTACGATTGAATTTTTCAATATATATTATGATTAGAAATTAGGGGTTGGTTTTTCAAGATATTATTTGAGATCAGGGATTGATTTTAATGAAAAATTTGGGATTAGGGATTTTTTGAAATTAATAGTGGGGATTGAATTTAAAGAAAAGTTTGGGAATAGGGATTGGGTGAAAAAATTTTTTTTCAGATTAGGAATTAAAGATAAACTTTTAAAAATATTTTTTGGAATTAACGGTATAGGGTTGAGTTTTAGGGATTAGGATAGAGTTTAAAAAAATTGAATTTAAAGAAAAGATTGGAAATCGGGATTTGAATTTTCTTAAATATTTTTACGATTGAATTTAAAAATATCATTTCAGGTTAAGGATTGCTTTTAAAAAAAGAATTTGGGATTAGAGATTGGATTTTTTAAATATTTCTTTGGGAATAATGATTAAGGAATTGTTTTCTAAACATATTTCTTTGAGAATTAGGCATTAGTTATTATTAATTATTTGGCATTAGGGATTAGGATAGAGTTTTTAAAAAATGAGATTAGGATTGAAATTTTCTTTATCAGGACTAGGATCTGTCATATACTATTGTATTTTTGAATTTAAATCTGAGGCAGCATACCGGTTGGTGCAGGACCTCCAAGTTTTATTTACTATATTGCTTATTTTCTTAAGGGCGTTGTAAATCCCAACCTCGGTGATGTCTGAAATGTCTTTACCTTTAAAGGTGACGTGTTGAACTGAATCTAAAGTGCATTGAATTTTATATAAGGTTTCATGGTTCTTTTTTACTAAGTGTATGTAATATTTCTTCTCTATTTGATGTTACCTTTTCACTTTCATTTTTTAGTTTGTAAATTTCCTTTTTTTCGTTATTTAGTTTCGTCCTTAGTACCATCATACTCTTATTTTCTTTGATGGTCTGCATAACTTTTTTCTGTTTTGTTTTTCTCTTTGTCCTTCCGAAACACTTTTAACACTTCCTTGTTAATCGAGTTTATTATTTGTTGGTCGATATTTTTATCACTTTCTTCCATTTTTGATTTTGCTTTTAGATATGATAATTTTTGTTTTGCTTCCTATAGTTCTCGTGCGAAACTTTTTCTGTACTTCCGTTATCATATATTGATTGTTAAGTCGTTCAAGGCCTTTATATCATTTGAATATAGAGTATTCATATAGCTATAGCTTTTAAAAGATAAATAATAATAATAAATGATACAACCCATAACCTGGAAACCAGGCCCCAGAAGCTATAAGCTTGTGCGGTAGGGAGGGGGCGATTATTATTATTACGTAGGCCCTACGTGCGGCTGCAGCCGACTTACAGATGGAACAGCGCAAATCCCACATTTGGTGTCACAGCTAAGGAAAACTGCAGAAAACCTTAACCAGATCTGCCGGCACCGGGAGTCGATCTCGGACCGCTTGGGTGAAAGTCCAGCACGCTAGACAACACCTACCAAGGCTGTTTACACTACCAAAACGACAGACTTCTTCCATCTTATGCTTAGAGATTTGTGCACTGACTTGAATAATTAAGATGATCGATCGACCAACCCAAACGAAAAAGATATTTTTTTAAAGTTCATTAACCCCAGTTTTAGTCACCTTCTCACCAGTTATGAACGTAGCTAGAATCAGTTTTAACCATCTCACAAAGTAAATTGATTTGCGACAGTTTTTTTAACTTACTTAAAGTCATTTTTCAAGTATGAAGTACCTGCACTTACAAACATTCTACCATGCATTTGCTCAGAAACATCGTCGAATGGTATCGCAATCTTATCTTCTCTTTCTGACCTTTTCCATGGCCGAATAAAAGATGGGTATGTCTCTTTTTCGCATCCTCGTCTCGTTACAAATATGGTCTAAGCTTACACTCTTCCCTATCACAACTATTCTTTTCCTCACTTCACGTTTTTTGCTCCTTCGTAAGACTCGTAGTTGGACTGCTACCTAAAAATCTCACCGTTTACTTTTTCGTTTGGTCTTTTCGGTGATAACAACATTTTCAACATCTGATAACAATCGACGGGAAATATTCGTCTTCTTAGAAATCTTGTTCTTATAACATTTTTTTCTTTGAATGAAGCAGCTTCAAAAAAGTTATCCAAAAGTCGAGGGAATGTAGAGATTCTTTCCAGTCGCAAATAACTTTTCTTCATGCTGCCTTCAGTGGTCTTAAAAACGCCGCGTAAAGAGGATGGGTTAGATGAGTGGAATCTATGGGGAGAAACAGGAATGAAATTTGGTTTTTACGGCATAGTCGAATTGATTCCTCTGGCATCTAAGATTCCTTCTGATTCTTCGAAAAACGTTACTGCTACGGTGCTGGACCAATCATCCAGATTTAATTCGATTATATTTAATGTGTTTGTCAAACCTCCCTCTGTTCAAGTTTCACCAGAAGCTACGAACATGACAGATTTGCTTCTAGGGTCGTCCGTCAAATTAGTTTTGTCATAATTTATAAAGCTTCTAGGAGGTAAATAATCCGTCTTTTACCTTCTCAAAATGATCAAAATAGCCCTTAATAACATCGTGAGAAATAGTACAGTCAATTTAGAACAAATTTTCAAGAATAGCGGAAAGTTGAGGGAAGTCAGTGTTAAATCACCCCCTAGAAGTCACCACCTGTAGGTGGCGATCTCGAGGAGATAATGAGGGTAAACCACGCCCCCTAACGGTTTTTGTCGTTTTTCTCGGAAACTATTAGGTTTACCTAGATGAAGGAGGTTAGGTAAATTAAAGTTTATTTAATTCCCTGCCAGAAATGTCCGAATGTTTTTTCGTACCTTACCTTCTTTTTGTGTTATCGAAGAAAGAAGATATGTCATACATAAATGAGTAATTTGCTCCAGTAAGTTTGCTCAAGGAACTTTCGGACATAATTTTTTGTGGTCTCATATTCGTCATGAAATAGGTAACATTCGTTGAGAGCCGGACGCGATCGTGGTTCAGTCTTATTTTACCTTAGCATCTTCGGCAAAATCCATCAGGCAATGTTATCGTTATCGTTGGTGCCAGTCTGATGAAAGTTTCGTATTGACAAATTAATTCTTAGGAGAGTACACTGTACTAGTCAATTTTTGTATCCGACCCAATACGTACAGGGTGTTTCGCTTTTTTAGAAATCCTTAGAAATATTTATGTAGGTGCAATTTTGTTGTAAACTAGCAACCAAGATACTAACGCAGAATGTTTTGTATCTTAAAATGTCTGTTAACAGATAATTATAAAGATTTTGCTCCATATTTAGCATGCATGCAACGTACTGTATCAATATTAAATTGTAAATGTGGACAATACCAACAGCTTAGAAATAAAGGAAATTAGAAGGATTTCTAAAAAAGCGAAACAGCTTGTACGTATTAGGTTGGATACAAAAATTGACTAGCACAGTGTACTCTCCTAAGAATTAATTTGCCAATACGAAACTTTCATCAGACTTGCAGCAAGGATAACGATAATATCACCTGATGGATGTTGCCGAAGAGATGCTAAGGTAAAATACGACTGGACAACGATCGCGTCCGGCTCTCAACGAATTTTTCTTACCTATTTCATAACGAGTATAAGACCACGAAAAGTTACGTCCGAAAGTTCCTTGAGCAAATTTACTGGAGCAAATTACTCATTTATGTATGACATATCTTCTTTCTTCGATAACACAAAAGAAGTTGAGGTACGAAAAAACATTCGGACATTTCTGGGATTTAAATAAACTTTCATTTACCTAACCTTCTTCATCTCGATAAACCTAATAGTTTCCGAGAAAAACGACAAAAACCGTTAGGGGGCGTGGTTTACCCTCATTATTTCCTCGAGCGCGCCACCTACAGACGGTGACTTTTAGGGGGTTATTTAACGGCCCTCCAGGAAGGCGTATGCAAAAATTCACAGACTTTCCTCAACTTTCCGCTATTTTTTCTAATTTGACTGGACTAAAATTGATGTTCGTGATATTTTAATCTATCCAGGGAGTAAAAACTGGCAGTTTGTTCCAAAACCCCTAGTAATAAGATGACAGCAATAGTTGCTATTAATAAATAAGAATATTTAAAATATTGTGTCAAAAAAGGCAGCCCCTAGTTGTAAAATCGCATCATCTTCAACATCACCTTTTAACGCTATTATTCGATTATTATTATTTAATTTTTATGAAGAAAATCATTGTCAATAAATCGATAATTGTATTTTTCGTTGTTAAATTTCAGGTGTAGACACACTGTATATAGCTCTTAATGAATTACACTTCCAAGCACAATAGAAATATCCAAGACAATAAAGAAAGATTAATATAAAATGGTAACAATAAGCGATAACAAAATATTGCAACAATTAACAATTGCTAAATTATCATTATAACAATTAACAATTAATAAAAACAGAGTATAACAAAACAAAAATTTATTGGCTGCACAACGGCATATTTGAAGGTAGATGAATAGGAACAGATAGAGATACAATCATAAATTATGATCAAGAATTATTTGAATCAGGGACGACTACGAAACACAAAAGCGGCGTCTCTGATTACTTTATAATACCTAATCAATAAATATCCAATTTTAAAATAACCAGACACAAAAGTTATTTTTGAAAAATAGAAAATTTTTTCTGTATAAATTTACTTGGTTTCTAGAATTATTCAATTTTCAGTTAATCCTTATTACATGCTCCATATAATGAACTATGCCAAACTTATCTTTTTATCGAAAACATAAATTTTCATTCCATAGATTATACCAATACTATAATCAAGTTCCCAAAACCAGTTACCATAAATTTCGGCTATTCTAGGTAATTAAATACGTACCACTAATTAAGAAGAATACCAAATAACCAGAACATTTTGCAAATTTGTTGTAATTTGTACAGAATTTTCTCTTTTTGTATTATATTCAATACAGTAGTACACAAATACTTTAAAATAGTTTTGAAATAACTAACTAACTAATAACTAACTTGAAATAAATATTAACTTACATCTAGAAGTATTCTTACTAAAATGATTACCTAACCTTCTATGTACATAACAATTATAAAATATGCTATACATGAACAAATATATTACATAAACTGTGACTAATACAAATACAAAAAAGGTATTATACAACGTATCGTGCAACAAAAATCTAAACACTCATTAATTTTTATTTAAAAATATAAAACACATTATAACAGTTTCATGAGCATGAAATAATCTTTTTTTAGTTAACATAACAATTTTTTATAAGATATTAATTTAAAAAATTATTTAAAAACCTCTTACAACAGTTCAGTTAAAAATTTGTTAAATAAATAACAGATGATTTTACATAAACAAATAATAATAATTAATAAGTAAAAATCCGACATGTTTTAACAATTAATTATTTTGGCAATTAGAAATTATTATTTCGAAAACACAACACCATTGTTCTTTGATAGCACTAATATTTAGAAAACTGTAATTATCAAATTCAATTTCAAAGGTAGACAGACCTTTTTATTGCAAAATTTGTAAGTAGCTTTGCATATCTGATGTCAGTCAAGACACAATTCCGTTATGTGATAGAATTTATGTATCTGACTGGTCAAGAAATATCCAAATTCCAATGATCCATGGAAGGAGATAATTGACAGTTTTTCTTTCAAACCGTTTTGGCCTATAAATAAATGTAGAACCATAGGTAATTTGATTTTCCGAAGTTCTGGAGAAATATTTCGAATCTTCACTTTCGCTCATATCTTCTAAGTGTGTTATACAATTTGGGTGAAGTAGCTGGCGCCCTATTCTTAATTTTGATTTGAAGCAATTTTTTTGCTGGACTGTCTTGACTACGTATCTGAAAATTATTTAAGAAAACATTATTGTGACCGAAATTCAATATTTGAATTAAAAAGAAGCCGCTATTGTAACTTTGGTAAAAAAAAGGCCGATTTACAAGATTGTTGACGTATCACAATAGCTTTTTGACTGTAATTAATAACCTCATTCTTTCGGCGATAAAAATGAACAATTTTCGTTTAAATACTATTGTTTGCTGCGGCTCTCTTTGTTGATACCATGATGATGACTCCATTAATGCATCTGCGAGCTTTGAAAAAACAAAATACAAACCTACAAATACAAGATACGACGATGAGCTCTGTATTACCATACAAATATTGCTTAGTATTCTTTGTTGAATATAAAACCTACCGATCAAGGAGGAAACTGTCCAGGTAAGTATATTCCCAGGTTGTTTTTAAACTATTATAAAAACTATGTTTATTCTAAACAATGGTATTAAATAAAGGATTCGGAGCAAGGATATTTATTTATAATTGTAAACTTAATCAAAACAGTCTAGATTTCGATAACTCAAAATGAGACAATGCATGTTTTGTTTGATAGGCTACCCGCCTTTTGTTTCCCGACTATCAGTTGATGTAGTAATATGGGATTCTCCGATCACTGCATTTGGGTGTGTAATTAAATATTGTGTATTAGAATTAATATAAATGTAATGCTTTTCATTTGAAGTAGTATTCTTGTACTCTAATACTTTGAAATTCGTTTCTTATCAGACAGTATCGAGAGCTCTTAAAACTATCAAGTAGTCTGCTTATATTTTTGATCAATTTATATTACATACATTCTCCTGACAACATCGCATTATATTTAGTTACTACCTTCAGTAATAAGGAAATCCTTTTTATTTTTAATTAAATATATTTTTAAACAATGCCTACATTTATCATTCAAGCTAACTAATGTAAATACAATACGATGGGTGTCACCACTGGTATTTCTTGATATTAATATTATTTCTAGTTTCATATATAAGTAGAAATGTAAAATAGGTATTTTAAATATTGCCTCTCTCACCGATGACGCAAAACTCATCAGTACTGCATGTACTCATCTCTCCCGAGACGTCCCCTCACTTGGATTAACAGGAAACTACGGGGAATGAGCAACCAATGCTGCCGGTAATATCGTTCGAAACTTTTGACTGACTTCAATTGTGTCACCCAGGTCGAGGTCGGGCGCCAAGCCACGCCGGATCTGCAAATATTTCAGGGGAGGGCCGTTTTCTGAAACCTTTTTTTGCTAACACATTTATTAATCACTTGTTCAATACAGCAATCAAATTACATATTAATACTGTAACGCCCAGTTTGAGGAGAAAGCTGGAGAAATAAATTTGAAATAATGCGAACCACTGCAGTAGCAAGGCGCAGACAGTTCCCACGAGGTGGAATGCAGCTTAGTAGTGCTTGTGGAAATTTACTAAATTAGAAAAATTTAATATCGCAGATCTGCATATATGTCTGCTAAATATAGTGGCACCAAACCACTGGTACCAGACAGATTAAGAAAATACTTAGTAATTAAAAAAATTAACACATCTTTATCTGGGATTTATCTCAGAAATAAGGTTTAACTCTGATGCAACAGTAAGACATAAACATACACTTCAACAATTGAAGCAAGAAAAAAAAGAAAAAAGGCCCTTAAATAATACTTTTTTTACAGGCCACAACGCTGTTTTTGGTCAATGACGTTAATTTTTTCAAACACGAAAAATCATAACAGAGGAGCTTGTTTTTCAAAAATTAGTTTGATCTCAACAATTCCACCAACTAAATGAAATTAATGAACAATAATAACTAAATAACATCATTGGCAGTGTTATTATAATATTTTATTTATTAATTAAATCGATCGGGTCGAACATGCCGTTTAAAACAAACAAACAGAAAATGAGAGATTATTGTTGAAATATTTAAAGAGATAAAGATAGAAATGATAAGAGACTCTGATGCGATTTATTTCACTATCGCAAGGGCGTTGATATAATCTGATTCTTTTTTAGAAATTTTGTAAGATGAGTGCTGTGTGCTTAGACGAGGAATTCTAGGCCGTAGAAATAACTTTATACGCACGCTAAGATAATGGTGACATATAACAAAGAACCTTCTTAACTTATTTTCTCAAGGTAAAATGCCCCCCCTCCTTGCAGCAGCAGCAACATTGTTCCTAAGTAATAACAATCATCAATAACAACAACATTACATCGATAAAACTAAAATTAACATTAAAAGCAACACCTTATGTTGTTAAACAATAACGACAATAATGGTAACACCACACATGCTAAACAATAAATAATTATCACAGAACAATCAAAAATACCAATATAAAACTAATCTGCATTTTTTTGGTCTCTTTATTACACCACATAAACGACCCGCTCCGATAGGACCCTTATATATTCAACCATCCGTCTCGCATAAAGTCAACGACTTACTGTCCTATTTTTGTATAATTTTGGATATTTTTTGTTTTTCGTAGCTGAGAGTGTGACATGACAATGAAGACGTAGGCCAGAGGAGATACTAATGTGTATATCTTTCTTTTGTTGTCTTAAAATATATCTGGGGTCTTTATGCAGATTTTCACTTGCAGTTACTCATGAAAAAAAGAAAATGTATTAGTTTAGTAAAATTATAAACATTACATATCTCATTGACAATGATATAAAATAATTTGGGTTTAATATAACAATAGAAAAATAGCCTTGACTACGGTTACTGACAAATCAGTATCCGTCTTGAAATGCAATTACATAGTTTACAATAATCATGATATTAAAATACTAAACAAAGGCAGGCTAATTTAAATTGAAATATAAAAAACACTAAGATAAGAGAAGTAATTGCAATATAAAAGAATGTTTAGTTACTAAGAGGTAGTTAAGTAAATAAAATGGAGGAATAAATACGATAATTTAAAAGAGAAAATAAATAAAGGAAATTTAAGACGTACCAATAGTCCAGATTGTAGTATAGACGTAGACATATCAAAGAGAGCTGTTTGATCTAAATACGTATCCAGCTGGTCCGACATAAAGAAAGAAGGAGATACATAAATTTAGTCTTGAACGTTATTCAAGAGCTAATATTAACAAGGTAAAAATATTTAGGTGCAATTTACCTCAACATTTTAGCTTCGGCAAAGCATTATATCCTGGAGTAAGTTACAGAGTCCCATAAGCAGTAGGCAGATTCCAGCTTGACGATCTTCCCAGACAGAAGGCTGAAAAAGACGAAACACAAAGTGCATCAAGATACCAGGTTTATGACAAATCAAAAAGTGATAATAAAGGCAAAGCTAGTGTTATTCTAAAAAGAATCAAAGGTGAAATCAGTACTATAAAAGCAATTTTGAAATTTAAAAAGCATGTGTAAAACCGTAAGTCATTTTCTTCATGATTTTTAACCTAAAATAATAAAAAGTTCAATATTAATACTTCTCAGTAGTAAAATTGAACTTACTTGAATTTAACAGCTTCACTTCGGCTATTCACATTGTGAGGTTAGGTTAAGAACCAAGTGTTAAACTTAACGTTTCAAGGTAGAGATTCCCATTTATTCAAATATCGTAAAAGATAAAAGGACAAGCATAGCATTAACTTCATTTTTTCTATAAATCCGTTAAATCGAAAAGAACCCAATTGAGGATTTATTGGACATTATTAAAGTCCCATAAAAGAGTAAAATAATCAAAAGGTTATAGGATAATTCATAAACAATAAGTCACCCTGAGTTATACGCATGATTATCTCTTACATTAAATTTACTAATATTAAATTCTTTACCATTTCAATACTAAATAAAATCCAAACGCATTTATTTTACTTCACTAGAGCTATTACAAAGGTTAATCAAAATAGTTTAGAATACTCTTATTTACTCAAAATAGAATTATACTTAAAGTTTGCTGTGCAGTTGAAAAATATTAACCTTGCATTTTCTGATTTCAGCTTAATTTTTCTTTTTTTATAAATTTCAGCTCTTATGGGTCATCCTTAGATTACGTAACGTTTGAAGCGGGAGGGGGTCTGATAGCGATATGCAGTGTTATAAGGGTAACGGGGTATTAGACTTATATGCGTCACGTAACTCTTAAATAAAAGAAAATTATTTTTTAAATTGTAAATTGATCTAAAACAATAGTATGAATATTATTTTACCAATTTAAGTATTTCTTTACGTTATATTATTGCTGTTCATTTCATAAAATAATATTTCAAATCTCGCTGTATTCGAGACGTTGATATTCGTTGATATCATAAAATTCCGGAGTTAACATGCTTTTTAAAACTATTGGGGGTGTCCAGAGAAGCGTTATGAGGCGTTACAAGGGGAGCGGAGTGTTTCTTCTAAATATGCATTACGTAATTTAAGGACGACTCTTCATTGCATTATAATATTCTTAATTTTCTTTGGAGAATAGTCTCAAACAGCTTAAAGACTCTCACTTACGTTTTTATTGCCCATTAATAATGACGATAATAATAATAACAATTACTTAAATAATTATAAGACGATTCGTCGCACATGCCACTTCAAATTTGGTTCAAATCTTCAAATTTGATTTTTAAGGTCATGCAGGTGTCTAATTCAACCATTTTGTTGAAAACTAGGTCGATCAGATTTTTAACGACGCAATATAATCTTTACCCAAGGAGACGGTTTCAAAAACAGCGTGTTCAGAGTGGAACAGAATCTCAGGTCAAAAACCTTCAATAAACGAGTTTAAACTAGATTAAATTAGAATAACAATATTATTAAAATAAAGAGTAGATGAATATTAGAAAAATATCTTACCTTTAATAAATTATACAAAGGTTCCTTTTATTTAATACAGCATTTATCTGAGGACAAAGTTAAACAAACAAGATTATATTGCCATCAAAGCATTTTTTCAAGAGAATAAGATAACCTAACTCAAGACTGAATAATCATCATGATAGATTGAATCCCTACTAAATCTGTACATTTAAGTAACCATTGAGAATCTACAAAAACAACTTTTGTACAATTCACAGAATGAACACTTTGGATCTCTTTGTGGAGAAGGGTCTTTGTTCTCTAAGGAGAACGTCTAATGAAACGACATCACCAGGCAAAAGTCTACCTGATTGGTAAATCACATGAAAGGAATTAAAGTAAAGGAGGAGGGTTGATTTGGGCGGTTTTTGCTCCATATTATTTTTGGATGAAAAAATCAAAAAACATTTTTTTTAATGTCTACTAACAATAATAAGTCGATTTGACCCTAAACGGACGACCTCCCACCCCCTAGCCACCCCATAATCCTGAATATGCTATCATTTGCTAACAGCGTTCTTAAGAAGATATATCGCTTTCAAACTTATATTTGCTTGATAAAATACCATACTAACTCCCTTTTAATTGTATCCGCTCTCATTTATCATTTTTTCCCTTTTTACCCCCCCCTCCCCCCATTAGAGGGGTGGAGTGGGTGGTTTTACTATTTATTTGTTTGCGGGAAATATAAATGCAAAATACCCACTTGCTCACCAGACTTGACCAGGGTATCCATGGGTTTTTGGGGTCGCTGATTCCGAACCCGAATTCCGTTAACCTGTATCACATCAAGTTTAAGGTCATTTGAAGGTCAAATTGAAAAAAGTTGACAAAGAAATCCAGAAAAATAGATAAATACGTTTTTGGCGTCTCTGACTCGATTCGATTTCAGGCTTTCTTGAATCGCTCGCTGTCAATTAGAGGTCATTTCAAGGCCAAATTAATATTATGTTAGAGTGAAGCTGAGAAGAATGCCGTGTAATGAATTTGAATCACTTTATGTATAGGTTTTTGAGGTAGCTGAATCAGGGGATCAGCTAGAGGTAGTTTCAAGGTGAACTTAACATCTCAAGGTAGCTGAAGCCAACTCAGGAGATCTTTTCATTTCTTATGATCATCTAGAGGTTTTTTATGGGTTGGAGAGGGTGGATGTGGGAATGGCTCATTAAGAGCGAAATGCATTTGATATTTCGAGCAGAACAAAATGTGTGTTCACGTTTAAATAGCAACAATGAACCATTTTACCTTAAACACATCATCCTCACCTTTTATGAAAAAGATGGCACCACTCACTTACTGCATTTTATTTTACTAACAATAACAAGTTGGAAACAACCAGAATGGACCATCCTATCCCCTTATTTCCCCCTCCACATCCTCAAATACAGAAAATGCAATTAGAGTGATTCGGAGCTGCGAATCTTCTACACATTCGGGGATTTATTATTTGTTATAAAAAATGTATACTGTCAATCTCTTCTCATTTATTTTATCCCATAAAAGGGCTGAGGGGAAAATTGGGAAGAATGGGAACGAAGGATGGGAGCTTCTAGTTTTATCCTTGAGCATTGTAACTAATCAAATATCACATCATATGTACATTATATGTAGTTTTACGTTAGTATGATGTAAAAGTTACCCTAGGTATAATGATCTTTGACGTTACTGACACTTGCGTTACCCAGGAACAACAAGGTGGACGTGGTAGATGAATTCGCAGCTTCGCTTCAGATGGTATCGTAACAAGTTTTGCTGAGGAATGGCAAAAAAGGCAACGAGACTTTGAGTTACTGGTTCGACTGAAAGGTAATGTGATTTTTTCACTTGTATCATTTGACTTAACATTGGCCGAGTTTCCCACCAATGTAGTGCTACGGACACTTGATGACGACGCCTGCGGGCCCGCTTTCCCATCTTAACCAGCCACCGATACTGGAGTATCCCTCCCCTGCATCGTAACACTTTTACGTGTGGTTGCCATGACAGCATGAATGCCGTAACCCAGGGACTCTGCCGGATAGTGGGAGAACTCCGTTGCCCACCGTCACCACGTGGAGGTGCTCTGATTGCAACCACACTTTGCACATACGGTTAGAGTTAACATCATTTTAAACTCAAGTGAATGTTATCGGATTGCAAGCTTTTTATAAATAAAGATATCGGATTACGAGCTCAAGGTATTCATTTGTGAGCCTGAAATGGTGAAAGTGATTGAGCTATTAGGTGAAGACGTTAGCTGAAGAAGTTATTGGATGGTGACTTTGACGTATTAAAAATTGTGCTTTACGCTTAGAATGTTGAATATTACAGAATTATGAGTTTGAGGTATGTAAGCTTAAAGGACCCTGAAACCTTTATTTCGGGCCGTAAAGTAATCTACTACTGATCTTACAATGACCTCTATCAAACGTTACAAGGTTAAATGGGTTCTTTGTTTCAATTCAACAACCTCACAAAAGGTTCGACTAACAAATGACATCTGGTTGACCTTGAGACTCCTGATTTAAATCAACGATTCCAGATGCCTACATCTACTGTATGAAAATACAAAAAGTTCACCTTGAAACTACCTCTAGCTTATCCCCTGATTCAGCTACCTCAAAAACCTATACATAAAGTGATTCAAATTCATTACACGGCATTTTCTTCAGCTTTACTCTAACATAATATTGATTTGACCTTGAAATGACCTCTAATTGACAGCGAGCGATTCAAGAAAGCCTGAAATCGAATTCAGAGACGACAAAAACGTATTTATCTATTTTTCTGGATTTCTTTGTCAACTTTTTTCAATTTGGGTTCGGAATCAGCGACCCCAAAAACCCATGGATACCCTGGTCAAGTCTGGTGAGCAAGCTTGGATATTTTGCATTTATATTTCCCGCAAACGAATAAATAGTAAAACCACCCTCTCCACCACCCCTCTAGGGGGGGGCGTAAAAAAGGAAAAAATGATAAATGAGAGCGGATACAGTTAAAAGGGAGTTAGTATGGTATTTTATCAAGCAAATATAAGTTTGAAAGCGATATATCTCCCCAAGAACTCTGTTAGCAAGTAATAACATATTCAGGATTTAGGGGGGCTGGGGGGTTGGGGGATCGTCCGTTTTGGGTAAAATCGACTTATTATTGTTAGTAGACATTAGAAAAAGATTTTTCTGATATTTTCATCCAAAAATGATATGGGGCAAAACCGCCCAAATCGACTCTCCTCCTTTGACCGCTTAGATTTTTATAGCAAAGTTGCTCAATGTAAGGGAATATTGGGAAATTATTACCATATATGACGAAAGTGAAACATAATACTATCTAATACCTTCTGGAGAGGCGTTGTAAATATTTTTTTAAATTTAATTTTATTTAATCAAGAGAAGAATTTATAATAATATGATAAAGATTATTCAATTATTTATTTGTCAAAATACAAGCTGCGTTTCCTATATAATATAGTCTTATATAAAGGATTTGTAAAAAATAGTACGTTGACGTACAGTACTGTGAGGTCGGGGTCGTATGTACTCTAACGAGCAGGCTGTTTTATGCATGCCTATTAATATAAATAGGATTCCGGAAAATGTTAATTTCCAACTGTGTAAAATTAGAAAAATAACTAATAAAAAGTGACTTTTAATTTAACTCGGCACTATGTTGGCGTTATTTCTCAACCTTCTCACTAAATAAGACGTACTTAATTTAAATCTTACCAATAAAATTTTCCTAACCGTTATAACACGATTACTAACTTGTATGTAATTATAATGAGTTAATATTAATGGAGATAGGAATTTATTCATTTGGATTGATGATGATATGATTTACATATACTTATTTAATAAACTAGAAAGGTAAGATTTAAATAGCACCTACGTACAAATAGAAGAAAGGATTTTTCCATTAACAACATCGACGATATCATTCACTGAAATTGTATCTTGCGTACGTGCCTTATTAAATTATGAATTTCTCAAACCAAGCAGATTTTTATAAGTTTTACATGACATAGTTGCATGATATTTTCCACTATTTAATCTAAAGATTAATTAAAATATTATTCTATTATATATTTATATATTGTTAAAAAAGGATTTTCCAATATTGTAAAATAATAATATCTAGATTTTCGTTCAAAAGCAAACTACAACCAGTGATTTTTCAGATAAAGAAAAATATTTAGTGTTTATATTTTATTTTATTCGAGGTATTCCCATTTGTATATTATTCATAAATGCAAAAACAAAAACTGAGAAGTGTTAGGTAATACACTTTTTCTATACAATACTGTCGAGCATACATGATGATAGAGTAATAATTAATAAAGCAATAGAAGCTATTTATTCAATATGGCATACATATAAATATGTCTGAGTCATAATAACGAAAATTAGTTATAATATGATTTCAATATCATAATAAGAAGAGGAAGCTTGAATTTAAAGATTTCAAGGAACTAATCAAAAGATGGATGTAATAATTATTTGTTTAATTTTTAATTTGTGTAAAATTGGTTATTTTGCTTATCATACATTCAATAATGTAAACATGACCTTAATTCCAAAACAGCCACGTATAATAAGTTAATGAGAGTTCGTCTTATTACTCCCATTTCGTTTTAGGGGATCCCTTATATTTTTTTTATTTCTAACATATTTTATTTTGTCAATTTAATAAGAGTCATCACAGCAACAAATATAATAATTTATTATGTGATTTGTATTTTGTTTCTATACCATTCCTATGATTCTTTTAGTATTTATTCATCATTTCCCAGACGTTACGCCATGTAGCAATACAATACTGATGCTGACGACATCTTTCAATACCAACAAGATGTAGTATGTTCTATTTTTTGTATTATTTTTCTACAGATGTTTTGCAATTATTGAAGTTAAAAGCAATTCTATTGTGTGTTGCGTACATTTCGTTTTATTGTACACTTTGTGTATAAATCGAATAATCTGATTGAAATTTATCGAAGATTTATACAGCAGGGAGCCATTTTGACACTCCGTGACTACTACTCCAGTTACAAATTTGTGTCAGGATATTTATGGTTTTTAGCATTTCCAACTACGATTCATTTGAAACCCTGCGGCGATTCCTTGATTTTAAGTTGTAATAAAATATAAAAAGCAAACCAACTGTTCAACAATTCTTTTACTGCTAATTAAAGGAACAAACTAATCAACAGTAAATATTTATTCGAATTGTTATTATTTCTTTTTGCCTTAAAATACTTTGTTATTGGGAGGATGCAAGATCTTATTGGCAATTATTATTAAAGGTATTATGCATGAGTTGATTGAGCATTATTATTATTATTGATGTTATTCTTTTACTCATATTTCTTGCATTTTATTGTTCAATAATTTAATCTAGAATCAAATCACACTTGAGGTGTGAATAATTATTATTATTTATAAAGTTTATTATTAGTAAAGATAATTACCCACTTGTAAAATGATTAATTTAAATATCCAATTCTTTACAAGCGCATGCCCGAAAAAATGACAGAAAGTTTCAGAATATTTATTTTTTTGGAAAAAACTTTCGGTAGTTACATAGTTCACAGGTATGAATCCTTTATAAGACTTCTCTAGCGTTGTACAAAGAATTGGAGACGATAAGTCGTTTTATATTCGCGATATCGACTCAAAACACCGATTTAAGCTCAGTTGGGTGGATTAACTTAGTCCTACTGTCAATGTGATGATAACAAGTAAAATTTAGTTGTGACACTTTGGACTAGCCAAGTCACAGGTCAAATACTAGAGACTCTAACCGGTGATTACAAAAGAATATCTCAAATATAAAAAGGTATCAAACAAAGGTTTTAAATTTTCAACATTAATAAATTTTACCTTTTGAATATATTTGTTTATATGCTTTATTACGTAATTTTTGTATAATAAACTTTAACCTCCTCAACTCTCTTTATTTTATTTGAAGAATTTACAATTCTTGAATTCATAAAATGGGTTCTGTTTTTATGAATTCAAATTTAGCGCCATTTACCCAAGCAGCATCTAAGTAGCGGTAACTAAGATCGGAACTTTGATTGAGTAGCTGTTACGTAACTACAACTAAATCTATGACTTTATAGGTTTAATTACTTCAATTTGGGATATTTTAGTAATTATGTAGTTACTTCTACTATTTATTAGAACTATGTAGTTCCATTACTTCTAAGTAGCTTTTTAAAGTATGTGGAACGGTATTGCTACTTAGTATAATTACTTTAATGTTGTTGCAACTTCAAGTGATATTATGATTGTAGCAGTAACTTGCCCGAAGCTACTTTAAAGTTTTTAAAACTTTAAAGTAGCACCGAAAGTTCCTGCCACCGGTCTGAAACCATTGCTTAACCTTTAAAGTAACTGAACTATACAGTAGTATTGAAAGTAAAACTTACGTTTATGCTACCCAGGAGAATTACTTGAAGTAATTTCCACTACTTATTTTGCATCAGAATTACTAGAAAGTTCCAGTTACTATTAAAAAATTACAATGAAGTGACAGTAATTTCTAAAGAAGCATATCTCCTGTGGTTTAGTTTGGAATTTGGAGGTTAATTGTGTTTTTGTGGTGGTAGTAGTTTTGCAAGTTTTTAATAAAAATGTCAAAGGCAAATACAATAAGAAAAAAGAAGGATTTTAGATATACGTCCACCTTTTATAGAAAATTAATACAGCAGTTAGGTGAAATCAGTGGAAACAAGATCAACTGTTTACAATACAAAATAGAAAAAATAGGGATGAGATCACTGGTAAACCATCATGTATGTAGTAAACAAGGGTGAAATATATTCCCTTTTTTCTTTCGTCGCTACAACTTTAAACTAAGCCATAATTAAATAATAATTGTTATTAAGTAGCAATCAGTATAAAAGTATTGGTTGTTTGTTTACGATTGAAGTTTAAATTTGAGGTTAAGTTTCAATGGGGATTTTGCAGTGACATTAGGAGCTAGAAAGTGGCTACGGAAACGTTGACGTCGTTTTAAAGTAAGAGTCATTTGAAGGTTCCAGAACTTTTTAACTTATTTTATACTTCGTGGTAACAACAACCTAGAAGTAGAATTTGTTTAGTTCCCGTTACTGTTTATAAAGTGACATAAACTTTAGACACACATTTTACAGTTAATACTACTTTAAGGTGACTTTTTCAAAACTACTCCATATTTACTTGTAAAATGCTGAAGGCTATTAATCAATTTGCAATTTGTTGCAATTGTTAAAAAGTGTTTTACTATAACTCTCAATAAAGATAACAAATCGATGCCAAATTGTGCCTTAGGAATAAAATAAAATGGTTTTTCTATCATGTTTATCAATTTATAAGTATTTTTGTCATATTTTATTCAAGACATTTTTTATTAAAAAATATATTTAAAGAAGGCGCGTTGTTATTTTTCGATCTATCATCATCGCATTTAACAGAAAAGTTGCGATGGTTTATAATTTTGGTATGCTAGATTGACAAAATAACGAAACATTTCATCTCTTTATGTATTATGTACGTATTATTACAAATAAAATAGTAATGCATTTTGTGAAGCGACCGCAGCATTAGTAGAGAAAGTGAAAGAATATTTGTTAAGTTGTAAGAGTAAGAGAGAGCAACACACGACACGATATGTCAGAGAAAAAAAGTTCCACAAAAGTAGCAATTACTACGCCGCCGCGTTCCCGCTACGTAGCCTAAAGGTAGCTGGACAAGTTCCGGAGAGGTTACTGCAACGTATCTGCTACCCGAGAATTGTTCCCCATTTTGGTTCCAGGCACGTAACAATACCGTAGCAATTACGTTCTTGTGACTAACGGCAAAAACTTTATAGTTCCACCGGTGGTTGCTGGTACGTAGCGGTGACTAAAAATGCTGCTTGGGTATAACCTCATTTTTACAGCTAAGACAAGGTAAGATTTTATATAGGTCACTACAAAAGTTTTGAGATACGCGGATAAAAAGCGTCTAATCGAGAAATTGTTGGTACTCCTAGATAGGGCATTTCAATTGGTCGACATAAACGCAAAATTTGTTTTCTAGAGCTCATCTGTTATTGTACAGCTGCCAGTGACAGTGGTGACAATGACAAGATTATCACGTCGGTCGCGACTATCGTGCACAATTTCAAACGAGATTTAAATGCAGAAGAGTGTATTAATAAATGAGAACTGTGTTGGAGGAAAATTACTCGAGTCGTAGCACAGTCTTTCGATGGTATGAAAAATTTCAAAAATTACTTGAGAGGACGATCCACGCTCTCGACGACTATCAAAAGCTGTTACGCATAAAAACACAACCGCTGTTGAAAAGTGAATACGTGAAAACTTTCGAATCTTATATCCATAAATAGAGGAATTTGTGAAGATTCATACATTATAGTCTAACAAACAAATGAAGAATCTAGGTCGCCAAGATCACGAGGGCTAACTTGCATACCGCATCGCGAATCACACGGGCAACGTACGTCACTGACATTTTTAACAGCTTAAATAATATCAGTGTTGCTTGAAATCTGATCTTATATTTTATGTGTTTACCAGGTGGTGATCACGCGGCGACCTAGATTCTTCATTTGTTTGTTAGAGTATAGGTGTACGTACAATTTTGCATCATTGTGTAACTAAAGTTTGTACGGGGAAGTATTGCACAAATCTCACTAAAAGAACAAAAAAACAATTATGGCTAAGTTGTACACCTGGTCATGCTTGCCTAAGTTAATTGAGGCTCTTAAAAGTCTTAGATCAAACTTCCGAATTAACAGGTGGCACCTTCACCACGATAATGCTCTTTTATTATGTAAGTCGGTTTGGAGTGCCCCTGGGTTGTCTCTTAAACTTAATATCTATTATTACCAAAGCTCTATCCCTCCAACAAGCGTCAATCTCTATACCTAAAATAAGCATACGGTTACCTATAATAGCCACAGCAAGCGGGGTGCAAAACGGCGTGTAATAACAAGCAAGCATGCGAATACGGAATCGGGACACGGGGTTGTGAAACGGGGTGTCGGGTAATGGCGGACGGACTGGAGTAAGGAGAGCGGGAGGAGATCCCCAGGCTACGTACAGTGAGATCTCGGACAGGGCGTAAGGGATGAGACCTCCCGGCTACGCACACTGAAGTCTCGGAAAGGGTGAGGGGGACGAAAGGATGAGACCTCCCGGCTACGCACAGTGAAGTCTCGGAAAGGGTGTGGGGGATGAAAGGATGAGACCTCCCGGCTACGCACAGTGAAGACTTGGAAAGAGTAAGCAATGACGGAAAAGACCCCCAGGCTACGCATAGTGAGGTCTCGGAAAAAAGTAAGGAGACAGGATGAAACCCCCAGGCTACGCACAGCGAGGCCTCGGAAAGGGTACGGACAAGCGAGTGGAAACAGGTATCGGAAAGTCGGCAAGAGGACTTATTCTTGTATTCCCCGGGTCGGTCCGGTCTGCTAGGCTGGTTAGGCTGGCTGGCTGGGCTGACTAGTCCTGTTGGGAGGTCTGGACGCGGACTGAATAAATCGGTGTCCCGTACCTTCTTATATAGGTGCTCTCGGACCGTGGGGGAAATGGTAGGAGTGAAACGTAGCGGCGCACGCCAAATATCGGTTAGGGAAAGGACGCGTGCTCTCGCTAGAGTCGGCCGCTTATCCGAGCGGTTGGAGATTGCATAGCTGATAGTTATATTCACTCTTTCACCCATAAGAATTAATCAAAATTCTGTAACTTCGTTACAATTAGACGCACCAAAAACGTCAGGATGTAAGTATAACAGACTCGTGTTGAATAGATGTTCTCCGAACTGGTAAAAAATTCTTTTTAAAATTATTACAGTTCCAACACAAATTTTTCTCCTGTTATTTTTTTTTAGGACTCAGTATTATTTTGCAGGATAAAATTCTTCTTCTACCATAAAAGGACACCTACAATTATAAATATCCCTATAATAGTGTTATGAAGACTCCATACCAATATATTTATTCCCATTGAACAAGAATAATTATAAATTTGTTTATTAATAAATTAACACTTTAAAAACGTTCTTATTTTTTACAAAATGGCATTTAAATATATTTTTCTTTGAAAACGATTATTGGGGAGACACCTTTTTTTGTTTTATCTTCTCTAAATCATCAAGAGAATTAGGTTATTATTTTTATAAACCATACACAATTTATATCGAAGTAACAGTAATTTGTATACATAAATACTTTCTTTCTTAAAATTTTAATACAATTTTATATTCTTTTATATAAATTTAGTGTTTGCAATCATTACTCGAGAGACTCGAAAGAAGTACAACCAACCAAATCAAATCAAAGATTTATCATTAGTATTTCCCATTCAATGAACTCAAAAACTCGTACCTTGTTTTTATGTGGTAAGAAACTTTCTTTAGTATTTAGAAAAAATAATAACCTCTAATAATAATTGTATATGAGTTGCAGGTACTAAATGAATCTTATTAAAACACAAAACAAGAAAACTCAAAACTGGCCAAAATTCATAATGATATGTTCTATTAGTACGTATCGTTTCTGAGATAAATGCCGTTTTAGGTTAACTTTAACATTTTTTAACGCATTTCTCCATTTTTCTACGATCAGCAACTCAAGATGAGATGTTAATCGTACGCTCAGGAGTTGGAGTACAAGATCGAATGAGAGGACGAAAAGAACGGAATAAGGGAGTTAAATATATTTCAAAAAAGATGTACGTGATTTCATTTATAGAACAGAAGGAATGTTTATTGCTGTGGCATTGTGTTATGTTTGATGTTGACATTAAATATTGATTGAATGCAGAAAATCTAATTGTTAATTTAATCTTCACGAAACCCGGTACGTGGGGTTAAACAAACAATAAACAAACCTGTTTTATTGTAACAATAAAACACAAAAATATATTTTATTTGTTATTTTTACATAAAATAAATAAATAATTAATTGAATAGAATGGATTTAAAGGATAGAATGGTACTGTAATGATATTCATCATAAAATCAGTCATTACATGCATATTATCTCAAGAAGGCATTGCATGCTAAGTGATTGCCATGACAACAGTAATCAACAACGAGTATAAATAAATATCTCATAAAAGTTACATGTGTTTTATTATCTTCTAGAAGAGATAACTCATAAGATAGTGTACAAGACCACACAAGCAACCTGTATTGCCACATTGGTCTTCCACACACTACATTGGTGACCCCGTAAGAAGAACTTAGATGATCAACACCATATCTTCAATATTCCATTGCTCTGGTTTTCTGTCTCTGCCGAGAAACGCAACCTGCAGCCTGGAGTTCCTTGAATTGGTTATTTGATTATCTCACGCAAGCAGTCGACTTTCAGAAGTTTATTTATATCCTTTTTTTTATCATTTAAATAAGATAAGTAAACTATATTATATTGGTTACGTTTTAATATTTCAAAGTTAGCAAATTTAGTAAAATTTCCTATTTTTGACAGTTCGCCTGTACATATGTCAATAGTCTTAATCGATACCTACTTTGACTTCCTACATATTGAGAACGAGATTCAAAGATATAATGTCCTAATTCATAACTTGCCATATAACATTTTACAACTACATTCGAATCTTATTAGGTTTATTGATAACAATAAACTTTCATTCGAACCATACACCACGTTCATCAACGAACTATTAAACTATTACTTGGGTACTTTTGTGGAGAAACCTCCTCCATTCAACCCAGAACCAAAATCAAATACTATCTCTTCTCCCAAAGAGATTACAGATTTCTGGTTACAGCAAAATGATTCACCTGAATTTTTTGGTCTAGTTAACCTATTCAAAAACGAAATCATTTATCCTTATAATTTCATAAACACAAACTGTAATCAAATATCGCAAATTCAGGATCCTAACCCCCAATTAAGTGACGATACTCAAAACGTCATTTATCAATGCAATGTTCTTTCAGATGCACATGCATCCACTGATACTTTCTGTATTAATAATCCTGAACTTTCAAATTTTGAAAAGCATGTTTCACAGGATAATACTTTTATTACTGAAAGTATTACAAATGAATTAATTTCAAAAGTGCTTTTATTCAACAACCAAACAGAATCAAAATCTCCTACAAACATTCAAAAAACATCACAGTCAGTTAGGGTACAGCTAAAATTGAATCCTAACCAATGTGTTTTAAATCAGAAAATGCAAGAGCTTCCGAAGGCCGACGGTTTGGGGATATCAACCGCCGTATCTTCTACGAAGAATTCCTTGGTCGTCAAAAAAACACAAAAGTTGGATAGCTACTGGTATCAGAAAATCCTCAAAAACAAAGAGAGAGTTACACGAGATTCTAAAATTTTTCCCTGATGGCGTATTACAAACATATTTCTTAAAATACAGTTTCATTCTAAATACAAATTCTTGGATCCAGAAAATAATTCCTGGAATCTACAAGCTGCAACACCTCCAGTTCCTGATGGAGATCACATCAATAACGTTCCTCAAGAACCAAAAGCTACGACACCCATAGTAACAGCTCCTGAAAAATGTCTTCGACAGTTCTCGGACACAACGATGCTGACATCTCTCGTTTCGCCATTGGAACGATGCCATATGAAGAGATTGTTCTTGTATATAACAGGATTAATATCTGTTTTTCTTTATTTAATTTTGATGTTTAGTTTGTTTTCTCGGATAACCATCAACGAACTTCGCAACAACCTTAACCTTAACCAACCAAATTTTGTTATGTCAAAACGCGAGATTTTATGCAAAGGTCATGCGATTAAACGGCCTTATTACCTCGTAATTAGTACAATGCGAACATTCGACTTTTTGCTAACCGAGAAAATTATAACTGTGCAACTGCTATTGACCGATCTCAAATTATCTTTTCATAATAGCAAATTCCATTTCGCTAATAAACTTTGACATTATGTGCAGTGTACTAACTTTCAAGTTATACACAATAAACACAAGTGCAGAAATAACAGTAGTGACTTATATTTTGCCACGTGAGCCTTGTCAACTCGACATTACATGATATCATACATTGATAACATTCAACTAATCAATCCTGAATAGCATTTGGACCTCCCAAATATATGTTCTACCGGATTAAGCTTCAAGTGTTCATTCTCCTCAAATATCATAGGATTCAAGAAGATTCAATCCTACTCTCCAACGGACAATTTCACCTAGTAATTTCTACAACCTTAAGACAATGCTATGAATGCTGCCCCCGTTTTATGAGTACAACCCCACTTCTTCCATTCCTACGAACAAAATGAATATAACTACGTTTATCAATGTTGGCCACAAACTTACTACTTAGGCTAACGCTTTTAGATTCAATTAGCATAGTTATTTTTAATTTTAAAAGTTACAACAAATAAATCGTAACGCAAGCATCACTTGTTCACGAAGCACTTATTATGTTGTTCCTTGGTTTTGTTCACGTTCCTAAATTTTATTTCTTTCTAGTAAGAATTACAGAACGTCCTAACAAGTGATTCCTGTACATCAAGTTGTTTAATTAGGTTAAGTTTGCGGCAACACCTTGCAATAAGCAACATATGTTTGGCCATAAGCAATTGATGCCTACTATTAGCTACCAGCGGCAAAGGCTTTTCAATTCTTTGATTATTAGCAATTAATTCTTAACATAAGTTTTATTGTCTTAGCATTAAGGAACCATTGAAAAGATGCAAACGACCTCAATGTTTGATACGACTTGTATTTGGCCTGAAACAGCGAGATTCATGTCGCGAATTATTTAAAAACCGCAATGTGTTAACAGTTGTATCAATCTATATATACAGATGCTCAATCTATGCCTACAAGAATCTCACTGAATTTGAGACCAATTCTAGTTATCATAAGTATAATACCTGACATTGTAATATGCTTAGAGTCACTAGACATAGAACGAGTCTCTTTGAAAAATCACCATATTATAGTTGTGTTAAAATATTTAATAAACTTCCTGAAGATCTCAAGTGTTGCTAAACTTAAATAGCTTTAAAGTTAATCTAAAAAGGTACTTAATAACTAACTGTTTTTATAGCTTAAATGAGTATCTATGCTAAGTTAAATTTCATTAAACAAGAGACATCTTAATCTTAAGTTTACTATGCCATTATGTATAATTATCTGAATTTTATGCAAATTGTATGTTAGCCTTTTGTTTGACGAAACCGATATTGGATGTATCTAATCTAAGGTGTAATAAACTATCTATCTATCTATCTATCTATCTAAACTATAAAGAAATTTTTTATATATTTAGATCTGATGCAGTAAATTTAAAAATGTAACATTAATGTAAAAATACATAGATAAAGCGATTATTTGCTACTAATAATGCAGTTAATGATTTCGTCGACTTTATGTGTCACTTTGGCACTCAATCATTGAGTGACCTTGAGTATTTATAACTTATGACTTATTATTATGATTATGATATTATTTTGACTTATTTATATGATATTGATGGTCAATAAGAAAAACGAAAGCACCACGTTCGGGCGCCATATTGATGTAACATAGAGGGACAATAAGAAAAAAGAAATATTTATTGTTGTGTATAATAAACCCTCCAACACTTGATGAAAGATCAAAGGTTATAAACTCCAAAATAAATTTGTTATTGTAGAAATTCACAAACACAACAGTCTGAAAATATACACAACTAAATATCACTTACCTTTGTAAAAAAAATTCTCCGGCTATAATTTCTAAACTGAAAAACAAGTTCCATAAATGCATAAGACGAAATCAGGTGGGTCGCTAATTAATTAGGAAGCTATTTCAATTATATCTGTAAAACGTTGTTAATGGACCAGACACAAATAAATTTCTTTTTAAACATTTAAATAGATAATTTTATTTATTAACACAGAAAAGAAATAAAAATTTAACATTGCATGAAGAAAAAAGAAAACAATTATTAAAATTCAAAATAAAAATTTAAGAAAATCAAATTAAATCTCGGTGTCAAATAGATTTAACAAAATAAGAATTAAGAGACATTCTAATTCTGTTTGTATTTTTTAATTCTTATCTGATCAATCCAACAATATTAAATTACTATTAAAAAAAATGAAAAATTGAATTGATTTAAATTTTAAAATTATTTGCGCCACACAAAAAAGTTAATCACCCTAGCTTGAAAGTTAACAGATTCCTGTTATAGTTGGTAAAATTACCTGCTTATTTGTTGACAAGATGAGCACATTTCCATACCATCCTTCAATTTGATTTTATTTGTGATTTTTGAAGATAATTATAATTATTATATAGGTGCAACATGTATCTCCCATGACGTGAGTACATAAAATAATTCGGTTGTTTGCAACAAGATTCCATTACCTTCCTTTAATTCGTTCCATAGAAAATCCATTTCCAAACATTTATCCAAATAATAATAACAGTGTCTTCACGCTGGACTTTACATTTGATCCTTCGAACCAAGAAGGATCCTACCAAGTAGATGTCTTACAAACATTTACAATTAGTCTAACCGCCTTGCCGAGTTAGAAATAAAGTCTTCACGTTGGACTTTACATTTGATCCTTCGAACCAAGAAGGATCCTATCAAGTAGATGTCTTACAAACATTTACCATTAGTCTAACCGCACTGCCGAGTTAGAAATAAAGTCTTCACGCTGGACTTTACATTTGATCCTTCGAACCAAGAAGGATCCTATCAAGTAAATGTCTTACAAACATTTACAATTAGTCTAACCGCCTTGCCGAGTTAGAAATAAAGTCTTCACGCTGGACTTTACATTTGATCCTTCGAACCAAGAAGGATCCTACCAAGTAGATGTCTTACAAACATTTACAATTAGTCTAACCGCCTTTCCGAGTTAGAAATAAAGTCTTCACGCTGGACTTTACATTTGATTCTTCGAACCAAGAAGGATCCTATCAAGTAGATGTCTTACAAACATTTACAATTAGTCTAACCGCCTTGCCGAGTTAGAAATAAAGTCTTCACGCTGGACTTTACATTTGATTCTTCGAACCAAGAAGGATCCTACCAAGTAAATGTCTTACAAACATTTACAATTAGTCTAACCGCCTTGCCGAGTTAGAAATAAAGTCTTCACGCTGGACTTTACATTTGATCCTTCGAACCAAGAAGGATCCTATCAAGTAGATGTCTTACAAACATTTACAATTAGTCTAACCGCCTTGCCGAGTTAGAAATAAAGTCTTCACGCTGGACTTTACATTTGATCCTTCGAACCAAGAAGGATCCTATCAAGTAGATGTCTTACAAACATTTACAATTAGTCTAACCGCCTTGCCGAGTTAGAAATAAAGTCTTCACGCTGGACTTTACATTTGATTCTTCGAACCAAGAAGGATCCTATCAAGTAGATGTCTTACAAACATTTACAATTAGTCTAACCGCCTTGCCGAGTTAGAAATAAAGTCTTCACGCTGGACTTTACATTTGATCCTTCGAACCAAGAAGGATCCTACCAAGTAGATGTCTTACAAACATTTACAATTAGTCTAACCGCCTTGCCGAGTTAGAAATAAAGTCTTCACGCTGGACTTTACATTTGATCCTTCGAACCAAGAAGGATCCTATCAAGTAGATGTCTTACAAACATTTACCATTAGTCTAACCGCACTGCCGAGTTAGAAATAAAGTCTTCACGCTGGACTTTACATTTGATCCTTCGAACCAAGAAGGATCCTATCAAGTAAATGTCTTACAAACATTTACAATTAGTCTAACCGCCTTGCCGAGTTAGAAATAAAGTCTTCACGCTGGACTTTACATTTGATCCTTCGAACCAAGAAGGATCCTACCAAGTAGATGTCTTACAAACATTTACAATTAGTCTAACCGCCTTGCCGAGTTAGAAATAAAGTCTTCACGCTGGACTTTACATTTGATTCTTCGAACCAAGAAGGATCCTATCAAGTAGATGTCTTACAAACATTTACAATTAGTCTAACCGCCTTGCCGAGTTAGAAATAAAGTCTTCACGCTGGACTTTACATTTGATTCTTCGAACCAAGAAGGATCCTACCAAGTAAATGTCTTACAAACATTTACAATTAGTCTAACCGCCTTGCCGAGTTAGAAATAAAGTCTTCACGCTGGACTTTACATTTGATCCTTCGAACCAAGAAGGATCCTATCAAGTAGATGTCTTACAAACATTTACAATTAGTCTAACCGCCTTGCCGAGTTAGAAATAAAGTCTTCACGCTGGACTTTACATTTGATCCTTCGAACCAAGAAGGATCCTATCAAGTAGATGTCTTACAAACATTTACAATTAGTCTAACCGCCTTGCCGAGTTAGAAATAAAGTCTTCACGCTGGACTTTACATTTGATTCTTCGAACCAAGAAGGATCCTATCAAGTAGATGTCTTACAAACATTTACAATTAGTCTAACCGCCTTGCCGAGTTAGAAATAAAGTCTTCACGCTGGACTTTACATTTGATCCTTCGAACCAAGAAGGATCCTATCAAGTAGATGTCTTACAAACATTTACCATTAGTCTAACCGCACTGCCGCGTTAGAACACACACCACGAAGGACTTTACAATTTGGTCCTTCGAGCCTGTGGGTAGTTCATTTGAAATCTACAGACGTCAAGATGTCCACCACCAACATGGAACAAATGAATCAACTCAGCAGCCAGCAAGAGCAATTGGGCCAAAAAATTGCTCAGATTCTAACCAACTCCAAGAAGGATGCTACATCCCGAAAAACAGAAGCCTACATCTCTCACCGCCTTGCCGAGTTAGAAAAACTATGGAAAGAAGTTCAGGAAAAGAACGAGGTAATCCTGTCCCTCGATCTTACTCAACATAGTTACTGTACAACAAAATACTTCAACCAGATCGAAACAATTTATAAGGAAGCTTTCAATCACCTTATGAAGAAGTGGTGACCACAGAAAGGTCGTAGTACCAATCTGCTTTAACGTAAAATCTACCAAGAGATTTTACAATTTGGTCCTTCGAGCCGGATGCGACCTATGGATCTACAGTCCACCGGTCCACCATGGGCGGATTAGTAACGTATACTGATCAATCAATCATTATCTCCTTTAGAATCTGATACCAAGCGGTATTGATTACCTAAGGAGGTAAAAATAACAGTCACCCTTATGAAGAAGTGGTGACCACAGAAAGGTCGTAGTACCAATCTGCTTTAACGTAAAATCTACCAAGAGATTTTACACAGTGTGAACACCAAATTTAAACATTGAACTTTCGTTTTATTTCACTTTTAGTTCACTTTGATTGTTC